>JAOTQP010001286.1:138152529-138163732 GCA_026413545.1 Cichladusa arquata | reverse complement strand
TTTTTTTTTTTTTTTTTTTTTTTTTTTTTTTTTTTTTTTTTTTTTTTTCTGTAATTAGAAGTTCCATTTTGAGATTTTCTTTTCTCCAGTACGATGGACTGCTCCATCTGGCTGTGCCTTTTGACTACACTTCAAAATGAAACATAGTAGGCTGAAAATTACTTCCAGGCTCTCCAAGAATCAGGTGGCCCCAGAGCATCCAGGGGACTCTGGCTAGGACTGAGTCAGCAGAAGGATCCACATGTCTTCCTGGGGGGAATGCAGCTGCAAAGCAGAACACAAAAACAAAAACACCAACAAATGAGAGCTTCCATGTCAGCCAGCTGAGTAATAGGAACATTTCCATAGCACACAGGACACTCTGCTCTTATTCATGGTGTCCAAGAAACACAATATTCAACAGGTCTCTGTAATTACCATGCAGTATTTTTTCTGCTTGATGACATTTTAAAGACAAAGTAGAAGTTTTCTGCTGTTAGGATTAAAAAGAGTTCCTTAAAAGTGTGGGGGAAATTCTGTGTATATCTTTAGCATGTTAAGACCCTGAAAGCCAACCTCTGTAAGTTACAGGCAGCTCCTTTTTTAGTTAACTCAGATACCTTGATAAGTCTTTAAGGAACTTTTCAGTCCCTGAGGGGAATAATGTGATGAAGAACAAACACTAGTGAACAGCACTTGAGCCTGATGCCTTGAGCTTAGGAAGCCTGTGTAAAACTTCTTTCTTCCCCCTGAGCCCTGCCACTCTTGCCAGCAGTATTGCTTCCAGCCTTGCCACAGGACAGCTCCTGCCTCCAGAGACATCAAATGACACCTAGAAGTTCATCCAAACTAAATCCATGCTGAAGTGTGAACAGACTGATTTTTCTTGTCAAAGGCCAACCTTGCTTCTTTGTCCTTGTCATCTGCTGCCCCATTTCTTTCCTGGAATTTTGGGGGAAACGTGTATGCTCAACTGTTTGTTTCTTTCTAGAAACAGAGCAACTCCCCTAAAGCATCCCCATTTCCTTCCTCTTTCTTGCTCTTCACAAACCCACCAAGGCAGCCAATCTCCAAGTACACAGATTCACCTGGGACCACCGTGCCAGCAAGTATTTCATTCTCTAATGACAGAAGTCAGTAAATACCCATATAAATCCAATTATTTTTCCTCTAAAGCATCTGAAAGTCCCATGACTTATTTATCAGACTAAAATTTCATACATATTTCATTATTTCCACCATGAGAAATAAAAATTGCTGCCCTAATTCTTTTAATTCCCAGTGAAGATCATCAGTTAGTCAGTGAAACTTATGAACTTGTTAATAAAATCATTTTTCTGACCAGGCTGTCAGCTCTTTCTGCTTAGATAAAAAGACATTTCTGTGTCTGTCTTCTCACAAAAGAAATTTGGTTCATCTGCTATCATAAAGCACTAGGTAAAGCCACTACAGTGATGAGAATAAAAACCAATAGATTAAAGGACTCATGACTGCAAATATTTTGACTGCCCTGTGTATTGCTAAAAACAAAGAAATTTCTGAAAGTGTTAGTGCTTTTATTGTGCCATTACCAAAACTAATATTTATTGACTGTCTTAGGAATATCTGCTGTTCTGCATATTCTGTGCAATAGAACCAAAAATTGTTAAAAATGTATCTAGATTATATTAGTTGTAAAGTATTTCAGTGAGAATATTGAAATATTTGTTGTTTGTACTATATTCTTTATGTTGCTGGCAGAATAATGGCACACATTCAGGCTCCCATGAGCTACATGTGTCCCCAAACTCCGCTGATACCCCTGTATCATCTGTGGTGACAGAACGAGACAATGAACTGCTTGCTTGTAGAAATGAAACAAGTTAGCCTTTCGTGTAAGTCTGAAGTGCCTGAGAAAAAACAAGACTGCAGCACAAATGTTTGTTCAGCTCCCATGGTTTTCAAAAACATTGACCTGAAAACGAGGCGTTTGCACTGGGAGCAGCAGCCAAAGCCCGCGAGAGAGCACAGCGCAGGCAGAGCCACATCTGGGGCAGGAGAGCCCTGCAAACACTAATGGCTTTGGATATTTCAGGAGGAGGGAGACATCTCCTGGACTAACAGTGAATATGCTACTCACTCCTCATCCGTGAAAAAAAGTTACAACTATGTGCGATGCAGTTATATACCAAGTAAAAGGAGTTCTCGTGGTTCCATATTTTTTTATTTCAAATGGATTTCAAAGTACTGTGTATTTGATATCAAGGGGATGTCCACAAAGAAAGGTAAATGGGTTTTAGAATCCCATATGGATCCTTGGAAAGAAACACTAGGTCCATGTGTGAATTACCTTGTCTCATGGCCAGCATTACTGCAGAACAGGAGGCAAACATTAATATTGCCTCTGGAGTCAACTGAGGAGCAGCTGTGAGAAGTGATTCTGATGTGCATGGCAACTCCTGCAGAATTTCCAGAGATTTACAATTTTAAAAAATGAACAGGCAAAGACACATGAACAATAAATTCGGAGTCATTGCTCTGAATCCACAATCTGAATCAGATCTATCGTGGGCATCAAGGACTTGCACCCAGATCCCTCCCATCAGGGTTTAACAGAATTAAGTAACTTTGAGGACCCTCAAAATTCAAGCTATCAGGGGAGACAGAGAGGCACATCAGCCTGCCTATGTGCCAGCTTGTTTCCCTGAGGAAACCACCATGCTCAACCATCTCCACTGACACCACCTCATCCTCACTACAGCTACGGGAATCCTCCCACTGCATTAAGATATTTGGTCAAGGATCTAAATAATAGTGTGAAAAATCACAGCTTTTGCTGTCAGTCCAGAAAAAAAGCACACAAAACAGCTGCAGACAGCAAGTTATTACACTTTACTTTGATGCTTAGGTTTATAATAATGTTTATATTCACTAAATCAAATTTTTAGGTAAAAACACAGTAAGACTAATGCAGTGGTATTCACACCATTCATCTGACCCAAGTGAATCTGGAGTGTAAATGAAATTGTTTGCAGTGAGTTCAGAACATTAGAGTTGGAATAATTTATTAAGTAACACCTTATTTTTCCAAGAGCTCTCGAATTCATATGTAGTCTCAAGATTGTTTTGAAATTCTCTGTCCCTCCTCAAGCTTCCAAACAGGCTTCACAGCCTTGGTTCATCACAATGTTTTTCAATGAGTTTCCAAGATACATTAAGGGCTCAGTGCATTGGATATCAGTTGTCTCCTTGTGGCTCAAATCTCCCCAGTTGAGTCACCCACCATACTTTGATCTTGGCACACACTGACATTTGTCAAAAGACTACTTAAAAATCACAAATGTATTAGTTGCAGAAGATGCCTTTCTAGCATCTCTTGCCACAAAACAACGTGACAGAACCAAGGCAATTTGTGAGGGATTGATCTCAAGGTGGTGTGCTGCAACCTCTGAAAATTGTATCTGTGTGTTGACAGAGTAATTCCTACCTTGCCTCTACCAGCATCCTTGAAAATTCCTCTCCTGGATGCACCTAAGTTGGTACACCCAAGCAAGGGACTCTGGCCAGACTCTGTTGCCTGGTTGCGACCCAGACTCATGAAAATCCCATTTCTTACCTCCTTATATGCACTATCAGGCTATGCTGGGGAACACAAATGAGACAACCTTTTTAAGAATCAGTCACAGTATGGAACACTGGAACAGTTTCCCCAGGGTAGTGGCCACAGAACCAAGCCTGACAAAGTTCAAGAAGTGTTTGGAGAATATTCTTGGACACATGGTGTGTCTCTTGGGGGTGGTCCTGTACAAGGCCAGGAGTAGGACTTGATGATCCTTGTGGGTCCTTTCCAGCCCAGCATATTCTATGATTCTGTGATTCTGTGATTCTGTGACAGACAGTGAGGGACAGTTCTTTGTGGGCACAAACAAACAAACGAAATTATACATATATATCCTACATGACAGAGAGGGCACCACCTACTACCACAACTTCTTGCCTTCCATTGTAGCATACCTCCAATCTTTTCCAAAGCCAAGATTCAAAGCTCTGCATTGTTCATTTTCCTCCTGCTATAGAGGTTCCCATTCCTAATGCTTGTTGCACAAATCTTCCTGAACCTTTCCTGTAGCTGTTGTTTATCAGTCTACAAAGAAAAATAAAGGTTTCATTCCTTATCCTCTCCCTAGGACTTCAGTCCTTTTAGATCTGTATAATAGCAACAGTCCTAACAGCAGTTTTGCTAACTGCAGTAATTGTCAGTTTGGGGCTCCTTTGCTAGAAGAATAGAAGTGTGAAGGATATTATAGTGATGTCTGTGGTTTGCTTTCTTGCATAACCATTTATCATTTGAATTTTATGATCTTTTTGATTAATGATTTATTCTATTTGACTTGTAAAAAGTTGCAGCAGTTTCCAGATTTCATTCTCTATATGCCATTAAATGTCATGCTGGCTTTCTATTTCTCTGCCTGATAATGATGAATTACGGTAGTAAAGCCTCATAGTGAATTAATGCATTGGCCATATTGGCTTGTAATTCTTAACAGGCCTGTAAATGAAACAATCTTGGGTTTCAGGACTTTATGAGTGACAGGATATTTTTAAATATCATGTAGTCTATGAGATAGTACATATGTGATTTTAATAAAGCCATTATACTGGACTGCAGCATTTTCCTTATGGGTCCCTTCCAACTCAGCATATCCTATAATTCTGTGATCCTGATTCTGAGTCAATTCCTTTTCTTCTCTCTGGGAACATACAATAAAAACTCGTGTTCTGAAGATTTCAGTCAGTCCTCAATAGCTGAGGAACTGTTGCTTTCAGTGATCAAGAAGAATATTTGGTATTTCACAGAATGGAGAGAAGCAAGTAGAACTCTTTCCTTAAAGTGCTGCCAGATCTCATCCAGATGTGGTAGAAGTTCAGTTATCTGAAAGCCACAGTCCTTACCAGCTATGAACCATAATGGCCTCATAGCATTTTTCTGCAAGGAAAAACATTAATCTCACTGTGTGGCTGTGACCCCAGTCTTTCACTCAGGTCTGTACACTGGACTGACTGGGGTCCTGTGCACAGCTCAGCTCGCCTGGTACAGCACCCAGTACCAGTGTTAGGCATTCTCAATGCTTTTTTATTTTAATCTATTTCCCATGCAAGTGTCCTCTTGGAAAGCAGGTATGTTGTATCGGGCTAAGATGTGCAAACAAATATAGCAACACGACTTCCTTCAGAGGCAGAAAAGAAGCAAAAGCCCTCTATTAAAGAAACAACTACACTTTTATAGACTAAATCATAGAGCTGAGGATAGAAGTAATTTCATTGGTCCAGGGAAGGTAACACCTCTTGTAAACATGCTTTTACCAAAACATCAGGTTTCCCACGTACTCTTCTGTGCACAACAGTAGGTGCTAGCTTTGTTATTCATTCTCTCTCTCCTGTTTTCCTTTGAGTAGCTTGAGAAAACTCAGGCTTCTTTTTTCTCTAGCTCTCACAGTATCCACACAGGTAGACTGCTAACTACCTTTAAACTCTGAGTTTTGAGTTCCCACTAGCTCTCTCACTGCACCTCACTTGGAGCCATCTGTCACTAGGTCTGGCAGACCAGGACAGGAATAGGTTCACTAAGAGACATGGGCTGTACTGGGTGGTGGCTGTTTCTGCACGTACAGGCAGGGGCCACTCCAGAGGCACTGCTGGAATTTGTCACCCACCCAGCAGCAGCAGGAGCAGCAGTGCTGTTCGACCCTCCTGCCTCCCTGGCAGGAGTGCTGGCCCCAGCCCCTCATCCTTGTTAAACTCAGGAGTCTGAAGCCAGCTTCATTCTCCCCATAGGCAAGAATGACTCATTATGCATAATTGAAACCTCTCTAAGAACTATAGGGTTGCCATGAGAAGTAGCCTGAAATATTTTACCAGTCACACTGAATGCACTTTTTTGAAGTGGTCCACCCAGAAATTTTGGAATGGTGTTTGCTCTAACCAAACTGATTCTTGGGGAGAGGTTGTTCTCAAGGCTTGGCTCATTAATTTAATTTCATGGGAAAAAATGGCATATCACATATCATAAAAAGAGAAAATAGCTTCAAATCTACTTTTGAACCTATTGCTTAACTAAGGAAATATTTTGTGGGAAAGTATTTCTTGAGACCTAGCGCTTTCCCTCTAGGCCCAGCAAAATCCCATCAGAGCTGATGTCACTCTGAATTGATAAAGTGCATGTTCAGTCATGTGGTTACAGACCCATCACTGAGGCATTCCTATCACTGAGTAGATCTCTGCACCATCTTCTTTAATCCTGCCTCATTGGAGTGAAATCTGCTTTCAAGGGAACACTTCATTTCTAATGGTTCTTTTTTGCTTGGTGTTAGATACAAGGGATAAAGAACAAGGAACACCATGAAGGAATACTGCCCAAATCCTGCTCTGGCCAAGCATGAGCTGAGAATTTGACAGGTTTTCTGGTAGATGTTAACTACTCCTATTCATTGCAAACTCAGAGAAACTGAAATAACAGTCTTCTACTTTTAAAATGCTCCCAGGGGGCAGTGAAGAACAGTGTCCATATCTGTGTGCCAGTCAGTGGCTCTCTGTAATGCCTCTCCAATATCAGAATCAATGGGCTATTTCAGAGCTGCAGAACCAGGCTCATGCAACAGCCCAGACCTGGGCTCACATCTCCCCAGCTACTCTGCCAAGGCAATCTTGAATTTCAGGCACAATGTATCAAGAGCTTATTTCTGCAGTTGAAAACTCTTATTTTTTATAACTTAGCATCACCTTGGAGCAGGAGTTTCTGAATACCCTTGAAAAACCTAAATAAAACCATGTGATGAAATATAGAGGAACAAATGTGATAGAAAGAAAAAGAGAAATTACTACAACCTCGAATTTGATACACAGGAAAAAAAGCCAGACAATAATTAATACATCACCAGGAGTAGGAAATACGAAGATATTTCTTTATGTATTTGACAGGTTTCCATATATGTTTATCTCTATGTTGTACATAAAAGGATCCAAGACGTCCAATTCATGGAATAACCAAGCATATAGCAGTTACAAAAACATATACAGAGAATCATATTGCAGAGCTGTATTTGTTTCTGCACTGTGCTCCCCAGTGCTCCAGGATTTTGACTGTGTTCTAGTTCAGTGGAATGCTATATCCACACACAGCCAAAGCAAATAAATCAAGCTGGGCCCAAGCTGTCTGTACAGAACCATCTGGAAGTCTCTTGAAGGTGTTCCCTTGTGGTCCTTTTCTGCTCTGGCTGTGTGCCAGGATTAAAGGATTACTGGGCAGATCACCTGCACCTCATGACATGGCACCTGAGTACAGACCTCCTGCAGACCACACCTGACCCTGCACAAAGCCAATTTATGTTTTCTCATCTGCACAAAATTGAGCTGAAGACTGGGTAAACTGAATGTTAGTAATCATATCAGAACTGTATGGGAAAATGCAGTTACATCTTCTCTATTGATAGCCACCAGAGGCAGAGATGGAGCTATTTGGAGGGTTTGGGTTTCAAAATGTTGGTACTTGCTAATAACAATTTTATTGCTTGCTTTCCCATGCTTGCCTTTGTCAACAAAAAGTCATAAAATAACCTTGAACTCCTGGTAGCCTGTCTTTTTCAAGGATATTGAATATAAAGAAGCACATAGTAAATCTCAGAGGTAATGTAGCTCTAGCCCAGGTTCTAATCTTCCAAAGAATCAAATAGTTTTGAGATGAGAAATGCCAATTTCTAACTGAGCATGAAACTGCAGGTTTGAGTCCTTGATAAAATGTGACTATCCAGGTGTGTCAACATTTCCCCTCTGCCTGAGGCAGGACCTATCAGTTCACAGTATCACAGCTGCCTGACTCACTTGCCTAGACAATAATATGTGTCATATCTGATTTAGTTGACATTCACAGTCACGTTTCTGCTTCAATGCTTTGGACAGGAAACAGGATACCTTTGAATAAAAATTATGACTTATAGTAATACATCTTTGCAGTTATTTGGCAATTTTAATACACAATGTCAACAAAATTCTGTAGTGTACAGGACAGAAAAAGTAATTTCTTGGTTTTTTGAACTACATGAAATGAATCTTTCATGAGAGTTTCTAAGGTATTTCTCACCATGGTGTGTCAGTATAATTTAGGAATTATGACATAGGAATGAACTAAACTAAAATCATCTCACAAATGCCTTCACATTGGCAATACTAGCACTATGAGACATGTCAGACATTTAATATTATCAACAGAACAGTCTCAACCAAGTTTACTAGAAACATTACAAACTCTCCATCCTGCCATCTGGAGTTTCTCAAATTAAACAAAAAGACCTGAGCATGCAATAATTAAATAGGGTGAATTTACATCTCATTATGAGTCGAATCTGGGTGTATTTTAGCAGTTTTCTTTAAAGGAGGCACTGGTATTAATGTCCACCCCATGAAAGGTTTGCTCCCTCTATCCCTTGTAGAAAGAAGGATGTCCACAGGATATTAGGAACTGTGATCACTACAGAAAACAGTTGAATAATCCTATTTACAAAATGTTAAAGAAGATAGCAAGGACTTTCAAATTCTTTTTCAGGTGAACACAAATCTGAGAGCACAGGAATACGCAGATTAGATTGGTCTCAGGATGTCTTAGAGCACTTGGTTTAGAAATTTTGTTTATCATAGAATGGTTTGAATTGGAAAGGGCCTTAAGGAGCACCTAGCTCCAACTCCCCTGCCATGAGCAGGGACACCTTCCACTAGACCAGGTTGCTCAAAGCCCCATCCAGCCTGGTCTTGAGCACTGACAGGGAGGGAACATCCACAGCTTCTCTGGGTGACTTGTTCCAGTGACTCGTCACCCTCAAGGTAAAGAATTTCTTCCTAATATCTAATGTAGACCTACTTTCTTTCAGTGTGAAGACAGTATCCCTTAATGCTACATGTGTCTTAAGAAAATCCCTCTCCATCCTCCCTGTAGGCTTCTTTAGGTACTGGAAGGTGCTTAAAGGTGTCCCTGGAGCCTTCTCCTCTCCAGGCTGAGCAGTCCCAAGTTTCTCAGCCTGTCCTCATAGGGAAGGTGCTCCAGCCCTCTGATCATCTTCAGGACTTCCTCTGGACTCACTCCAGCAGGTCCATGTCCTTCTGGGGACCCCAGGGTGGACACAGCACTGCAGGTGGGGTGCACAAGGGCAGAGTAGAGGGGCAGAGTCCCCTCCCTTGCCCTGCTGCTCACGCTGCTCTGGGTGCAGCCCAGGACAGGTTTGGCTGTCAGCACTGCAGGAGCACACTGCCAGCTCGTGTTGTGCTTCTAATCCACCAGCACTCCAAGTCCTTCTCCTCAGGGCTGCTTTCAATCCATGCTCCACCCTGCCTGTACTTGGGGTTTCCCCAAGCCTGGAGCAGGACCTTGTACTTGGCATTTTTGAACTTCATGAAGTTTGCACAGGCTCACCTCTCAGGTGGTGGTGCCTTGGTGTCAATAAATGTACTGTGGGTGCACTGGATCTCTCTGTCCACACCACCACAAAGATGTTAAACAGTGCCAGTCCCAACACCAACAGCTGAGAACAGCATTTGCCATTATTTCTATTGGACATTCAGTAGCTTCTATCTTGTTTTTAATGTTAAGAGAACAGAACAGTCTGAGGAGAAAGGATTGGAATTAAGGTCTCTGGCATGAACCTGATGCTGTTGGCAGCATGACTTAAGCAAAACTGAATATCTAAGATGCTCATTTGAATTTAGATGATATCTGCATATTTAAACTTCTAAAGGTTGAACAAAGAATAGAAGGCAAGTCTTCCTCCTCTGGGATGTGCACCACTAGGTCAGTGTATCAGTGTCAGGCATAGCCCAGCATTTATAAACAGTGAGTCATTCATCTCAATCCAAACCCCTGATTTAGACCTCAAAGTGCAGGAAATGCATTGGATTTACCAGTGACAGTCTCACTGAGACACCTAATCCATAATCCAGGGGACAACCTCTTTCCTGTCTGTTGGTCAGTTAAAATATCTGCCCACCAACTGAATCTACTGAGTCTGTTTTAGACAATTAATTTCAATTAATTTCCCAGCTGTGACATCAACATGGATCTTTGGCACTGGACAATTCTGCTGTGAAAGCAGGACAGATAGAATTCAGGGAGATCTTAGTTAGGCCAACAAACATTAGCAGGAAAAAAAAAAAAAAATGAAAGCTGCTTGGCTACTCCTATGCAGATCTTAATGCTAAGGTTCCTTCAACCAGAAGTCACACTTAGGCCCCTGGAACATGTCTCAAACTTGCTATCAAGATATATGTGGGTTTTTAAATTCTCCCTATACTTCTGCTCAGCATCCAAACTTGGATGCAGATGTGTTTTCGTTATTCTGGATTCCTTTCCATTTGCTTTCCAACTTTTGTCTTTCCTGCATTGAGTTCAGCCAAAATCCACCCTAAGTTACAGTGTTATCAGCTGGGAAAAAGTCCTATGGTGTAAATGTGTTGATGGTTCTGGTGAGTGTATCACATTACAAATCAATTTGCTTCACTCATGGAGTTGAAAAATTATAGCACCAAGTATAAAACCACTACTGTCAAATGCATCCTTGAGAGGCACATAAATTTCCTATGCACTTTTACAATGTTCTCAGCCACAAAATTGTTTCAAACAATGGTAAGTACATTTTGCATCTTACATGGCACTTCAGTAAGATGCTCATTATTTGTCACAAACTCAGTCTTCAGACTTTTGTGCCATGTTTTGTTCACATCTGCAAACATGACCACAGTCCACCAGCAGTGGGGCTGTGGCAGAGAATGTCACTGTAGTAAATTAATTCTTTTCTATTTTCCTTCAGTCTCTGTGAGGTTCTTATCTATCATTTCCCACTGTAATCCATACCCTGTCTACAAAAGAAAGGAACTCTCTGCTTTGGGATCATCCTTTTGGTTTTATTACTTTGTATTTCTTCACAGTGTCTAAATTTGCTCTTGATTGTAGACTAGGTCCTTCTCATTTTCCCACATTCTACCCAAGTTTTAGTGTCAGAAACAAATGCATACAGTGCTTTTTCTGTTTCTTTGAATTTAAGCATGTTCTGAGCAAAAATACTTATACTGTGCCTTGGAAAGTTTTGTACCTGGCTGTGGGAGTCTAGGTCAGGGGGATGGTCATCAGGGACAAACTCAGGTGCTCTGTATAAGCTGATCTTAAAGTTACAGTTTATTGTAAGGGCGTGGGTACACAGAGTCC
>JAOTQP010001286.1:138099142-138152429 GCA_026413545.1 Cichladusa arquata | reverse complement strand
ATTACCATAATGTGTTATACTTTAAACTCTAAAAACTGCTCTTTGGACCCTAGCAGGGTCTTCTCTGACCTTTGGACGTGGTCTCCAGCAGAAGGCATTGTTCTATCAAGAGGGGATTACTTTCAGCTGGCTATTCTATTGTCTTATAGTTATTTAGTAACTGAGGTTCAGTATCTCAAAGATGGCTTTCATTTCAATCTCGCTTATGGTTCCTATGTTCTCAGAATCTAAGCATTCCTATTTGTAAGGTTTTCCTGGTTCATCCTTCCCAACACCTGGCATTTACAGCTGGCTTCCTCTACAAACTGCAGTGGGACCTGGGGCTGCTGGGGCTGCAGAACCAGGAAAGGGCAGCATGCATTTATCCTGGTGTGGCTGCAGTGCTGAGCAGGAGAGCTAAAAAAGCTGTTTAACACAGCTGCCACTACACTTGACACTAACACATGGAATTCATGAAGGTTGCCTTTGCTAAAACTGTGCCTTTGTTTCCCTACCACCATGCTGTAAAGAAACATGAGCCTTCTGAAATACCAGCAGTGAAAGTTTCTAGGTCTCTCCTTGCACCCCCATGGTAAATGAGAGACAGGGAATTATCACAACAGACTTCCAATTAATTGTTTTACCAAAATCTCTCACATGCTTTAAAAATTCTCTTTCCACCCTGGACAATATGACAAACTGAAGTTTACTTCTCCGTGTTCCTATTTCTCTGCCAAATATAAGCTGTGTGAACTGCACTAAGGACATCTGAAAAAAGCTCAGCAGTAATATCATATGTTTGCATGATCCCTCAGAAAAAACAGAAATATATGTTATAATGTAGTCCTTTATGATTTCAGTATATTTTTCAGGAAAATACACATCAGTATGTTCATTCATTTCACTGTTTTTATTCCTACACCATTTATCACAGTTAAAGGCACCACTGTTTTTTGCAGCAACCCTATCAGGATATATGTGCAAACTTATCCCCATGTTTCCCCACAACACAAGTGGTGAAACAGCCCTAACAAAATTTTGTTCCCTTTCCAGCTATGTCTATAAAAGTTCCCTACAGGCAGGATTAACAGAACTGACTCAAGTTCTCCCACTTAAATCTGCCCTTCGTGCTTTGGCATACACTTGCAATTTGGGTCTGGATTTGTCAGACAGAGGGGTTGTACATATTCTGGCCCTTTATGTGAGCTTGGTATGCCTGGACTGGAAATCACATGGGAAATTAATGTCTATATTCTTTTGAATAAATTGTGAAATTCTGGGAAAAGTTTTTCTCCCATCCTGTCTTGTCAGTTTAGCTGGTATAACCAAATGAAGAACTGCATAAAGAAGCTTGTATAACTTTGAAAATGAGGGGAAAAAGAGTTAAAGTCCAGGATGAATTTGGAATACCTGCAAGAATCCAAACAGGCCAGGCATAAGCTGAAAGGAAGGCCATGGAATTATTTATACTGTCACATTGCTGCTGCAGAGGGCAAAGGAAGCGTGTTCCAGCAGCTGGAATTGTGAAGACGGGAGGTCACAGATTTCTGCTGGTATTCTGGTGGACTCCAGGAAGGGGCTCCCCCAGCAGTCCATGTCAAATAGGAGATCCCAGGCAGGTCACAGAGCCTGAAATGGAAGCTTAGCAGCATGCCTGCACTTTCAGGAATCACAATAAAAGCAGAGACTTTTATAAAACTCTGCCCCAGCTTGGCAGTGAGTTAGCTGGACCAGGATTTGTTATTCCTGCTGATAGCAGCCCTTCTCCAAGCAGCAGTGGGTGGAGTGTGGGGGCTCAGTCATGCTCCCCTGGTGGCCCTCTGAGCTCTTTGTGGTGAAGCATCAGGCAATCTTCAAGCTATGGCACTTCCCACTGGTGGAAAGTCAGGTGGGGACTGTTTTGGGGGATTCAGAAACCCGTTTGCTAACTACATTTGTTAGGAATTTCTAGGGTGCAAATTTCCCCCGATACTTGCTTTTTAAAAATGCCACAACTTTAGAAGAAGTGATAAAGTTATCATCAAACAGGACCCAGTTGCAACGTATGCCCAGAGGTGCAGCACAGCATGGGCTGCAGGCACCAAACACAAGCAAAACACTTGGACCTGTGTAGCATTATAGCAGTATAGTTGACAGTATAAATGAATATAAATTAACAGCTGCAGCCATTTGTCCTAAACAAATGGATATTCCACTGAATTATTAGCAGAATTTAAGCATGTTCTGAACAAAAATACTTATACTGTGCCTTAGAAAGCTGTTCAAGTGGAAAAGCTACAGCAGCTACAAGGACAAGATCAGAGTGATATAAAAAATAGGCTGGAAGAAGAAGACTATCAGGATATGGATTTTACCCTTTCCTTTATAAACATGGGTGTGTTAGATCAGGAAAAGTGAGAATGATACCTTCATATAGGGAATCCCTTTTAGTATATGTGAGGTGGGAGTGGGGTTTTTTTATAGCAGTACTGCAAGGCAAAAATTCAATTTGGTTGGTGGGGAAATTACAGGAAATTACTGAAAGTTTTCATTCTTTACGTGTAATTATGTTTTAGTTCTAACTTCGTGATTTGGAGTAGATTTTACTTTTCGCTGGAATCGCTGCAGTTAATGTTCCCACTCTGATTAAAGAAAAAAATTACTTTGGAAAGTAAATAAATAAGTGGAGTCTTGTTTAACTTACACTGAAGTATCACAGGGAGACTGTTCCCTGTGATTAATGAGTTTTGGCCTGCTGAATAATTCCATTAAACCACTTATCAGCACAATTCACTGTCACTTTTCTCACACTGGTTTCAGATGCATATGCAGACTAATTGCCATATAGAACAACAGCCTGTGGTGCAGAAACTGAAACTGTCTAAACCAATTCAGAAATTTCCATTGAGTTTTTACATCTAACTTTTAAAGAAAAATCTTACAGAAAACTCTATGGAAAATGTGTTTAGAGAGCTATAAAGAACTTCTTAACCCATTTTTTGCACAAGAAATAGAAGAAGTTTTAAAAGTATCCTGTACCCACCATATGGAAAGCAGGAAATTAAATATTGGCCACAAGACATTTTTTACAGTTTTATTGAAGTAAGAGTTTTAACAACGTGTTTAACTATGTAACACATTCAGCAATTGTTAGCATGAAGCTCCTGCTTTTCTGCACAGCCTTTGCTACCCCCACTTTGGAAGTCTCCACATCACAGGGGGTGTAAATGTTCTTTTTACATTTAAATTATGCTTATTAAAAGCTTCAGAATTGCCAGGAGAGCCACTGTGATGAAAACCCGCTTATATGTTTTTCCAAGAAGATTTACAACCTGTATTAGACACAGCACTCAGCCATAAAATCAAGAGAAATGTGCAGACCTGACACACTTCCTCTGTGCAACAGAAATTAAAATATATATCCCATGAATGTTGTCATAGCAACATGTGGGAAACATTAAAAGAAGTTAACATGATGAACAGGTATAATTTATATTTCTCTAAAATCTTACCCCACACATTGCTCATAAATCATCCAGTGTGAGTCTGGATTACAGAGTTATTCAGCTTTCCATCCTCAGTCATATTGTTCCAACTCACAAAATAAGTGCTGGAAAAAAAAGCTCAGCATCAACTGGGTATTACAATCTGCTCAGTAATAGAGATTTACAAACTTAAAAGCAAAACCAAAAAGGCTGATACCAGTTTTATGGCATTCATGTGTATCTGCAAGGGAGCTCCTGCAGGAGGGGAACTCAAAACCTGCAGCTCTTGAAGCCTAGGTGAGCAAATATTTCCCAAATTGCTTAGCTAAATGATTGGTTCCTTTAGAAAGCCTTGGTCTAATTAGCTGTTCAAGACTTTCCTATTTCATAAAAGCCCTGAGGTTTATCCACCTGGAAAAAAGAAAATAAAAAATTAGTCAAATGACGTGTAGCCTCACCTTATAGGGAGTTCCATATGGTCCTATAAGTTCAAAATCAGTGCACTGACAGGATCAAGCTGGGGTCTGTAATGGTCCCCCTTGAAAATAAAAATCTACTTCCTATTTTCGTGCCCAAAATAATTTAGTCCAATTTAATTTCAATGTATTTTATAGTCTATATTGATAGTAAAATAACTTTATACAGTTATTTTACATAGAAACTACTTCCTAGATTATCAAGTGAATAAATTTTTTAAAAATATCCAGCCATTATTTCCCAGGCTGTAAGAGTTCCTTAAGAACAGTCAAGTACTTTTTATATATACAGAAGTATTTGAACTGCTTTGTAGAGGATACTTTGCATATTATGTTATGTGTAATAATAGCTATGACTTTTTTTTTCAGTTTTTAAACCACTATGGGGCTAAAAAAAATGAAGAAAATAATACCACCAGAGATACAGGGAAGTATTATAAAAGATCTGCCTTAATCCAGCTGAAGTCTGGCTGTTCAAAGCTGAGCGTGAGAATCCAAACTCAACCTGTTTCAGTTAAGGTCATTTTTCAGAAACAGAAGGGATGTGGGCAGTGGGAAAGGCTCTGGGGGAGTGGCACAGCTATGGAATATCTGCAATCTATAATTTCCAATATATGGAAAGGTTGTGGAGCTGCTGACCAGGCACCAGCCCAAGGGAAGGGGAGGACAGCCCAGCTGATCTGGGCCAGGAGAGGTTGCTAGTGGAGTCATTCCAGTTCTGGCCCAGTGGAATTTGGGGATTTACAGCACGCTGTGTGTGAGCTCAGGTAGGATTCTGTAAGGACAGGAGACACTTCTGAATTTAATTTAAAGTGGGAGAGGACACTGCAATCCTTTGTCCAGAGCAACACAGGGTGTGCTGCTCTTGCTCGTGGTGCCTGTGGCATTCGGTGTGTCCTGAATTCACAGACACCCCAAAAGCCATCCCAGGGTTTTCTGAGGGTTCATCTGAAGTGAGTGGAGATTGAAACACTGACCTCAGCAGGACCAGGAGGTCTTGTGTGCAGAAACCCACCGTGGTCAGATCAAGACCTACTTCATGTAATGCCCTTTCTACAACAGTAGCCATCAGCAAATATTAAGAAATGTTTATGGACATAAGAGTTTAGCAGTATAAGAAGGGTACTCATAAAGATACTCCCTACATTGCAGTGATCAATTTTCTGAGTAAAACCTTAGTATTCTTGAAGATATTTTAGCTTAAAGTTGTAATATTTGATGTGACTGAATATCTTTACCTTAAAAGCCATTTTCTCATACTATATAAGGATTGCAAGAAGAAATCAAGGAATATTTTTGAAAAAATCCTGAGCAAGGTATCTCAGGTTTTTAAACATAAGTGAAACATAACTTCAGTCTTTCAAAAAAAAGCCTATACTAAAATGATCTCTAAACTAATTTTGTCATTAAATTGCTACACTTCCCAACAGAGAGACCAGTATTTCTCTTCCTTATATTCTTTTGAAGTTCATAATATAAATTACTTCTACTGACTCAGTGTATTAAAAAAAAATAAAATTACAGTAACTATAAGCCTTCCTTATGCTTTTCAGTAACATCTAATATGACTTTAATTTTGTGTAGAATCTTTCAGATAGGACTACTTGTGCTGTGGACACAGTTCTGCTGGGTTTTTGTCTCTCTTTTTTAAAATGAGTTCTGCTGGGGTTTTGTAATTTTTTTAAATGAGTTCTTTATGCAAATGTCTCTGAAGAATATAGCACTTCACAAAATGTTTTATATAAAAGTACAAGCTTTAAATGTGCTGCTTGACCTATGCTCTCCAAAACACACCCATCTTTTCCTGGCAATCCATACTGAAATAAAATTATTTCCTGTGAATTTAATTATGTTGAAAGCAATTAACCACAAAACTTTTCTACCTATAAAGTTGAAAATCCTAGAAAACCACATTACATATACATGATGCAAACCATTAAGCTATACTGATTCAGATAAATTTAACTGCTTGGCTCTATTTTGAATTGTGTCCATTTTCAATGGGTTTGAAGTTCTCTTTTGTTTTTCCATCAGAAAGAAACAGAATTATGAAATTTTAATTTTCATTCAACTGGATATGTTAGAAAAAATAGTGAAATGTAAGCCATCTAATCACTGGGATCTTACCCCTTGTTGCAAAGAAACCACAGAGTTTGGAGAATGTCCAGCCTTAAAATTAATGACTGAGTGTGATCCACAGAGAAATAACTTTAACCACAATTTGGCTAGACCTTAAAGTCTGCATTTTTATTGGTTTTGGCATCTGGAACCTTGCTTCTAATGGAATCACATCCCTTGAGATAAGCAGTGAAAGAAAGGTGGCTAGTCCTAAACTTGAATGTTTTGTGCTTTCTCTTTCTTTTCTGAGATTTCAATAGCATTAATTACAGTGCAAGCTGAAAAGTCAATTGTCTTACAGTCTGACAGGACTTGGGTTTGTTCCCAAGACGTGAGTCCTTGTGCTAAGAAGAAATTATATTCAAATGGGACTTGTTCCAACACTGACAACAGCTGTGGGATCAACACTGTCATGGCTTTTGGCTCTCCCTTCCCATGAACGTGGCTTGTGTGAGCACAAAGGACCTGCTGAACACAAGACAATCAGAGCCTTCAGCAGCCATGGAAATTAATCAGATGTAAATGAAGAAATCAGAGTAGTATAGAACAACTAGTCTGGTGTAGTCTTGACCTCCTCTTCCAGATGGACAGCAAATGCTGAGAAGGTGGTAACTGCAGGTAACCACCAGGCTTCGTTTTCTACATCATTTTACACAGCAACATGACCATGAAAAGATCAAGGAGACCTTTGAGACCTGCTCCATGAGAAATGGACTGGAATCACTGAACCAACACACAGGGAGATCAGTGGATCTTTTTGTCAAACCTGGCGCTGGATGGATGAAGTTTTTTTTCTTTCTCTGCAACAAATAGAGACAAGCAAAACACAAGGCTTGGTGCTAATGTGACTCTTCCCCCAGGAATATGTGTGTAATTCCCACTCTTAAGGTGGGAATTCCTAAGATTCCTAGATGCTTCTGGTCAAAAAGAATGACAACAGTCAGAGGGTCAACAAAAGCTTTCAAAGTTTTATTAGTAAATTATATACTTGGCATGGAAATAGGTGTGTTAGTCCCTTATCTCCTAAAATAAGGAAATAATACCATGAACTAGCAACCCATGGCTTGCCTTGTACTTTCTGGTAAGAAACGAGCACTTTTAGGGCATCATTCTTTGATTCAGATGCCAGTTTAGGATGGGATGCAAAAAAAAAAAAAAAAATAATTACTACTTATAAGTGCTGCTTACTAGAAATTCCTATTTAGTACTGCCTCTAATACATAAATACACAAAGAAAATCAGTCCATGATCTGTGCTTATATTCATTTACTCACATACATCTCTGTTGGGTTTGAAGAATCTCCCCTAGATTTCCCAGCAGGTGTTGTGGGAAAATTTTAGAAAATACACGTGGAAAACAGGCTCTTTCAGATCTGCTTTTCACCAGCAGGGAAGTCATGAAAGTTGTAGGCAGGAGGTTAGAGTGACTTGGAAGGGTTAGGGGGTGTTGGGACAGGGGGTCTCATGTAGATAAGATACACAGAATGAAATCCTTCAGGAAAAATCAGCAGGATTAATTCAGGAAGCTGGAAGTTACCATTCTATAGGAATACCTGTAAAGGAAAGAGAAAATTAGAAGCATTGGAATAAAGTATCCTGAAGCAAAGACAAAAGCAGAAGCAGCAAAGGAAACAAAAGAGACTCTCAGCTGAATCAGTTCACAATAACTTGAAGTATAAAGAGGAACCAAACAGCAAAGCATAGCTCCAGCAGCTAAAGACAAGGACAAAGCAGAAGCACACAAAGCACACAGATGCAATTAGTAGCTAGGGTAAGAAGGAATCTGTTTCTATTAGATAGTCCAAGGAAGGCCATGGAAATGGTCCCTCAGTGAAAAAGGAAAAGCCAGGAACAGGAGGTATCAAGAAATAATATCTGTATATTGACCTGCACAGCTGGCTCTCAGCAGACAGCAAACCCGTGGTAAACCCCTGCACCCAACCTGGTGACAGATTAAAGAAAGAGCAAATCAGAGCCCAGGTAACTGAAGATCACCCAGATGAATGATGTTCACACAAGTTCTGAGTGATTAGGGAGGGACACACGTGCCTCACCTGTGCTCTGAGCTGACCCAGAACCTGCAGCCTCAGAGACTCCATGGGTGGATCAGCTCAACCTGTGAGCTCCAGACTTCAGAGACCTGACCTGAGAGACACACAGACCCTCCTGTCTCCTCTCATCAAATACCCAAGAGGAAAAGTATGAATACCTCTCTTCTGGTTACTTTTACCTTGGTTCAAAAATTCAAAGTCAAGCAGTGCTTAAAAATACAAAATATCTCTAACTATATTTAATTTCTAGAAAGCCAATAAACTATACCATCACATACATTCTAGAAAAGCTGTCTTCAAGACATTTGTGTTAACTATCAATTACAATATTATTTATTGTTTAGAAATGCTTCGTCTATGTGTATGTTGTCCTTAAACAGGAAGCACTTTGTTGCCTGTAACCAGCTCCTATTTAAAAAACCCAACACTTCACCTTTGCTAACTTGATACAGGGGTTTTTAAAAATCATATTAATTTATTTTTTCTAGAATGTATTTTCTGAGTCTGCATTATCCTTCTATCACATGCCCTTGCTAGAGCAAGTCAGAAAAATTTTGATGAAATTCATTTTAAAATCTCAGGTTTGACTGCAGTTCTTCAATTAAACACCTCAAATTTCTGATGCTCTCGGCAGGCTCAGGCATCCCTCCCACAGAAACTTGCATGGCTACAGAAAGGAGTGGCAGGGACTCCAGGCTTCTGCAGGAAGCTGGAGAGGCTCGGGCACATCCATCTGCCAGCCCTGCCCTCCAGAGCCAAGGCACAGCTCTGTGCCCCTGGAGACCCAGGGGACACCCAGGGCAGGTGGGAGCCCCTTGGAGGGATGAGAGAGGGCAGAGCTGGGAATGTGGCACCTGAGAACCAGGAATTCCTGGCTCCAGCCACAGGGCTCCATGTTCCCACTCCGATTACAGAACCAGGGTAATGAAGATGGAAGCAGCTGCACAAGCTCTGCTGGTCCATTCCAGGAAAGAAAATCCATTTCTTGATTATTAAAGCTTCACAGCTTTAAAATCAGAAGATGGTGTTCCAGGAACCAAGGAGATTTTTATCCTGCCCAGGGAATTTGGAGGATAGTCAGTCTGGAGACTCTGGAGCCTGTGCATTCAACCAACACTCCTCCCCTGGCTGTTGGAAAGGAAGCAGAAACTCCACTTTCTTTCACACCACAGGACCTCTGTGAGCAATTTTTGGTTTCCAAGTTACAGGTCATTTGATATTTTTGAGAAATAGTTATTCTTGTCTGCCAATTTGAAATTCTGTAATTTGTCCAACTCTGAATAAACCTGAATTGACGCAATACCTGATGACTGAGGATATGTAAGTGACAAAATACATCTAGGCAATGCTGGAGTCATTGTGAAGGCAATGGACCATGTGTATGGTGACAATCATGCCTACTAATTTTCATAAAGCAATGGATGGCTGGTAACAATAAATTGGGGTCTTCAAAGGGCATTGAAATAATTTAGATGCCTTTTTTTCCACCCCTCTTTCACTTTGAACATCTATTCACAATATTAAGTGTCTAAATGGAAGCAGAGACCAAATTATGTGCCAGAGTTCATCTATAACACAAGCAGCAGGCAATTTAGATTACCAGTTTGGTTATTACTAACAGTGCAAAATTACTGTAAATGAGGCAAAGTAAAAATACTCTCACAGACTTTTCCATTTTGTTCCGTTTCCTGCATTTATTTTGGAGATGAATTCTGCTGTGTTTATAGCTGAATCTTATGGAGAATTATATACTGCCAGCATTTAGTTTCATTATTTAGGCACAAATCCTTCTAGCACTTATGCATAAGCATAACTTTATTCATTTGAAGTTCTGTGGGATAATCCATTGTACATGAAAGCAGGCATATGAATAAATCTTCATAAGATCAGAGCCCTAAGTTGTACAAGAAGAATTAGATGTTAGAGTAATCTATTGCTGGTTCAGTGAATGTTAAGTTCTTCCCAAAATACCAGATGTGAGGAAGAATGCCCAAAGAACAAAGCAGACATGACATCACCTAATTGTCATTGTAGAAATAACAGCATGCATGGAACATAATCCAAAATGTGGGAGATATAGACAATTTGATTTAACATTTTTGCAAAATCAAAGTAAAATGAATGCAAACTGTAGCTAACTAGATAACTCATTAGCCAGTGCACCAAGTCCATTCGTAAACAGTGGCAGATTGTCTAAAATCAAAATTTCTTCTCTTAAAAGCGAGTTTCAGTTTTCCAAACAACACCAGTTTATCTCAAACCAGGATGCTGACCTCATCCAGAGCAGGTCACATATGCTTTAGTGAACCAGCAGCCCAGTTGCCCCCAGACAGCACCACTTCACCTTCCTGACTAGGAGCAAAGGAAAATGTTCTTATTTAGAAGTCATGGGGCCACCTTGAACCCCTCTACAACCCGCCTCAAGTTCCTCTTTATAATTTTTCCCCATCCAGTAATCACTGGAAGCACCAGCTTTTCCTGAAGATCAAGCTGAGCCCAGCACAGCTGAGCCCTGGATGTCAGAGTTAGCCATGCTGCAAGTCAATCTCTCTGAACAAACAGTACTGGAAAATGCTTCTTCTGTTTCTGAATCCTAATTGGAATTAAAATATTTTTATTTGACGTTAGCCTTATCTTAGGATTTCAGAGGAGCCTGAGCAGGTTTCATCCTATTTGCACTGAACAAATGGCAAAGTTGCCACTGAATTTGTGAGTGCAGGACCTGGCCTGAGGAATTTCTAAGCTGTGAATTACAACAGAACAAAGTCCTATTAACTGGTATTTTTTTTTTCAGATGCTTCTTTTTTTTTTTTCTATTTTAATTAACGAGTTGACCAAACCATCTGGTGCACTTTTCTTAAATCCATTATTTAGTCACTTGATTATATACCAAAAAGGTGAATAGTGAGTGGTATTTCCCAGCTGAGATTTCAGCTCAACTTTCTTCTTTTTAAATTTTGCATAATTTGGTAATATTTCATAGCATTTTGGAATTGAGAAATAAAAAAAATACTGTATTGCTGTGATAAGGAAAATATCTGTTGAAGCCTTATAGGTATCCAAAGTTGTCTGTAGCTCTTTTAAGTTTTAAATAACAGGCAGCAATAGAAGTAGAGATCTAAATTATTAATATATTAAGGCATCAAGGGTTTAGTAATAGTCAGAATAAATTCCCCCAATAAATTGTGAGCAATGCAAAAGAGTTTTAAAGCTTTTATTTAAAAGATGCATTCTAAAAGATGCATTTATACCTGAAAGTTTAACCTCTACCATATTGATGCTGTTAATTTTTTTTACTTTGGAAAAACATTTATCCACTGCAATAAACAGTTAGAGGCTCATATGTATATGTATGTGGTTACACTGAGGGCAAAGCAAAGATGGCTGGAGCTGGAATTACAGTTCCAGCCTATAACCTGCTGGGCAGATCTGCAGTGAGTTTGTGGTGGAAGCTGGGGGATTGCACCTGTATCAACACAAATATTTCTTCCCAGAGGTAGAGATAACCTGGGAACAGCATTCCAAAACCTGGTCCTAGTTTGCACCCTACTTGGACACCTGGGTGTCTGAGTCCTCAGTCCTGATGGTCACCTTTCCTGCAAAAACACAACTGAGTCTCAGGGAAACTACTTCTCAATGTGAAAGCCAAATTTTGCCCATTATTCTCATTCTTTAACTTTATGTCATCCCAGATGAGTATTTTGCTGGCCAGCAGTGCCTCCCTCCTCTGAGCACACCTGGCCATAGGCAAGAGGGTGCAGTGCACACATCTGAGAGCACACATCCCACAAAAACGTGTTGCAATAAGCAGCTTTCACAGAGCTCCTGCACTGCCTGTCCTAAAATAGCAGTCTCCCATTCTGAGAATCATCTTCATTTCTCTTTGGCTTGGTTTTTAATTTCCAAAAGCTTGCAGAGATGTTCCTGTCCTTTGGGGAGGAGGCCTGTGCACATACAGCTGCTGTGAATCCATTACACCTGTAAAGCCTTTGTTACTTCTGTTTAAATGAGCAATTTGATTCTTTGGGGGATTCTCTGAAGTTAATGGGTGATTTATAGTTACTTCAACAGCAGCAGGATCAGGCCCTTGTCTTCATCAGGCATGTCATCCATCTTCACATGAACAGGCTGACAGGAGAGGAATTGAAATTTCACAGTCTGTGATATATTTAGAGATTGTTTAGATTGCATTAGGCTATGGAAAATACTGTGCTGACCAAGATAATCATCCTTCAGATATTGATCTAACCCCTGTCTGCTCGAATTTGTTCTTCCAAATCACAATCCTGCAGCTACCTACCACTATCTGAAAGTAATATTGCAGTGACACTGCTGGGAACCTTGGTTTTCCCCCAGTGGAAATCAACACTGAAACATAAGCTAATTTCAAGAGTGAAGGGTTGCATGTTCTAAGATGAAATACTGAAAATCAGACAGAAATATTCCACCTTAGCCCAATATTACATAGTTTAGGTTTGGGGTGTAGGAAGGAGAATACATCCACAGAAATCATACCTACAAGGCTATATAGCACTACCTAGACTAGCTCTGAAAAAATTAGTGGGAATGACCAGGGAATGTGCCAGACTCCAAAAACTTGGTAAGAAGGGTAACATATATGTCCCCAGCAGAGCTAAGGTGTCCCCATGAGACACTGCACTACCATGACTATCCTGCTCCCAGCACTGCCTTCACCTGTTCCAAGACAGCTCCAGAACCTCTGGGTGGTGCTGCCTTGCCATATTTTGATTTAGAGACACTTTTAGACCTTTGCTGTCCTGGCTCTAAATAGATACAGATATATGGAACAGCTCCACCACTTGGATCTTCATTACTACCACGGATTTGGAATGCAACTCTAAACACTTGGGATGGCTGGAAAGGTCACACAAAGTGAATCACTACCAACTGCCTGGAAAACTGGGATTTTGCCAGGACTCTAGATCAACAGGACTCTTAAAGCTTTGCCATTGCCTTTTAGGTGTAAAGCAGGCCTAGCAAAGAACTAATTGCAGAAATAAATAACAAAATATTTTGTTGGCTCTCTAAGTGCACTTTCTTCAGCCACAAAGAGATACAGATCACAAGATGTGGAGCCAGCACAGGACCTCCATGAACAGCTCAAAAGATGTTTCAAAAATTAAATTCTGTTTGATTTCCACAGTGTGCTTTGACTAAAATTATGTGAATTCAAAGTACCCTTTGTCCTGAAGGGAGAGAATGGAATTAAGGTGAATTGAGTTTCTTCTTCTAATGTCTTACACATCACACAAAATAAATGTAAGACTCTCTGAAAACATGCAGATCTGGGATTTTTCAGTGTTGTAAATTATTGCCCCCAGGGCAATGGGCTGCCTGATCCTTCTTTGTACAGTTTTCTGCTAATTCAAATAGCACTAGTCTCCTAAATCATGTTACTTTTTTTAGAATTCAAGATTTTATGCTAAGCAGACCACATAAGAAGCTAAGGATTTTTTAAATTTTATTTTTAATTTAGTTCATGGCAATCTCACAAACCAGACAATTCAGAGAAGCAGCCAGGCAGTAACAGATTTTGGTGTAATATTATTAGGTTTTTACAGAAGTCCTGTGCTAGCTCCAGATCTTGTGATCTGTATTTCTTTGTTGCTGGAGGTGATGAAGCCTTTGCTGTCTTTTGGGCTCTTATTCCAGTTCATGAAGTTCAGGGTCCACATCAGCAGCACACAGTGTAGTTCAGTGCTCTGGGTTCCATAGGTTTCATCAATAGATCATCAATACCTTTTGTTCCAAAAGCAGTATATTCCCCTCAAAACTCCCAGCATACTCCTACCCAGCATTACTTTAAACTATAAAACCTTGTGTTTGAAGTTTCTGTTTTCATGGATTCCATGGCAAGGATAACATATTCTGCCAAAACACAGGGTTTTCTCATAAAAGCCTTGTAAATCCATAGAAAGCTGCCAATGTTTCTTAGAATAAATAACCTCCTCTCTTGAACCATTGCTCTCCAAATTATTAATAGCTTGCCAATTTTCATCAATTCTTGTAAGAGACATCTCTTTAGCTTCTACATCCTCCCAAAAGAGTGGCAAGAAGGGAATATTCAGACCATCCTTTATCTAGAAAAAGCAGAAAACTGTCTGTGTTAGGGTGAAGTAGACTTTAAAACACATTAATAACATTTTTAATAAACTAATAAAAGATTTAACTACAACACTGGCCCACACTCACTTATGAGTTTGACTATTTCTGCATGAAAAATTAATCCAAATCAGTCATTTTTACATCAGAAAAAAATTAAAATGGAAGTCCAGAAAGTAATCTTAGAAGGATAAAAATTCATACTGAATCAATTATTCTGAAATAGGAGTTTAATTTCATGCTATATTTTCCAAGTATACTCACAGTATCTCACTTCTGATGTTTTTGTTTCTTAGATTTTTCCAGTAATGTAACTAATTCCAAGAATTTTCTTCATTGGTTTATGTATTATTAAGTTACATATTTGAGATAACTGTAGCATAATGTTTTAATTGTATATATTACAGAATGTGAGTTATTGGAATGTAATTTAGGAGTTTGCTAGTGCTAAATAGATGGGATGCCTAAGATCATAAAGCTGTGACAGGAGAGGCAAATACAGACTGAGATGAGAAGCTGAAAATGTGCAAATACCTATTAATTTAGCAATAAAAGTGACATAAAAGTGACATAAAAATGACAATTATCTTTCTCCTAACTTAAGCTTTAGATGGGTTGGTTGCTGTTTTGCTTTGCTCTTGTGCCATTCAGCTGTCAGAGTGCTGAATAGCAAACAAGCATCATCCTTCCTCAAAGAGTGATGTCAGAAATGGATCTTGGTCTACAGGAAAAAGTCCAGAGCTCCTGGATGTGACTAAGAGAGAAAGAGGGAAATATTCAAATACTCTTGGCATGATCAGCATGAAAGTTTTGTGCTGGGGAGCTCTGCAAGGCTTAGGTCAAAGATGTTGGAATTGCTGTCACACCACGCCTGTCACCGCTCCATCAGCTGCATTCATGTGGTTCTGTACAAAGGATCCAACATCAGCTCCTGCCACTGCCTGTCCAGAGGGAAACCAGGCCCAGCTCCTCTCACTGACCCTTCAGGCATGCTCAGGAGCTAAACCCTGACATCTCCTGTGCCCAGATCTGACAGAAAGCAGGTGCCTGCCTAATTCTGCCTCCCTGTGGGCCCCAGCTCCAGCATCCTGCACTGCTCACAGCCAGCTCACAGCTCCTCCAAACACAGGCATAACACTCCATGCCATGCTGAGGCTCCCTTTCCTTCAAGCAAGCACAAAGACCCAAAAGTGTTTAAAGCCTCCAGGGAGGCACATCAGAGGCTTTCTGAGCCATGACCTAAATGGCAGAGCGGAGAGGGCATTGCAAGTAGGTGAGGCTTAGAGCCACACTCATCCTTGGTGGGAGCACAGCTGGGCCAGGGGTTGAGGAACTGTGAGCAGAAGATGGAAGAGAGAAGAGGATGTGGCAGGTCCCCAGTCATAGACTCAACTCACCCACATCTGGGTAAAGTGCCACCCTGCAAGGCCTAGATGAGTGGAGAAGAGAGGCTGGGTTTAGGAGCTGGTACCCTTGGCTAAGGTAAAGAAAAAAGCACTCTGAAAAATCAGGGACAGACTGAAGAAGTCAGCAGCCACGGGCTGAAGTTTACAAATACAACCTTATCTCGCTCCCAGGCTTGCAGGTGGGAGTCAGGTGTGAGCACTGAAGCTGCTCATGCTGTCACACAGCACATCCCAACTCTCCAAAAGGTGACGGCAGCCACAGAACACAGAATTTCACAGCAAGCAGGAGACTGCTGCTCTCTTCCCACAAGAGGGCTCTGCAGCTTTACTTTCCAGGCTATGGAATCTGGGATGCTCAAGGCTGGTGCATAACTAGTCCCACTCTGCCTGTAAGAGGCCCCCATGGGCTGTGGATTGTCATACACTCAGCACTAAAAGAGTCCTGCCTGCTGTGGATGTGTGAGTCACCTCTGTGACTCCCTCTAAGTCATAGGGGCAGTTTGTAAGCCACAGCAGGAAAGTAAGCCTTGAGTAAAGATAAAGAATTATTTTCAGGGACCCTCATTAGAGGTGAAGACTGCAATTACACAGCACCCATTCCCCACGTGCCATGATGTGAAAGGGATCTGTCCCAGCTTGTTTTGTAGAGTTGCAAACACAAGCAGCCACAAGCTGGAGATCAAACAGGCAGTGCAAGCAGGATTGATTTCAGCAAGGTGTGTTGCAGAAATGCAGCATTCATCCCACTGGTGGGATGGAAACCAGAAATGTCAGCCATGTGTACAGATGGCAGCAGCCAGCTCACGGGCATGTTTCCTCAGCTGGCAGTGCTGATGTTGTCACTGAATGAAAAACAACTGCAAGAAGCACAGACTCTGCCTGGTCCCTGTCAGCCTCCCAGGGCTGGGAGGATTCCTGACAAGGTTTGCAGAGAAGGGCAGCCAGGCAGGGTGAGACACCCAGAAGAGCCCCCCAGAAAACCTCAGTCCTGGGTCTCTGCAAATTACAGACACAGAACTTGGCTGCTGCTGCAGACCCTGGAGACATCACACAGGAGCAATGTCTTAACCAGTCTAATGCTGGTAAAAGCTTTCCATTTCCCCTTGGTTTCTGGAAACCAAGAGCTGGGTCCAGGCCTTCCCCAATGAGCTGTAAGTGAAAACCAGCATGACATATTTTCACCCTGACACTTCTTCTCATTGGTGTGTTCTGGTCTTGGTTTATCTAAAAGGAAGCAGGATCAGACTTCAAAAATAAGCTCCAAACCATGTCACTAAACTTATTTTTTTCCTCCCCAAGTGCACTATTTTTACTACTTTTAATACCAACCAAGTGATTCTCCTACAATTACTTTTTTCTCTGCTGGAAGGAAATTATTTTTTACAGAAAATTGTACTTTATACGTCAGATTTTTTCAGCTAGATTCTTTTTTTTTTCCCCCTTAACTTCAGTAAATCTTTAAAAATAATTTTACGGATGACTACCACAATTGGAGTCACATGCAATCACCTAACATAAACCACCAAACACAGTCACACCACAAGCTCCCTGAGCCCACTTGAACCTCAGTAACTCCTTTTCAGAAAACTGGTGGGATGGCACAGCCTCAATCACACTATTAAATTTCTCTTGTTGCCTAACAGTTACTAAGCAGATATGAAGGGAGCAACAACTGTGCCATGGAGAGCTTTGGGGAGTTGCAGCAACTCTCAGGAGCACAGATCAAAAGAGATACTTAAGAGTGTTTGCACAACAGATGAACAAGAGACTCTTGAGGAGTAAAACAAGCAAGAGAGCAGAACAGTCAGCCACGTTCAATACACATCACTCACTGGAAAAATAAATGTTTGTACGAAGCTGCACAACCAGCATGGTCAGTGAGAGGTTTTTTTCATCAAGTGTTTTGATTATTGAATAATTCCAAACATATTTTTCTGGGGTTCACTTCCAGGTGCAAAGATGAACATTAACTTACCTCAAAAACAACCAAGGGCTCACCTAGGCATGGTTGAAAATGGTCCCAATTATCTGCTTGTTCAAAGCTTACAGAAATAATATTGTTGCCAGACTATTTGTGGGGTGCATTTGCCAACCACTTTCTGCTGCATTGCTGCATATCAAGTATTTATTTTGATTCTAAATATTTTTTGTTTATCAATCATTGAAATGTTATTGTGGAGACACACTCTAGAAAGAAGTAGGCTAACAACAGCTCAAAATGAATTTATTTTAATGCACCATTTGCTTCAGACTCAGGTTCCTGTTTCTATATAGTTCCTTTTACATTAGCTACCTTCACAAATCCTTGCCAAAGGCAAATGGAAAAAAAAAAGTTGCCGTTTCCTCTTTGCATTGTAGTCCAAATTTAGGAAGCCACATTTGAGCTACCTCTAGCCAGCAAAGAATTTAAGACAACATTTGAATCTAAATGCTTGTTAATGTCCCACAGAAAGAAAAATAAAACATATAGTTATTCACTGAAGTGGATCATCTATATGGCTACAGAGGGATTTGGCCATTTAAAATTTAAAATCAGAGATTTCCTCAGCCATGAGGGAAGAGACATTAGCAGTTCCCTTGACCACTCGTGTGATCCACCTGCATCAGGCAGGCTGGGGGCTCCCTGGATGTCCCTGCACATCCCTGGGATACAGGCAAGCCAAGGCTGACCCCTGTCCCAGCTGCTGCCTCCAGCGTGGGGAAATGCAGCAGCACACATCTCTGCCCAAAGCCTGCCCATGGCTATTTCTGCCCAAGACACTCCTCCTCTTAAAAACCAGAGCAGCCACCTCAGAAAAACAGAACTAGCAGCTTGCTCAGTGAAAATGTCCAAATCATTGCTATGCCGAGTCGTGCCACTCTCAGCACCCTCTGGAATTTGGGCATGGGGTCATTCCCATTCCCCAGTGCCTGCCACGTCCCCTTTATTAGTTTTTCATAGAAATAACATGGTACAAATGAAATTACATTTGCCAGTACCTAACTGAAAATATAACAGGGCAGTTTTGAGGCCACAATTTTAGTTCAGAACTTTCTTCCATGTCCAATTTTGTCTTCAGCTCCTATTACTTTGAGTAAGATTCAGAATCCTACTGGAATAAATGTGTTGTAAAGAGAGATTTCCCTGGCCCATGCTGATAGATTCAGATGGTTGTTAGAAGAAGAAGAATTTATTGGTATTTAGAATAAGTTTGCAAGCACTTCTACCTACTTTGTTACCCCTAGACACTTTCTGCCTACTTTTGTTACCCCTAGACACTTTCTGCCTACTTTAAGGTTCACTGTTGGTTATTTAGGTCAGGTTTATGAACTAGTCTCATTTTGTGCTTCTCTTAAGCATCCTGTGAATACTGTGCAGGATTCAATTTGTTAAAGATTTATGAGTCCTTCCCATTCCAGAGTCATATACATCATATGGAAAGTATTGTGCAATGGAGAGCTTTGAGGAAGTCTCTCCCTGGCTGTCTCCAGAAGGGTGTTCCAAAGTAATAGCTTCTGAAAAAAACCACCATAATAGTACGGTAGTCTTTTTTCTTGTGGATTTTTTAAAATTTAGTTTTGTCTTTGTATCTGAATGTTTTCTAACCCAGTCCTTGAACATTAACCAGGAAGAAGAAGAGGGAGAAAAAGTTAGAAACTGTTCCTTGGCTTCAGCACTGACTCCCAGTTAGAGAAAATGGACGGAAATGTCCAAAAATGGAACCCCCTGAGGTGGTAGTCAGAATACTGGGATGTGTGTATTCTAGCACATTGTCTCTCTGAAAGGGCACAGTACAAACATGGCTTTTCAATTATCTGACTTCTTGTAACCAAGTTTTTACCTTGTCTATAAAGAATATACAGTACAAAAAAAGCAGTAGATGAACTGCATTCAAGTGGAGTTTGTCCAGCACACAGGTAGAGACACAGACACCCCCTGTACTCAGACCCACCTGGCTCAGCAGCCAGCAGTGATTACGAGCAGAAAGCACTTTAGAAAACAGGATGAATATAAAGTGGTTATTGCCTGCTCTGCATTACAGCTTAAAGCATTGAAAAGGGTGATAGCAAAACCATTATTTTTAGTAACTGCAGACTGGTGTTTAATAACAGTGTTAAATCCTCCTTAAACTTGTCCTTACCCATCTTCAACTTACACAAACATCTGACCTAAAGTAATGATTTTCAAAACACAGTGAAATATACATAAAATTCTATAGTAAGTTACATTAAAAAGGCTGAAATGTTGATTTTTCACAAGATCTGAGTTATTTTGTGTATTAGAGTACAAGTATGACTCTTGCAAGATTTTGGGTGTTTTTGAAGCACAACAATATCTCCTCTCAATATTTTACCAGAATATTTCAGAGCCTATTCTAAAAGCAGAATTAAACCCTGTGAAATCACTGCATTTTTTATGTAGATCAAATAGGTTTTTCTCATTGCCATCTCATTCAAAGGTAAAGCAGTGACTCATGCAAGAGCACAAGAGTCAGTGTCAGAGCCAGGAATAAATATAGACATCCCATCACTCAGGACCTTGCACTAGACATTAGGCTGCATTTACTTTCCCACTTTATTACACTGAAAGATTGAAAAAAAACTGGAAAGCCTTTAAATGCATCCCTGTTTTACAACAAAATGTCTTATGAACCCTTCCTTGTATTTGTGGCTGTGGTCATTCAAACTACACACAAAAAAAACAAACTACCAACTATTCCCATCTAGGAATTGCTTTCTTTCCTAATACTTAACATTTTTTTAGTTAGGCTGACCAAAGTTTACTTCCAGTGATATCCTGGCATATGGTTAATACTTCCAGCAACGTTGCTTTTTGACTGAGACAGGGTATGAGCTTTTTTTGTCCCAGACAAAAGGAGATATGTACCTAACCTGAAAAGTCTGGGACAAAATGGGAGACTCCGTGAGAATTAATAAATGGAATAGCAGCTCTGATTCTAATCTCAGTGCAAGAAGGGTTCTGATTAATCTCTCTCTTAACCTGGTCAGAAATGTGTTCTTACATGTGTTGGATGTAGAAAGCTTGTAACAAGAATTCTCTATTTGCTGAACAAGGATATTTAACATTCTCCTGGTAATGGTGCAGAACACGTGGAACAAGAAGTAAATCAGACTGTGCATTTTTTATTAGATTCTTCTCAATTTGATATCAATGAACAATTTACAAAATTTCCTTTGGCTTTCTTTATTTGTAATTTACCCTGGGATTTCCAGATGCCCTCTCTTTCGTGACAGAAAGCTACAGGTGCTCTGCTGAGTGCTCAGTTCTTTTAACCAAGCAGTAGACATTTACAATACATAGTCACAATGGGTGTATCATGGTAACTTCATACCAGCATTCCCAATTTAACATGCTGACCCTTTTACAAATGGTGCAGCAGAACAAATACATTTCATATCAGATTTATGGTTTGCCCACTCTTTACATTATTAACTGTCAAAGTATTTTTGCCAGGAATAACAGACCGCAAGTAGCACTTGTGCAAGATTTCACATGCAATAACTTGATCTGCACAGTAATTCTGTATGGGTTATTTTTCTTCATAGGATATTTTCCTACTGTTCAGAGTACCAGAGGAGTTAATGCTTTTCTAATTATTACTGCAGAAAGACTTTCTCACCAAGAGAAGTGAAGCAAAGGTGGGATAGAGCACAAAAAAGGAAATTATTACTAAATAGGTCTGTCTGTGTACCTGCTGTACTTTGCTCCTAAAGGCTTGTATTTGAAGGTCAAGAGCTGGTATGTCAAAACCTTTTGGCTTTTTCAATACTTGTAAACACTGCTCTGGTATCTCTGTAATATATACAAGGAAAGGTTGCCAACTTTTGCAATTCTATATCCAGCTTCATCCTATTCTGTAATTTCTTGCCCAAAGGCCCCAGTGGTAGAACAGAGATCTTCCCCAAAGCTTCAGTTTCATTTCTAAGGTAAATTTCCATCCCCTATGACTTGAGAAAAAACCTTTAAGTGGAGAAAGAAGTGCCACCAAAGAATGGGGAGAGATGGGCAACTAAACAGAAATCAGAATATGGTATTATAAAATATTTGTGTAATTTTGCCAGGCTGGGTTTGCTCATGCACATCTGCAGAGACCACTTGGCACCTGTCAGGGTGTGCCTCAAAATGTGAGCAGCCCAGAGGTGTCCATACTCCCCTTTTCACCAAGGAAACTTATCTCTAAATTTATGGGGAGATAAAGAGGTTATCTAAAATATATAACTTCAGTCAAAATTTGAAGAGCATTCAAGTTACTGGAGATGGATAAGGAACTACCTTCAAATGCCTCATCTCACTTTAGGATTTTGGTTTGTATCTATCATCTAGGGTGAAAGGAAGCTTTTCAATCACTCCTGTTTACTGCCTGTTGGCTCAGTTGTTTTGGTGCACATGACTTAGACTCCTTCCAGGACAGATTAAAACACACACACACCAGAGTTCTCCAGCCCCTCATGGAGGTGGGAAATGCGACCAGCCCTGCAGACAGAATAAATTCCTGCACACAGGGCACCTGTCAGTCCAGACCACAAGACCGAGCCTAGTCCCAAACAAAAGCCCAGAACTACACAAAGTGCAGATGAAAAGCCTCAGCATTCACTGCTTTATGCACTGAACCTCTCTCGCTGCTCTCAATTATCCTCCACCACTAAGAATTACTGATTGGAAAATCCAACATATTATTCCATTGACCATTTAACTCAAGGAAGGCAAATGAGCTAACCAATAAACCCACAAAACCATGCTGATCCCAATCAAGCTTGCTCCCTTGCCCACCCGCTCCTGCCCTGGGGTCAGCAGTCTGGCAAGGGCAGCACTGGGGCACTCTCAGAAAATTATCCAAGAAACACAAATGCATCACTTGGGAACCTCCAGCTACTTTAGACATCTGTCTTTACATAGCTAAGTCCAGCCCTACCTGACTACTGTGACAACATTACAGCCATCTGGAAAGAAATACAGCTGAGTTCTTTCTTCCTCACTTGGGACTATTAAAAGAGCAGTTAATATTTTGCTTCGAAGCTCTTACAGCATGAGAAGTCAGCTGTCCCTCTGTGCTATACATCCCCAAAGTATCCACCCTGCCCTCCTGCTGCTTTATCCCTGCTCTGTGCAGATGCACCAGGTGCAAGGTGGGGGATGTTAGAGAACCAGGCAGCAGAGCATCTGAGCCATTAACTCAGATTTTCTCTTCCAACGTCAGAAGATTCAGCCAAATAATTACACCACACAGCTGGTGCCTGCTAATACACTTTAAATTTGATAATCTGTCCAGAAGCAAAGAACATTTTTATTCAGCACAGGTTAGAAAGACAAGGCAAGAGAATTGAATGAGACAAGGTATTTTCAACATGATCTTTTTCATTACTGGGCTTCAGCTCTTTTGTCTTTAAGACTAGAGCACCAAGTAGGCAAACAAAAGACTTCTCTTTCTTCTTCAGAAGTTACATAATTTAGCAATACTGTCTCTTTTTTGTTTCCTCCAGACAGAGTCTTAGCAACTCTTCTTTGTCAAAACAGTGTCTGCTCTCAACACCAAATTTTCTTAATTGCCCCACCATAGCAGAAATGTGCCAATTACATTCTTGTCCTGATTATCAGACACCTTACTGGAATATGTTGTACCAAGAGAAACTAACTTCTGAAGACAAGCCTATGTGATGAACATTTGAAAGATACATAGATATACATAGATTTATATAGATATAAGAAAATGTGTAAAATCAACATTCGTAGGAGAAGCTGGGGAAGAGAAGACAAAGCAGCTCTGTTCTGGCATGGAGCTTGGTGCTCAAGGAGGATGACAGGAACCTCCCTGCCCTTCTGGAACCCCACCAGATCCATGCCCTGCCCTCACAGCCACCAAAGACTTCAACCCTTAGAGGGAACACATGAACTAGGCATCCAAAAGGCCTTTGCACAAACATTTATCCAGCGTCCTGGCATTGCTGACAGATACAAACGGGTGCCACGTTGCCACTGTACTGATGGGCAAGCACAGTCAGAGAAACAGAACCAAGAAACAGAAAAGGCAGCATTTCCCATGAGAGCAAAGACTCACACCTGCACAGTGTGTCCCTCTCTATGTGACAAACCCCACAGGATGGAGGTGCCCAGTGCTGACAACCCCTGGTGGGATCTCCTTGTCCTGAGCTTTCGCAGTCACAGTTTGAATGAATGCTGCAAAGGGAGTTTTGAAACCAACAGGCAGGCTTCAAAATTCTTTAGTAAACTGTGTGAATACACCTTCCAGGATCCTTTTCCTTGTAAAATCAGCCATCATGTAGCTGTAGTTGCATGCACAGAGAGTGAATTATGTGTGGAGAGAGCAGAATTTACTATCCCCTTATTAAGGCAGTGCAGTTAAACAACATAGTCCATTTGAGAACACTGGTCTAAAACTATGGAGAAGAACTAATCTTTACTTGGATATTCAGATGCAGATTAAATGTATTAATATCTCCACTTAATATGAAGTGTCATGGGTTCATGTTGGGAACAGCCCAGTGCAGTCACTCTCATGGGAGGAATATTAACTGAAAACAAACCAATATTGCCTGGTGCTGATCCTCCCTCTCTCATGTCTTCAGCTGTTCCTGCTCAAAATGCTACAGGATGAGATGAAGCTGAGGGTGAAGGCCACCCCAGAAGGGTGGGCAGGAAGTGCCAGCCTGGCATCTGAGGGTCCAGCAGACACCCACAGGTTACAGCAGCCCCTCCACAGAGGCAGAGGGTCTGATCATACTGAGCATTGCCTTGCCTAGCAAAATGTTCATTCTCTAGGAGCAGTGCAAAAGCCTTGTAGAGTATTAGCCTTTGTGTTCAGGCTTAGGAAATGTTTTAAAATAGATCAACAGGATATTAAATGAAAGTAGAAAAGCCTACTAAAATACATATAATAAAATTGAATCTTTGCATGAGAAAAAGGTTTGTAAAGTTACAGCTATTTAAAAATAGGCAATTTTATAGCTGCATGAAAATGCTTCAATCTACTAAGGAAAAATAAAATATTTTATTTCGTTATATGATATATTTAAAGGTTTATTATTAAACAGTTATTTTAACTAGCCATGCAAAACCACAGGATATCAGATTTTATCAGGTACAGACAATCTGTAAAGAGGTAAGAGACATCTTAAAGCTGTCTGGTTCTGTTGTAATTGTTCAAGCCTCTCCCAGCTCGAGAGAGCTGCTAGTCCAGTGTTTCCCATCTCTGGAGGGTGAACCCCTCCTTAGATCAGACAGCTTTTGTCCAAACCCTTTTTCTAATTCTTCTCTGCAGCACCTATATTCTAAACCCCATTTGCCAGAGACAGCCCATGTAAGGGGGCACAAACCAGCTGAGAATGTTTGTGGCTCAAACCAGCTTAGATGTGAAGCAGTTCAAGCTTCTATTGCTCTGATCTGGGATATAAAGCTCAGTGGAGCACAAACACTCCCTGTCCTTCCTTTGGCATTTCTGCCCTTGACCCCAAGGAACCTGCCCTGCACCTGCCATGTGTCCCCCACACCATACAAGTCCCCAGACACACACAGAGTTCTCATTCCTCCTGCATTACAGAACTTCCATTGACAGCAGGAACCTCCAAAAGAAAAAAAAAAAACAAAACAACAAAACAAAACAAAAAAAAAACCCACAAAAATTTACAATAGCAAACAAATATGCACAAAAAAGGGATAAGCAGATACGGAAAAATATTTTCTACAAAGGAGTGGTGACACCATTTGAAACCTGGGGTAGTAAAGTAGTCAAAAAAATGTGAAGCAAAACTGGGGAAGTCATCTTTGCAAGGAAGGAGAAGTCAGGCTAACTTCTCTGATCCTACATGGCATGCAGAGACTAGCAAACCCCAGAAGAAATAAATACATTTTAAAAACAACTTATTTCAGACCACTTTTTCCTTTGCTTATCTGTCACGATCAGAGAATGGACCTAAGGCTATCTATCATAGAACATAATATCTTTGTTAGTGTCTGAAGTAGCTCCACAGGCTCTGGAAGAGAGTGCAGCACTGCTTTAAGTATTAGTGATGGACATGACACAGATCTTGGCAACTAACAAAAAATTTTAGTTTGCTTTCAAGACGTGCTTAGAAGTGAAGTCAAATGCCATTTATCCTGCTAAACAAGCTTCAGGTCTCTTGATGGTTTCTCTGCTCCACTTTCATTATTTATTAGTATATATTACTGGGATGTAGGAATGCTTAACAACTTGAACCAAGAAGGAATTCTCATTATGAGAGGTATTGTACAAGCACACAGCAACAGACAGGTCCTGCTCAGAGAGTTCCTGATCTGACCAGAAAAAACTGGCATGTGCTGGGAAAGGCAAATTGACACAGGGATGGAAAGAAGTTTGTTTTGCAGCAAAGCCAGGAATGGTGACTGAACAGTAAACATTATTTTTACATTTAGGCAAAGGATTTTCAAGTATTTTCTGCCTTTCGGAGGAAATTTTTATGCAGAAGATCCCACCTTTGTTTTCCCACCTGAGACCAACTATGATTATGAACATCATTAGTGAGCTGGCTAAATGTTTCAGCATTCCTCAGTGCATTTTTGGGCCAATATCCAGCTGAATTATGTCATTAATCTGTGTCTGTTGAACAGTCAGCTCCTCCCAAAAAATTTTTAAATCTTTTGGCTCACAACAAATTTAGTAGAGGGATAAAGGTCTCAACATTATTAAACTTCTGATGAGTTATATAAAGTACTAAGTAATTAGATAGAGGGCAGAGACCTCATTAATACCCCCACCAAGACAAAGACAATACTGTGACTACAGCAACTTCCAGAAACTGGGTAATTCCCAAAGAAGTTCAGCCTCAGAAGACAAACCCTTAGAAAATGTTTTGCCATTAGTTCTGCTGGTCTTGGGGCAATCTGGCAGTTCAAATGCTAATATTTGGATGATTGGGCTGACAAAAGCATAAGAACAGAAAAAGTACATCATTCTTGTTGCAAAGATGCAATTTTGTCTTTTGAGGGTCCCACCCTTTCTCAAAGAATATACCATGATTAATCCTTCTTCTGGCAGCACAGGGACAATGAGAGCTGTCTAAAGGCTTTCCAGCCATGTATCAATTGTTGATTTTTTTCCCAGCCATAAGAATAAATATATACAGTCTATCCTCAAGAAAGCCCTCAAATTCCCAGGCTGTGAAGGGAAAGGAAGACTATGGAGAAGGTAGCTCTGCTGGGTAGTGCAGAGCTGGGGTGGTTTAGGGTTTCCATCCTTCCCTGCTCCCCAATAAGCTCTTCCTGATCCAGCCCCACATGGCTTCCCCCTTTGCCTGCTGTGTGGGGGTGGTGGTGGGACAGCTGTGCCCCCACATTCCTCATCTCATGCCTGCCACCATTTCCCTCCGAGGGCTTGCTGTGCTGCAGCCTGAACTGGTCCTGGGTGCAACCCCTGTAGGAACCAAAGTATTTCAAAGTATAATTCAGCCCAATGTGGGAATAGCTGCTCATATGGAGTTAGGGCCTGAATTTTGATTATTCAGTGCCATGCCTTGCTGCCTTGCAGAGCACCCCAAAACACATCCTCTGGAGTGGCAGTGGATGCATCCCTGAAAGAATGATGTAAACACCACATGCAAACCACCTGCCTCCTCCTCCTCCACAGCCAGAAGTGCTGGATACTGGTACCAAGGCTGATGAACATCTGTTCACTTCTTCCACTATTTTCTCAGATGCTTCATGTGCAGTGGTGAAGCAGAAGAGGAATGTTTTAAAGATGAGCCAGCCACAGATGGAAACTCCTGAGGGTCACAGAGTTTTCAGCATTTCTTCTCACAGATGGCTGCACAGAGCATTTGGTGTAGGAAAGCAACAGCTCATCTTAGCCAGAATAAGTCATGCCTTGTGGGTAAGGTACAGAAAAACTTCATATTTGAGAGACTTTGGGAGGGAAGCAGAGCAATAGAGATGAAGAGCGTGGTGAAAATACGCTGATCTGTTTAAAGCTACAGCCCTAATGATAAAGGAAACTTCAGAATAAAGGCACCTTCTTGTTGCTTCACTGTCCCACAATGCTCATTCCTCTCCCATCTGTGCAACTGGGAATCTGAAGTCTCTGTGACATCAGGAAGATTTTGTTTGCCTGTGTTTCAGGAGAGTGGGACATATTCTGCACACTTCTGAGAGCAAAATTCAGTACACAGCATCACCTTTTCAGCTCAGTTGACCTTCCTCAGCAAGGTATTGTCCTCAGCAAGCAAACAACAAGTTTCATTTCTGAAAAATAATGGATTACATCTAGTGAAAGGATTATGAAAAAATGAAAGGTAGATGGATTTACTTGTACAAATCTGCTCAGATGGGTATTATTTTTGCTCTTTTTTTTTTTTTTTTTTTTTTTTGTCAGAGTTTACTTTAGCTCCAGCATTTGGGCCAATCAGAGGGGCCCTCTGGTAACTGAGGGATTTGGAGTGAGAAATTCTGACCTTTCTCCCAAAGGCAGCCAACAGCAAGTGAATCAGCCACTATACCAACAAAAATGACCAAGAATAGAAAGTAGATTTCCAGCCATCCTGCTTTGCAGCAGTTTTGTTTTTCCTTGCAGTGGCAGTGGTGATTACCTTATCTGCACATACCAGCCAGCCACACAATACAGGAAAACCACCATCCAAGAAATGCCCATTTAATAAGCCTTGGCATCTTACATGCAGACCTGGGAAGGCGAGATGCTGCACAAGAGTATCTCCCTTCAGACAGGCTCCATGGTGACAAATACAAATCTGCACACATGAGGTCAACCACATTCCCAGGAAGGGAACATAGTGTAGGAAAACTATCCTCTCTGGCAGAGCCCTGCAAAAGTCCTCATTCCTCCAGTGGTGGAAGTTTCTTTCCTGTCGTAGGATTTTTGTCTCCAAAACCCTATCCCAAGGTTGTGGCATACTTGTGAGTACCTGTGGAGGCTCAGTAGATGGGTGTGTGAGCTGAATCTTCCTTTCCATGTCCCAGCTCATCAGATGTTCCCACTGAATGGCTGTAAAGGCCCTGAGGGACATTTCCCCTATAGAACATTCAACTCTTTTATGTAACCAAAATTTAACAGTACCAAGGGACCTAGAAAAGCTTGGCCAAATAGAGACAGATATTACAGGATTGTGCTGTATAAATACATCAGCAATTTAATTGCCAGTGGAGGGAAAAACCTATTTAATGGAAAGAATATGTTGGTAGGAGAGGAAATGGTTATGAACTATGTACCCATTAATAGATTTAGGCTGGAAATTAGATGAAGGATTCCACTCATTAGGAAATAGGGATCCAAAACAACCCCAAAAAGGGAAGACCAAGATGAAAATCCCAAGACAGTACTTGATCCATTAACGAGGGGATTACCTAAAATGAAATCCTAAAAAGGACTTAACCCAGAAGCACACAAGGTCCCTCCCTTTCCTGTGCTATTGTGCTCTTGATTCCATTTTGCAGGGAAAAAACATCCACTCCTAACTTTCTAATCTCAGTGCTATGGATATGCTGTGAAATGCACAGGCAGGACTTGCATCTCAACAAGGAAAGCATAGAAACCCAGAGGAGTGCTGTCACAGTCTAAGGATGTGCTGAACCTTCTCCTCTTGCTGGTTGCATCCCAAATGCACTTTGTAGTGGTCCAAGACCACTGTAAAATCACAACAGAATGTGCACTCTGATTCCTGACTACTCTGTTGTATGAGTGAGCACCTATTTAATGAGCTACAATGCCTGTATTTCACAAGGGGCTATTATCACATCATTGAAGTGGTCATTTTCCTTCATTACTGTTAATCTCGGTAGGACATTGCATTTATATTACTTACCATTTATATCACAGTGGTATCTAAATTTATGTCAGAATCCCCTGTGCTGAGCTCTATATAAACATGAGCAACAATTTTCCCTCTCCCCAAAAATGTCTAAAGCCTCTGGGATTTCCCATCCTTAACATTGTACCAGTTAAAGCTCAACCCTTGCAAACAGCTCTGTATCTGTGAAAACAGAAATGTATCTACTTCTATTTCAAAGAACTATAGAATGGCTTGGGTTGGAAGGGACCTTCTAATCTAATCTAATGTACTTCATTGTGGTATGGCCAAGCAGCACTTCTGCTCAGACAGTTCAGTGCTGAACAACTCTTGAGTTTCCCGTCTTTGGAGCTGCTGGTCCCAGCAAGGCCTCCAGCAAAGACACTTTATTCTGCTGTGGCTTAGCAGAATCAGGTTGTGTCTCAGCAGAGCACAGCTCACAGGCACGACCATCACAAGTTTCCAAACTGTTCATCTGACCTCTCCACTGGAGCTGGAACCTTCCTGAGCTAAGGCACCACGTACCTGAGAGCTCAGTGCATGCACAGGGCTCCCACCTCTGCATTCATGTGTTTGCATTGATTAGAGCTGAACTAGCACAACTTTAACTTCTGGTTAGATCAGAAAAGACAGAGTGAACAAATGCACAGATGCTGAGAGAGCAGTGTAAAGGTACGGCTGGAAGTGAGATTCTCTGTCACCTTGTATCTTGCTGAGTGTCTCAGGTGAAGACATTTCCCATTGGGCACTTTATGTACAGAACTGTGCCCTGGAGAAAATGACTGCGTGAGTGGAGATCTGAACCCACAATGCTGTGGCCTAGCAGAGTGTGCCTGGAGCCTTTATAAAGCCACTTAATCCCACCTGTCATCTGCCAGCAGCAGGTTTCCTCCCCACTTACTGCAGAGGTGAACTTAAAATCCAAGCTAAAGCTTTACAGTATTTTTACCAGTGGTGATTATACCCAGAGCCACTGTCACCAGAAATTGGCTGCCTAAAGAGAGCATCTTTGAGGAACAGTGTCTGAGACTGAAACAAAAAGCACAGATTTCTCAGAGGGAAAAAAAAACCTTAATGCAGCTCATCAGGGAGACAGATGGCAGCTTCCCTCCCGACAGGCACCGAGGGGGCTGAGTTTGCTCAACTCCCTCTTGCTGCACTTTGATGTATTCCAGCAGCTGTATGAAATTAATTCCAATAAATTAAACCTCTTTCAGTAACAAATGATCTGGATGAAAACTATAGTGCTAGGGGCAATCAGCCATTTGGAACTTGGTGATCCCAGAGACAGGGAAGCAGCACCCTTGTTGTCTGTATCATAAGCACTTGCTGAGGCAGCCAGAAAAGGCTCTCTCAGCATAAGAAACCAAATCAGGATCCAAAGCTCCTTCTTTATAACCACACTAGTGCCAAGCCAATCATTTATGGTGATAAAAAATTAGCCCAGCACATGCAGACCCTGAGAGCTGACCATTCCTAAGCACCTTGGGAAGGCTCCATGCCATAAATTCACCCAGCCCTTCAAGAGCCACTCCAAGACAAACCTCAGCAGGAGAAAGAGCAGCTCAACCTAGTTGAAACACACAGGCCTAAGGCTGATACTCAGCTTAAATATTGCAAATTTAACTTGGAGCCCACCACTGTCTTTACTGGGTTTATCCAGCTGGTTATGTCAGTTATATGCTGCAGTTTAGGACCACTCCAGTGAACATGACAATGTACAAAGGCTCAGGGTGTTGAACAATGAAAGAAGAGCATCTGGAGCAGGTGCCTATGTGCTGTAATTTCTGTGCTGTCAGCAGCAATCTTTCCTAAGATATGCAGCAGGCAACCCTTTACACTCTACAGGGATATTGCTGGATGGCTTTTCTCCTAAACTTTAGGAGTAGGACAATTTTTCAAGAAGCTTGTGCCCACTAATTTCAAACTTGTTTTTCGTGAACATCGCAGTAATGTGCCCAATGATACCAATTCTTCAAAACAAGCAAGAATTTCTATAGATTTTTTCCTGGTATTACTTAATATCAGTCTGTATATTTAAATGTCCTTTCATTTTTCACCTAGATGACCCTGTACAACTATAGAATTTTTTATATTCTATTGCATGAAATGCTGCAAATGGAGAATATTTTAATTTCTCAGAGCAAAATCACTAATATAGTGACAGCACACAAGAACTGGAAACAGGTTGTGTTTCACCCCAGCTCTGATTCAGTTTGCTTGGCTGTTAACTGGGAGCAAAAACCTTGAGCATCCACTGATGGTATGTTCTGTTCCTGGTTACATGATATCCTAAGGTTCCTTGACTGCTACCAAGAACTTACTACTCTTTCCTGTTCCTCTCCAAGAAAAGTGAGTCAAATATGCAAATTATAGAGGATATTTTAACTCTTTCCTTTCCTGTAAGAACTAAAGCAGAGAGCTGCTGGGAAAGCATGAGGGATGTGCATCTCAGGGATGAATGGCCAAATAAAGTAACCTGCCAGAGACAAATTTAGCCTAACAGACCCTTACAGAAGCACCTAAATATAAACTCACAGGCTATTTTTGTTATAACTTATCACCAACAAACATGGCAGGAATCATAAACACAAAGCTTTAAGAGACAGAAAAAGGGAGTTTGTGTATGTTAATGTGAAACAACATTTGAACCTGAGACCTTAATGGGATTCATCTCTGCTTACAGTACCCTGGCCCACATTTTTACAGAAGTCTAGACTGCAAATTACTAAATGGGTCATAATTTTAAGCACCAAAGTCTAGATTTTCTATATGGGTAGGAATTATGTGCTTTTAATCATCTGCTTCTTTAACTCACCTACTGATGGAAGATTTTATTTATTGGTATAAAGTGGACATAACAGTCTTGTTCTCATTCAAGTGGTCAGAGATGTCACCCTGAACAGGGAGGGTTATACCTTTTCCTCTCCTTTTTGGAGAGGGATGGTGAGATGATAGGTAAGATTTGAAGGGAAGACTTGCCCACAGCCCATTGCTCTTGGGACACAGGTGTGTGATCCCTTGCAGCTCAATACCACGTCCCTGCTGGGCAGGGGAGAAGTTGCAGAACAGGACTAGATACTGCCAAGAGCTTTCCTGTCTGGCACTGCAATTAGCTGTGTAATTTGTGGCTGTTTGCACAAGTACACTCTACCCACTGATCTCTGTGCACTCATTTGTTGGTGGGGGTCATTGGATGGGTCATAGGGCTATTTCCCATCACATGTCCTGTTTGCTGTCCCTCTGACTCATATTTCTTCTGCTGTGTCTGCATCCACTGTGTGACTTGGCAACACCAAGGGTGGTCATTTCCTTTAGTACCAGAGGAATCCAGTGAGCAGCCAGGCTGAATTACCAGTCTGGAGAGCTTCGAATGGATTATAATCAAGCTTCAAAATCCAGGGGCCTCATTTCTCACACAGTTAGACTATTTATTAATTATCCATCTTCACAGGAACCTGCTAGGACTCAATACTGAGTCGACAGGAGTGGGATGTGAGGAGAAGTTCAGAGATGGGACCCAGAGCACGAGTCCCAAAGGCCCAGCTGGTGCCTCCTCTTAAGTCTGCCCGTGGATGGGATTTCACTGTCCTGGCCAGCCTGCTCTCACCATCAACCAGGAGTGTCTCCTAAAAAGCACCACTGGTTGTTCTACCATCTGTCAGTCTGAATGCACACAAAGCTGGCAGTCCCTGCACCCTTCTAACAGCTGGGCACTGGAGGAGACTGTGTCCCCTGTAACTCACAGCAGCCAGGTGGGCAGAGGGCTCACCAGAAAAACAGGATGTCACACAACAGTCGCATTGCCCATGAAACCTGTCTGCATTGTGGCTTTCAGATAAACCCCAACATGAGACCTCAACTATTCTATGAATTGTGACTTTTAGAAAGGCACTGTGAAAAGTCTGGCACCAACACTGGGGTAATTCATCCTCTGAAAAAGCATCACCCTTTGCAATCAATAATTCCAGCTAGGTCTGAGGGGAGAGGTCTGAGAAAGAAATTGAAATGTTTGATAGGTTAATCACACATGAAAACAGGGAGATAGGTGGATATTGAGAAAGAAAAATTAAATCTGTAATTACCTTTATTCCATTTAATTACTTTTGGGGTGTAGGGCTGTGAATATTCTTAATTTGGTCTTAATTTGCTGAATTAAGTTAAACAATGAATACCCACTCAGAAAGGTGCTGTGAATGATGAAGCAGGAAGAGAAAGACAGGGGAAGGGAGGAGAAAAAAAAGTCAGTTTTCAAAAACTTACAAGGGTTCTGTAAATCTAGTATTAATCCTCCTGTCTCTCTCTTGTGTTTTGGTACCCAAATTTACCAAACTCTAAGCACTGGGTGCTGGGTAGGATTTAAGGCTAAGCAGGCCCCAGTGATGGATATGGGGGAGGCAGAGAGTGAGACAGAATAAGTACAGAAAAGAGAGCCCAGTGATGTTTAAAAGGCAAGTGAAGTACAAACAGGAAACTTTAGTCAACTAAATATTTGATACAAGATTCCAGGATCTATCATTGAGATGCAGGGTAAAAACACAGAATTTACCTAATTCAGTACTGAAAAAGAATTTAATAATAACCATTAGGATTATGGAACAAATAGTGTGGTCAAGGGTCTATAAATGAAGCCAAATTTAAGATTCTTTTATTTCTAACAGTTCATCATTAACCTTGTGAAAATTGCAAAATATTATTCAATTTACTAGCTTCCAAAATAATTATTTACTCATGCCTCTTTCCTATACCTATATTACTTTGTCCCCCCTACTAGAAATACTACAACATTCAGCTTACTGACGCCATTACAGAAAATTTAGTGCAAATTCTACCAGAATAAAATCCTCAGGATTTAGCTATTTTGACAGTCTGACTATGGCATTTTAAGTTTGACATAAAAGCTAAAATTATGTGGATGTAATCCATACAAATGATGTAATAACAGATGCAGGGAAAATAAAAGCAGAAGAAACAGAAAAATCTCTGGGCTGTTCTCCAAGAGAATTCACTGTGGATGAAGCTATTACAGGAAAATAGAATTAAATGTGACAAATACATACTTTAAAACACTAGGAAGTGGGAAGAACAGAAACATCAAGAAAAATAACCATGAGATGAAAACAGAGAGAAGGACCTCATAAAAATGCCTGTGCTTTGCTGCAAGGGTGTCTCTTTGGTCTTCCTGCACCTATTGCAACATGAAGATGATGTTTGCCCCCTGGAAGGGAGATGCAGAACACAGCCATGTATGGAATTCCCAGGGCATCAGCATGCCTCACTGCTTTTCATTTTTTATAGACAAAGTGTGGATTAGTAACTTTGCAAGCTTGAAATTGCCAAATTTAATCCACAGGGCCCTAAATCCATACATATTACACAGCATTACAAAGCCCTTGTTCTTTATAAGAGTATCATGGTGTTTTCATTCCAGATGACTTACAGCAAGTAATTAAAGGGATCATTAGCAAGAAGTGTACAAAAATCCTTAAGCCTCTCATGAGCAGTCTGGTTTCTTAATAAGTGGAATTGATGCTTCAACTGCCCCATTTAATGTAGATTGTTTTGAGCATGTGCCATATTTTCTTCCTAGACTCAAAACCAAAACATCTGATTAGATCTAAGTGTCTCCACCTTGCTTGAGTAATGAGTCTGTCCTAAAAAAAATTGACAGCTCTATCAAGGACTTCCTGAGTTACAACTTGGGTAAATCATGCTTTTTGTCATTATTGCAGTGAAGTATGATCAGCTTTTTCTGTTCAGAAGCTCTTCCAGGCAGGGATGGTCTCCCTAAAAGTATGTCCTGCACATAGCAAATCAGAGTTTTGTCACAGTTTGGGCCTCAGGATGTTTCTGCAGTGCAAACACTAATAACTGAATGATCTGCTGATGTGATAATACAGCATCTGCCATTTGCCTAAAAATAGAAAATTATAGCTTTATCCTGTGTTAATGAGAAAGGAATGAACAATCACACTATCCTTGTCCTGCAACAGTGCTGCCTTGTGTCCCTATGCAATGTTTCTCAGCAGTTTCCATGACTTCTAAGGAGCTCACAATGAAAAATCTGAGTCTACAGAAATTATAAACCCTCTACTATTAGTACTTTCTTCAGGGTAGTCTCCTCCAAGGAGCTGAACTGTGGAAGCAGCCCTACCACATCTCTCCACCACTCTTCACCCCCTCGGCTGGTGACAATCACGTTGTCACCAAAGCCACCAAGGTGAGGCAGGATCAAGAGCCAGGCTCCATGAAGGCTGTCTGGGCACAGTCCTGACCATAGCAAGGTGCCTGTTCAGATTTATCCCTCTCTTTGTGCCAGAGCACCCCTAGCCTTGCTTTTGTTCCTGTCCTCTGCTCTAGGATCATTTCCAGTGAGCCTGTCTCATCCCCTTCCCCCTTCAAACCTAATTTAAAGCTTCTCAACCAGCCCTGGCAAGCTATGGATCTAGAATTGTTTTGCCCCAATTAGACAGGTGAAGCCCATCTGCCTCCAGCATGCCTGATGCCATATAAACCACCCCATGACTGAAAACCCCAAAACTCCACAATGGCACCCCTCCTGGGTTTTCCCATTCCTTTTGGCATTCGTCCCTGCTTACCAAAGGAATCAAGAAGAGCACCACCAGTGCTCCCATCTGTCCAAGCAGCCAACACAGTGCCTGCAAGTTCCTTTTGGCTGTCCTGGTACTTCTCTCATCAGCCTCATCACTGCCAACCTGGACAACCAGTAGTGGGTAATAAACAGATCAGGGGAACTGAAAGTCAAACCCTTTTCCAAGCTGGACTCTCCTGTGCAGAGGGGATCTTCACTGGAGAGGGTGCAAAGGCAGCAAGGTCTGTTGCTGACTGCATGAGAGAAGGGACGTTTTGCCCATGGAAATTGCCCTCTATGGTTATAATCCTGTGCTCACTGGGACAATTTCAATGGCCACGCTGCAAAATCTCCCTGCAGCAGCAAGGTCTGACTGATGGGATTTTGTACAGGGTTGAGGGGAAGTGGAAACTCTGAACCATGACAAAATGCACTTATTTCTTAACTCAAGCAAAACACTTACCCAGTTCCACTTGACCCTATCTGGCAAAGTTTGTGCTGTCCTCACTGAGGGTTTCAGCTGAGCACAGACTCCCTGCAAGTTTTTGCTCACGGAGAGGAGCTAATGACAGGCACTTTTCAATGATTAACTCATACAGTTAATACAGTTGATAGTCATCTCCCATTCCTGTAATTAAGGAGATAAAGGTGATATGGTTAATGAGTGCTTTAGCATGAGCTTAATTGCAAATCCTCTCATCAATGCAGTGATTTATTGAAACACTTGTGGAGCAGTGAATAACTTGTCTTCCATTTGGAAGTGAAAACTCTGAGACATAAAAGAGTTTGGAAAATTCACAACCACTGTTAATATTCCCATGCAGCCACTCCACATCCTAGGTCTTCCACAGCTACCCATTGAGTACTGAATATATTTCTGCAATTATCAGACTTTGCATAATGAGATTAAGTAGAAAAAAAAGAAAATAACTGGTATTAAATTACTAGTGTTGTTTCATTCCTATTACTGTCTTTCTACTCTTCAGTCTGAAAAACTATGGTTCAAACAAATTGAGAACAAACCTTTGAAAAATCAGTATCAGCTGTGTATAAGCCTTTGGAAGAAAAACTTTTTTTTTTTATTTTTTTCCCAGTTTTCACAGAACACATCAGCTTCCTTAGCTGTCATATCTTCACAATATCTTCTAGAAGCTTTAAAAGGTCATTTGAATGATCTGTGGTCTGATGTGCATTTGAAGTAACCAATAAAGCATACATTTTTCATAAAGAAAAGTGAAAATGAAGGAAAAATGTCTCCTGGTGAGCACCTCACAATAAAAAACTAAGCAGGAAAGTTTAGACGCATTTCTTTTCTGCAAACAGGCAGCAGTGCTTATATTTGTTGTCTAGCAAAGGCTATTTAAATAGCTTGTCTATGAAAATTTGTTTGAACACATTCAAGCCTGTGAGCTGCTTGCAGACTGAACATTTATTTCTGGTATTCAAGCTCTGTCCTTGGTCACCTAAGATACATGATATTAATTCCTTTCCTGACAGGAAAACTTAAAATCCACAAACTCTTACTTTGTCTACTCAAAACATTTTATTTTTGTCACCAGAGTGAATAAGTACCAGGATTAAACAAGTCTGTGAGCTCAGGCTGCAGGCTTTCTCATGCACCCATCCACACACAAAAGCCTCTTCACAGAAATGGCCATGAAAAGCCATGGTCTGAGTGATAGCAGCCACCTGGAGCCTCCCATTAACCCTGGCCAAAGACAGGCTTCCAAAAGCCTACTGAGAAATCACAAAAATGCCAGTGATTAAACTTGTATCCCTCACATGGGAAATCAGGATGGCATTTACACAGAGCAGTTCAACTCAGTGGAATTTCTGAGAAAAAACAGAGTATATTCAGCACAGACACTGGAGCAGTTTAGGACAGTTGCAGCATAAACTGCAATACAAAACTCTGTTGTACAAAACTCCAGCTGAGCCAATATCCTTAACCCTCCTGAAATCATTATAGAAGACACATATGCCCAATTCCTTTTTTTTACTAAAGAGAAAGAACCGAGCAGTGGATGCTGATCTGAAATGGAAGAAAAAATGTTTAAAAGAAAAAAAAATTTAAAACAAAGCAAGGGAAAGTTTCACCAAAAAGTTTCATCTGTTGCAAGCAGCAGAAGCAGACCCTATGGTCCCCAGCATCAGGGGATGGGGTTGGCCTTGACCAGACTCAGCACTGAGCACAGAGCACCAGCTGCAAAACCAGGGCTCAGAGCTGGGGCTGTGGGTGAGTTTGGGGAGGCTCAGCACTGACACCCAGCACCTCCACATTCCCTCAGGACATTTGCTTGTGGAGGACCACCAGTAACCTCCCCTGTCCCATCTTTGTTTTAATTTTCTCTTCAACTTCTTGTGAAAGTTAGAGCCTTTCCTGGTTTAATAATGGAGGAAACCACCCCACCAAAGCATTTAATTAAATGCTTTTAATCACTTGGAGGTTGCAGGATTTTCTGGCCTATAAAAGTATGAAAAAGGGGAAAAGAAGCATGAGACTGTCCTTTGACTAACATACACAGTAGTCTGGGACAGATGTCTCAGCAAAAGGTCAAGGAGTGATATTCCTTTCACTTCACTAAAAGGCATTTCACTAACCATGGCATCCACCACTGCAAAATGTCACCAGCCACTGCCCAGGGCTGAGCTGCTAGGTACAGCACAATCTGTAATAGTAACCAGAAAATAATAAACCAGGGGGAAAAAAGCCATCCACTTTTTTTCTCTGGAGCCCATGGTTCCAGCCAGAAGCTGCTTGCTATAGAAACAGCAGCTGGCAGCTCCTACTTCTTGATCCTGCCTCCACAGATGCTTCACTGCACAGACCTTAGCAAGCTGCTCAGCCTTTCTACACCTGTCATTTTTCTTCCTGTCTTAAATTTTAATTTTATTTTGTGCTCATGCTTCCCAATATAAAAGCCCTGCACTACCTGCTCATCCTCATCAGAATGCCCCTCCATGGCAGATGAATATCATTGTTCCTGTTTCAATAAGATGGAGAAATTGAAGCATGGAAATTAAATTACTACTCCACGGTCTCAGACCTCTCTGAATCAAAGCAATATCTTATTGGTTTGTAGAGGTGTCCTCTCTCTACAAGATCATTTCTTTCCATCTAGTTCAGAGATAATATCTCTGTAACTAATCCCTATGGTTGTTTTTGAGAATCCTTCTGTTCATTGTGTTGAAAATGTAAAGCTGTATAAAATATATTACTGATTAAAGGTAAATTACTGATTAAAGTCACAGTGAAGGTGGAAAATGAGAGTTATTCCTCTTAATTTCTAGTTTTTCATCTGCAGCAACATGACATGCCTCCTGGAGCCCTGTTCTCCATTTTGTTATTGCTATAATGCTTTTCCAGAGGAACTGCACAGGTGGACACTGCTCAAGAAGAGGACATTGAAAGACAAAGTGTTATTCAGAACAGGAATGGACCATCACAGTGAGGTAAATTTTTAAGATACTGACAGAAGAAATGCATGTTATCAACTGGAAGGGATGGTGGTAAGTTTCCATTGATTTGAAGTAATTCCAGAATAGTGTTTCCATGGTCAAGAACATCCATTCTAAACTTTCATGTCCTTCTCTGATGAGTCCTTCAAAGCTTAATCCACTAGCACAGCTCTGCCAATAGGACCAAATTCCAGGGAGCTTATGTAAAACCCTGGGGATTCAAAATATTAGAGGCAATGGTTTCAAACCAAGGAGGGCTGGGCTGTACCAAAATGAAAGGATGAGAGAAGAGACTGGAGCTCTGGTTGGTGATTTTTAGATCCCAGACTAGACATGACTCTGAGTTTCTCCAGATGTCAGCCAGCACCTGGACCTGCTCACAGCAGCTGTCCCCATGGCCAGGGAGGGGCTGATTTTAGTACAAAATGTGGAGAAAATCAGGCAGCTCAGTGTACAGACAGTAAGCAAGCAAACACACAGGATCCATAGAAGTAATGTGAATTTGCTTTTCTAGCCAAATGGTGTAAAAATTGTGTAAAAATTTAAGACAGGCAGGTGGTGTTAAACTTGGCTCGAAGTTCAAGACAGAGGTTTGTTGTGTTTATGGCTAAAGTTTTTGCTGGCAAGAACTATGTTGTTTAAAAGCATGAATAATTCATACCCCTAAACAGCACATATTTGTATAAAAGTCCTTTAATAGCACAAGTAAAAAGTTATTTCACAGGAGATTTGACCTTTTTTTTCCTCCTCACTCCCCTCCCTTATTTCCCAAATATTTCATTATGGCCAATTACTTTCATAGAATAAGAAAGTGTACAGGGACCTTGTATGCACCAGGGGATGTTTGCCAATAAGTTGAACCACACAGACATGCAAATCCTCTTAGTGGAGACACAGTTTATAAAGGCAAAGGAGATGTATATCTAAATGGCCTGCTCAAAACAGCAAACCCTTCTAATGTACACAGAACTACTGTTTATTTTGTTATTCTGATAAGCACTAGTGATAAAATACTGAAGTATTAAACTTGAAGTTAATAAAGTTTGGCCTGTAGTTGCACTGCCACTTGAGAGAACAAATCTAAGAGATGCCAATTAGGAGGAAAAATAAATCAGGCACCCAAAATGAGTTAGATTCCAAACAGTTCCATCATGGATGAGATATAGCCTTTCATCATTTTTGGAAACTTCCCTTCCCAATTAGAGAATACAGCTGCTCAAATAGTGTCGTGTCTGTTCAGCAAGTAGCAGGCACAATGTGTAAGCACTCGTAGCATCAATAGGGACCATTGTTCAGAAAATATTGCCATTGAAATCTTGTAAATGTGAATAGAATTAACTTCCCATTCATCTCTGGCTGTCACACTCTGTTTATTTTACTGCATTATCTGAATGAATATGCAGCCTCTCATAGGCTCACAGGTCTCATTTCACCTAACAAACGTCTGATTGTATTCGCTGCTCTTCCCTTCCTCCCTGCTGGGTTTCCTGCAGAGATCAGGGCATTAATAAAACCCCTCCCCAAATTGTCCTTTTCCTGCCAAGAATGTTATATAAGGCCTAATTCTTCTTTATGTTATTCTGTGCAAAGCCCTTTATATTACTCTTCTACTCAAGGAACAAAAGACACTTGTTCAGCCACAGCAGAGGAGAACCAAAAAATCATATTCTTTCAGGTAATGGCACTTTCTGCTGATTGGTCACTTGGTTCTTTCTACAAAAGAAAGTAACATGTCAGATCCCAGAAGAAGTTAATCACACCTGACTAACTACACTCTGTTCTGAATTAAGACTATCATGAAAAAACACAGGATGATTAAACCAATATTCCTTAATCACTTTATATTTTTTATAGCCTCAACCTTCCAGTTTTCCCATGGTGTTCTTGAAGATTTAAAACATTTTTATGTGTAATGAAGAGTCTCATTCTCTTTTTTGAGAGTAGATATGCATCTCCCTTTTAATTAATTTTAGTGCTGTAGGATTTACAGTACAGAACTGCAGACACTACAGAGGAGGTTGTTTGTGTGTGGGAATGAGTGTGTTTGTATCTGATGGGGCACTGGAAAAGGGCAGAGGAAAGTTCTATATGAGCTACTATGGCTTCTGCCTCTAATGCTGCAGCTTTTTAAAATTCTAAATTTAAATTTTAAATTTAAATTTATGAGACCTTTATCAAATCCCATTATATGGGTGGGACTCTTACAATGCAACTCAGAGGGAGGTCAGTTAGATTCATGTCACTAAGCAGTGTTGATGGATAGTCAGTGTGGTTGTATCTGTCATTTCCCAGTATTTGCTAAAAATAGGAAACACAGCTGATGTGCAGTGGGGTGTGCTCTACTGTCCTGCTCTTGTTCCTGCAGAGAGCAAGCTGACATGGCTAGGAAAGCACAGGTCTTTCCTGGCTCTATCTTCCCTTCAGCTAGTCCAAAAATCACAGAACTACTGGAGGTGTCTAGTCCAGCCTTCTGTTCAGGGCAGGGTCAGGGCCAGTCAGCTCACTCAGGGCTCTGTCCAGTTGGTATCTACAGTATCTACAAGGACAGAGATTCACAGCCTTTCTGAGTCACTGTTTAAATATTTGACCACCCTTGCTGGATTTCCACCCTGCCCCTTAGGAATCCTTATGTTAATTTCCCACATTTCAAGTTGTGCCCATCACTTCCCTGGCACCCCAAGAAGGGTCTGTGTGTGACTATTCTACACCCTCCTATTGGGGCTAAGAACCCCCTGAGCCTCCTGCAGGCTGAACAAGCCCAACTCTCTCATTTCCCCTCTTGTACCATAGGCTTCAGCCCCTGAACATCTTAGTGAATCTCCTACTCTGGTTTGTTATTGTTGTGCTTTCTCCAGGGAGCCCAAAACTGGTCACACTGCTCCAGATGCAGTCTTAAAGATGCTAATTAAAGGGGGGAAAACCACTTCCCTCCTGCTAGCTGCTGTTTTGGTAACATAGGCCATGATGACGTTACAAGGACACATTCCACACTTCAGATAAACTCCCAGGTCTTTTCTGCACAGCTGCTTCCATGTCAGTCAGCCCCCAGCCCGTACTGCTGCAGTGGGTTATTCTGGTCCAGGTGCAGCAAAGTGCATTGACATTTGCTGAACTTCACAAGTACCTGTCAGCTCACCTCTGCAGCCTGCACAGGGCCCTCTGAACAGCAGCCCTGCCCTCCAGGTTATTGATTGCTGGTCCACAAACTCACTGAGAGCGCACTTCATCCCCATGTGCCGTTAACAAAGACATTAAACAACATTGGCTCCAACATCAATCCCTGAGATACACCACTAGTAACTGGCTGACAGTTATTCCAGGTCATGGATCACTAACAATCTAATTTTCCAACCCTCTTTCATCTGCTCATCCAGTCTGTATCTCAGCACTTAGGAAATTTTAGTGATAAGGTGATCATGGGTAACACAGGGAAACCTGCTGTATGCAAAGATGTATGGGAGAAAAAATTATAAGTATTTTAGGCCAAGAAAGCACAGAAAGAGAATTTGCTTTTTTAAAAAATGATTTTATACTCCCTTCTGCAGCACTCATCTATCGAACAGTGGTGTTCCCTTCAAAGCCCCTCAAAAGTTAAAGTAATGTTTCAAGAAAATTAGTATGAACCTTGAATTTTCTTTTTCTACTGGGGAAAACCTTCTGAGAATAATTCCAAGGATCAGAAGGGAAGCATAAATCCTCCATGTTTCTCAGTAAGTGAGTTTCAACAGAAGCTGATACATTTCTTATCCAAACAAGACAATGCACTGGGCCCAGATGCAATGGCAGTTCACCACAACCAAAGCTGGATTTCAAACAAAACTGAAAAATGTTACAGTGACCACAACAGACGCATTTGTAGTCTCCCTGCTTTTCCTAATTCATTCTTAAACACAGTAAATGAGTTGTCTTAAAAACAATTCCCAAGAAAGTCTTGCAGCAACATGATGGAAACAGATTTTTTTTTTTTTTTTTAGCTTGCCACTAAAACTGACCTAAAAGAGAGTGCAAAGAAAGAGTCCCACTTCCAGAATCTTTGGTTCTTGTCCCAAGGTTTCATTTGGGACTTGGAAACAGTTTAAAATGCCAAGATTTCCAGACCTCCTGCCATGGAGCCAGAAGCCTTATGTGCTTGTGAGCAATGGAATTTAAGTTACAGACATTCAGGTGTGTCCTGTAGTTACATCTATGGTGCTGCTGGGTGCACACCCTGCACATTTAGACATTGGTTTCTTGGTGGTCCCAGAGCTGTCAGCTGGTCCCTGCAGGGGTGACACAAGGGACTGATCTCAGACAAGGTGATTGCATGAGCTCACAAAAAGTCTTTGTCTAATTCCTTCAGGAGGAATTAGGTGGGATTGCATACGGGAATTCTGAACAGACCCAGAGATTCTCCCAGGCAGTTCCTGCTGTACCTAGATCATTTCATAGACAGTACTGAATCTGTCATACTTAATGTGTCAATGTGTCAATATGGGATGGCAAATCTGGCTGTGCTGGGGACATCCCCAAGCCATACCTGCTGCAGAACTGACAAACTTACACATCGATGTGCTACTTCTAACTACTCAGTAGAAATTGTTCCTGCAGTAGCAGAAATGGTTATGCAGAACAGCCTTCTGCAGAGTAAAGATAAATAGGGGATGTTTTGCTCATGGTTTAAGAAAATCTACAGTAGATCATGTAGGGCTGCAACACAGCTGGACTACAGGAGCTGAGCAGGATGGTGGTTCAGGAAGTGTCACTTGATCCAGCACGAGACTGTTGCAGGGACCCTCACAACAGCCACTTCATTTGCCATGGGGATAGTGAGCCAAACATCCCATCCAAGAGACGTGATTTCCCACGCGAGCATCGCCCTGAGCCAGGACCACAATAAGTTAGGGATTTTCTTAAGGAAACAAACACTCCATAAGACAACAGATGTTTCACATTTATTGTGCAGATGTGCAAGGCTTGAAGCCTTAGAGCTCCACAGTTATCCCCATCTAGACCTTCTGGTCCATCCCTGCCCCAGGGATCATGGGAGCCCTGCAAATGTCAGTGAGGTGTGAGTGCTCAGAGCTGCTGGATGTCTGCAGAAGGGCACACAAAATTCTGTAAGTCTCGGGTCTTTTGGGGCTGGGGGTGCCTGGTTTGTAAGAGAACATTGACAGCTGTTTAGATCTATAAATGTTCACACTGATTTCACAAATGCTGCCACAACAGTGGGCCCAGAGAGTTTCCTGGCAGTGAATGGAACTGGAATGCAGTATTGTATGAACAAAATGTTAAAAAAGAAAAGAAAAAGAAAAGATTCTGCCGCCAAATAATGTTGGTTTCCAGTAAGCTGCAGCTGCTACCCTCAGATAGGGCAGGGGGGAGCTGTGAAAGACTAGCAGGGGTCAGACATTTGACTGCTGACCAACAAGTGGATCTTCATTCTGCAGTGTGGTGCACGTCCCCATTCAAGTCCTTCTCCAGGCCTTTACACTGTACTTCAGGACTCACCTTCACTGCCTTGGACTGGTGGTACTGATCACTACATGGGCTCTTCCATGAGGCTGGAGCTGTTTTTCCACACTGCTCCCAGCTCTGCTGGTTGCACTTCCCTACATTTATTCTAACCCAGCCTTAAAACAACATTAGAGTCTGGATTAAAAAAATAAAATCATTCCCATAGGCTTAAAACAGCACTATCATTAGGAATTTTGTGTTCTCTGGCCAAGTATATACTACAATTATACACGCTTATCACTGTTATCATGAATGCATTTTTACTTTTATGGTAAATGTACAGCAACCTTGCTTTTATTGTTATGTTTTAATAATGGATTGCCACCCAGAAAAATGAGAGTTGCTGTAGGCAAATGGGAAGCAGTCCAGAGTTACCCTCCTGTGTGTTCTTGGTGCTGGATTTCAGAGGCTCATGCTTATTTGTCTCAGTTCAAATCTAGTGAGAAAGTTCTTCTGTATTTGCATTATCATAAAAAAGCATATTTTGCTAAAATCACCTCCTTCTCTCCACTGTTTTTTGTCCAATAATATGTGTAGAACGAGATTCCCAGAGGAAGTATACTTGGCTAAATAACTGTGCTGACTATCCCACCAATTGTTAAACACGTTATGCAATTTCTATTACTACCTTCATTTTAACAACCTATTTTTAATCTATACTAGATAAATACTAAATAAACGCCCAATATTTCAGAAACCACCCAATCTTTGAAATTATGTTTTCCATTAAGTGTGTTTCACCACACTCCAACTAATAGTCAATATGTTTCAAACTAAACATGTTTTTTTAATTCTGGAATAGATATTAGTTCTGGGTTAAATATACAAAAATAAATCTGGTTAGTATGTCACATCTATTAGTCATGTACCAAAGAGTTCCAACCACCAAGAGCTTCCCATCTAGGTAGACTGGGCAGAAGCAGCGGCAGTGGTCACAGTGACTGGAGCATAGAATGGATAAGGTAGGGTAGGGCAGGGTAGGGCAGCCTGTTCCCTTATCATACAACCAAGAAGTGTGCACAGTGTGGAAAAGCTGAAGGGGATGTGGTTTGGCAGTACTGGGTGGTGAAAAAGAGACAACATCTAGAGGTTCCTGCATCCTCTGTGACTTTTTCACCTTTTAATTCCATCCTGCATATTGAGAAATGCCATTGTGTAGCTCACACGATAATTTCCAATAAAAAAAGTTAAGGTACTTTAAAAAGAAATGCAGTACTATTGTATCCATTAATGGACAGAGAACTAGGACACAAAACAAGGGTTTGTCTATCAACAGTGGCTGTCAGAGCTTGCAGGCCAGGGCTCATACACAGAAAAGGCAATCCACAACCAAACAATCAAAAACTTTGCTTGATGAATCTGTCAGGCAGATGGGAAAAGGGCTCGAACATCTGTCCTAGAATGCATTGTGGAACAGGTCAGACTAGCAAAGATGCTTAAATGTCACATTACCAGTGCCACTTAGATTTCAGTGTCAAATACCTTCACAGTTTCTTAACATGGAATTTGAAGCAACTTTGCCTGTGATTTGTAAATATGGTGGGTTTGCCTCCAACAGAAGTATCTGATTTAACAAAGAACTGTGGTCCATTTGACATCATAGCAGGGAATAGATCTATTGTGTGTAAAGGATCTGCTCCTGCCCTGCCTTGCTTGAGTCTGCCCCTACATTTCTTTCAGGTGATTGCTGACAATGGAAAGCTAACTCAGAGAGGTTATACTAAAATAAGAACACACTTTCAACATTTCCCTCCCAGACCTGCCTCATAATTTGGTCTGTCATTAATCCCCTAAATGTGGTGATTCCCATCTGAATTAACTGTAGACCCTTTGTGTTTTATTTCTAGACCACAAGAGAACCACCCAAGAATAAAACATATAGTGAGGCTGATTCTCATTTCTCAGAGATGAGTGTTCCCTTGCCCTCCCTAGACTTACACCTGATGTACAAAGCTGTGAAAAGACAACCAGCACAGATATCACCTGAAGCAAGAGATGAAACTCAGCCATTGCAGAATTCAAAAGTGAAACAAGCAAACAAAAAAAGGTAATGCCACACACATGTGCAAAATAATATAATAGTGTGACAGAAGACCTGGAGGTGAGCATTCCAGTTCCATACTCTCTCATCCCTTGGTGGACCAGGATTTCTGTGCAGCACAAGGTGTTTCTTGGGAAATCCTCTCCTTCCCCCCTGAATAGGTCCTGCCCTGCCAAGGGAGGAGCAAGACGCAGTTTCTGGTTTGCAGCTCTCATTCACTGCCAGGGTGCAGAGCCCCAAGGGGCTGCCTGAGCTCCTTGCCCTCTCTGGGGATGGCAGGGAGAAAGTAAGGAGCTTCTGAAGCATGGAGAATCTCTCCTACTTGCCTTGCTCAGGTCCTGGAGGGCTCCTGGAAAGCTCTTCTTTGGAAACCAGGAGGGTCATGGCACCCTCTTCTCTTGGGTTTGGGGATGCTCTTGGGAGACAAACTCGTGCTGAAGTCACAGTATGAGCTCAGCAGCATCTCTGCAGGACCAATCTTGGAGAACAGCCTGCTTCCAGATTGCAAACTCCTCTCTTCATCTCCCTTCTGTCCGAACAAACCATCTCTGTTTCTCACCACAGTAATAGGTTTATTTACAGCCTTGGAAGTTGCATGGAAAGAAGGACAATGACCTTATTTCACCTGTGAGAGGCTACAGCTGGAGAAAACTAGCTTTTCTAGCTGAACTACTTTGCACAAAGGAAACAAACACTTCTGGCACCTGCACAGCAGCCAGGTTCTCTCCTCCTGTGGGCGGCGGGCACAGATGTCTGGTGAATACCCCAGGAGAAGTGAATACCAAAGGGGATCCCAGGGCAGGAAAAGTCCAAAGATCTTGTGGACAGTGTGTTTCACAGGCACCATGGCAGGAGAGGAGTGGAAGGTGAGGCACCTCCGAGTGAGACTTGCAGGAGTGTAAAGGATTTGACAGGTTGATGACATGGGCATGAAACCACTGGGTTGTCAGGTCAGAGTCACATGGTTATAACACACAACACACCTCACATCTACAACATTAAAAAAAGGTTTAGACAAAGGTTAAGACAAAGAGGAAAGAAAAAAGATGGTAAAAAATGCTTTTGTTGTTTTGACACCCAACCAGACTAATGTGTTTCTGATGAAAATGAAAATCTGAGCTGAAACATCTTGGATGATATCTGGAGTTCCGCTACCTTTTTCATTATTTATTATATGTTCAAGAATTACTGCAATGCAAACCTCTGATCTTGGCATTTAAAACATGCTGGGCTTAGTTTATGGAGTGGAGGGAGATCGGTATGCAAGAGATAAAAAAACTAATTCAAGAAACTGCAGGATCAAAAGTAACTTGGAATGAAAAAGTTAAGAAACTAATGCACTAAGACAGATCTGCAAAGCAAGTGAAGGACACAGAATCAGAAAAATTCTGCTATAGTGCAAACAGTGTAGCTATGGAACTTTATTTTCAGAGTCTTTTGAATTTAGTTCTTTCGAAGTCAAGGCAAACATTTCTAGAGTTCTGAGCTTGATCCTGTCTAATTTAAAGTAATTTTAATGGTAGAAAGAACTAGACTCTGATCTGTATGCACAAGAAACCTGAACACTTCTGGCACTTGCTTCTGCATTAACTTGTGCCAGAGTTGTATTTGCAGTAGGGAGATGTTCATTTACATCCTGGCCCATAACTCCGTGGCTGTGGGAATATTTGTTCAGTTTGCCTAGTTAACATGTGACTCAGGTAGGTGCACATACGGATTTCACACACATACCTCTTTCATGTACACACAAGTGGGTTCCTGCTTTGAAAAACTGAATGCATAAAGCATTTGCTGGCAAGCAGTTATGCTTTCATTTTATTTTCAAATGCCATGATGTGTGGAAAAACCTGGATAGCTTCAAACTAGGAAAAGAAAAAACAAATGCTTTTGTAATTTGGAGAACAAACCATAATGCAACCTTCAGGTTACGAAGACTTTCAGGTGATCTTGACATCTTCATAAACCCCACCAGCACCAATGAGCAATGGTTACTGAATGCTGACTTTAAAGCCAACAAGCTCCCTCAGCACTGAGGAAGGGAGGATTTCTCCTGGGGATTGGGTGGGCTGCCTGCCCTGCACCAGCAGTGCCTGTTGGAAGGCATGGCACAGCCCACTCTGATGTCCCCCCAGAGTGCAACAGAGACATCTGCATCAGTGCTGGAGCTTGCCGTGCTGCATCCCATCAGGCACAGACACAGGAGGGGCTGCCATGGGGGATCGGGTAGTTCAGGCGTGCTCCTCAGAAAGGAACTTAAACTTGGCTGCTGCAGTGTTTGGGATCTCTGAAGGAGCTGAGCTCCCTTCCAGCTTTGTCATTACTTGTCAGGTTTCCAGCCCTGGCCTTCCGACTCTGGACTTCCTTCCTACCCAGATCCGTCTGCTGAGCTGGTCGGTGTCAGGGTAACAAGATGGGAACGTCATTATCCAGACCTGATTTTGCCCAGCCTCCATCATCTGAAACATGTTCAAGGATCACAACCCTGTTGTTTCCAATTTAAAGCAGTTTTGGCTGAGCTGGCTTTGAGCTGTTGTAACACTGATAATGCAAAAAGGAAGAAAAATAAGATAGGAGAAGGGTTTGAGCATGTCCCTGAAGTCCTTCAAAAATTACACCTCTGCTATAGAAAAGCACAGACAGTCATAAAAAAGCCACAGCTATAGAAAGGCTCTCTTGTGTCCTTACCTTCTCTGCCTGTGAGGGGAAGGGGAGCTATGTTCCTTGCACCACTGAGTGGTGATCTTGTATATGTGACCTTGCAATGATTTTGCTATCAGGAAGAGAGTTTATTTACAGATATACAGAACACTGATGTCTTTGCCTGAAAAGAGAGGGAGAAAACCCCAGTAACAGGCAGTGTCCTCATTCTGTCTCCAGTAGCCTCCATAGTAAAGCTGAGCCTCAAGAACATCCTCAGTGCCATACCCACAAGCCTTTCTGCATAGTTTTTCTTGTATTTTTTTTTTTCTTGCACGCACACACAGACCCCAAATCCCTTGATCTTGCTTGGACACCCAGGCAGTTCCTCAGACATCATTGCTGCACTTTATGACCTGGACATGCTTCAGTGCTCCTTGTCCTGGGAAGCAGCTTCTGTGCTTTTCAATGCCCTGACTTTTTCCAGTTCACTGAACTGCTTCTTCCATTTAGGCCCTTGACTTTAGCTGAGCCCATAGGCCCCTGCAGGTCAACAGCAGCTATTAGCATTATCTTGCCTAACAATTTATTTATACAGCAGGAGTGAAAGGGACACTAATCTAGTTCAAGGCATTAAGCACTGCTAAAATACAAAAATCAAAAAAATCATTATTTGGCTTGTTTGAAAGACTCCATCTTCACAGCAAACCCTTTCAGAAGGACAACTGATGGAGAGAGAGTTTTGCTAAGCTTTGTCTGTGCTGAAGGGCTTTCTAGTGATTAGAGATGGAAGCTTGGAAGTATTGAGTGCTTTGCCCATCCCAACACACATCCCAGCTTCCCTGCAGAGAGTCACACTGAGCACTGCAATTGCAGTGTGAGTAGTTACAGATGCTGCCAGAAACAACACTGTCAGGAAAAGTTTGGAGTTGAAATTAGGATTTTGCTTTTGGCTATGTCCTGGAAACCATTAGGGACTAGCAGCTGACTTTGGAATAACAGTTTTATCTGTGGCAAACCTGGGCATGCAATAGCTGGACACCCAATTAAACACCTGTTTTTATCTTCTGTTTCTGCTCCTGCTGCATAAACCTGAATTTCAGAAATCACACTGCAGGTGTGACTGGCAGACCTAAGGCAGAACCGAGGACAGTAATGTTGGCAGGGGTACCAGCAGAGAAGTCTCAAGGAACCTTTTCCTTCTCACCCTCAGTTCATCAGCCTGCAGTTGCTCTTGGGGTACACAAAGACTCAGGGTACACAAACACAATTAAGAGCCTGCACTCCCAGGACAGGGAACACAGACATCAGGTATCAATTGCAGCGTCTCCAGAAGGAAAGACAATCTGGGACACTGTTTGCCTCAAGCCTGTGTCTTAGCATCTCTTACACTATCTTTACTTTTATTTTCAAGACTAAAACACCACCTCTGTTTTCTTTACAGATCCAAAGTGGGCAGAAAGGGGGAGAAGGAAGCAGTGAAGGCTGCTATAAAGTCTTTTTTTTTGTACCAGGGATCCATATCTCAGATGCTGGCCCTGGGAAACTTTATTATTTACCTGTGTTGGAATGGGAAAGGAAAATAGCTGGAACAAGCACAGCTCTCAGACATGTGCAGTGCAATTGTCTATACGAGCGAGTGCCATGGGAATCCCACTGGAGCACCAGTCACACTCAGCAAACATAGCCCAAACACACAGAGCGCCAAAGAAGTGTGAGGCATTAAACATTTACTTTCCTTTCTCTATTACCTGATGGACAGAAACCACCTGAACATTTCTTCCTCGTAAATTTTCTGAAACTACTTTAAAAAGGTACATTTCCAATAGAAGCAGCAATGATCCTTTATTAATTCATGAAGAAGAAACACAACATAATTGGTAGGAGCTGATTGCTTGGGAAACAGATGTCTGATTTTATAATTTGGCCTGGACACTTGGGCTTGAAGCTACACAGGAATGTGAGTGCTATGATGACTGACACTGTAACACCTGATTTTTGTAAGCCTGTCCTTTCCCTCTCATCCTTCCCTCACCTATCTGAAGCTGCTGGAACTAAAGGAGCATATTCATTAACTATGCTTTTCACCTGAGAATGGGATCTACAAAAACCCACCAACCCAAACATTCAGGGTGTTGTACATGAGCTATCTAAACCAGCAAGGGAGAAATCAGCAGGAGAAAAGGATGTGTTGCAGCCTCCTCCTATATAGGGATTAGATGCCTTGTTCAGGTTTAGCGGGACATGCCTCTTTTCACTCTGGATTCACAGCCCTGAAAACTTAATTATAGCTTTTCCTTGCATTGATTAACATGAGAAATGAAGAGACCTCTCTTCATCTGCGTTTTCTCCACCCACTCATTATCCTTGAATAACCCATCACCTGTGGATTCTCACTCCATAGGTGCAGGGTTGCATTCCTGCTGGGGAGAAGGGAGCTGAACGTAGTCTGGATGAGGCTGCAGATGAACTAGGGTAGAGACCTCCTTCAGCTGCCTTTTGGAGGGAAGGGAAAGTGTTTTGTGTAGCTTAGTGCAAGCAGCATGGTCTGAGAGACCCTACTAAACCAAGACAAGCTTGTCTGAGGATGATCCCACATATAGGTCCCACCCCACACTGAGGAGGTGAGTCCCAAGTTGCCTAGCCCACATTAACCTGGGGCAGGTGTGTGTATCTGGAAGCAAACTCCCAGTGGCAAAAATGAATGGCATCACTTTAAAAAAGGGCAAGATGTGGCACCCAGGGAACCACAGGATTCACATGGCCGAAATGATTGGGACTAATAACTTCTCTGGCTATGCCAACCTCCACAAAGTGTTGTTCATACATACACACACCAAACTGTTCAGAACCGCTGGAGTTTTTATTCCAGCTTAGGAATGAGGCAGAAACAAAGGTAGTCCTGGAGGTGCTTCCGTCTGTGCATGTTGAGGGGGAGCACCTCCAGGCCTGCTAGAGACATTTCCGAAAGGCAGTGTCAAATTGTTGCCTCCTCTGATGCCCGAGCCGGAGCTTCCAGCCTCTTGTCAGGCACCTATTGTTTCCTAGGAGGCAAGGGAGTGTGGGAAAAACTGGGAAGTGGGACACGTTGCGCCCACGAGTCTTTAACATTTGTAATAAACGGGCATAGAATACAATTACAAAACGTGCAAAAGTATCCGTCACAAGCACTTAACACCTTCACCCTACAAAACCGTGAAATAACTCGTATTCTACTTTCATACAGCTGAAATTTGAATACCTTGGGGCCACGCGCTAGTTTTAATTCACTTTATAGAAAAATCCCTGGGGAAAAAAAAAAAAAAAAAAAAAAAAAAAAGAAAAAAAAAATCCAGAGATGGGTTTTCCTTATCTCTTCCCTGCCGTTGGTTTCCTTCAGGTCCCCGCTACAGCCCGCTGCAGACGGCAGCAGCCGGCGCTGGCACGGGCAGATGCCACCGCAGCCCGGGCTCGGAGGGAGCGGTGCTCGGTGCGGGCTGTCCCCGCCGTGTCCCCACAGAGGGCAGGGACAGCCCGGTCCCACTCTGTCCCCGCCGTGTCCCCACAGAGGGGAGGGACAGCCCGGTCCCACTCTGTCCCCGCCGTGTCCCCACAGAGGGCAGGGACAGCCCGGTCCCACTCTGTCCCGGCCGTGTCCCCACAGAGGGCAGGGACAGC
>JAOTQP010001286.1:138039418-138097951 GCA_026413545.1 Cichladusa arquata | reverse complement strand
GGGCGCCGCGCGGTGCCGAGCCGAGCCGAGCCGTGCCGGGGGTGCCGTCACTCGGCGCTTCCAGCATGCTCCTAAGATGGCGGTAGCGGCGGCGGGCGGCGGCGGGGGCGGCCGGGCGCAGCGCAGCGGCTGGCTGGAAGTTTTGGTGCGGGAGCGCTGGCACAAAGTGCTGGCCAACTTGGGCGGCGAGGCGCTGGTGCTGAGCGGCGAGGAGCGCCCCGACGGCGCGGCCCACAACGGGCTGGGCGGCGATGGGACGGCGTGCCGCGGGGCCGAGGGCGGCGGGGGCCCGGCGGCGGCGCGCACCGCCTTCACCGACCCCCCCGAGCAGGTGCCCGAGGCCGTCTCCAACAAGAAGCGCTGCGTGAAGGTGCTGAAGCAGGAGCTGGGCGGACTGGGCATCAGCATCAAGGGGGGCAAGGAGAACAAGATGCCCATCCTCATCAGCAAGATCTTCAAGGGGCTGGCGGCCGACCAGACCCAGGCTCTCTACGTGGGCGATGCCATCCTGGCCGTGAACGGCACCGACCTGCGGGATGCCACTCACGACGAGGCGGTGCAGGCGCTCAAACGGGCCGGCAAGGAGGTGCTGCTGGAAGGTACGGAGGGGAGCGGGGCGGTCCTGCTGTCCCAGAGGCGGTGGGGCCGAGGGGTGACCCCGCGCATCTCGGGCGCGTTAACAGCGCCCTGTGGCCGCGCCGGCACCCTCGACGGCGTGTGTGTGTGTGTGTGTGTGTGCGCGTTTGTGTGTGGACACAGCCCCTCGGGAAGGGACGAGCGGGGAGCCGGGCTGAACTTTCCGCCCTCGGTACCGCTCCCACAGCCCCGTCCGTGCGCAGTCGCTGGAGGCTCCGCAGCCCCGTCTGCTCCTGGGCTGAGGCTCCGGTGCGAGCCCGACCGAGCGAGCGATCTTCTGGATCTGCCGTCAGGACGTTTTCACATCTTTCAGCCCAAGAGAGGTGGGGAGAGTTGGATACAGTGAGAGCAGGGGTTGAAGAAGTAAAGAACCCCCCTCCTCCCATAGCAGCCCGACACCACCCTGTCTGTCTCCAGTTCCTCCTTGCACCACCCTCCTCCCGGTCAGGGATGGGGTAGGGGCAGAGTGGTTTAAATGAGGCTGGGGTGCCTCACGGACTCATTAGCCATCCCTGCAGAGCAGCTCCTTTTCCTGTCTCAGGGGTGGCTGAAACAGTTTTGTAAAAAGTAGCCTTAGAAATTGACCCGAGAGAGGAGCAGCCGCTGGTGTGCGTGGAGAGAGGGCGTCTCCCCGGAACGGGACGAGTGTTGGGGGCAGCCAGTGGAAAAGCAGAGCCAGATTCCCCCAGACCACGAGTTCACGAGGAGAGGCGTGCACGAATCCCTGTCTTGTCACAAGGACTAATTCACTCGCTCCACCTGAGAGAAGGAACAGCTTCAGAGCTGCCCTTGGAGTGTGTGCGATAACGTGATTACATATTTGCTCACAAGTTCATTTAACCGGAGGTCAATGGCACTGAGGCAGCGCTGCCTTCCCTGTGCCACAGCTTTCCTGCTAGCCGCGGGCACTCATTCCCACCTCGCTGTGCCTGCACCCTTTCGGTGCCGCAGATTTCTCCACGTGTGGCTTTTTTTGGTGGGTATTTTGAGCAAAGGAGGTGCTGCTGCTGGCTGGGAGGTGCAGCTGAGCATCAGCCGTGAGCAGCCAACTGTGGCATAAAGTTACAGAAAAAGTTTGAAAGGGAGAGAAGGTGAGAAATGTATTCCACAGCAGTGTGCTGAGAAACTCTTTTTGTCTCTGGGACAGTGAAAACTCGGGGAGTTAGTGCTCCATGAGGATTTAAGAAGCTGAGGACGGTTGTGTGTCCTCTCCCTCTGTGCCCTGCAATTCCTGCAGGACCAAAGTGCATCTTGTCTTCCCTCACTGTAGTTGAATTCATTCCAGATATACCTCTGAAGTATTAATATGAACTTCTCTGGGCAGTCTGAAGTGAGGCTGTTGCATGGAAATTTTATCACTGATTTGTTTATGCCGTTTAAGGGATTTCTGGGGTGCAGGCCAGGTAGTGGCTGAGCTTTGCTGTGACCTAATGAGTACTATATGTGTGTAGTGCTTGCAAGAGCCTCCGTCCTTCCTTCCCTCCCTCCCTCTGTGTGGTGCCTGCAGCAGCAGCCCCTGAGCACAGTGCTGCTGCTTCGAGAGCCTTAAAAACCCCTCGGTTTTCTTCTGAGCGAGGAGTGAGGACGGAGCCGTTTCAGTGAGGACGGAGCCGTAAGCACCCTCCTTCACTCCTTTTGACATCACAACTGCCTTGCATTTCCTTGCTCCGGCAGAGGTGCCTCAGTACTTGTTTCTGCAACTGACTTTGTAATTTGCAAGGCAGGAATATATTTCAGTAGTGATCTGTATGTAGAGTTTAAAATATTCTGACATTGCACTCAGTATTTTGTCCTGCCTTTCTCTTGCTATTTCAGCAGAGCAACCAAACCAAACGCTGGCTCCAGCATTGCCTGGGAGCGCTGCTCCCTTCAGCGGGGACCCACTCCACGTGAATGGCTTGTGAAATCAGGCAGCTTAGAACAATTCTCTGCGATTCTATTGCCCACTTTGAAGCTCATTCTTCAGCAAAAGTGTCTAAAATGGTATTTTTATGATGAAAGGGAGGAAAATCCAAAAGTTCTTTTTACTCTTCAGACTACAGAATGGTGACACTTCATTTTCTTTTCCTTACGGACAATATGACTTTGCCATTTCCAGACTTCTTAGAGAGTTATATATGGCAAAAAGCAGTCTGTGATGGGGCAGGGCAAGACCTTTGTGCAGCTCCTCTTTAGACTCTTTCTCCAATTCACAGAGCAAAGGCAGCGTGTGTTTCCAGGGTCAAAATGTAAGATTTACATTTTAGGGAGATTCTGAGGTTTGTTTGTGACTTCTAGCCCAGGAAAGCCGAATTTGCAAAGGCATGGCAAGGTGTAAAGCACAAGAAACACATTTCATGGTGCAGCAGGGCTCTGAGAATTGCCCAATACATTGTGCCTTCCTGGAAAGGGTCTTATCGTTGAGTATTTCCTAGAGATTATGTCAGAGAAGATGTGGCTCAATACACTCAGTATCAGAGTGCTGGAGCCTGCCTGTTATATAGTGTCCTGCCTAAAACTGCTTGCTCAGTGAAATGAGGCATTTACCAGCTCAGCACTACACTGTAGTCTCTCCTGCATTCCTGTGCAGGGAGGAAGGGAGTGGAAAATCCCTCCCCAGGCCTCTGCACCCTGTGTGGGAGGCAGGGCAGGCAGCCGGGTGGGTGGCAGGAGGAGGAAGGTCTGTGAACAGCAGGCATCAGGCAATGCTTCCTTTTAACACTTGCCCTTTTTCTGCATGGATCACTGTCTCTGGGCTGGTGCAAAGAGAGATTTGCTGAAGGGTCAGGGTGGTGTAGCTGCAGCAGCTGTGCTGGTGTGGGGGGCACAGCTGTAAAGTCTGGGAGGAGAGGTGCTACTCTGACAAATTTAATAGCTGTGCTAGGTTGTTCTATCTTCTCATTTTTCCATCCCTGACACTTGCCTAATTCACCTACTAAGCTAAAGTTCCTTCTTATAGATGTAGGCTGTGTAGTTGGCCAGGGTGCCTTAAATCCAGTAGAATTTGAAAATAAGGCAACAGGTGATGCTGCCTTAAGAGGAGCTGTAAGGCAGAAGGTTCCAGAGGAGAGGGAGGTGGTGAGGAGGAAGGACTTTGAGCCCTTAGAAATCATTCTGTCTCCTCATCTTCGGGGATGGACCGCTTCTGCCTGCAGGATTTAATTTCCTGTGAGCTTTTCCTCACAGCCTGGCTGTGGGGAGTGAAGCAGGCAGAGGGAGCAGGGATGGGGGTAGCCCTGATATTTGGCTTGTCAGCCCTGAGTGGCTTCTCAGGTGTTCAGAACAGCAGGATGGAGCTTCTCACCAGCGTTCAGGAGCAGAGAGAATTTCCCTATGTGAGACAAGGCAGCCTCCTTGCACAATACATATTTGCAGGTGTGGAAGGAAGCTAAAATTATCCTGACAGCTATTGTTTGTACATACAATTTCCTAGTGGTTCTGTTAAATTTGGGCTTCTTAAATAAGCACTTTGGAAAATCAAGCAGCCCTTCTCGTGCTGTGTGAAGCACATTACATTCAAGTGACTCTCAAGACACCAAAGGTGTTTGTTTTTATCAAAGCATCCTGGATAAGAGCAGTCCCTTGGTGTGCTCTGTAACCAAGCTGGTTGTGCTTTGCTTGTACTCTCTTTGTGTTCAGTGAAAAAAATTAAATCTTGAAGTAGCCTATGCTAATGTCAAACAGGACCCCCCTGCATGATGCTCTATTGGGATGTGAGGAAAAAAAACCTGCATTAGTGAATTTTGCTATCTTTCTGCAGGGTATTTTTCCCAAACTTGTTTAATGTGTATAGGTGAGCTAGTAATGATGGTGGTGGAAAATATGTTGTGGGAAAAGGAGCATCTTCTTAGTGTTGTTAGAGTTTTGTTGGTTTTGACTGATTCCCAGTTAACACAATTGCAAGGTCCGTGGAGAAGTGGTTTTGGCAGCCTCCCTGTGTTTGCATAAACTTCCCACAGAGAGGCAGCCCCCTGCATAGTGAATTTTAGCATATGGATAGTAGCCTGTAGTCATCTTCTGTGGCTTTCTTGGGACTAATACACAGCTTTGAAGCAACACAAGAATAAGCATGATGCAGTTTGTACTGGAGTAGCATGTGTTGTTTTCCAAATAAATTCTGTAAGAATTGAAAGGATTCTTCCCTCCCTACCTTTTTTTTTAATTTTCTCTGAGTGAAGCAAAGCAATCCTATCTGTGTGAATTACATGTTGAGATAGTGTAAAATAGGTATGGGCTTCTTATTTGCTGTAATTTTTGATCTTATCTATGTTTTTGTGTTTCTCTCAGTAAAGTAGTGAGATTTCTGAGGGATAACAAAATCAAGGAATTTATCCAAAAGTGTTTCTCCTGCAAGTATAGAGGAAAAATGAGGCACAAGGCACTTAATAAGTGCTTGACATAACTAGTTACAACAGTCAGGTCAGGGCTGTAAATCTCAGTGGTTGCAAATTGTATGCATAGTTATTCTTTATACTTCCAGTGTATGTATGGATAAAACACTTTTTTGTTTGTTTGTTTGTTTTCTAGGGGTGTGGTTTGTACCAGCAAATATGCAGTTAGGGAAATGCCTTCTATTTAGAAGCTGTACATTTCATGACTCATGTAGCTACCCTTGGCACACGTCAATTTGAAAGTGAAATTGAAAGGGAATGGAGCAGGTAACCTTATTCTAAGAGTTCCAGGTCTAAGCAGTTCCTGAGAATCTCAGTTTTGATTGTTTCAGCTGCCTGCAGCTGATGGGGAAGGTTGAGTGGCAACACTTGATGTGTTTTTCATTGATTGGATTAGATTACAGGCTAATTTAGCCGTCCAGACAGCCTGTATCACCTTTCACAGATAAAAATCAGTACATCCTCTTTGCAATAATTCTTGTATGAGTCCTCTGTCTCTGATACTCTAAAGAAAATAAGGCAGTAGTGGGCAACACATTCCTGGATTTATTTGGACCAAGTGCAGGATGCCCTGTCAACCCACCCACCCTGGAGATCATGCATTAAGCCTTATAGAAACAGCTTACTACCATCTCCTTAAGGCTGCTTGGAAGATTAAATATGTCTAGAGACCTGGGATTCAATTGTACATACAGATTATACACGTTAAGTATCATTAAAAAAGAAAAAAGCATGTTTTAAAATCCCAGTAGTCATTTTACATAAAAATTTAATTTAAAACTTGGTATAACTCTTTAAAGAATCTTTAAGCCATAAGAGTAAAATTGAAAGCTGAAGGCTTCTGCTATGGTTAATAAAAAATGTTTGTATCTTAATTTTTGCTAGGGCAGGTGCCTTTTCACTGAAGGTGATGCCCACCCTCTCAGGACAGCATTTTCACACAGGTGATGCCAAGGGCACTGGCCTCTTCCCACCCCTGCTGCCCACTGGGTTTGGGTCAGAAACACTCACTGCATGTCTGTCCTGAGGGAGCTGGTGAGGAGCGTCCAGAAATCAAATCAGTTTGGATTTGGGACAGCCCAGCTCAGGTGCTGATCCCAAAACATTGAGGGTTTCAGGTGTAAGTTGGGAATGAGTTTTAACTTTCTTTTATTCTCTTAATCTCACCGTTTTTATAATACATGGTGTGGAACTTGCCCTGCTAGTAATGTATCTGTAAAATTTGGCTGTAAATATAGCATCTGTTTGTGTTCATTCAGAGTTTATAAGTGTTGGAGAGTTGGCTCTATTTGTAACCTGTACATTAGTCAGTCTGCTTCCAGGCTTTAAGAACACATTATTTTCATTCCATTTTTCTGATTTAGATTTCTGATCATAGGATTATTTTTTCCTTTATTCTGCAAGATTATGTTGCCATGGCTACTTGTTAGAATTGGTACAGCTACTTCAGCAGAAGGGAAATTGGAGGAAACAGTAGTTCAAGAGAGCAATAGCATAAGTGAACAAAATGTGATGGGAACCAAGCTGTCCCAGTACAGCATGGAATACTCTGGCTTTCCAAGTCTGAAGCAGTTCCTCAAGCATCAAGCAGAAAAATAGCTGGTGAAGAAGGGATGGTAGCAGTATTTCTAGAATGTGCAGAAAATCCTTTAGCTACTTATCATATGCCCATGGGATGCAGCTTTACTGGCCTGGTGGATGGGGGTGAGTCAGGTTCTTTTTAGCCCCTCCCAACCCCACACAGGTGTCACTGCAGCAGCTGTAGCTGGTGTGAAGTTGGCTCAACTTTGTCACCTCTCCAAACCTTAAATTATTGAGCAGAGAAAAATACTTCTGGCAGCATAAGGTGTGCCTGTGCTCGGGGTCTTTACCAGGAGATCTGTTCTTAGAGCAGTCAGGGAGAGCACTGTACTGTTATGGCAGACTGGGAAAGAGTTAAAACTCAGAATAGGAGGAATAAATTGACTTGTTTTGGCAGAGGCACAAAGTTTATTGTAAAGATGGGAAGGAACATCAGGGGAGTGGCAGTGTTTGGTACATGCCTTGAGGAGTGTCACTGCAAGCAAGGAGGAGCAAGATGTTCAAGGTGAGACATGGCTGATTTGGGCTAGAGAAGTCTGGGAGAAACTACAAAGTGTGAAGAAAGCATGGAGTGCTACTTGTCATTCATGCTATGTGTTGGAAGGTGTTGTGAGGCTCCTTCCTGCTCTTAAGTAAGTGTGTCAGCTGCTATTTTGCAGGACCAGGAAAGCTGCTCTATGAGACCATATCTCTGTGCTTTAAAAGATGGTTAATAGCTCAGCCTTCTTTACCTTGCACTTCTGGGAGAGAGGATTAATTGAAATTATGACATCCAGTATCTTGCAACATCTTAGAGTCCTGCAACACTGAGTAATGAACTAGCACATCAAAGTTTGCTTGTGGGGGAAATTGGGAAAAGACAGAATTGGTTTGTTCATCATCCAGTTAGCAATCAAAACGTATTTTTTTCCAGAACGTAAGTTAATGAACTTGCTTAAAAAAGGTTTAATCAGCTGTGACTAGTTCATCAGATTGCTTCAACACTAGATATTGCCTTGCTGTAAGGTTAAATGCAGTTAAGGGACATAATTTCCACATAACTCTCTGGCAGATACGGATTTCTGGCTGCTGCTACTGTACACTTCTGTTACAGTCTGGCTTTAATTTTGCCTGTCTAGAATTTGAACTGCTGAACTGGTTATGGCTTTGTTGCACATATGCTAAGGGCACAACAAAGTAGGTCACTGCCAAAGCAGCACATCTGTATTGTACTGTTGGGTAAAATGGAGTTTTTAATTGTAAGGAAATGAGCCAGAAAAGTAGATGTGGAAAAACTGTCTCTGATTAGAAATGATTAACATACAGCACACTCCTTCTGAAAATGATAAGCAGGTTTTTGCTGAGCTGTTGGAAGTTGTGCTTGTTGGCACCGCTCTAGAAGTCATCAGGGCTAAAGCTGTGGCTGTTCATTCCTCTCTGCTCTGGGATATTTCCTTCTCAAGATGACATGTATTTGAGCAGTGAGGCAGCTTCAAGGCAGCACACAGGTGAGTAGGTGTGTGTGCATCTATATGAACAGCTTCTGTTCACTTTAATGGCAGACTGAAAATTGGTAAATTCCTGGTGTAGAGTAAGTACCTGAGAAACAGATTTTTTTTCCAAGTATCAGAAAGTTTGAAATATATCATAACATAAAAATAAAATATAAAAGCCAGTATCAGAATATAAATTCTTTTCTGATACTGGGACACAACTTACCTGATTTGAAAAGAGACACAACTTACCTGATTTGCTTCAACAAGTAACATGACCTCTTGGGAATATTTATCAGCCTTAAATGTGCCCTTTCAGGTAAATGGGACCATTAGTTAAACTTTAGGTTCAATTTTCCATATACAGCTGGTACAGTACCTATTTTGGCTTTTAGCATAATCAAGAAGTTATAAGAGAGCATGGAAAAGCTACAACATGGAAATAATGTATCTCCACTTTAGTCTGAATTATGTCAAGAATAGCTGTTTCCAGGATGATTTACTGTACTGACATGTGTTTAAACTGCCATTGGCTCTGATTTTGCAAAGGGAGCAAGAGACAGCTGTGTGAAGATGCTGGAGAGGTTTAGAGTTATCCAGCATGTATCTTATGAGGCAGCAGCTAAAACTGAGACTTTAAGCTAAAGACTTAAGCTAAAACTTTTAACTTGGTGAAAGTTAATCTGTTTGTCCTGGGCTTTGGGCTTTAGTCCCCATGAAACAGCCTGGAAGGACAAAGCTAGCAGAGGGACTGTCAGGATTGTCATGGCAGATGTGATTTCCCTTATTGCAGGCAGCTTCCCTTTGGTCTTACTCTTCCCAGGTAGAAGCCAGAAGGATCATTCTCTTGCTGATGTGAAGCCAAAAGAGGTATTTAAGTATTGGGTATTCAGAGGTATTTTCCAGGAATGAGGTGAGCAGGATTTGCCTTCAATACTTGTGGCTTGATTTCTTTGTGAGTTTTTTTGTTTGATTTATGTTGTCTGGTTTGGGGGATTCTTACTTGTTTTTTTTGTGTTGTTTGTGTGGGTTTATTTGGTTGGGGTTCTTTTGTGGAGGATGCTGTGAACAGAAAAAAAGGTCCCTTTTAAGCTATTTGTCCTGTCCCACACAGTGACAGATTTTCCTGGTGCCCAGTCTCCTCCTCTGTCAGTGATGGGTGGCTGGAATGGAGAAGTGTCTGCAGAACCCAGCAGGATTCCTACCACATAAATATATACTTGGGCAGAGAGACACAGACCATGAGATGTATGTATATACATACTTCTGTAATGAACAGTCCCATCAACAGGTATTCCTTGTTTGGTGCTTGACCTTCATATGTGCTTGGGGCCAGCATGGCAACTTTAGGCTGCTGGGGCTTTGCCAGGTCTGGAGAGGCTGAGCTGATGCTTGTATTCCATTGGGTCTCTCTGCTTTTAGCATGTTGTGCTGGGCTGTTCTAGTTCAACACTGGAGAAAGTTGTGGGGTCTCCCTTACTGGAGATACTCAGGAACAGTTCAGGTGTGCCCCTGTGCTCTAGGGGATCCTGCCTAAGGAGGAAGGTTGGATCAGATATCCCACCAGTGTTCCTTCCAGCCTTAACTGTTCTGTGGTTCTGTGATTCTTACTCTGTATCTCACTGCTGGGAAGACTTTTGCAGAGCTGGGGATGTGGCTCTTTGTGAGCTCTGTCATATTAAAGTCAGGAAGATGAGCTTATGCAAGAGAAGGGAAGCAAGCTTCAAGCTGGAATGAGTTTGATGACAGCAGGCTCTTCATTAAGAGCTCCAGGTGTTATTGCTGTTTTTTGCCCAAATTAAACTCTTCTGGATTTTTAGAAGCTTAGGTAAATGGCCAGACAAAGAGTTAACATAGCTGAGATTTTTGAAGTCCTGAGCATAATGGTGAGGAGTGGCACAAGCAACACTTAAACCTGATGAAGGACTTAAAGGTGCTGCAGATGTCTCAGCTAATAAGCTTGAAGCCACTGTTGCTCTCCTGGCTTTTGTTACCCTTTTCTTTGCAGGAATAGTGGTTGGGTTGCAGGCTGATGCTCTTGGGATGTTTGTAAGAGACAGCTCTCATCTAGCTCTGGGGAGGAAATCTCTATTCCTGCCTTAAAAGAGGTAAAAAACCTCATGGTAACTTCAGTCTTCTTTATGTTTGTGAAATGCTGGAGAAGTATCAGGCCAAAAAACAGCCATACAAGCAAATAACATTTCAATACAGGAAGAATGCAACTAGTTTTAAGAAGCTCCCTGTTGTTCAGCGAATGACTGTCTGTATAAATAAGCCAGACCTAGGTGATGTGTGAGGACAGATCATAAAGGAAGCACTGCAGTAACAAACCAGTGGAATTTCCACTTAACACATTAAAAACAAACCTGAAAGTTTCCATTAAGGAGAGTCATAAATTGAAGGTCTAAGAGATGGCATATAACATATCCCTGAAACTAAAAATGATCATCTGACAGTTTTATGTTTCCCTTTCACTCTGTTATATCTCTTTTAATAAACATGTGGGATAGATTATCAAAAGAGCAACACTTTTTTTGTGAAGTCTTGAGGAAATAAATAGTGAGTCTGAGCATATTATAAATTACACCCAATAAAAATAAACTGAAATTGATTCTGGGTTTTATCTGCATTCAGACTGCATTGCTAGATCATTCTGTGTTGATCTTGTTTTATATATGTATTGAACTTTTCTGCTAGGCATACCATGAAATGTTAGTATTTAATGCTTGAGGTTTTGTTCAAGAACTGCCAGAGCTTTTTGTCTATGTGCATAAGTAGTATTAAGACCTTAGAGAGGTTTCAGGGTTCACTCTCTTTACAAAAGACTGGGGAACCTTTTGTTTTTTGAGGGAGGAAAGGAAGGACTAACTTGAAAACATGCAGGAACATGTGGGAATTTTTATGATGTTTCAATCTGAGATGGCATTTTATATCTAAAAGTTAATCAATTTTTTTTTCAAAAGGCTTATTTGAACTTGCATTTAAAACTTTTTATAAATAGAATTTTCCATGTGGAAGAGCAGAGAATTACCCAATGTACCGTCTCCTCATAGAAAATCTTTGCAGTCACACCATGTTTATCACAGGAAATTCTGATACCAAAAAGTTTTGACCAACTTAATGTAGTACTTTGTTCCCATTTTGTTAAAATACAGCTAGTTTCAATAAGTGCAGGTATTTATTTGGTTATTTGGAAAATTTAGATATGCTGTTCTCCTTAGTCACTTTGTTCTGTTGCTTTTCTATCAATATGCACACTGTATGAAGTGGATAAGGATGCATAATTGGTATGAGCCAAGACAGATACACTTCCAGTAGAGAAGTCACAAGTGATACATTATATGAATTCCCGTAAGACATTTACATTTGATCTTTTCAGTTAGTCATACGTCTGGGGGAATGCTTCCTTGTTTCTCTGAAACTCACAATGCAAACCTCGAATACAGGAGGAAATGAGGAAGAGACTTCTCAAGTCTCTAAAACTTGTATAAAATAGCTCTTTTAGGCGTAATTTTAATATCTTCTCAATGCAGCTGTAAATTAAGTTAGCCTCACTACCTTTTTAGCTTTTGCTGTATTAAAGACTTCATGTAGAACTCTGTATGTGAAGGAATCAAGTCCATGAAACCTTAAAGGCTGGGAAATTATTTCTGTGGGGGAATATGCAATATATTATTTTGTTTCTTTATTTTCATTTTGCTTTCTTTCCGTTCACTCTTGCATTGGCTGATGTTGGTTTAGGAATGCCCTAAAGTGTAGCTGTCAAATTCCAGAGCTGATCTAGCCGTGGTGTGGGCACATCTGTAAATGTCTACCAGCAGTATTACAAAGGCACAGGGTGCAGGTGGACACACACAGCTTGGATGCATGTTGTACATGCATTTGCTCATATCCACCACAGAATTTGTTTGTTGTCAGTGCAGTGTGGATTAAGTTAATTGTTCTTTGGAAACAGAAATAAGTAGAGGCTTGATTATACCTGCACCAAAGGAGTCGTGGGGTTGATTCATTTGCTGAAATGCTTTACAGGAGATTGTAGCTTCAATTTTGGTTTTTCTCAGGGTCTGTGTTTCCCACGCAGACCCTGCTGTCCCTGTTGGGTTGTCTGTGGCCAAGCCTCTGGTGGTGAGACTCTGATGGCCAGGCTGATGGGGACAACCTGCCCTGTGCTAGAGGGTGCCAGGAAGGGGAGTGAACATGGAGCAGGACGTGGGAGAGTGAAAGCCACCTTGTCTTTAAGCTGGCATGAAGTTTCCCATTAATTTCTATGGGATTAAGATATTTATAGCGAGCAATAATGACATAAATCATTGATGGGGAAAAAAAAGAAGATGCTGATACAGCTTTATCTTTTCCCCAATACCTACTGTATTGATTCCTCTTTAAAATGGTATGGGCAGCCCTTTGGTCCTGACTGGGTGACTCACTTGGCTGGCTTTCTGCTCCAAGCTGTCCATGGCATCTCTGTTACCCTGGTGCTTTACTGTGCTTAGCAAACCTGGCTCCATACTCTGTCCTGTCAGGTTGTCCCTCCTCCCTTTCTGCTCCTAAAATACATGTGGCAGCAGTTCAGTCTCCAAGTTCAGTCATTTTGTGCAATAATAATTGATTAAGCAATTGTTGTTTCTTTATTTACAGTTCCGTGCTAATCACAAAGGTTGAGTAGCTCTGCACAGTCACATATGTGCTTAAGTTGTGGGTACTTGTTATCAAACTGTCAAATTAGAAAGTATCAATTTTTCTTCTATAAACCTCCCTGCTTTCTCTTAAATTCCATGGTGACAGATTCTGTATCAACAGCTTTTCAAAGGAGTTTCAGGTCTTCTTCCTTGTTCAGAGCTAAGCCTGACCTCTTCAAGAGCAGAAACACACTAAAAATAATATTTCACTGGAGCAGAAAGTGGTCACTGTTTGTGGAGACAACAAAACTGTAGTTTCAGGTGGAGACTGGCTTATGAAGTAATTTGAGTTTTTTTGTTTCCCAAAAAGCTGCACCCAGCAGAGATTTGACCCCTTTCCATTTGAACAGGAGAACTATAGAACTATAGAACTGTTCATGGACAGATGATTTTCCAGGAGAAATTTGAGTTTGTAACTGCTTTGGTGCCATTGCAGTATATACTTTATACTATATACTAGTATATAGTGAAGACTGTGACAGTCATCAGAAGTATTCTGGGTTTGCAGAGTACACCAAGCCCAAAGTCTCTACATGGCTTGCCCCTGACTCAACAACACAGTGCTCCTCTCCCCACTGGGTTTTCTGGATATCATTTGCCTTCTTTCTGACTTCTGACTGCATAAATAAGGATTTGAGGCAACACCAGAAAAGACGTTGATGTTTATCAGCCTGATTATGCAGGAAAACCTGCAGTTGTAGCTGAACAATTAATTGCATAATGAAAACCTTGGCTTGCTGACTTTATCCTGGCTGGCTCGTGTGTCTGAGTGCTGGCAGGTCCTGCTGGGGATGAGCAGTGCTTCAGGCAGGCTCCATCAGCTGCTGATGGCCACCTGGCCAACAGCCAGGCTTTCCTTGTCTCTAAAGAGGTGCAAATTTGTGACCACAGTTTGAGTGATTGAAAAGTGACAGAATTGGTATTGTCACAAGAAGGGTGAAGCTGCAAGTCTGTATTTTGTGCCTGAGGTCTCAGGGGAATTTGGGTTAGCTCAGAAGCCCGGAGATTTCCAGACCTGGAATGAAACACAATTACCTTGTGAGATTTATTTTCTTTTAAATACAGGCATCATTAGAAAAAAAGGAGAGTTGAAGCTAAGCCATAATGTTAAACCTGTAGTCATAGCTTTGGAGGGTGCTGCAAAGAAATCTCTTACAGTATTACATGATGAGTACCCAGGTAAAATATAATAACTGATTCTGAAAAGTCATGTGAAACACAGCTCTGCAATAATAATGCCATGTGTTTTGAATGTTATTTCTTTTCTAAATGATAGAATAACAAAAAGTAAATCTGATTCAACAGCACTTTAGCAGCAGTGCCCCTAGCATTGACTCCTTTGGGTTCTGGTGGAAGGACTCCTGAGGTACAGCTTGAGCCCTCTGAATAGCCCTGCTGAAGGACACTTGTGTGTGAGCCACAGTGGCCGAGGAGGCTGGAGAAAAGAGGGCCTGTTAGTCTGCTTGCTCTGGGGATGGGAGTGGTTCACAGAGTCACAGAACTGTTCAGGTGAGAAAAGACTCTAAAGATCTTCGAGTCCAACTGTTAATCCAGCAATGACAAATTCACCACTAAACCATCCCTACATTCCACATCCACACATCTTTAAATATGTTCAAGGATGGTCTGACTCCACCACTTGCCTGGGCACCCTGTTCCAGTGATTGATAACCCCCTTTCTGTGAGGAAGTTTTTCATACTATCCATCTAAACTTCTCCTGGCACAGCCTCAAGCCATCTCTTCTTGTTCTGTTGCTTGGGATAAGAGATTGGCCCCCATCTTGCTACAAACTCCTTCTGGGGAGTTGTAGAGAGAAACAAGGTCTGCCTTGAGCCTCCTTTTCTCCAGGCTAAATACCCCCAGCTCCCTCAGTGGCTCATCATGGGACTCCTGCTCCAGACCCTTGCCCAGCTCCTTTGCCTTTGCTTCTGTCCCTGTTTAGTGCAGAAGGGGATGGAGGCTGGCAGGCACTGTCATCCCCCCCAGACCAGCTTTCCTTCCATCTGCCTCTGCTGTGGCTGCATCCATGGTTTCTCTGCACAGGTACTTGCTGAAGGTGAGGGAGGCCCTGCAAACAAAGACACTCCATTTGTGGGCTGGAGCAGGCTGGGCAGGCAGAGTGCCCTGAGTGCCCTGACCTACTCTGCAGTGTCTGCGTAGGCTGAGGTTTAGTGTGTGCAGGTTCCTCTGTCCACATTCTGATCCTGCAACTATAGATGAGGATGACCTCTGCATATATAATGTCTGTCATGTTGTTTTCATTAAGGCTAAGTTTGGGTAAGGCTATGCAAGAAGAAGAGCCATGACTTTTCTTTCTCCTGTGGGCACGCGAGTGCTGATTGTATTATATAAAGCTGCTTGCTGTTGAGCCTGTCCCCGTTCAAGGTGAGGAGAAAAGTGTTCATGTTTTATTACCTTTCCTCCTTCCCTCCCTATGCTGCAAATTGTAGCAATTGCCAAGGAGAGAAGCAGCATTTTGCATATCATAGCGTTTTTTTGGCTAGGAAACACGTAGCCATGTTTAACTTCTTTCTGAAGAGTGGCGATGTTGAATATACAAGTTAAACTCCAATTTACACAGTTGGGATTTCCATGAACACTTCACAGGAGTATTCTCAAAGTGCAGTGTTTTGCAATAATGACATTTGCTAGGAACAGTCTTGGGGGGAAATGGTATTTGTGTTTGCACCCTTCCCCCTTTGACGCCAGCCTGTGTCAGCCAATGCTGCAGCCAGCTCTGAACAGATCTGCCTTTGTGTCCCCAGCACAAACATCCCTCTTCTTTCTGAGAAATGGGCAAAATGGGTTCTGACCAGCACAGCCAGCTGTTTGCAGCTTGTTGGGCAGCAGAAGAGAGACAAGTGGCTTCTCTGTGTCCCTGTTAAAATGGTGCTACAGAGAGAACTGTGGAGCAGGCAGTGAAACAGCTTAAGTCTTTACAAGCCAAAGTTTAATATCGGCTGTGAGGTACTTCAGCTGTGTCACAAGACTCCCCAGCTTGCTCTGCAGAAGTTTTCTGCTCTGGTTGGAGGCTTGGAGCTGCTTGCTGCCCTAGTGCTCTTGAGTGGTGCAGAGGTGCATTAGTGCCCAGCAAAGCTGGTTGTTTCTTTCCTTGGCAAAAAGAAACATTTTCTTTCCTTAAATCTTCAAGTGTTTAGTGGGAACAATTTAAAACTTACAAAAGCCAGTAACAACATCTGCCATTGTTACTTCAGAAGGTGTGACCTTGTGAAATTTCGGAGGAGATCTGGAATGATGTAAAGAGTCTAATTCTGCCCTTTTCGTTTATATGATGCCTTACACTGATGCTATTCAAGTGCTCGGTATTTTTACTATTTAAGTAAACTCGGACTTGAATTACTTCCCCTGGCCCAAGACTTACTCACCATTCTTCCTGAGTGTGGTGTAGCTTGCAGCACCTTTTACCTTCAGCAGCAGAGAGGTGGGGTGTCTGGGATTGGAGTTCCAGCTGTGCCAGTGTCCTTTGCACGGCTCCTTTGGCTTTATCTCAATAGTGCATCAGAGGAAGAGTAGGAAGGGGAAGATGCTTGAAAGCCATTGCTGTCCTGAGCACTGCTCAAATGCTGCACAGGTTGGGATCCCTGCTGCCTGTCCTTGCCTCAGCCTGGCACTTTGTAAGCTGCTGAGGTTAATGGGGCTGAGCCTCTGTAGCCAGGTGTGGAGTGCTCCCATCACCAGGACAAGGGCTTCTCACACCCTACCGTTATGTAGGGATGTGGTATGATATCTGTGCACACTAGTTGTGCTCCAGTTCCTTCTAACTTGGTTAATGATGTGGCCAGACCTGGGATGTGGGCAGCCATGAAGCTAGATCCTGAAAAAAGGTGTACATCACCTCTGAATGCCTGTGTCTTTATTTGCAGCAGTGGTGATGGACTGTGAGAGGTGGGCCCAAGCTCCCAGGGTAGGCAGTATTATTAATGTCCAGTAACACTAATTAAAAACTGAGTGCTGAGAAAGCTTTGTGCTGGAGCCAAAGTCCATTCTTTGTTCCTCTAGCTCCCTTATGCTGATCCTTCTCTGCTTCCCTGTGGTTTTGGGCTGGGCTGGGCTGGGCTTCAGCAAATAAAGCCAAGTGAAACCTGTCTTTTTAAGCCTGGTGTGGCACATTTGCTTTTGGGTCATGGTATTTGCTGTACAGGTAACAACAGATCTTGATGCCTTGGTGTGTGGGGTCCTGGCATTGGTCTTCCCTCTGGGGCAGAGGATCACTGAGCCAGCACTGTATGAGGCTGGATTGTGGCTGGGATGCTATCCCCATGCACTGATGTTTTTACATCCTGTGGGGCAAGAGGGAAAACGCCCCACTGCTACTGTCCCTGTACCACAGCTGCCTAAGAAATCTCTCTCCTGGGTAGTTTCAGTCCTTGTTGGGCAGCCAGACTGCAGCCCAGGCTTCTGGGTAGACTTTAATTTGAGGGGAATGTATTCCAATATCTGTGATTCAGCCTTTGCTCTTAAAGGTATGTTAAGTAATTCCTTTAGGCTTTTGGTTGAAAGGATAAATCATTCTCCCTTTTCCTCTTTTTTATTATTCCTTTTATTTATAAACTAAATATTTTATAAAGAAATTGTTTGTGAGTGTTGCCTTTATACTGTAATTTTTTGCTCATTGTTTAGTTGAATTTTTACTCATTGCCACCCCCAAAATCTTAATTTCTAATTCTGAGCATTAGAGGTAATAGGCAGAGAAAGGTGTGCTTGATTTTGGGGTTTTTCCCCCCTTTCTCAGGTATGTTCATACCTTTAGAGAGGATTCTGCTTACTTTAGACATTTAGGCTATGCTGAGCATCTCTCCTCTCAGGGTCAGCAGCAGAGAGAAACACTGAGTGATTTTTGAGAGATGCCACTGTCCTTCTTCACTTACTACAGGGATACTGGCTTGGCTTCCAGTTACACATCTTAGGGGATTAAAGCTATGTGACATATATTCCCTCCCTTATAGTGTTTTTCAAGGTTTTCCTTTGCAACCCAAGGACAGTCCTGTATTTCTCAGTTCTCATTCAGTTACATGGTTCTCCAGAGCTGGAATTTTGTGTAAGGCAGGTTATAGTCCAAAGAGCAGAAAGAGCTATATATCTTTGTTACAGTAATAATGTGAAGAAACATATATACTGTTTGAGAATGTTAGCATGTAATAGTGTTGTGTGTGGCCTTGGCAAGAGAGTTGCATGAGCAAAGCCCATCCCTGTGCTGCAGTGCATCTTTGTGGTTGCACTGAATTGTGTGATGCCGTGCCACAAGTAGATTATTTAAACTTACATGGGTTAAATGTATGCCCTGGAAAAGATGTCATCCCAAATGCTTCCTTTCTCCGTGATGGAGCAGACTGGGAAGCAGCTGTGTCTGCAGGAAGGAGTTGTGGACTCCAGCACAAGGCAGAAGTGCTGAGGCTGGAGGAAGAACCCAGCAAGACGGTTTTGTCACTGAAGCCAGTGTGTTGTGAAACTGCAGCTGAGCTGATCAGAACTTTCCTGCCATCCCCCTGGCCTTGGCAGCTCCTTCCTGCTCCTCCACCTGAGCTCTGCCAGCTGCTTCCCTGTGGCCATGTTATGTGTTGTGTGCTCCAGGTCCCCAGGTGGGCTCTGAGTGGCAGCAAGGCCATGGGAAGCTTGAGCCGTTGGAGGTCCCTTTGTGGGACAGCTCATATTTAAAATCCATGTAAATCCATTGTGAAACTGCACCCATCATGCTGAGGCTTGTCTTGTTACTGTCAACATGCAGTGGATAAAATCTGGCCCTGGTGAAACCAACTTCAAACACTCCTTGATGGAGCAGGGCTGGGATCTCTCTTAGTGTTGCAAGTTGTGCCACAGTTGAGAAAAAAGCCACCTTTTCTCTTTTTTTTTATTTTTGAAGTGCTAGACTTCTAAGTGACAATCTTGAATTTTCGGTGTTAATTGTGTCACCTACAAGTTAAAGTGTGCTTCTCACCTGCTTTGTATTCTGCATATCACAGCTTTTATATAACCTTGTGTTGCTGTACAAAGGATGGATATAAATCTTTTATACAGAATGTCTCCTGGATTGTGTGGGGGATTGGAAAATTCTGCAGAAGTTAAAAGTACCTGTCCTGAGCAAAGGCTGGGTTGATTTGACAGCAAGAGCAATGACCTTACAGTTGAAGTGAGGAGCAAGATCTAGAAAATTAGACACCCCCCAGGACCTTCAGTGGGCAAGAAGAGAGAGAGCTGAGCCTTGTGCCAAGGAGCAAAGCACAGACTCAACCAAGCCTCTGGAGCTGGGCATGTTAAAGTGTTGATTTGCATCTACACAGGAAGGGAGACTGGAGTGCAGCAGCTTTACTTGTATGCACCTTGCTTAGAGACAAAATACATATTGATGAGCAGGTTTCTGTGCCAGCAGTGCCCCAATTTCATTTTCTCACTAGCCATACATAGACATGTCTTGAAAACTTTGAACTCACTGTGTTCCTGGGCATGCTAAATTTGGTCCACACTGTGCAGCTGGCCACACTTTAAGTGTGGGAATCCTGTGATTTTTTTTAGTGTTTTCATGAATCTCAGTTCTGGATGACTTGTCCTGTGCTGTACCTAGCCAAGCTGTATTTACTGTGCCTGGAGGCCATTTAAATGCATTGACTTTTCTACCCATTTCATAGCTGTTTGAGTTGGTTTTTGAGGTTTATAGCTTTTCTAAATGCTCTAGTTTATTTATGTAAGGTTTTTTTGCGACACTATTCCCTTCTGTATTCAGTCCCTGTTGTATTAGTAACAAATTTGATTTTTAAAACTTGTTGCTTGTCACTTCTGTTGTTTCTCCCTTCTTATTTCTGAGTTTTCGTGGCTCCAGCCTGAATGTTCTGGTTCTTTGCACCTTCACCACAAGCTTATTCCACTGCATGCTCTTCCAACATACTAAATTAATCTGGCAACACTACCAGAATACCAGGTGTTTGAATATTTAAAGACTTCCTGTCTTGATTTCTTTTTTTTAACAAAAATAATCAGGAAGCACCCCCAGATTTGTAAAAAGCTTATCTTTAGTAGCTTAATTAGAAAATTGTGGAGGTTACAAAGATCTGTGAAAAAAAACCCACAAAACACAAAAAAACCCCAAAACAAAAAAACTCCATAAAACAAACAAACAAAAAAAAAAAAGAAAAAAAAGAAAATAAGAAAAAAAAAATGGGATTAGTAGGTTTGGAAAGTTCTGAAATGATCTTGAGAATTTGACTCACTTCTTGGATTGTGCAAAAGGGTGGTGACCCTTAGGTCTGGTTGCAAGACTGACTGCCTCATGCCTGCAGGATGGCTTTGCATTTTCTTATTCTGGAGTTACAACTTATTTCTTAGCATGAGGCTGCTTTCCAGGTCCTTGGCATGGCTCTTCCAGAAGATTGAGTGCTGCAACGTGGAAATATAATTTTGCATGATCCAACAACTTTAGTGTATTGATCTGGTGTGAGTTAATGCACGTGTGAGAACTTGGGGTGTTGGTTGCATTGCACTTCTTAAATGCTTGTCACTGTGGCACTGATCTCCTTCCTCCCTCAGCTGCGTGTTCCTGACTCTTCTTCACATGGTTCAGGCCCATATCTGGGTTTCTAGGGGCCTGGCTCAGAGAATTAAACCAGCAATAGTTTGGGGCTGTTGCACTGGCCACGCAGACCTGAACTGTCCCTTATACAGTGTTTTTGCAATTGAGCAGGGAGTTGGTTCACATAGCTGAACATGAGGAGTGTTTGTGTTGCTTCACCAACAGGGTGAAATGCTTCCCTACCTCAATATATTTTTTGACTCCTTCACTGTCTTTGTCCCTGCTATAGTTTTTCACCCAGTGTATTGTCAGGAGCCCAGCAGAGAGGGTGACAAACAGCAGTTCGTGGATAGGACCAAGAATTTGGCATGGCACTTCTTGAACCTGCTGGAGAAATCACTATTACATGCTGACTGGTATCATTTTCAGGAGAGCATGTTTTTTGAGCAGTTGCTAAATGCAGTGCTTTTGGAGACAGCAGCCTTCTTCACATCCTTATACGTTGTTCTTATTTGGTGGGGGTTTTATTTCCTTTAACTGATGCATTTTAGCATATCACTTTATCTGAAAGTTTCACATTCTGTGAAAGTATGAGAATAAGAACCATTGTGTCTGAAACAGTGATTATCTCCTTTTTGGAGGGTTATTTGAATTAATCAACATGACTAAAAAGCATTAGAATGGGGAGGCCATGGAAATCCTTGCTGTGAATATATCAGATGACATCTCTCCAAACTCACAGTTTGGGCATACAGACTGCAATACCTCACATGTCCCTTTTCACACTGTTTTATTTTGGGTTTTGAGAAACATGCACAAAAGCATATCCTTTGGAAGAGGACTGAACTACACCAGCCTTTTACTGAGGTTTTGTGTGAAGACGTGGTCAACAGTGAAGGCTGGAGATCAACATTAGTTCCTGGGTTCAGATTACCTTTCAAATATCCCTAACCAGTGTTGGGTCCAGTGCCCACAAGGAAGTAGAGGAGGCAGTCAGAAAACCTTCCAGGAGTTTTGGCTGTAGAGCAGATGAGTAGAGGCACTGTGTCCGTTTATCTTAACAACTGATGTGGTAAAATCACCCAATTTTCCCCTCCTTTCCTTGCCCTCTCCTCTCCCTGGTCACTGTTGTGAGCTGCCAGTGTCCCTTTTGTTCAGAGATGCTGTGGGGTGGTGGCAGTGACCCATACATCACATCGTACACACTGCATCTCTGCATGTATTCCTGTAGTTGTTCTTGCTCTTTTACATCACTCTGCAGGTTAATTTTTCTAGACCTCACAAGGTCTCTCTCTCATTTCTCCTTCTCCCTTTACTGCAGACCTTTTTCTTTATTTTATTTTCCCTTTACACTTCCACCAAGGTGCCTAAGCAGCGATTTTCAATGAAAATATTTGTGTCTTTGCTTTCCTGAAGTTGCACCCTTCCTGTGACTTGGGCTGATGGAAGTCTCTGCCTTTTCCTTTGGGAGAGTAAACACAGGTCTCAGCTTTAGTGAAGGTAAACCCAGGTCTAGCTGCACATTTCTCACCTCCTTGGAGAGAATGAAGCTATTGAAAGTTCAGTGGTACAGAGCCTGTCAGTTTTGCACAGGACAGAGGAGGTGGAAGGATTTGGTATCTTTCTTGCAACAACAAAGACAGCAGGAGATGCAAAATGTGAGGTTGGCCCGAATTTTTTTAACTTTATATTGAAATTAAGCATGCTGAATCTGGAGTGCAGCTAAAATACTTGTCTGCCTTAGGTTATTTTGGCAAAGTGTGAGCCCTCTTTACACCAGTAATGGTTTTTGAGGAACAGGATGGACATCAGAAAGTATGATTTCATGTGCCATAGCAATTTGAACATTTTAGATTTGGGGTGAGTAAACTTAGCTAAGAAATGCTAATAAATGTGTTCAATACTGAAGTCTTTGTAAGTATTAATGTTTACTTCTGCTGATAAGGCTACAAATCTCCTGAAATGGAGGTGCAAGTGGAGAGGTGGTAAATGTATCCTTATACAAAGAAGCATTTCTGTGAAAGTAAAAAGCACGTCTCCAAATCCAATAAAAATTAGAGATGAAAAGTCATCCCAAGGACCTGCCACAGTAGTGAAGCTAACAGTCCTCACTTCACTTCAGGATTCCTGATGATGTAGCTTGAAAACACCATTCTTAATTTCCATGACAGAATACTGAGTTTCAAAAATGTTTCCAATTCACACATAAAAATAGATAAATGGAAAGTTTTTACCATCTATTTTACCATCTATTACCATCTATTAAAGTTTCAAAGGAAGTAGTTATGTTTAGTTAATTAGCTTTGCTGTTTCAATATCTACAAGCCATCCTTTACTGCCATGTAGATTTAGTAAAGAATCCATTACAGAAATGATAGCCCAGGGGGAGTGTGTCTGTCCTGTAAACCCTTTTAGCTGATGGGTATTATGAATGTATGTGAAATGTCAGCTTTGTTCAAATGCAGGAATAAAGAATGCTTTTGTAATGTGCCTTTTTTTTCTTAATCTGGTGCTTGATCAGAGGTTTTGGCTTCACAAGCCAAAGCAGTAGAGAGAGTGAAGAGGAAATGGTATAGAAGACAAAGAAGAACCAAAGCATTTTCAAATCTTTGCAAAATGTTCAAGGCTGATGCCTGGAGAATTTGGTGGTGAGGGCCTGTGGTCAGTTTAGCACACTGTTGTTTTCATGTGGTCTGTCTGCACCTGAAGTATAGAATGCATAGAAGTTTTCTATGAAGTGAACCTTCATCCACATCAACAAGGAGCCCAGCAATTCTCTGTTTGCCTTTTCTCTCTACTTTTGTGTCTTCTGGGTCAGTATTCCCTGTGAATGTTTTGTGGATACAGGTGTTTGTGCATTCCTGTGTATAGTTTAATGTCTTTGAAGCTGAGCAACAGAAATTTCCCCACTTTTAAAATCAGCAAAAAATTGGACTTTCCAAAATGTCCAATTTTAATGGGACTAAAGTGCATTGGGGAAAACAAATAATGAAAAATGAAAGCAAGAAATAAAGTCTGCAGAAGCTGTTGTGGCAAAACTTTGCATCCACTGTGTTTTTAATAATGAAACTCTTCTTAAATGGCAAGGGACCAAATATTATGGTTTATTTCAGTAGGATCTTTAAATATGGTCAGCATTAATGTACTTTATTTGCTGTAAGAATGATTTTTTTTATTGCATCATTAGCAGAAGATCAATTAGATTCCTTTGAATGCGCTATGTCTGTAGGAGATTAAAAATGAAAGAGACCATATGTGTTTTCTTGAGTCTCAGTCACATACTGGAACCTAATCCAAAGCCTTCTTAAGTTGCTAAGTAGAAAGGAATCTTTTCATTGACTTCAGGTTTCTTTGGACAAGTCTTCAGAAGAAAAATTCACTTAGACTATTTCATTCTTGTTCCAAATATGCAAACATAAGTACTGTATGAAATCAGATTTCTGCCTACACATTTCTAAACATTTTGGTTGTTGTCTGAATGATTAGGAGATGAATAAGATTTTACCTGTGAAAAACATGTATGTTCTTCAGGTAGGTGTCTTTTACTGGTGAATAGGATTTGTTACCTTTTTTTTGTGGCCACCTAATAGACTGTTGGAATGGGACACCCCATTTCCTTGGCAGGTTCAGTGCACTGAACTTTAACTGAAAGACCTAGTGAGACTATTCCCTCATTTGTGCAGCTCTTAAACTGAGGCAAGTTTTGAACAGTTGCAAACTTCCTCTATTTACTCAAGAGAAGGTTGTTTGAAAGTAGCCCATCTTTATGTGGGACTACTAAGGGTATTGGTATTTCAATCACTATTATGGTGGCCTGGAGAATACTAATAGCAGGGCCAATTTGATTGATTTTGTTGGTACTTTTTTACTACTTGAAGTAACAAAGGCTTATTTAGAGCTGTAGGGGAGCTAACAGAAAAATGTTCTGCCTTGCAATAGTTTTCAGTGCTTCTGGGAGATGCAAAGTGTTTTGTTGAGCCCCCAGCAGACAGACCAGAGATGTATTTTCTCTTGATCTTGTTATTGTGAAGGTGTGAGATTACCTCTGAGAGGTGGAGAACTAGAGAGAAAATTAGTCTTGGGGCTTACTCAGAGTAATTTATATTTGTCACTACAGTGTTGCCTTGGGGATTTTTTTGCACTTGTTAAAAATAAAGACAAACCTCAAGGGGGTGGGGAGTCTGGACAGCATCTCATCAGTGTGTGGGAACAGCGTGGGCATTTGGCTCCTTGCAACATCCTGTTTCCCCAAGTTATCACAGCAAGTCTTTACTCTTTTTCCAGCCAGGCTTCATGAGTCCCTCCTCTCACCATGCCCTCCCATCTTTAACTCTTTTTCTTCCTGCCTTGGCTGAGAAGGAGGAGGACTTGACTGCTGTGTGCAAGGATGTTTTTGCTGCTGTTCCTTGTGGAGCTGGATGATGGAGGTTGAGGAACTTGTCTGGTATGAATCCAGAAAATGGTGGCTGGGTCAGGCCACTGCCAAAGTGTGGGTTGTTGGGAGAAGAGAGATCTCCTGCAATTTTGGTGGCTGTTGGAATCACATCTTTCTAGGGACAGAGCTGCTGAGCATCCCTGGGGTGCCTCAGTGAGTGAAGGCTTCACCCCTGGGCTGGGGTGGGGTGGTGAGCACACCTCCAGCTGCTGGAATGCTCTCTGAAGGATTTGTATTGGCAGTGTGTAGGAAGCACATAGGGCTGCCGCTCACGAGCAACTTTCCAAAGCTGTGGTGAAGACATCCTCACCTCACAGCCTCCTCTGGGCTGGGACCACCCTTAGATATATAGGTTTGATCCTGTGTGTGTACAGATATGGCTGCATGCCTGCCACCCCAGGATTCTCTTATACTGGCCTGGTATTACGGGTGTCATGGTTTAACCCCAGGCAGCAGCTCATCCCCACACAGTGCTCACTCCCTTATCCCTGTGGGATGGGGGAGAGAATCAGAAGAGTAAAAGTGAGTAAGCTTGTGGGTTGAGATAAAGACAGTTTAATAGGTAAAGCAAAAGTCACACATGCAAGCAAAGCAAAACAAAACAAGGAATTAATTCACCACTTCTCATGGACAGACAGGTGCTCCTCCATCCCAAGTAAAGCAGGTCTCCATCACACATAGTGGTGACTTGGGAAGACAAATGCCATCACTCTGAATGTCTCCCCCTTCCTCCTTCTCCCCCCAGCTGTGTATACTGGTGTGATGCTACGTGATACAGGATGTCCCTTGGGTCAGCTGGGGTCAGCTGTCCTGACTGTGTCCCCTCCCAGCTCCTTGTGCACCCCCAGCCTCCTCGCAGATGGGGAGGTGTGAGGGGTAGAAAAGGCCTTGACACTGTAAGCCCTGCTCAGCAATGACAAATACATCCCTGTGTCATCAACATTGCTTTCAGCAAAAACCTAAAACACAGCCCTCACAGCTTCTCTGGTGAACATTAACTCCATCCCAGCCAAAGCCACCATGGTGGGAATGTATAAAAATCTGCCTGAGTGTGAGCTGCTGTTCCTTCCCTTTGTGTCCTCTTCTGCTCTGGGCTGCTGGATCCAGGTGTTGTGCTCCAGCCACTGCACGTCATAGCCACCACTGGCCCAACCCCCATGAATTTGTTTGAGGCTTTTTTTAAGCTCTGGAATACCCGAAGCTATGCCTGCAGTATCTTGCAGCAAGCAAATGTAGAAGAAGAAATACTTTTCTTTTAAGCTGTCTAGCTGATAATTTCACAGCATGATCATTAGTTCTCTGGCAGGAAAAAATGGTGGATAGTTGTTTTCTCTGTCATTTCTATCATCAAACACATTTTTTGAACATGTTCTGATATTCTCAGTCTACTGCTATATCTGGAAGCCAGCACTTACAGCCATCCTTTTAATCCTCACTGCCTTTTCTTACTTTTTAAAATCCTTCTTGAGACAGGGTGACCAGCAGAGAAGGCTTTGTTGATGTGAGTGTATTGTCAATGTATTTCTCTTTCTTGCAGTCCCCTGTTCTGATGTTCCCTGAGCCTTTTCCACTGTCACCTTTAGATTTCTTCACTGCCTTGTAATAGCTCATGTTAATCTCATCAGTAATGCCTTATGGGAGTATCTGATGTCTGTCCAGATTGGTTTAAAGTAACCTTGGAACACTTCTTGTCTAGCATAGGACTGGGAGACAGATAGAATCTCCACAAAAAACTGAAACCCCAGAGCCCCCAGCAGAGTGAAAGCAGAGGGATTAAGGTTGATGAGTGAACTTAAATATCTTGTGAAGAATTGCTGCCAGCTCTGTTTGATAGACAGGCTACAAATAATACATTTTTTCACTTCAACCTTGGAATAACTTCAGTGGCCATGACACAGGGCACATGGGGAGGTTTTATCAGTTCTCTGTGACTCCGTGATGTACTTCAAGTGTCAGTGATTCCCCAGTTCAGCTCTTTTGCCTCTGACCAGATCCTTAAACCGTGGCATAGACCCTCTCCCTGGTGATGTGGCAGAGCATTTGTCCTTGAGCTGTATTTGAGCACCTAAATTACACTGAGAAGGAACTGCTCTTGAATTCAGTGAGTTGAATGGCACAATTTCACCTTCCATGTCTGAATTTCTTGAGGGACAAGGATGGAGTTAGATCTGAGATGAGGTGAAGTCCTTCAGCAGACAAGTGGAAACCCTCTGAGCTGGAGGCCAGGTTTGAGGGCTGCTGTCTGCTTTAACCTTGCAGCTGATTTCCAGCTTCAACCCCAAGTCCTGTGGCTTTCAGAGTATTTGCTTCAAACCTCCAATAACTTAAGTTTTTTAATTAATCAATTAATTTAAAATTAATTAAGGGAGTTGAAGGGGAGAAGCAGGACAGCCTCTTGGAGGTTCAGGTAAAAGTGCTGTTTAATTGGAACAGGATTTTTTTTCTTGTCTCTGGATCCTCAATGTCATCCAAGCCAGGAGTGATACAAATAATTAATTTTAGTAATTAGAATATTTATGCTGTATCTGTTTATCTGCTGACAAAGAGAAATGTACCAAATGTCTCAGTATATAGCTGCATGTCAATATATTTTGATAATTCAATGCTCAGATAACTTTCGTTAAGAAAGTTATAAATTTAATATTTAACTTTAGAAAAAAATGCAAACTAGGATGAAAAATTTTATGTTTATTTAAATCAAGGCTTCCCACTGCCTTCATTGCACCAGCTAAGCTCTTCCCATCTTTTCAGCCAGTTGAGTGTAATAATCTTTAAGCTTGTGAACAGACTGTACTTATTTATTTGCAAGCCCTCACTGGCCTGTACTGGTTTGTCTTGTAACATCTCTTAATTAATGAGTAAACCCTTTGGAGAGTCTCACTAGCTTATCCATTGACAAATGTCTGGCCCTGTTTAACAGCACAGCCTGCCCTGGTTGCCTTATAGTGCAGGGTGAAATTTGGGGTGTCAGCATCCAAATATAGGGAGAAGTGTCCTTTCTTCAGAGTGCCTATAGTCTAAATAAACAGTACCAGTGAGGCAGAGGGGGAAGGGAAACTAAAACAGTATGTGCTAACATACTGTGTGTTAGTTCCACATTTTTTATTTTTTATTTTTAAATCTCATTTTATGGCTGTGCCCTTGGAGTAACAGACTTGGGGAGCCCACATAGCATTCAGTGCTCCAGCTGCAGCTTTACTGGAGCAGGTAAGGCCACGGTGCCTGCAAACTGGGAGGCAGTCACCCTTCCCCTTCTCTTTAGGCTGATCTCTGCTTGCAGTGCCTGGGACTCTGCAGAAGAACCAGATACTTCTTCTCTGTTCAAGGCATGTGAGTTTATTACTGGGCAGACTGAATGCTAGTGATGGAATTATCTCTGGCTTATTTTTTTTCTCCCTCCCTTTTTGCTTTCTAGTGTTTTCAAAGTAATGGTTTGAAAATTGCATCTCCTTAAAACAGCCCTTTTCCTTGTAGCAATGATATTGAGAAAAACTTCAAAATAAGCACTCAAATCCTTGCTCCCAGACTTTCTGCAGTTGCAGCAGGTAAATACACTCTTTAGATGCATCTTAGGCACTGTGTAAGGTAAAACTCACAGCTCCATTCCATTTACGTTTCTGTCTGCACTAATCCATCTAATCTTCTTTTTACTCACAACTGGCAATCAGTTTTTTTCTTCATGGGAGTTCTACTGTGCTGGTGATCATGGCTGTTTTGGGAGAGTCAAAATAAAGGTTTTTGGTTGTTCTGAGGATGGTGCATTTCCTCAGCCTCGTTCCCAGCAGACTTAGGAGGGTGCATGCAATGCCTAGTTCAGCAGAGAACTTGGACTAAAAGGTTGAGTGTCTGTGCTGGCAAACAGTGCTGATTTGATTGTCCAAGAAGATGAAGACTTTCACCCCTAAAACATTCACCCTGCACTGATACAGTACAGTCTTTAGATTTTCCTTTTAGTGTACTGCAGGCTTCTTGTTCCCTAACCTGAGATGTGTGTCCCTGTTCAGTTCCTGCACCAGCAGCCTTGACAGCATTTGGCGGTTTGTTCTTGAAATTGAGAGCACAAAGCTAAGGCCTTCCACTGGTGTTTGAAATTCAGTTCATGTCAGTAGTGATTGAATTCTGTTATCTGATGGTTGTTCAGTGACCTTTGCAAATTAATAGCTTGTTTGCTTTCCTTGTACTTCTCAGTAGATAAATACTTATGTTACAGGACATGCTCATTGATGAGACTTTTCTGATTTGTCTTGGGGTTTGGGGTTTTCTTTCTTCTCCCTGAAGGATTTCTCCTCTTCTGCACTTCTAGAGAGAAATGATGATTGAATCCAGTTTTAGGAATGGCTCCTCTGTGTGTGCTGAGCCACGGTGAGGGCTTGCTGAAGTGCTGCTTACATTAGTAGGGAGATGTGGGTATTTATTAAGGATATGAAAGCTAATGCAGAAATATCATCCTGCTGATCACAGAAGGGATGTGGGACAGTACCAAAACTCAAGTCTCAGACTAAGGAGTGCTTAAAGTTATGGTCAAATATGCTGTGCTGCCTTAGAGGCAGTTGTGGACTGTGTCACACATTGGGACTTTTTTGTTTCTTGGGCTTTTTGCATTGTGGGTTTGAATCTGATGCCCTTTTCCCTGCCAGTTGCAGATGTGCAGCTTTTTTCCTGCCTTTTGAATCCAGGAGCCAGCCAGCTGTTGAGTTCTTCCAGTCCTGTTTGCAGCCTGTCTGCTGCTTGTACCAGCTCCTAGACTGCTTGCTGGATTATATAGAGCAGAGAAAAGCCTTGTTGTCAAAGTGTAACAGGTTACATAAGCATTTGGAAAGTACACCCTCTAGCACTTAGTCTTTCAAGTGTTTTAGAAAAAAAAAATAAAATAAAATTACAAGCTTACTGCATTTTCTGCCATGGCCTTTTGTACATGGAAAGGTAGGATCCTTGGTAACATTATGTTCTGCCCTCCCAAAAGGTAAGTGCCATGCACTTTCTGCTGCATTCATCAGTGACTTTATATATAAAAAAACAGAGATCAGGTGAACCACTTAGAATTGGAGTGGGTTGACAGATCATAGGCTTTTTAACATTTCCTTTTTGAAGACAGAACTGGAAATATGAAAATTAATAAGAACTAAGTATTCTTTCCTTTTGCCTGTAAAGTTTTTTAGGAAGTTTTTACTGAATAGAATTTAGAGTATAGAATTTAAAATGTAATTTAATTCAGCCTTGCGGCACAAGAACTGCACGTTGTATTTCCAACTGAGAGACACAAGTTTAGGAGCAGAGAGACTACTTTGGTACCACCTGCCAAAAATAGTGATGATAATAATAATAATAAAGCCCTTCAAAACTGCTTTAGTCATTTGATTACCTGCTGGATATTAATTTTTTATTCATTTTTTATGCACAGTCTTCCTGTCTCAAAGTGCCAGACGATTCTTTTCATGCCTTGTCTGCAGACAAAACTGTGTTGGATTTTGGGGCCTTTATCAGGGTTTTTCATGAGCAGTTAATATTAAGAGAGCATCAGGCTATCTGGTCCAGTCCCTGCAAGCTGCATTACAGGTATTGTTTTATAAGCAGTGTGAGGCCAGAAGGGCAGGATGAACAATAATCACAAAGTGTCTGTGGTGGCCACAGGTTTTCAAAATCACAGCTGTGCCCTGCAGATTTGTAGAACTCAGTAGATGACAAAATGCAGTTGTTAATGTGACTGAGAAACAAAGTGATGTCACATGGAGGTCGTGTTTTGCCTGTATCACTTGGGCATGCTTATTTCTCCCGCTTTCCTGTTTTTCCATTCATGCTAATTAAATGTAGGTTCACAGAAGAACCTTATCTGAATAGATGCCCACATGTTCTGATAACTGAATCCTTATTCAATTTAGTACTTTTGTCATACTACCACCTAATGGTTGTTCTAGACCTACCATAACTTTTTTGTACCTTGAGTACCTCAATAATCTGATATCCCAAGATTTATTTTTCATGAGGATTAGAACAAGTCCCAAATCCATGGTTCCTGTCCCCTAACAGTCTTGACCCCAAAATATTTAGTTGTCCTCCTTGTAATCTACTTTGTAAATTTGTCTTGAGGTAAATTCATCAAGATGTAATTAAGTTGATATAATGAAAAATAATTCAGGAGATGTAAAGAATTAGACCACCAAAAGCCAACCTTTTGCATGCTTTTGCTGCTAAAGGATGTGTTTTACTGTTCATATTTGCCTTATATCAAAAACCTAAGAAGTTTTCTGGAAGACTTTTATGTCACTTTCATGCCTTGGTAGTAAAAGTTTTGAGAAAAGTCTTCAGTGTGTCAGTTTATTCTGCACATTGTTCCATACTTCAGTTTCACCTTGGAGGTGAACTTGCTGACTTGTTGGCATTTAAAATCACATTGTTCTACATCTTAACCAGAAGGAGAATCTAGACTAAGAGAGTGATGCCTTCGCAGGCCAAAACCAAGCTGGTAGTGTTGTGCTAGAATTGTTGGGAGTCTCCTGATGAAACAAATGTCAGCATGTGCATAAACCAGCAAGTGACTTTCCTGTGGAAGAGGAAACATCCCTATGCTGTTATGGAAAGGAGACTGTGGCCAGCACTGAACTGAGTAAGAACTTGGTAGGCAGCTTAGGCAACTTTTGCCTTTTAAGTTTTTGTTTTGTAGGTGAATGAAGTTGTTGTTTTTGCTTCAATAGGCAAATAGGATGACAGAGCTGAGTGATCTATTTAAAGGTTATTCTAAAAATGACTCTCTGGTCTGACTGATCTCTAACAGAGACAATTGAAAGAAAAAAATAAGATCCTATCATGTGCACCTAAACATGTGATACACAACTTGGTGCTAGAATTTCCTCATGAAAATAAGGAAAGGGACCAATTGTCTACATGTTATTTATACAAATTGGTATATACAGTTTGTATATGTGACAATCTGACATCTCCCTGCTTTGGGATATATTTGGGATATAGCTTCTAATATTGGCTTTTAATGTTGTTTTCTTGCTTTTTTTTTTTTTTTTTTTTTGTGCTTATTGCAATAAAGACAAAATCTTCCTTTTTTTTTTTTTTAAGAAATAGTATTGTCAACTGGCACTATCTTGAGATGAAAATATACTGGCATATTTTACTTGGGTCAGTATTAAATCAGAAATTACCATCACACTGTACCTTCTGGTATAAAAGTTTGCAGCCTGCATAATAATTCAACAAAACTTTTGAACATATTCAGACCAACTCAAACATTTGTTCCATCTGTTGTACTCTTGACCAGAGTTTAGTTGCTTTATTTTTAAGTCTGACTTTTTAAAAAAAGGAATAATTCTGCAGATGGAAAGAGAAACATCAGGGACAAATTTAATGGTGCAAGCAATTCAGAAGCATTTCCTGAGCTATTTCACTGTGTCTGGTTATTCTTTGTATAATCTCTTCAGAAATCTTATCTAACCAATTGTATCCAGGTGACGTATTTTGAGCTTTTAATCTTCAAAATCCGCAGCGTGTGAAACTTAGATTTCCTAAAGAGTTGATTAGTGATAGAATTGGATACAAATACAAACAAAACAGATGCTCCTCATGGCACTGTCCCAGGCTCCAGGTTGGAGCCATGATCAAAAGCACCTTGGGCCCTTGGCCAAAATACCTGGATCAGCTCTGGGAAAAGAGGGAATTGACCATGTATGTGTGTCTGTACTAAACTTAGTTGATGTAGACTTTTGTCCTTCCACTTTTCCCATCTCTGTGCTGAGGAATTGGGTTTTGCCAACACTTGCAGTTCTAAAGGCTTCAAATAGCCATAGTTGATATTTTTTTAATCTTGCAGGTTGAAACAAGGGAAATTCCAGTTCAATATAAGGCAGAAATTCTTCAGAATGTGAGGTCAAACACTGGGACAAGTTGCCCTGAAAGTCTGTGTAATCACCATCCCTGAAGGAATTCAAAACTTGCCCGGGCAAGGCCCTGAGCAGCTGGTTCTTGGCTAGAGGCTGGTCCTGCTCTGAGCAGGGGCTGGACCAGGCAACCTCCAGAGGACCCTTCCAACCTCTACAGCTTCCTAGCTTTTGCTCAGTGGTCAATTAAATTCTCCTGGGGGCTTTCAAAATGAGTCCAAGGTAAGGAAGGTAAGTGTAGATTCTTTGGGTTAATTTGTCTTACTTTCATCGAAAATTGAGCATCTGACTGCCAGTCAGAGAAGATGTTTTCAGAGAAATATACATGAAACATGAAAAGGGTGGAAATTGGTAGAAGGCAAAGCTTTTCTTTTGGTAGTTTGCTGGTAACCACAGAATATTAGTGCAAATATTTAAAAGGGGAAAAGACTACTTTGTCTTCCTAGAGGAAATTGTATTTGCTGGCTTTATTCAGCCTTTTCTTGCAATTAGAAGTACTTCTGTAAATAGATTGCGTGTGTTCAGACTGTTCTTTATGTCTGATTTTGGTAACCAAACCCATGCCTGGCAGCAGCCTGACCACAGTATATGTTAGCAAAGACTGTATCAAGAGGATATTCAAAGTTTTTAATCTTGTAAAGAAGTAGCTTACAAATGTATGCCAAAGAATTCCTGCATGCAGCAATAGCATTTCCCTGCAGGCCTGTTTGTTGGTGGCTGCTAAGCTGAGTTCTCCTTTCAGCTCTGGCTGTGACAAAGTTCTTTGTATTAGAAATATATATGGCTATTTTGTAAGAGACCTTCTCTGGGATTAGTGTTGGTTTGTTTTTTTTTTTTTCTCTATGTACACCAGTTTCATGTTATAGCCTTTCAGAATTACAGAATCACCAGGGCTGGCAGAGACTTTCAAGATTTGTCTACTCCAACCATCAACCATAATCACCCCTAAACCTGGCTCTCCAAGTGCCAGATCCAAATTCCTCTTGAACCGTTCCAGAGATGGTGACTCCCACCTCCCAGGGCAACATTCCAATGCCTGAACTTTATTTCAGTGAAAAAGAAAATCTAATCTAATCTGAACCTCTCCACACTCAATTTAAGGCCATTTCTGACTGACTCCCATCTCACTACAACCTCCTTATTAAATGACAGAGATTTTGATTCTTGGTGAAGTAAGGAAGGGGATCAACAAAACCTCTGCCTTGGGCTTCCAGAGGGTGGACTTTGGCCTGTCCAGGACACTTCAGAGAGTCTCTTGGGAAACAGTGCTAAATAACAAAGGGGTCCAGGAAGGCTGGACATCCTTCAAGAGGGAAATCCTAAAGGTACAGAAGCTGGCTGTCCCTATGTGCCAAAGGATGGGCTGGAAGGGAAAAAGACCAGCCTGGCTGAATAGGGAGCTTCCTCTAGAACTCAGGGAAAAGAAAGAGAGTTTATAACCTTTGGAAGAAGGGTAAGTCAGTTCAGGAAGTGTACAAGGATGTTGTTAGGTCATGTACAGAGAAAATAAGGAAGGCAAAACTCATGTAGAACTCAGTCTTGCCACTACTGTAGAAGATAATAAATAATGTTTTTATAAATACATGAACAAGAAAAGGAGGGCCAGAGAAAGCCCCCATTCTTTACTGAGAATGGGTTGGTAAACATTGTCACCAAGGATGAGAAAAAACTGAGGTACTTAATGCTTTCTTTGCCTCAGTTATGCTCAGGAAACCAGCCCCCTGAGCTGGTTTACAGGGATGGGGAGCAGAACAGGCTCCCTGCAATCCGGGAGGAGGTAGTTAGTGACCTTCTGTGCCACTTAGATACTCACAAATCTGGGGCTGGGTTGGATTCACCCGAGGGTGCTGAGGGAGCTGGTGGAAAAGCTTGCCAAGCAACTCTCCATCATTTGTCTTTAGTCCTGGTTAACTGAAGGGTTTGGGTGACTGAAGGTTGGTCTCTGATACCCGTTTTACAAGAGGATCCAGGGGACTACAGGCCTGTCAGCCAGGGAAGGAACAGATCATCTTGAGTGCAATCACGTCGCACGTACAGGACAGCCAGGGCATCAGGCCCATCCAGCGTGGATTTGGGAAAGGAGGGTCCTGATCCTCTATGGCCAGGTGACTCGCCTGCTGGATGAGGGAAAGGATGTGGATGTTGTCTACCTGGGCTTTAGTAAAGCCTTCAATGCTGCTTCCCACTGCATTTTCCTGGGGAGGCTGGCAGCCCATGGCTTGGACAGGTGTGTGCTTTGCTGGGTTGAAAACTGACCAAATAGCCAGGCCCAGAGAGGGATGGGGAAGGTTCTAGAGAGTTTCTGTCATATGAGGAGCAGCTGAGGGAGCTGGGAGTGTTTAACCTGGAGAAAAGGAGGCTCAAGGGAGACCTTATGACTGTACAACTACCAGAAAGGAGTGTGTAGCCAGATGGGTATTGGTCCTTACTCCCATGCAGTAAGCAGTAGGACAAGAGAAAATGGCCTCAGGCTGTGCCAGGAAAAATTTCTTCACTGAAAGGTTGATTAAGCACTAGAATGGATTGCCCAGGGAGGTGATGGAGTCACCATCCCTGGACATGTTCAAGTAATGACTGGACATGGCTCTTAGTGCCATGGTTCAGGTAACAGCATTGGGTTTGGTCAAAGCTTGGACTTGATAGTCTTCAAAGGTCTTTTCCAACCTTAATTATTCTGATTTGCATCCATGAGCAAAAAGGCTAAAAAGCCTGGAGAGGATGGATGAGTTCTGACTGAAGCTCAGCAGCCATCCTGTGTCCTCCTGACTAATGCTTGGGCAGCTCTGATGTTGTCAGCAGGGCTTTGGAGGGAGCACAGGAAGGGAGCACGCTGTGGTTCAGCCAAGGCATGCAATCTCTGCTGGAGATTAACTGTGGCCTTGTTTCTATTGTAACCATAGACTGTCTCAATAGAAGGACTGTCTGGGCACAGAGGGGATTTACTTCATTGTTGAAATAACTTTTGGCCCCTGAATGTCTCCTCTACAGCTACCAAATAAATTCCTTGGAGCTCTGTTTCTGGCCATTATTTTTACCACCCATCCTTGACTGAGATTGTGGCAGAGAGATCATTGTCCTGATTTTATTGCCAGGAAATAACAAAGATTTTCTATGAAAACTAAAATATGTTTCTGCATGCTGTAGTCAGCTTAGACCTCTATATGTTTTTGGGTATGGACTTGGAAAACTTTGGATTTTGCTTTGGTTTTTTTTCTACCTTGCCTGATTTGAGGTTGATTTCCTGCATATTTTTTTCCCCATAGCTTTGAATTTCTTACTTGTTATACACCCACGTAACTCTGACATTTGAAAAGTCAAGTCCTGCACTCTCCCCTTCTACATATACTTTTTAGCATTTGGAAATGAAAATCCCCAAAATCACTGTTGGTCAACAATACATATTAATGTGCCTTCCATGCAGAAAACTAGTCCTGAAAGACCTCCTTATATAGCTTTTACTTTTGACTTGTACCTTGAAATTGTGATATGTGATTGGAAAACATGCAGTAATGTGAACCTGGAGAATTTATGTGATGAAAACCTTGGGCATAGGGGCCAGTTGTTTAAAGTGGTTGTTCAGAACAAGGTTCCCATGTGGACACTAGTTTTTCAGAGGGTGAGTGAGTTGATCACGATTTGAGGATACTAGTCATTATGCTTGAATATAATTTCAGTCTAAGTTCCTAAATAATTGTGTTCCATATTAGTGCTTGCGTTAGAGAAAATTGATTGGTGAAATATTTTTGAATATGCAATAAAGTGGTTTGTTTTCTCCTGTCCAGTTAAGACTAATTATTGTAATTTTACCATATAAAAAGGAATAAGGTAGTTGTTGATTCAGTGATGGAAGAGGGTTTAAAGTGCAGCTCAGATTTTAGTTGTATCAATAAAATATATTTATTCTTTTAAAAGAAGAAAACATCAATTAAAGCATAGGCAATACATTATCTAATTCCTGCAACCTTTTTTCCCTTTTCTTGATTTTTGGTAGTACTAAATTCTGAGTTTAATTCTTCCCTACAGACAGTCCTCACTGTTCAATGCAAATGCATGAGTTCATTGGTTTCAAGGTAAAAATCTTCACAATAAATACCGATGGCAATAGTTAAGAGAAGTTAACAGTCAGATTTGCAGGACTGTGTGTAACTATATTGTGTTTTGACAGCTTGGCCTTTAGTTTTAATTCTTGTTAATGTCATTGGGGACCATCACTGAGCAGAGCAGTGGAGTGAAGGCAGAGGCTGAAAATCTGACATCGCCCCAGGGACTGGGGAGAATGCTTAGCAGCTGAATTTTGCCTGTTCTGCTCATACATTATTAGGTGTAAATAGTACATTTCTGGTGCCTCACTTATGATCCTGGATTTATGAAGACAAAAAGCAGGAGATTTCAAGACCCTCAGGCTTCCATGAGAGATTTCTGAGGAGAAGCAGGCAGCTGTGCAGGGTCTGTATGTGACAGGTGGTTCCTGAGCTGTCAGGATGAATATTGAGCTGTGTAATGTATTGCCACGTGGCAGGGATGTGTAGTTGTGTAACTCTATATGAAAAAGGACAATACATAGTTTATTCTTTGATTGTCACGATCTTTTACATTTATATTTCTATTTAGTTTTGCCTCACACAGATAGTTACTTTAAAAGATTATTCAATTTCACACCTGCTGAGCAATGTCTTTTTTTATCATCCATTCCTCACTGTCTGTGCAAGATGCCATCCAAATAAACCTGCCCAGATGAATTCCTGAATGTCTGTTCTATCTCTGCCTATCCAGGCTTTGTATTGGAAACAGGACAATCCATAGCTTTGATTTAGAATACGTTTGGAAAGGAAGGGAAAAGGAGGGATGGATGTATTTGAGGTTCCTTTTTTTTCAAGATCCATTAGCTGGGTCTTGCAAAACTTAATGAACTGCCTTGCCATCTCTGATTATGGTGTGCAGTTAAAAAATAATGTATATGCATGTGATTTGGGTATGGTAATGTAATCAAAAAAACCTTATGGAAACTCCAGAGCATTTAATTTACTCTTATTTTCTTGTCTCACATGTCTTTGCAGTACCACTTGAGCATTCACAAATTATAATTGGATGATATGACCTTGGATTTAAAACACTGGATTTGATGCAAAATCAAATACAGGTTGATCAAGTGGAGTCTCTTGGTCTTCTGGGTGAAGTTGGTCCCTCTGAACTTTCGCTAAGTGCTTGACAGCTGGCTAAAATGAAATACTGACTCTTCACGCTTGTTAACGAAGAAAAGGAGAAAACCTGGCAGCTCCAAAAGCTGATTTCTTCCCACTTTATAATAACTGCTGCATGAATTGCCCTCTGGAGAGGACTATTTTTCTCTGTGAACTATAGAGTGCCAGTTTCCAACACAGTAATTTTAACTCAGTGAATGTCTCCCGTTATGCCACATTGTTGGCTGTCTTCATTTTAGATTTTAAGTTATGTTAGATCACATTAATGGCCTCCTTCTCTTCACAGACTTCTCATTTTTAGTCATTTTATTTTGCTAACTTGATCACCAAGGGAATAGCAGCATGTGTCTACCAAAAGCTAACTGCCAAAGCAGCAGAGACAATTAAATCATCTCCTGAAATCTCAAGAGCTCAGCCAGGCCTGGTTTCTGTTCTACAAGAAGATTTCCTGGTCTTTTTCATCTTAGAAGACCAATGTCACCATGCTTGGTTGAGCAAGGGGATTGGTGGCTTTGGTGACTCAAATCCTCAATAAGCTGCTGCACTGGATGCTGGTGGTGCCCAGCTAGTGCCATGCCTCTGCCATGGAGAGCATGTATGGGAAGAAGAGGGTTTATGGCTCTTCAGGCCTCAATTCTCCACTCAGCTTCCATCCAGGGTTCCATCTGGCCCAATATGGAGCATTGCAAAGTGGAGATGACTCCTTGTTTATGGGTACTTTTGGCAAGGACTTGACACAAGCTGAAGGCAGCTGTGTGTCTCGTGCTATTCAGGCTCTTCCCATTAGGAACAGGTTCCTGCTCAGACAGACTGTTATTTTGGGCTTGGGCTCTCTCTGTAAATTCTTTGAGGAATCTAATGTTTGGGTGTTTTGCTGTGCATGTAATTGGACTTCCTGGTTATTTGCAAAAAACATGAAGTCTGACAGCCCCAGAATTAATAGAGCCTGGTTTTCTGTGAATCCTGTTTCATGGTTGATTTATCTCTTAATCTAATTAATCAACTAGAAATATTATAAGACTGTGGTGGGAACTGATGTCTTGTAAACATCAGAGTCCAGTGTCAAGAGTGAGAGTTGTAATGTCCTAGTGCAGAAAACATTTTGCTGAGCTTTTATATCTCTTTACCAAAGAATCTTCAAGAGAAGAAAATATTTCATACCCCTTTCCTTCTGTAGATCTTCTGGTGTCCAAGGAGGGTTTGCCTCTGGTTATTTCCTTTAGCAGATTGCTGATAAAGTCTCTCTACCCTGCTGTTTGATCAGTGTTTCCAAGGAGGTACAGTATATTGTCTAAGGTTTGAGGTGTGTTTTCCTTCCTCCTGCCTCTCCAGCTTTTGGCAGGACTGCTTGGATGTCTGTAGTGGTAGCAACCCAAAAGCAAGACAGACTTTTTTTCATTCTAGTGAACGTCAGGATCATATCACTGCAGTGCTGGGGAATGCAGAAGGAAGGCAGAGACAGTGCATTGATTGAAGAGATCAGCATTTAAGGATAAGGTGTGACAAGTGTGTGTAGCTGCTGACAAGAATAGAATAGGGATGAAAGGTGAGAATAACAGTGAAAGATGATGAGCTGTTACATAGACTTAGTTTTGTGGAATTACTCAGCCCTGACCCACCTAATTGATTGATTGTATGAAACAAATTAGGTGGTAAAATAGAGTTGATCTCTTTTCTTCTCCTTAGTGGTTACCAGTTGGGAAAACCCTGTAAGTTTTTAACAGAGCACAAGCACAAAGGGATCTCCATAAAAAGGAATGTAGTGAGGATATCAAAAGCAGAGGATGATAGGAAAAGGTAATTTAAATTGAATGCCTGTTTGAGGCTGCAGAAGGACTGTAGAGTAGTAAACAGTCCTTTGTGTAAAAGAATATGTAGGGAAAGAATCAGTGCGTGTGCCTTTGCTTCTGCTGGTATTTCTGTGTCTGCTGGATGCCAGGAACAGGCAGGGTTGTGTGAGCAGCTGGGGCTTTGCTCCTTGCAGGATGGTCTGGCTGGCAGCAGGACTGCCTGTGCACACTTCCTTTCCTCCCACTGGAGGAGCAGCCGTTGAATTTAAAGAAAAACAATGGTTCTTCTAAAAGTGATAGCTCTTGCAAAGGAGCACAGCACAAGTCAGAGGCTTGGCTTTAGGCAGCAGAGCTCTGCTCCAGCACAGGGGTGAGGGGCAATGGACACAGCAGAAGGGGCCACCTGGTCCCTCTGTGCTTGGACTTGCTTTCCTCACCTCTTCCCTGGGGGACAAAGAGGCCCTGCTGCTACAAGAACACCGTAGGAGATTTGGGAAACTGTTTTTGGTAACAAGTGTGGGACCAAGGCCATAGCATAGTCCATTATCTTTTCTGTAGCAATGCTGTTCAAGAGATTCTCATCTACTACGAAAACCCTGATCACAAATTTTGAGGTAAAAATATGAGGCTCCTTCTTGAGCCTCATGGGTACATGTCAGCCACACACTGCTGAGTGTGTATTTAAAATATAGGAAGATCTGGGGTGCCATAACTGGGGGGATGCACGTCTGGGAGAGAGAGGAGCTGTTCGTGCACATTGGCTTAGCCTTGCTGGAAGGTGGAACATGACTTAATTGACTGAGGGTTTCTGTTGGTGTTTCACTTCTCCTGAAGAATTTTTGAGCTTTCCATCTCCTGAGCACAGCAGGCATCTGCACAATTACTGCGGCATGATGCAAAGAGGAGGGGGGAGAAAGTGTTGACTGTGGGATCCTGACAAACATTATTTAAACCATTGGAGAAGTGCAGCAGATTGACTCCCTGGCCGTCACTGCTGATAATGCTGCTCACAGAGCTTGTCAGCATTCCAGCTCCACGTTTTTATAACCATTTAATTACTGCCTGTATTGAACGTAGCTGGAATTCACCATTGCAGCTAATGCTCTGCAAATGCGCTGTAGACTATAAGAAAGTGGAGAATTTCAAGGAGATAGGCTGTAATGACTTTGCTCATCCTGTTAAGTAACATCTCAGTAACAGCCCCAATAAACATTCTGTTTGTGTTTGGGTGTTTTTTGTTTGGTTTTCTTGGGGTTTGTTGTGTTTTGGTTTTAGGATACAGTGTGATTGATTTGATAAAGTTTTCCATTAAAATCACAATACTTTTCTCAAAACTCAATTTGACTTTATATTATTAAGTATATTTTTATCTTTAACTTTCTTCTAACTTCCCATGCCTGCCAGAAGGTCGTGGTGGCCATGCCATGGTCCAGCTTGGGCACCTCATTCCTGTTTTATCCAAGGCTTCCATTTGCAGAGAGCACTAAAACCCTACTGCCACAACTTGATCTGGCTGTGGTGGGTGCTGAGCTGCTGTGAAGTGACCTGAAAATACTGGTTAGAGAGTGCTATGAATGTTATATTTTGTCAGGGAGACAATACTTCTGTGCAATGGTAGATAGAATTCCTGACCTGAATATGTTGGCATCATTCACCAGAGTACAACACATGGCTCATGGGATGCTTCTGTCCTTGCTGCTGTGCTTTCCCACAGGGAGAGCTCTGCAAGCTGCACAGCACAGCCTGAGAGCTTCCTGTCCCAGCACAGGGCACTGCCAGGGTGGGAGAGGTGCTGGGGTCTGGCATCAGCTGCTGCTCCCTGTGTGCAGCCTCTGCACGGAGCAAACAGGGAGCAGGCAAGGGCAGCCTGGCTCAGCAGCACAGGTCATCTCTGTGCCTGCTCTGTTTCCTCCTCCCCCTCCTTAGCAGAGGAGTTTAGATGCTGCTGCTCTGGGAAGGAAAGGGTAAAAGGGAAGGTGAGGTGTTTTGAGCAGAGAGAGATTGTCACTCACTGGGGTGGGTGAGAGGGATGTGCAGTGTGTGTCCATGGGAGGGAGGCAGCAAAGGGGCTGGGGCACATGCTGGCTGAAGGGGACCCTGCTGCTGCTGCTGCTCAGTTCCTGACAGAGGAGCCAATGTAGGATTGGTCCCAGGGGTTGAGGGGTAGGACCATTGTGATCAGGTAACAGTTGCTGGAGGAATGGAGAGCCAGAAATCTCTAACAGCACCCTAGGACACGACACGTGTTAAAAAGATGCATGTAAATCTGTGTACATTTATAAATGTCTATGTGTTACTGTATTGGCTTGTGTCTATATAGTTGCTCTGTTGCATATCTGTTGCTACTGAATTATTTCATTAACACTTCTGTTGAAGAGGGCTTTCTGGTAATTGATCATTAGTGTCACTGCATGCTAAGCACAAATCCTATAAACCTCAGAGTGTGAGCCAGGTCTAGTGTTTGTAAGCTAAACTGAGATCCAGGGATTGTGCTGTCATTCTGAAAGAGTCCTACTAGTCTCCTAGTCCTGTCTTTGAGAGTGATGATGATTTGTCCCTTCAGTGGGCTAAGATAAGGCAGTGCAATATAAATAGTGTGAAAAACAGTGTGCAGGAAGCTGAAGTGACCTAGGAAGTACTCTATTTACTGGCACATACTTCAGAACTGGTCTGCCTTCTTTGCAATTGATAGGCTTGTACATTCTCTAATCTATCATGCATTTAATGAAAGAGCTACAGAATAACCCTTGGTTAAACAAAGAGTGAGCACTCCAGTATTCTCAGCTCCTAGCTTGGGATAACTAGTGGTCTGCTATTTACCCACCAGAATAAGTTTCTAGCACCCCTTTGTGATGGAAGAGATGTAAATGTCACAGACATTTGACACAATACCTCTGCCACCAGCTAGCTTAAAATCCTCTCCCAGATCCCCATCTTTTTTTTCTTAAATTCAGTAACCAATCAGGCAGATTCCTCAAAGGTTTTGCTTTAGGGTCTCAATCTGCCACCAACTTTACTACAGCCTCTTATGGCCTCTAAAAGTGGGGCAATTGGTGTTTAAAAGAGTTGTAGAGAAGTATGGTATAAATATTGAAATATCAGTTTCTGATATTTGCTGAAATCTAGTTTCAAACTTGTCCTTTAAAAGCTGGAGCACAAATCTACAATACTGATAAGCCCAAAAGTCGGCTTATTTATGAGTGATCTCTTTAGAAGTATATGTTGATAATATTCTGATGGCCTTTGGTGTGCAAGATGAGAGAAGAGTCACCCTGCAGGGACACAGGCAGGCTGATGTTGACAATCTGCACTGAGGTATGGTGTCAGCACTAAAGCTGACATCAAAGCTCTTTTCCAGTGGTTCCATTTGGGATATCTCTTGTTGAACTGGAGTTCAACAACTACTCATGCTGCTATATAACCTGCCAGGGTTAGTTTTCCTCCCACTTCCCATTCTCTGCCTCTTTATAAACTATTCATATCTTCAGCTTTGACCATTTGACCTGAGCTAATTCCCACTGATGATGAACCCAGTGACTTTGGCAGAAATTGTAAGTGACCTTGAGATCAGAAGCTCTTTGAGGCAGAAATTATTCTTGATACATTCTTTCCCAGTCTGTGCCCATCAGTGCTGCTGCTGTTAAAAAATAAAAAAAAAGGCAAAAAAAGCAGCAGCACTGATATAATCTGATTGTGCTCTCTGCAAGTAGCAAGAGAGACCTGCCCTTGAGCTAAATAAAGCAAACAAGCCTCAAACAGATAGTTATCCCTGTTGTGTATCCCCAGGCCTCTGTAAAAGCACAGATGATGTGACTGAGAAAGCTGTGCTTTCAGCTCCTCATTTCAAAGGTACTCCCACACCAGAGCATAAAGAAAACCAGTTACACTAATGAAGCATACACATGTACTTTGTACATCCTTTGCTTTCAGTCTGCAAGACTTGCAAGCTTATTTACTTTTGCAGCAGGATTATTCCCAGGTCTCACAGGACAGTCATACAAACAGGGTATTTTTTTTCCCTTTTATGTGAATTGGCCTGAACACGCGAGGGCCAGACAGAGATTGTGAAGTTGAGCCGAGCTGCTGTTAATCTGCACATGGATTGAGGACTTTTCATTGTATTTGCCTCAAGGCTAGTCTGCCTGCCCATACAGGCTCTGCTGGGCATCCTCATCTGGCTAACTGCTCTAACTGCTCCCAGTCACTTGAGCTGTCCTTGCTTCAGACAAATGCTTTTATATCTATATTTATATAAGCAGAATTCAGCTCCAGTGTGAAAACCTTTAATGCTTGAAGTGGTGCTGAAAGTTTGTCTCGATTGAATCCCTGCTTCGGAAGTAGCAATGATAACAATGGAAAATTCTTGCCACAATTAATTGTGAAAGCATCCTAGCAACTGTATCACCCCACTCTGTTTTTTCAGTGTTTTTACAAACAGCACCTGCTACTGCTGTCTCCCGTACAGGGAATGCAATACAGCTGTAACAACACGGGGAGATACGTGCATGATTTTTACTGTGAGCTCTTCTGCCTGCTTATTTCCTTGTCATGTCCCTATTGTCCTTTAACTTGTACTTGATTTCTAAGATCTTTGGGAGGGGACTAGCTTTTTGTTCCATGTTTGCACAGCATCTGAGGCTTTCATGCCCTAGTTCCTCACTAATCCTGGTAAGTGGTCCAGTAGTACAAATGGCAAATAAATTTGAGATACAACAAATTAGCATTCTTCTCACTGATTAAACAAATGGTTTTCTCTCTGATGATTTGAACCGGGGTTGCATTTTATTACAGCCCTTTGAAGCTCAGCTTGAAATTGCCAGTTTCTTTTCCAGCCCCTGTTATCAGCCTCTTGTGCTAGTTGACCAAAAAGTACTTGGCAGGCAGTTTGAAGACTTTGAAAAACAATAGGTTGTACTATTTTAACCTGGCTTTGACCTAACCTGAAACAGTCAAAACCGGCGTTTAGCAAATGTGTTTTGATGTGCCGAGTCAACTTCACTTGCTGAAAGCAGCTGCTGAGAGCAGCCTGTGCCAGTCTTGCCCTACAGAGAGGTGGGGGCACTTTGCTGCCCCAGCACCAGCACAGGGCCAGGACAGACTCAGTAGTTCTCTATAATAGGGCTTGAATGAAGCAGGGAATTACTTTACCCTTAAACTGAAGATTAATGTGATTTTTTTTTTTCTGGGACAGAAAACACTGCTTGTTTTCTGTAAGGATAAAGTGCCCACTGAAACGGGATTATATTTACATTATTATTGCAGGGCAATCTGTGAAATAGGCTTTCTGTGCCTCAGTAAAGAGCCATGACCCCTCACAGAGTTATCTTTTAAGCTTCATGCTAAACCCAAGGGGGCTTATGGCTCAAAGCTAATGGGGATTTAACTTCTCACTGAAAGGAATTTGCAGCCTAACCCTATTTAGATGCTCTTTGCTCTCATTGATTAAATGCCCAGTCCACTGCAAGAAACCTAATAGAATCATAACTGTATAAATTTTCCAGCTGACAAAATGGATGCTGAGAAACTCTATGCAATATTTATTAGAAAAGGAGTTTGATCTTAAAAAGACATTTTAAATCAAAATGTCAATTCACAGTTCTGTTTTGTTTGTAGAGAAAGAAAAGAATTTGAATGAAGATATATTTTTTGAAGTACTTCACAGAACCATTTCATGGAAAAAAGAGTTTCTGAAATCAGTATTTTTGTGAGGATTTTCATTGCTTCCCTTGTTCACTGTCTTCCCTAACTAGTTTTTGATAACCTGTCTGTAGAATAGTTTTAGATGAGGCTATTTAAAAGTAATAAACCTGCCCTTCCTCCCAAGTATTTCTCACCCCAAAGTGCATTATGCACCGAAGTTCCAGGAGGACCATATTCCATCAGGGATCATTGGCATTTTTTAAGATGCAGTAACTATAGCTCCTCAGGGATGAGAATAGAGGAGCTGTCATCTTGGTAAGAGACTTTGAGATGCAAAGAACCATCCATGGTCCTATGGCAGCACAGTTGGGTTTCAGTCTCAGACTCTTTTTGTGCATCAGTTCTGAGAATTTCCCATGCTTGCTCAAAGTGCAGGTGGTTTCTGAAAACCTTTTAGCCGATTCTAATGACTAGTGTGCTTATTCTTTAATTGTTGATTGTTGTAGTTTGTTGATAGGATTTCAGTGGCTTATTCCTAGAGAAAACCATAATCCCTGGTAGAAAAGAGCTCCATTCAGTTGGGAGCCAAAGAGCTGAGGTACAGGGATGTGGTTTAATGTTTCATTGTCCGGCTCTTTTCATCACCCTTCCTGTACATACATTCCTGTTTCCTTTATCCCTTGAAATACAAGGGGTGGTGTCATGTGAGCTCTTCTCTCCCTTCCAGTGCCTCAGCAAGCAATCTGTCTGCTTCATGTAGTTTTCTTCTAGCCTTAGATGAGCCAGGAAATAGGTGTACAGCCAAACCTCATTTCAGGTCTGCCACTCTCCTGCTGGGTAATCTTGCAAATGACTTTAGGGAGAGTAGAGGCAGTGTGAGACTCTGCTTGGACTTCAGAACCAGGCAAAGGTGCTCTTGACCTATGTAAAAACAGAGAAACATGTCAGAAACATTCATCCCAGTTTCCCCTAATCAGTTTAGGGTTTGTGTTTGCCATTGAACTTAAGTGGTGTTCATATTCCTTCCTCACTTCCTCCCTTCCTTCCTTCCTTCCTCCCTCCCTTCCCCATGTGGATCAGTATTCATAATCTCTGGTACTTGAGGATTCTGGATACGGCCATTGGCCTGTCCTGTTGGTAAGGTTGCAAACTAAAGGATTCTCCAAAACAAGGACTTTTATGGTGATCTGTTGCCTTTTGGTGCACAACCCAGCCACAGGAGTCACAGCAGGTTTTTAGCTGAATGTGTGCCCTGAGTTTGTTCATTTTCAAAGCTCTTGGTATTGTCCAGTGACAAATGCAAAGGGTGAACTGAAACCTTGCAAGTGATTACAGCTCTGCTCTTCAAAATAAATCCTGGAGATCTCAGAAGGTCTTCAATGGTCTTCTCACAGGGAGAAGACAGTAGACATGGCAAATCCAGTTTTCACTGGCACTAGGATCTCTTTGAGTTGTTTAAACAGGGAAAGCAATATAGGTAGAAATTGAGTGTAATGCTGAGAACTCTGTCAGTGACTTACTGCATGACTTTGAGGAAGGCAGTTTAACTTGCCTGTGTCAGTTTAGCCATCTGTAAAACAGGTACAATCATACACAGCATAATAATTTCCCTCTCAGTGAGTGCCATTTTCAGTCTACCCTGTACCTACTTAATGATTTGTGAGCCTGCTGAAATAACAGCATCCTCTAAAACCATAATACCCTTATGTATTTTTCACATAATCACTAGCAGTTGAAATATTTGTTCTGACATTGAGATTACTCATGTAAATAGAAAAATTATAGCATGCTGGCAATGCCAGACACCTTGAATTCCATCTGAGTGTGTGGGTGATGGGAGAGGGATCTATAAATACTGGCAGAGGCAGGGAAATAAGCATGAGCAGCACACAAGAAATTCTGAATCAACTTATTCCTGAGATTTAGTAAAAGGATTTTAAAATACAGTGTCAGTTTTGGGTACAAGAAGGCCCTTAGAAATAAGAGTGCTGCAGTTCCATTGAAGACATGTATTTTGGTCCATTTCTCTGCTTTACATGAAGTTACATTTTTCTATTGTGCTTTTGAGTAGGATTACCTACTCCTAATACCATGACTAAACAGATCTCTCTTTTTTTTTTTTTTTTTTTTTTTTTTTTTGCTAAACTTAGGAAACATTCTGCCTTGGGGACAAGCAGAAGCTCCAGTTTGGTTATCAGTGAGTGACTCACAGGTCCCACAATGCTTTTTCTCAAAATGCTACTGGTAATTTTCATGTTCAGCCCCCAAATTGCCAGTTTCAGATGTTTTCCATTTCCATTATGAAAGATCTGCACAGTTCTAATTGCAGAGTTCAGTGTCACATAACAATGTGGCAAATGAGCTGAGTCACATTTTACTTAAAAATGTAGTAGGTTAGAGAGCTACAGCCTTCAGGTTTTGGCAGTAGTTTTTTCAATTTGTAGTTTATTTGGTAAGAGACACTTGTGCAATGTAGCTGCTCCCTGTTCTCCACTGAGTCCTGGTTCTCTTGAGTAGAAGCTCTTCAAGATGGCAGCAGTGTCTCCTAGATCAAGCTATAAGCATCTTCTTTTTAACCAAACATTGTACCTAGGATTTACAGGCTAAAATTTGTTTTTCAGATTATGAAGAGAGAGATGTATATGCATTTATTTTGCTGCAGTACGTAAATTTTTTGAAAGGTAAATGAATAGCTTATGGGACCTTGACTCTAAAATTCATGCAATTATTGTTAATGACATAGCAAAACTGAATACATCCAATTGACTGAAACAGAAACTTTGAAATTTAAAGTAAACTAAATTACTTGAAGAAAACTGTAGCACATTCAGTGTAGCAGGTATGAGTAATGGACATTATAATGGAAAGTATTGAGAAACACCCAATGGAAACGGTCTGCCTTTAGTTTATTATTATTATTATTACTTTACCAGTTTGAAATTTTTGTGTACCAGGTTACTGACAACCTGTGACTGCTTTTCATCACTTCATCAGCTTAAATGCTGGTGTCACATATTCCAGCCTCCAGTTCCATTGTGATTCTGTGTGACGCAAGTTTGTGTCTGATTAGTTTCTGTTAATCTGTTTTGAACAGAAATACAGAAAATCTCACTCCAGCACTGAAATTCGTCCTGCTTCCTCAAGCATGCATGCTGTTAACTTCAAACATGAACTTCATTATGAGACCATGGACATGCAGCCCACAGAGGAGCTGAAGGGGGATGGTTAGCAGTGTCCAGCTCCAAGTGACCTCAGAGAGAAGGAGTGGGGAGTGCTGACTGCAGGGGAAGCTTTCAGGCTGGCTGGTACAGGCTGCTGGGGCATGAGCTGTGTGCTTTGCTCATGCTGCTCTGTGGGCAGTCCAAAACCATGGCTTTGTGGAGGAATGAAAATGAATTAATATTTGGAGGCTTTACAGGTGACAAAATTGATGTGCTGCATAAGATAAGAAGACATACAAAGCCTTCCCTCCCTAGAAAACATTTATGCTGAGGAAACTCAGAAACTCTCGAAGAATTGTTTGCTAAAGGGAAGCATCAGGCCTCGGGAATCAGTGGCTGAATCAGCCCCACATCACAGGCAAAGTGTCAGGAAAAGAAACTGAGGATAAGTAATGGAAGAATTTTTGGTGCTATACAGAAGCGTGGGGTGGCCTGGGAATGTAACCTCCATTTATGTGTGGGCTTCACAAGTGCTGAGATCAGAGTGGAGGTCCCTGGTGCAGATGGGAAGGAGGAAGCATCCACAGGGGCTGCCCATTGCTCCAGCCAAGACCTGTGCTGGTTTTTCCCCTGCCATTTCTTAACTTCTAAGACATTTTTGGTGGTGAGTTATGTTTTTTGAAGCCTGTTGTAGATAACACAGTGTGACTAATCACTGTGACCTATTCAAGGTATCAAAACCATGAGGTTTCACAAACTGCACCCTTGCATGGCTTCTTGAGAATAGCTATTTAGTCCCATTTTCTCCTGTTTGATGGGGCCAGAACTGCAAATCTTCTTGCTTTGTTGACAAAGAAATTCTCTCAACAACATAAAATTGCTTATTACAGGGTACTTTGAAGGTACTGCCTTCATTTGTGAGTCAAGTGTGTGATGATGCTGATAGCACTCCTTAACATAGCTTCACCTTTCCTATAAAAGCAGCTGCAAATTTTAAAGGACACTGTGCAGTATTCTTTATACTTTTAAAATGCAGTTGTTGATCTTTTTAATTCAGCCTATTTGTACCCTACTGAAAACTCAACCTTGAAGCCTGATTGCTTACTAGCCACCTTTTGGGACGAATTGCTAAGGTGCTTCTTTCAGGTAAACTTTATCTTAAAGATGTGTTTGTCTCCTGGATCTTTCTGAAGTTATTCTTTCGAAACATTCATTCTTGTATTCCTTATAAAAAGCATAATAAGTGCAATGTATTTTTAAAATAATTTTAAAAAAGCCCCTTATGATTTAAATCCAAGCCTCTTATGCAGATGAATAGACAATACACTGAATTCAGTGGAATTTAAAAACAGCAGAAAATGGGAAACTGAGCATAGTTTCACTACAGTGTGAGAAATGGCCAAAGCATAAAGGAGATTTTTATTCTCACAAGGTGTTTATTTTAACTAATTTCTATCATCTCCCAGAGGTGGAGATCTGATGCTTTTGGCAGATCAAGAGGTTTACTATTTCAAATCCATTTCAGCATGGGGGAAAGCAGATGATGTTAATGGATAATACTTGTCCGAACATAGTAACTGATGTTTCTGTAGGAAATACAGGAACACTGACAAGCAGGATTGTTGACTGTTTTTTGGTTTATGCCTGTATTAAAGCTGCTGAAAGGACCATCTTTATAGATGGTCTGATAAATTCTTTTCTTTGGGTCTTAGTTTTGACGGTGGCACCAGCAGCTCATCTCATTTTTATCCAGTGCTTCACTACAAGACATGCACTTGGCTTGAGTTTAGAGGAAATTTGATCTCTCACATAAAGCCTAGCAGGCAAATTCTGGTATTATGGTAGAGGACTCTCTGTGCTTTTCTCCTGCACAGGGGAATTCCTTGATCAAGTGTCTTCAAGCAGATTCGGGTATGTTGTTCCTTTTACTTCGGTATTGTAAACCTACACATCCTGTCCTCATTCCTGTAGTAACAAAAGAGCTTTCCTCCAGCTTGCTGGCTTCCCCTTAGTGCTCTTTGTCTTCCCTCCTAGGAAACAGTTTGAATGTGTCAGAAGAGTCCCAGCTCCTCAGAAAGGCATCTGCCAAGAACCTGACCAAGCTGGTCTGTAGTATTTCTCTCATTAAAAGCCTGCTTCTTCCCCCCAAAAAGTCATCTGTAAACAGTAACAAAGGATTAATTGTGGAGTCTTGGGACTTGGCAGAAGCCTGAATAAATGAAGTGCTTTTTTGGAAGCTACACTGCCTGTCTCGCAGATCAAAAAAAAAATCCAAAATATTACAATGTGTATCAGTGGATTAATTCATTTGATTGCCACTTCCCTTCCTCTTCTCTTTGTGGGGAGGGGCACTCCGGAGATTGGAATTTTAATTGCCTGACCACAGTTTCTTATTAGTGGTGCAGCAAAAGGGTACGGATCATTAATTAGTACTGAATATAAGGATCTCTGAAGCTGAGCTATAGCATCAAACAAATGAGTTTAGACAACTTCTGACTAAACTTACTGCTTATAAGTAAATTGAGTTATAATAATAAAACTATTAGAATCTTTTTCTAAGTCCCTCCATGTTGTTTTCTGTGTTCACAGTGTTCTGGTGGTCTTAAAGATTGTGGCATTTTTATATAAATATATATTTTATATTTGTATATGTGTTAGACATATGTATATACTCCAAAGGTATATATATGTGTATACATGCCTATAAAATAGCTATTTATAATTCAGAGCTGTTATACAATGACATACTTTATTTATTTTTATTAAATGTTTCAGTACCTGAATTTGTGCTACCATCTTGAGAAGGAAATTCAGCTCGAGTGTAATGCTCTGAAAACAGAGTATTAGCCACATTATTGCTTTAATGTCCAACAGACTATCATCTTTTTTCTGGTTTTAAAACTTGATGATGGAAGTGAATTGTATAACTTCAGTTCAACTTTGCTCTATCCATGATTCTCAGATAGTGCAGTGTGGAACAGGAATATGCCTATAATAGATACTGGGATCAACTTGTTTTCTGCTATGTGGATTAAGAACTGGTTTGTGAACAGGCTGCAAAATGTAAACGTGTGGGGTCATCCTAAATTGCTCTGTATGTAGTAGGGTTGCGGGTGTATTGTTATAAAACAGCATATTCTGCAGTATTTGCACTCAGAATTTAGAGGTAAATAGGCAATAATTGCTGATAAAACTTATGAGTCATCTGAACAGTGTGTGCCTGATTTCAGCTAAATTCATAAACTGAGCTTTGGTCATGGACATTTAATTACAGATGTTGATGAAGTAAATGGAAAGCAGTGGCTCTCAAGTTTAGATAATAACAAAAAATTATATAAATGGATCAAGTTCTGCCACCTGTTCCACTCACATATTTTATTTGTGCTTTTATATGTATCCATCTGGGGGCTTTTAAAATGTGAAACACACCTGAATATGCAGCATCCATAAAGTCTGGACTGTAAAACCCAGCAGAATTCAGCCATGAATCCAGAGAGCTGTGCTTGTGTTTAGTAGGAAGTGGGATGTTATTAATAGAAGCTAGAATTATTTTTTTTTTAACAAAAAGCCTGTATTTACTTCACTTTTTCATTCTACTGTGGAATTTCATATGAAGATGATGTTAGCAGTTTATCAGTGCATTAATAGCTCTTTATTCATATCCCTGGGGCTGAGCAACCATCTTCTGTTGAGATGTAGTAGAAACTAGATATCTGTGAGTTCAGAAGCTGGAAGGAATTTTCATAGGATGTACTTCCTCAAGGTAGTTTTCTTGGCTTTTGCTGTGTTTGAGACTCAGTTTCTGGAAAGAGGATTGTGTTTCTGCTCTCCCCCTACTCCTGCTTCCTTTTTCATGGGATTTTGTGAAACACTGCAGCTGTCTGCCATGAATTCACCGGTACATTGCAAGGAAACTTGGCTTTTGGCACATGGAGGGGCTGCCTCTTTTCTTCTGTCCCATCTCCGGGGAATTAAATTCACATTTTGTGTTCCTGCTTAGGTTTTCAGCCAATTTTTTACTTCGGCTTCCTTCCTCCCCCTGCCCCTCTCTCCTATTCTTAATTAAAATATGCTAAGGTTGAATGGATATAGCTGCAACTGAAAAAGGACAAAAATAGCACAGATGAAATAGCTACAGTATTGAGACCTGGACCTTTATTTGGAATCACATCTGCTGGCAAATGTTTTTTCAACAGATCAATCATTAATCCCTAGTTTTAAAGGGAACAAAATTTTGTTTGAAGTTGAACGTGATTTTCACAGCTTCAAATGTTCCGAGCATGTAAATTAATGACAGAGTTGTGTTCGTTCAGTGTTAACAGGAATAGATTCACCACATCTGTGTCTGTTCTGTTTCTTGGCTTTCCTAGGGCTATGAGTACATCCAAACTGAGATGGTGACTGCTGAAACCAGTACCTTTATGACACTGGCAACAACTGCTTATCTTCAGCACCTTTGAAAATCATGTCATTTTTGGAGTACCCAAGGATGAGCACTGGTTTGGGGAGTTAGGTGACACAGGTATTTAGATGGTGGACTTCAGGTAGATATTAAAAAAGTTTAAAAAAATCAATCTCATCTCTTTTTGCCTGAAATAGTTTCTGGAAGCCTGCTGGAATTCTGTGCCAGGTCTTTTCCTGAGAAGGGAACGAATTAATTTGAGAAAATACTCAGAATAGGATTGGACAAGGAAATAAAAACATCAGTGTTGACTGGATAGCCTTTCTGATAATTTGTAATTACAAATGGTCCTTCTCAAAAAGACATATCCCATAACATACCTAAATACAGAAGTCCTTGTGATTGAAGTTAACAGATTTTTTGAAAAAGGATAAAAGGAACAATGGCAAGATGGGCACTGAGGTGTTTTAGAGAAAAAGTAGCAATAGGTGCTCACGGAGCCTGGACTCTAGATTTGTACTGGTTTCTCTCTTGGTAAAATTTTTATGAAGTATATTTTTTGAAAATAGTGCTGTTGAAGCTACTCACGTGATCTGTGGTTTTGACAGGAACACTGTTGTTCTTCTCCACTCTTCTGAATACTTCTCTTGTTTTCATTTTGAACTCAGAAACTTCAGTTAGCTTTCCCTAATTTAACATCCTTCACCACAATGCCCTTTTGTAATTTACCCACCTCTTTGTTATTCAGTCACTCCCAGCTTCTTCAGCTGAGCTGGCATGATGATCTGCACCATTTCCTTGAAATGTTCTCTCACAGCATTTTAATAACTTCCCCAAATAAGTTCACAATGCCCAGGCCCTTTCAGGTCATGTCACTGCTGTTGGAGTTGTGGGTACAATTGAGTGGCAGCAGCCAGTGGTGCAGCCACAGCTGTGTGCAGGGGGAATATTGGCTTAACCAGGGCACTTAAATGGGACATCTTGTCTGAGCTCCATCAGGTTTGTGAAGGGTAAGGAGGCTGTGGCTGGCAGATTGGCCAAGCACATCAATAGCAAAAGCAAAAGGGAGCTTAAACTACCAAAAGAAAAAAAAAAAAAAAACCCAAGAGAAAAATGCTTCAATATTTGCCTGCATAAAGAGGGGAATATGAAGTATACATATAAAAGAGGTATTGAGTTTTAATGCAGTAAGATATTTTCAGAATCCTGCATTCACTCTTCTTATCCATTCTGGAAAAAAGGCCAGAAGAGGCTGAGATCTAATCTGACACCTTCACTCTCACAAAAGGCTCAAAGTCAATTTTATTTCCCCAAGAGAAAACTAAGAAGTGAATTGGTTTTTGTTTACTCCATATATATATATGTACAACTAGATGAGGTAAAACTCCTTCCCAGCAAGCAGAAATAGCTATTGAGATTAGTGGTGGGACACTGACAAATGCGAAATAGAAGCAAGATATGAGTTGGAATCACTGGAAGTATTGCTGGAACATTTTAGATAGGGGAATAATAGGTTCACTGTCACTTGGTTAACTGTCTTTCTTTAAAACATCCTGTAGCTCAGACAGCTCACGGCTTGTGTATGAAGCAATTGTTGCATGACTGCTTACCCACTGTCACAGAAAGGTGGGATGGCTCTCCTGGCTTTACCCTGTAAGCTTGTATGATCCTTCTTTGCCTGTTCTGTTCTTTTCCCTCATTTTACTGATAGCACCTCACTGACACTGGCAGCAGGCACATCTCCATCTTCTGTATTTGCACAGCTTCCCATGCTGGGATGCTCGGTGAGCAGAAATAATGGACAGCATCGAGGGTTCACGCCAGTCCAGAGAACTCGCATGGACATGCAACTCCTGAATATTCATTCATTTATTGTTTTCCATCTCTTCTGTCTCTTCCACAGTGAAATACATGAGAGAAGCCACCCCCTATGTGAAGAAAGGCTCCCCGGTGTCGGAGATCGGGTGGGAGACGCCTCCCCCCGAGTCCCCGCGCCTGGGCTGTGCCTCTGCTGAGCCCACGGCGCAGCTCCAGCTCTCCATCCACAGGGACAGGAAGACCATTCCCCTCAAGATGTGCTACGTGACACGCAACATGACAGTGGCAGACCCCGAAAACAGGTGAGTGGGGCTTTGCCTGGGGTTGGGATTTCACTTCCACGTTGAGTGGTTGTTGAGTTTTTCCGCTCTGGCCACACGCAGCAGCCCAGCACGGGAAGGGAGTGCTGCCTTGGGAAGGGTGGGTGGTGGTGTCTGAGCCATGTGAGTGTGGCTTAGCTTTGGGTTATGCCAGAGAAACTTCTATGCAGTAATCCAGCACTTTTGTTGGAAATAGAATCTCAGGGAGTTGCTTTCATCCTGATTGAGTGTCTTCTTTTGAAGGAAAAGACACTGTACACACTAATTGGTTACATCCTCCAGGCTGGCTAAATCTGATTCCACTAAATTGCATTTTCTTTCCTTTTTTTAATGAATATTGTTTTAAGAATGGTCTGGTTTGAGTATTCAGTTTTGGACATTAAAGTCAAGAAGGGGAAAAAAGTTCCACTTCCAAGGCATTAATGGGGAGTTTTTGTGACTTGGTTTTTTTTTTAATGTTAAAAATAGGATGAGGTTTTACCAGTCTTTATTTATAACATATGTGGAACAGCTGCACTACACCAGCACACTCCCTGATCCCTTCCCTAACAGCTGCTAATAAAAAAGAGAACAGTCAAGTCAGTGATACAGACTGATTCTCCATCCAAATAATGGCCTTTTTGTTTTTCTGCAGTGCTCAGAAGCTGGGTGTAATGCCTTTGATTCTCAGCATTTGCATATAGGCATAAAAAAGAGTTACATTTTCATTTGCAGAGAACGATAAGGAGAAGTGAGGAGAGTAGAAAGTGGCTTGGGAAGGATGAGTTTCTCTGTAATCTCTTGCACTGCAATTCAGAAACTTTATTAGTATCTGTGTAGTTTTCCATCTTTCCTTTTTATATTTGTCTGACCTTTGAATTTTCTCCCTCCATGCTTTATTGTTTAGTATGGCTTTACTTTGCCTTGGCTCTTCATCTCACGTGGTGGTTGCCACCATAGTCAGTGGTAACTGACTGCTGCAAAAGTGCAATTGTAAACCAGAGATAACCCTAGCAGTCCTTCTCAGTTTAGACCAAGATGTTTATTGATATTGGCCACTTTGTTTTCCACGTAGGTCTGCGTAGTTTAAGGTTTGACAGCTGTATCACTTGTCTGAGAGTTTGTCTTTCTCTCTGCCATGGAATGTATTTTAAAAATACTCATACAGGTCACATTTTTTGAATCAGTGCCCTGTAATGATATTTTGCCTGTGTTGACTTTATTTTCTCATATTTTTCTCCTTTCTTTTTTGACTCCATTATAGTTTTTACCTTCTTTCACTTTCCTGGCCCTCAGTTGGTTTGAGAGCCAGGACTGACTCAGAGGGACACTCATGGCTCTTGATACCTCTGCAATGGAGCTGACTTTTTTGATGTATGCTATAGTGTATGTGTTCTACAGTGCTACTAGGAAGTAATGTGTGGGAGAGTCATATTGCTTGTTATCATGGTTTTCATTTTGTGTTGCTGTCATTTCCTGTGGAAAGAGTGACTTCTGATTTTTACTGTAGTCCAGCACAGTGCAGTCTAAGATGGATTTTTCCATGCAAGCATGCAGTACCTCACCATTGTGCTAGCTGATGTGTCGTAGCACCCCATGGATTAGTATCTTTACTGGTTTCAGTGTTTTTTAACAATTCTGAACACTGGAACCCGTATTTCCCAGTACAAATGCTATAACAATGCAGTGACCCTTTCCCACTGGAATGCCTTCCAAGATAGTAATCTGATTCCAAAAAAATAATTTTATCTTTGCTCACAGCAGAGCCTAATCCATGTCCTTGCATGCTTACAACACTTCTGTTTCATCACCCAGTGACCTGACACACATAGATTTTGTAACTGATGGTGTCACTCTGCTGGATGGCATTAAGAGAGCTCTGCTGGCAGGATGCCACAGCATATGTTGGCCATTAAAGGGCTCCTTTGGACTATAACTGAGCTAATTTTCATTTAACAGCAAGTGTAGGCATGGAAAGCCTGAGTTTTCCAGTGCAGTAATTTCTTCAGTGCAGGTCTTCTGGGACCAGGATGAACTGATTTGATGTTCAGCATGAGAAGATACCTATGTTAAGAGACCCAAAAGGAAATACTTGGCACTGAATTATCTCCAGTTCTTAGAAAGCTGCAGTAAAATGTGGGTTTAATGGACATGGAGGAGTATTTTTTTTCCCCATTAGAGCTGGTAGCCCTGTGTAGGATTTTTTTCTCTCATGGAAGACTGACCCCAGCTTAGAGATTCTCAAGTCCATGTCTACTCTCAGATGGTTTGATGATCTCGTTATTTTGGAGCAGAAGTGAAGTCTGATGCTTTTAGAGCCAGCAGTTCTCAGATGTCTTCTTCACCTAGTCTGCCTGTGGGTTCACTCTGGAGGAGATTTGGAATTATCTTTTCTGTTTCCTGATAAAAAGAGCTGTAAGATGCCAAGGAGAAGATCCTTAATACAAAGCAATACCAAAATTAGTGTGTAGGAATTTTTAATAATAATAAAAACATGGCAGGCAACAGGAGAAAAGATGCAGAGCATTCATGCCATTCTTCTCTAGGTGCAGAGCTTGTATTTTATGCTGGAAGAAACTGGTTAAAATAATGGATACTTGAATCAGTTGTTTGCCTGTGTTTTCACATTAGTGACCTTTTTGGTGGCAGCAGCAAAGGTCAGGCCTCACTGAGGAGCATCCCCTCCCAGTGAAGAGACACGTGGAAGTGATCATGACTAGTAATGCCAATAAGCAGAATATCTTTCTGCAGTGTAGAAAGCTTTTCATCAATTTCTGGTGATGATATTAAGGAACAGGAGAGAAAAATGTCTCTCCGGTGAATTTTTTTCTGTTGGTGCTTTTAAAATCTTGGGACATAATACAAAGGTACTTTTTTGCATAACACAGGAGACATGACATTCCCTGGAGAAATGTGACAGTGCTATGTGGATGGAAAAGGTTTTCTCATCTGCTTTTGAAGTCACCCTAAAATTTTGCTTGCACATCTTTCAGCTAAACCCAGGAGGTGTGGGCCTGATCCTGTCAGCCCTTGGTGTGCACTGATCATGTTCTTCCAATGTCAGGAGTCCAGAGCAGTGTGATCCCCAGAGGGAACTTCAGCAGAGTCCAGCCTTAATGATTGGGTTACTTATTGGCAGGATTTGGCCCTCTGATGGGAAAGGTTTACTTTGGTCTGTAAGCTAGGAAAAATGTACCAAGATAGATTCCCAGCAGTGAACTTTTCCTATCATTGTCCATCTCAGGATTGGACTGAGAATTACAATCAGAAGATAAAATTCACCAGGTAAATTCTATAGGTATTGGGTTTGCATGGCCAGGTTCTGGTAGCAGGGGAGCTACAGAGGTGGTTTCTGTGAAAAGGTGTCAGAAACTTCCTCCATGTCCTACAGTGCCAGTGCCAGCCAGCACCAAGATGGACCCACCTCTGGTCAAAGCTGGGCCAATCAGGAATCACAGTAACACATTTAAAAAGGAAAATAAGAAAGTTACTTTGCAGATATAATTGTGCCTAGATAAGATTGGAGTGAGAATGTGTGAGAGAAACAGCCCTGCAGACACCCAGGCCAGTGAGCAAGGAGGGGCAGGAGATGCTCCAGGTGCTGTAGCAGAGATTCCCCTGCAGCCCCTGGTGCAGAACATGG
>JAOTQP010001286.1:138004658-138039111 GCA_026413545.1 Cichladusa arquata | reverse complement strand
TGCAGAGATCCACCCACAGCCCATGGAGGATCACAGGGATGCAGAGATCCACCCACAGCCCATGGAGGATCACAGGGCTGCAGAGATCCACCCACAGCCCATGGAGGATCACAGGGCTGCAGAGATCCACCCACAGCCCATGGAGTATCACAGGGATGCACAGATCCACCTGCAGCCCATGGAGGAGCCCATGCTAGAGCAGGTGGATGCCCAAAAGAGTCTGTGATGGTGTGGGAAATCTGTGCTAAAGCAGGTTCCTGGCAGGGACCTGTGGAGAGAGGAGCCCAGGTGGAGCAGGTTTGGGGGCAGGATTTGTGACCCCGTGGGGGATCCATGCAGGAGCAGCCTGTTCCTGAAGGACTGCACCCTGTGGAAGGGGAGCCACACTGGAGCGGTTCATGGAGATCTGCAGCCCATGGGATGGACTCACACTGGAGAAGTTCATGAAGAACTGCATGAGAGGAACCCCACACTGGAGCAAGGGAAGGACTCCTCTCCCTGAGCAGCAGCAGAAACAACCTGTGATGAGCTGTGTAACCCTCACTCCTTGTCTTCCTGGAGGGGAGTAGGTAGAGCCTGGGAAGAAAGGGGTAGGGGGAGAAGGTGTTCTTAAGATTTATTTTACTTCTCAGTATCCTGCTCTGATTTTGTAAGTAATAAATTCAATTTCCCAAAGTTGGAGCCTGTTTTGTCTGTGATGGTATTTGGTGAGTGATGGCTCCTGATCCTTATCTCAACTTAGGAACCTGTTATATTTTCTGTCCCCTGTCCACAAGTGGAGGGGAGTGACAGAGAAACTTTGGTGGGTGCCTGGAATTCAGGGTCAACCCACTACAAGGTGGCAGAGGAACTGGCTGGTATCCATTCATTCTGGTCTCAACACAGTGAGCTGCATCTGGGGATTGCCTGGGCTTCCCAACACATCAAGGAGATGCAGAACAGGACAGACTGAGACCTATTTATTCCAAAGGTAGCAATAGATTCAAGCAGCTTCATTACTTTGAGGTGGGTTTTTTTGTTGATTTTTTTTTTTGCATTGGGAAATATTGATTCACTGAACGAAGTATTCACAAGATCTGTTGCAAAGCCATTGCTCCCCAGACTTCTTTTTGCACACATTCTTAATAATAATTTCTTTTTACATTATTTAATAACAGTAATTTCATCAATGCACAGTAATAGTGTCAGTGAAATGCAACATTTTGAACTGTAATTGGTATACAAGTATGTAACTTATGCAGCATGAGGTAGCACAGTGTGATTCTAAAACGGCATTTCAAAATCTTAAATATAAAACAGATTCTAGTGAATTTGCATGTACTCACTTTTGTTACAATCAGACATGAAAATGAAAGTTCAAGCTTCTTTAAGAAGAAAACTGAGTTTCAAACAGATTTAATATGACATAGTAGAAACAAGTCCTTGCATCAAAAAACTTGAGTCACGAATGCTCACAACAAATATAAGATGTAAGCAGAAGATTGTAAAAATGCAATAAAAAGACAAACATCTTGAAGTAGGTGAGGCAATGAAAGACCAAAGAGCTCCTGTACCTCTTCAAGTTCCTGCTCATATAACTTAAGGGGAACTGAGGGGACAGGGAGGCGAGTATTGGGCAGTAGAGAAGGTTCTGGATATCTTGTTGAGGAAAACATGGTCTGGCTCATGTCCCCACCCTGCCTCTCTCCTGTTTAGTGAACAGGACCATACCTTGGTCTGAGCAGGCCCTGGTGTGCAGAGCAGCTGCCAATTCTCCTCCCAGAGCAGTGAGGCTTAGGGGTGCACCTTTGCAGCCTGGGTTTTTCTCTGCTGCTGGGGGAATGGTTTCCCTGAGTCAGTCACGTATGTTTGGGGCTCACAGAGGGCAGGGCTTTGCCACAGAGTGACCAGAGAGCCAGAATGAGTTACAGCCACTCCTGGAGAGCACAGGTCACACTTGTCTTGTTTTCTGCCTCAGGAGGTAGTTTGATAGCACTGAGCACAGTCCATGACACTGGCAGCAGCAAGCACAGATGGGGTTAGGTGCTGGCAAAGGCTGAGCCCTGCAGCAAGGAGTAAGGAGGTGATGGCACATTTCCACCACTGTTTCCATCCATTTCCACCCAGGATGAACATCTTCACCTCTGTGGGGCTTCCTGAGGGGGTGGAATTTTTTTTTTCCCTAGTGCACAGTACAGATTTATCTGGATTTGGCTTGGTTTAGGAAACTTGGGCCTTTTTTCTGTTACTGTATGTTGCAGGTAGGCAAAGGAAAGACAATGAATGTCTGCATGGGGGATAGAGGATAGATAAAAATATACAGTGGGCACATTACCAGTATTAAAAGTCACCCTCCACATCTCCTCAAGCAATTTGTGCTTTGCTCCTTGTGTTGTTATTGAGCTGCTGTCTGGCTGAAGAACTCTGTGAAATGCAGAGACCATACTTAATTCATAGTGTTGTTGTGAGCTCCAGCTTGAGATCCTTGGATGAAAGGCATATAGCAGTTAATTATCATTATTAGTACAGACATGTTCTACTATATGAATATCAATAAGTCCTTTGAAGAAGTCACTGAGCCTGCTCGAGTCAGTCTGATTTATATCAAGAATTTTTGTTAGCATTTGGTTTGGTGGGCTGTGTTTATTATCTCCTTAGATTACTGTATCAATAATCCAACATTAAAGTAAAGCAACTTGAAAGAGTGTAATTCAAATCCAGAAAAGAACAAAAGTGAGGATAATCAGGGTGAAACTCTGGTTGACTCTCCCCTCAACCTTAAATCACCCTGTTGTGCTATCAGAGTGTGCTTGGTCTGTTACAGCCTTGCCCACAAAAAGCTATGAATTCAAAGTCATAGTGAAAATGTGTTTTTAAATGTAGCTTCCACCTATTTTACTGTAATGGAGCCAAATCCAGCTTTTGTGTGAAAGCTGGATGTCCCTTGTTGTGTTCCTGTAAGTGCTAATCTGCTTACAAAATCTGCTCTTTATTGGAAGGGATGAATAAATAGGCAGCACTTGAGGTTTATCTACTGCTGCCTCTTTCAAGCTGAGAGAAGTTAGGTAATTTAGCTAAAGAGGCATTGGCTACACCCCCTTCAGTACTCTGAGGGTAGGAGAAGGAAGAAGTTGGGGTATGGGCAGCAGGAGTGGAGCTGTGGGATGGGTCATGGGAAGGGCTCCTCTTCCTCCTCGATACACTGCCTGGCTCTGGGACCCTTCTCAGTAGCCAGGGTCAGTGCATTCAGGGCTAGGGTTGTCAGATGAGGGACCTCCAACACTGCATTTTTTTTCTCTCATAACAGTATTTTTGGGGCAAGTCATTAACTGCTACAATTAATAATTCATTGACTGATAGATTTAGTAATTAATGGTTCTATAATTTGTTGTCTGACAGTTCTCTGTCATCTACATCATCTGGTTTTTGGGCAGCTCTGCAATTGCTGGTGCAGTTTTAAGCTGCAGTCATCTATCTTGATAAGGGGCAGTTTTCCAAACCTGTAGGAGCTGGAGCTCTGAAGCCTCTAGGCAGTGATGCCTTGAGATTTGATGGTGATTTTTAAATTTGTCATTATGCAGAATAGTTGTTTTCTATCATTTGGGAAACTTCCCACTACTTTAGTCTGGATCATACTAATTTTTCTTTTAGCCTCAGTTTCTTCTTATCTTTCTTGAAAGGCCACTGAGATCAGGCATTTCTGCAAGACTATCCCTGCCATAAAGATGAGCATTTTTGTCCTTTTTGAGACAAATCACCAAACTAGGGTGAACTTCATTAAATTTTTTTTTCCCTTGATGTAATTCTTATTCTGTTAAATCATGTTAGAATAGGTTTCTAATGTCCTGAAGACTGCTGTAGTCTCTGGGCAATGGTTTGAGAACTGAATTACTGGGAGATGTGCCAGGATCTGGGACACAGTGGAAACCCCTGAGTTTTCCTGCAGGGTGTTTGAGACACAGTGTAGAACAACAGCATGTCGTGACTGACCTTCAATCTCTGCAGGTCCTGGTGAATTTGGGACTAGGCATGTCTCATTTTCTTGAAAAATAAAAGATGTCTCTTTTCTCCTGGCATAATGACATGGGGATTTCTTCCTTCCCCATCCTTTGGGGCCATACAGGTGAGCTCCTGATGTCCTTCCCATCTCCAGCAGAAATCAAATAGGAATGGGTAAACCTCCTGCATGTTTAACTCAAAAGCAATGTCCGTGCATGCATGCATATATGTGACTGTAAATAAAACTTCATGTCTGTGTGTGTGTGTCTATGCGGGCTGAACATGACCTGACAACAATAAAATGTGTCACGGTGAGTTGGGTGGTGAGGAAGGATGTGGGTGACGAGGAGGTGGCAGTAACCAAGGCTGGAAGAATGTTTTCAGCTGGATTTTTTGATTAACAAGCTTTTAACCAAAGTCTTTCTTTGCTGTGCAAATGTTTAAATAATGAAAAAAAATCCATATGCTGGTGGGTTTTTGTGTTGCATTTTTGATTTTTGTCAGCCATTGCTTCAGTTAGGGGAGTTTTGAAAAAGTCAAAGACTTTTGATTTTTCCGGTTAGCTTCAGCTGTAGAGGGCTGAGCTCAGAAATGGAAATAAGGGAAAAGGAACTGGAAATTAATCAGGTGAAGGGGAATAAAAAAAGGGAACTGCCCTGAGAAATGCATGGAGGGAAGAGAGGAGCACAAATTAAGAAAAAGTGATTAAAGAAGAAGACAAACAGCAAGGCAGAGCAACAAACCCAGAGAGTGAAAACTGCAGCAGACTTTGCTTAACAAACACTTTTGTAAAAAAGGAAAAAAACAAAGCTCTGGAGAGATGGAGAAAGATAAATTCTCCAAGAAATGTGTCACAGAATAAAGGGAAAGGAAGAGCAGTGGGTCTGCTGCAGGGAGGAGAACAAATAGTTAATCATGTTTTTATGTGCATCTGTATATAAAGTTATGTAAGTGCTGGCATTCAAGCTGCTACTAAATAATGTTGAAGACCAGTTTAAAGACCGCTCAGATCTCCCAAGAAAGAAAGTTGGTGTACAAGGCTTGCACTTTCCTGCTGTGCTCCCAGTCCCCAGAGTCTTTGTGTAATGGCTTGGAGAGAGTGACAATCTCAAGGCTTTTTCCTGCCTGCCTGTTGTCCTGTGCTCAGTGCTGGGCTTTCCCTCACCTACCAGCCCTTCTGCAAATTGGATTTAAGTCTCAGCTCTGATCTGGCCTGATCTGCCATTAATTAAGGAGCAGGATTTTCAGCTGGTGTATTTAAAGCTGCTTCTTCTTGCACCTCCTGTAGTCACGGGTATGGCAGCAAATGACAGCAAATGACATCCACAGTGTGAGCCCTGGCTGCCATCAGAGGTGCCCCAGCTCAGTGTTGGTAGATGCTGAGGCTGATCCTCAGTGCTTAGGTTGTGTGTGAATACTTTGCTATTTTAAAACCTCCAGTCACTTCTAGCTTGATTTCTCCTGTGTTTCTGCTGTGGAAATTCCTATTTTACTGTAGTAAGAGTTTTGCTGAATTTGCTACTTCTTCTCATCAGTTGCATACAGCTTTTCCATCAGCTTCTGTGTCTGTTCAGTGAGAAGATGGGTCTGCTGCCAGTTGTGAAAGTGTCAGGAGGTGACCCATGCACGCTGTCCCCAGGGCAGCTGGCAGTATCTCTGGGAGAGTGGCTCCCAGTGGTGCCTCTCCCCGCAGCACTCAGAGGCCAGCAATTGATCCAGAAGGAATTTGTGGCTTTGTAGCCATGGTTGTCTGGCTTTGGTTTTGCTTCACTTGGCAAGTAAGCAGTGATCCCTGGGCTTCTTGATCATGGAAGCCAAAAAGTAGATCTGTAACATAATGAGACATTGAGACATACCCTGCTAGGTAAGGTGCACCTGCTGCTTTTCTATTCCAGCAGGACTTTCTTCTGTGACAATTCATCCACGAGACAGAGCTGATCTGTTAGCAGCCCTACTGATTTTCCTGTTTCCATATCAGTTTTCACTCATGCTTGTGGATCACATCCTCTTCTTTCCCCTTGGTCCTACTTCAGTGCTTCCTAACAGCAGCAGTGGCATTCCTTCTCAGAAGATGTCTAATTCATCTCCAAACCCTTGATCTCTTACTTATGCAGCAGCAGGAGACCCTCCAACCTCTTCTCAATATGAAGGGGTCCTTTACCACTATTAGCAGCTGCACTCATATGCTCTTTGCCAAGCCCAGATGCAGTTCCAGCAGCAGAAGGTTTGCTTTGCTGCTGCTGCTTTGAATTTGGCTGTGGCTTTGCTTCAGGGAAAACAGCTGTTTAGGGAGCTGTGGTCAGTGTATTAAATATACCAATCACATCTTCTTAAAATTTCAGCATCTTTTAAAAGTTAAATCAAATTCCTGACATCTCTATGAAATAATGCTGTTTGTGGGGGTTTTTTCCCAAGTAATTGACCCCAACTGCTCCTTGAAACAGCTCTTTTGCCATTGTTTTGTGCTGAATCCACTGTGAAGAAGGCTGAACTCTATATTCCTGGATTACCAATATTCAGTACAATTACAACCAGAATATAAAAGAAAAAATCAATAGAGTAAACTATAAGAGATCTTTTGGGCACTGTGGTGTAAGAGTCCTGCTCGTTAATATCCATATACATTTAAAAGCTATTTATTTACTTTTGTCGTTGCTCTGAGTGGAGAAGGCAGTGTGTGATGTCTCTGCAGATTGGTCAGTATCCGCATGCAATGGTGTGAGCAAGTCCATTGCAGAACCAAATCCTTTCTTTACTTGCATGTGGCACAACTCCACTGACATTCCTTTTATTAAAGCCCAGCTGGTGGCAAATAGAAATGAAATCAACTGTGACAGCTCATTAGTAATATATACACCCTCTGGTTGGACATCAGTCTAGTCCAGCTCCCAAGAAAGTATCTACATCAGTTTTAGCAGTGTAAGCTGAAAGTCACCAAGTAACTGTTAATACAGCAAGTACCCTTCTGGCAGCAAGGGGATCAAGAGCCTTTCACACAGAAAAATTCCACTTGATTACCAAGTAGCGCTTGCTTGGTAAAATTGCTTTCACCTCCATTTAGGTTCATCAAATGAAGATGCTTCTTCAGAGAGTATTCTGGGGAATTCATTGCAAGCCTAACAGTATCTCTGGAATATTTTCCTTGCAGGCTAAGCCCAAAGTTTCCATTGCTTAATTTTAATGTATTCTGTTCATGGTTCATCTCCCGATGCTGAATGCGCAATTTAAAAGAACCTTAACAGTTTTTTAAAATTTATTTTATAACAAAACCTACAACTATATAAATATAAATCAGGTTGTGTTCTTCTAAATCCCCCCTTTTCCTGGAAAGGCTCCTATGTTTGTACACTCAGAAAAAAACCAGAATTACTTACTGTGGTTTCATGTGCAGATGGTGATGGAGGAGACAGAGTGAACGGTTTGGCCTTCGATTCATCTTTAAGATTGTAAAGTCAGTGGCAGACTATTTTGTTCCTCTGTGCCAGTGCAAAATCAAAGTAGTGAGATGGACTTCAATAACTCTGGCTCCAGCTTATCATTAACTTCAAGGGATTTACTCCACACTTTAATCAGTCACTGAATACACAATCTGACCCAGGAAGAGTCATGAAGTGTAACTCAGTGCCTGATTTGGTCCTGAGCCAATGCTGGTGGCAGAAGTACTTTGAAGAGTTTTGATAAAAGGTATTTCTTAGATAATGAACACTTACAGAAAGAAGCTTTATCAAATGTGGAATGTGTATGGTCTACCAAACATTTGCTCTAAATTTCTTCTGATCCTCTGTGAAATAAAAAGTCTAATGAAGAGAGGGAGAGAGTTTCCTCTTACATGCCAGGTTACAGCATTTGGAACCACTGAGTTTTGTGTCACTCCCGTGTTCTGCCGTGGAGAAGGGGATGCTGGAAACACTCCTCAGCTCACTGAGGGTCTTTGAGAAGGAGAGAGAAAATTACTCTTTTAGTGTAAGGTTTGCCAAATGATCTCTGAGAAAATGTGATATCATTCATATGCATTGCCAAGCTGGAGAGATGCCGCGCATCTTGGCAGTCATCTAGAGCTAACATATAATTCCTTTGGGTTGGTATGGGCTTTATCAGAAACAGCTCCATATGCAGTATTTACATAACTGTGGTGGAGTGTGAGAATAAACACAGCTGTGGCATTGCCCTAAATATTTCAGTTCAGTGGGGAATTAAGGGAACTTTATCACTGAACTGCAGATAAACAGAAGTCAGTAAGAGGTGGTCAGTTTAGCCAAGGAACAAATCAAAACTATAATGGCTAGACTGCTGGAAACATTTAAGTGCCTTAGTCTTGGAGTTTACTAAGGTCACTGATATTTTTTTCTTTTCAGAAAGTATGGAAATGCCATCAGTCAGCTGCTATACAGAAGGCATCATCCAATTGGACTGGTGAATCAAAGCAGCGTGGGCTGAAAGGCAGAAAAGGAAAGAGTTTATAGGGATGCAGCACTTTCAGCATGTGATTGCAGTCAGAGCCCATGGGCTTCCAAGAAGATTTAAAGTTCCTTTTAGTGTCTCCATCCCAGTTGACTGTGGAGACAGGAGTCCTGGGTTTTTGGTGGAAATCCTCAAGCTGCGTTTTCTGAGCTTTTCTAGTCCAGATCTTACAGCAATTGCCAGTAGCAGAATTCAGACAGTTGAGAATGCAGACTTTAGGGTGTGTAAATATAGTTGCCTACGTAGCAGCTTGCTAAGGAATGGTGCTTGTAGATGTATTTCTGGGAGTGGACAAGTGCTGTGGATAAAAAGAATAATTTTCAACGCGGTCAGAGCAGCGTATATTCCTGTTTTGAACTAAGGTTTGAGAAGTGTAGTAGTATTGTCCAGTCATCTTGTTACTCAGCTAATGGAACAAGGAAGACTTTCTGCAGTTGTTAGTGCATCACCATCAAACTTTGGTGACTGAGAAGCTTTCCCAAACTAGCTCTATTGGAAGTCACTGAAGGATGAATATTTTTGCAAGCATGGCTCAGTATGTGTGTATGTGTATGTATACTAGAATTTAGCCTTTGATATCACATTTGAATATGTAGATATTAGAAAGAATATGCATGATTTAGAACCCCGTAACAGAGCTCTTAATAACTGTCTAAATGTTCATTATTTTAAGGGACAGAACTCTTGTACAAATCCTTAAATAGTCATCATCAAGAAAAATGCACTTTGATGAAGGCCCAAGTACTAAAATACCTATTTGTATGTTAATCCACTTTTCTGAAGGAAGAATTTACAAATTGGAGGTAAACAAGTTGCCAGTTGGAGAGCTTTGGAAGCTCTTTTGGCTCTCAGTAATTTATTTTTAAGTCAAAACCTGCTTCAACTCTTACATAAAGAAATCACACAAGTTTGCTGCTGATCCTTTGCAGCTGAAAAAGCAGCACTTTCTTCTGACTCTTTAGAGTCTGTGTTCAGCACTTTGTTTACTGCATGATGTGCACTGAGTTTGTAGGTGGAAGTCCCCATGTAGAAACCACAGGCTTTGTAAAGAGCATTGTTTCACACAATCTATATGGTGTGTTAACATTTTTCAAATGCAGCACAGTACTGCTATGTTGTCCAAATAATTTTTCTTTTTAAAAGAAGTATTAAAATGGGAGACAGAAGACTGAAAATCCTGATGGCTGTTCCTGGCCTGTTTCCTGCCTTGTCTGGGTTCTTTTTCCACTTTTTTGTTGGTGAAATGAGGATGCTGTCACTGACCTCATTTGTGAAATGCTGTAAGATCTGCCAAAAACTGTTCTGTAAGTAATAACCAGTATTTCACTGATTACCCCAATGAATTTTGAAAATCCATGCCTGTCTAGTTTGTTTTTGGTAGTGACTGCCTGCAAGAACGTGTCCAGCTCCAGTTCAGAGTCACAGTGGGACTCAGCAGTGGGAGAGCTGTGTTTGTGATGGAAAGACAGACACAGCACAGCACAGCACAGTATGGTAGCTGTGCATGATCATCATGACCAGTGGACACAAATGGCTAAATCCTAACCATGAAGGAGATGGCTGTTTCTAGCAGTGCAGAAAAAATGAGGGTGTGATTTGAAATGTGCCTATCTATAAATACAGTTTTCTAGTTCACAAGACTGCCATCATGTATCAAGGAATTTTGCTTTGGTACCTGAAACTGAAAATTTGGTGCATCCTGGAGTATCTAAATAAGAACATTAATTTTCAGATAGTGCTGAACTGCAGCAGCTTTACTGAGGAAATATGCATTACTGTGTTGGCTCAGTGCTTCCTGAAAAATCAAGCCACTTCTTAAGCTACCCAGTGATTTAAGACCCTGAACAGTTCAGCTGCTGAGTTTGGAAAATCATGACCTTTTCTATATTTAGAACAGTGTCTACGTGGAAACCTCCCCTTCTCAAAATGGACAAACATGAGACCAGGGATCCTTCCTCTCTGAGCCCCAGAGAGCTGTGCAGATAGAGTCACCCTCTGTTCTGGATTCTGCTCTGGTTTAACCAAATAATTAAAACCTCTTAATTGTTAGTTAAGTTCCAAATTGCTGAATTTTGTAATTGCACAACAAATATTTGCGTTACAGTACTATTATGAACTTCAACCTGAATAAATTCCACTGAACTAATTAATTTTCTGCTGCAGAAAGGAGTCATTGTGTGTCCCAGAGACTGGGCAGCCACACACAGGACAGAAGTACATGATTAGGCTCAGATCCCAGGTCGAATTTGGGAGGGTAACATTCGGGGCTGTCACTGTACTTTTATAATAAAAATTACAAATGTGATACAGAGTTGAGAGATGGGCAATGACCAGGGCTTTGTTTCATAATTGCCACATAAAGATAAAACAGGCTATTACTTTGTGGGTTATTTAACAGATGTTCAAGTAGAATGGCCCACAAAGCTATAAAGAGCACACAAAGCCCCACTAATAACTAATAACTTCACTAAGAACAGAGCTGAAATAGCTGCAGCTGCCTGTCAAAGCACTTTTGTTGTTGTTAGCAAAGGTGTTGGCACAGGTCCCATTACCACAATGAACAGGATTCATTTTCCTGAAAACTGTTCAGTTGTACTTTTCAAACCACAGTGGAAACCCACAGGATGGTCCAGTAGGAATGTTTTCTTTGAAACAAAACTCATTTCCTTCTACAGGAGTTTGAGAATCTGTAAAAGGTGCCTGCCAGCAGCAATCATATGGTTGTTAGCACTTTCTTGTTGCCACTGTTAGCAGGATCTAAATGGAGCATTGAGGATGCTGGTAACTCCCAGAGAAGGCCAGTTGTGCTAGACCTGTGTTAATGTGTAGTGGTATCACTGAAACCACAGAACAATCCTAGGAAATTTCCTCTGTTTGGGATGAGGATGATTTTTATTTATCTCATGTATAAAATAAACACACCGAGAGCTCTGGCTGTGCCATGATAACCAGCTAAGGAAGGCAGCAGCTTATCCCTGGCTTCTCCACAGCCATCTTCCATGCAGTTTGCAGTTCTGGGCAGTGCCCATGTCAGTGAAGGTTCCTCTTGCCTTTATATTTGAAACTCCTGTGACATGCTGTATGTGGGATTGCACCAGCACCGGCAAATCCCCTTCTCAAGGATTTTATCACAATGCCAGTAGAGACCTGGCTTCAGTTAAGATGTTCCTACTCTATTCAGGTGTTGTAAAGGTAAGTTTTTAGTGATAGGTCTCAATATTAGTATCCTTTCTAACTCATTGCATTCACTAAAAAAGATAATAAATTTAGTTGCCTATTAGTATATGAATGAACATAATGTTTTTTCCCCCATTTTTCTAGAATTATTGAAGTTCATTCACCTGATGCCAAGCACACCGTGGTGCTCAGGAGTAAGGATTCAGCTACAGCCCAGGCCTGGTTCAATGCCATCCACTCCAGTGTCAATGAGCTCATCCCCAGGGTGATTGCAGAGGTCAGAGACCAGCTGGGTAAAACAGGGATTGCTGGAAGTCGAGAGATTAGGCATCTAGGCTGGCTTGCAGAAAAGGTAATGAAAACATTCTTATTTTTATTTCTAAACTCTCTGTCTCATTCTCTATACCTGAAGTAGAGACTAAGTGAGATTCTGGGGTTTGGTTTGCCTTCCCTTGAAGACCTTTCTTTTCTTAACATGCCATTTTTTGTGCTTTAAAAAAACAAGCAAAAAACTATAACATCCCTGTAGTCTTTGCTTCTACATGCCCATTAACAAAGACCTGCCTGGGAGATCAAAAAGTCTCATGTCAAGTTCAGGGATGGGACATGAGTCACAAAAACTGACACCAGCCCTTGAGTTCACCTGCTGTTACAACTCCCATCATGTATAAGAGTTGTCACCTTCCTGCTCCCAGCTTGGGAGGTACCTTGGTCTATGTTCCTGGCCTTTGGAGCTGGGCATGATCTGGAGCTTCCCATAAAGGCTGGAAGCTGCTTCTTTAATTGTAACCCTGCATTTGAGGTGAGCTTCCTATCAAGCTGAGTTTGCAATTTCAGATCTTGCCCACCTTCCAAAGTTTGAGTCTTAAAATGTTTCATGCAGAGAAAACCTGATGTTCAGTTTGACAGTAGTTTGGGATCTATTGACCTGTGGAAAGACAATCCATGATTGCACAGGGGTGGTATCAGTATTAGAGGATCTGATTTTAAATCAGTAGCATCAGAATTCATTTTAGGCACTGTACCAACTGATAAGTGTGGATTTGCTATGGTAGCAGTGTTAGAATTGTGCCTAGAAGTAATTCCCATCCATCTACTGCCTGGACAGTCATTCAGAGCATCTCTGTCCCTCCAGCTGGGGTGTGTGAGAAATGGCCACTGTGTACACACTGCCCTTTCAACCTGTGCATCCAGCACAGATGTGGAAAACTGACTGTAACTGCCCTGAAAAAAACAACACTACATGTTTTATCTCATTTTGGGATTTTGTAGATGAAACTATGGAAGGCACAGCTGCCATATTTCTATCTAGTCTCCATTAAGAATGCACACCATTAATTTTTAGCAAAACATGGGTCTCTCTACAACACTTGCAGTGACACAAAGATTGCAAAGCCTATCAGGCAGATTTTTTATCTTCTCCCATCCCTCCCTCCAAGCTCATAGAGTAGGGACAACAACACAACTCTTCAGCTTAGTGCTGTAGAAAATGTAGAAGATTTGGGGAATAATTTGGGATTAAAACACCAAAGGATTGTTAAGTAAATTTTAGTAAATTAAAAAAAATTAGTAAATTAAACTATACAGCCATGGGATCTTTAATCTTGTTTTCCTTTTTGTATTTCTATAAACTTATAAGAAGCTGAACATAAGGAGCTTTTCCTGTTGCAAAATGCTTTCCTCTGAAGGGATGGCTGCTCTGTAGTAGATCATAGAGATCTTTTAAGTATAATATTCACAGATCATCTTAAGTGGGCACATGGCTTCTGGTTTATGAATTTCCTGTTCTTACAGTTAATACACAATATCTCATTCACATGCTTCTCTCTTTCTCCTTTTTCTTTTTTCTTTTTCCCCTTATGGTCTGAAATTTTGTGTTACTCAATATGGACCATTTTGAGGTCTTTCTAAATTTAGTAGTGAAACTTCTTTTGCCTTTGTTAGGGTCAGGCTGTGGCTCTGTGCATGCTCCAGTGTATTTATGGTGGCTGTTACAAGAATTAGCCTTGAGAGATTTGCCTTGAGAGAGTGACATTGTTACTGAAAAGGCAACTTGTTTTTTTCACTAAAAACCATCCAGAACTGTGCAGTAGTAACAGAGTGATGTTAAAAGTTCCCATGTTTCTCTCATGTTAGAGACCTGTTGAAAAGTAGAGAAAATGTGGCAAAATGTGATGTGAAATTCTTTTTATTTTCTTACTGGACTGTGGGCTGTAAAGCCTGGATGAAAGAGTTAACCTGCATATACTGTGTATATGCCAGCTGTTTATGTCCTGTTTCAGAGGATGTGTTCAAGGCAGCTGAGGGAGGTGCTCACCACAGATGCTTCTTGTGAAAAATCTGGGTCTGTTAGTGGGAAGAAATTAAATTCTGCAGTGATCTGTGGAATACCAGTGTGGTTGTTTGATTCTGCCTGGCTGCCAGGTGTCCATCAAGGCCACTGTATCATTCCCCCTCTTCAGCTGGACAGGAGAGAGAAAACAAAAGGCTTGTGAGTTGAGATAAGGGCAAAGAAATACAATTCACAATTACCATCATGGGCTAAATAGACTCGACTTGGGGAAAAATTAATTGAATTTATCACCAAACAAACGACAGTAGGGTAATGAGAAAATAGAACCAAATCCTAAAAAAAACCCTTTCCCCTGCCCCTCCCTTCTTCTCTTGCTGGTGATGTTCTCTACCTTTCTCCCCTCCCTGTGGCACAAGTGCTCAGGAATGGGGTTGTGATCAGTTCATCACACCTTGTCTCGGCTGCTCCTTCCTCCTCAGGGAAGGATCCTGACTCTGCTCCCCTGTTCAGGGTGGGGTCCCTCCCACAGGACCAATCCTCCAGGAACTTCTCCAGCATCAGTGCTTCCCACGGGCAGCAGTTCCTCCCAAACTGCTCCAGCGTGGATCCCCAGCAGCAGCACAGGTCCTGCCTGCTCCAGGGTGGGCACCTCTGCCCAGGGCCCCAGTCCTGCCAGGAGCCAGCTCCAGCAGGGGCTTCCACAGGGCCACAAAGGCATCTTAGACTGTAACTTCTGAGACAGCTTTTATGGCAGCATATTATGTGCCTTACATAGCATATCCTTAAAGTCAATTCTCAGTAAAATGGGAAGACTGTGAGCTGAATTCCTCTGCTTGTTTGGGGAATGCAAAATGTAATTCCATGGAAATTTCACTGTAATTTGCTGTGATTACTCTCTGCTTCAATTAAGCTATTTCCTGGTTTGATTTTTTTAATATGACTCTGCTCTAAACTTAGCTCTAAACTTCAACCTACATGACACTACAAAAATAGATTCATTAGGGGAGCCTCCCTCAGGTGGGTAACATTAAAATAAATAGTAGGTTATCTAAGATACTAAGTCATTGCATGCTAACAGGATTCTACCACCTTAACTGAACTTCCCTGTGAAGAAAGCTCTAAACTTGTGGTTTCCAACCTGAAACTTCCATCTTGCAAGTCCACCAGGTTCCTGGTGGGCAGTGAGGGTGTCAGCTGGTAAATAGGGAGCTCTGCATCACTTTAAGAAAGCAAATGTTCTCTGTGGCCTTCTTATAGGCACGGAGAAAAACAGCCAGAAGCAATCATTAGAGATGTTAAGGAAATAGCCTTGTCCTGACCTTGGCCTTATGAGGAAGGTTTCTAAAGCTGACCAAGGGTTAGGGAGTTGTATTTAGGGAGTTGTATTAGTCACCAGAATCCCAAAACTTCTCTGTAACTAAGAGAAATACCAAGTGCTGGTTTGTAATGAAGTGTGCACACACCTCATCACTTTGTGTTTCCTGTATGTCTTTTCACTTCAGCAAGACCTGAACATTTAACATGAAAAGCATGAGGGAATAGTTAATATTTTCATCTTGTCCTTTTATAATGTTCCCTGTAAAGATACTTTTAGCAACCAATTAAAAAAAAAAAAAAAAAAGAAGTTAGTAATGTCGTCTAAATTGAGGAGCTTTTCCAAATATGTATTGTTTCTGCTCTTCCAGAAACACTTTCAATCCTTGTAGAAATGTCTTCTCCAGCTTTCCCCCCACCCTTTTTAATACTTCTGCACATCTCATAACTTAGAGAGGAGCTGAATCAGCCTTGGCTGCTCTTCTTTACTCTTACCCATCTACCACTGAGTTCCATCATGAGGAGCAAATTCTGCTCTGAACTAAGAGCTAAAACACTGAGAAAATGGTAGTTTATTTTATCACTCTGTAGTGTCTGCTCCAATAGACCAAAATAGTGTTGGCAAAAGCTTTCTCTAAAATTTTTCTTCCTTAATGCAAATACAAAAAGGTGTTCTGGCAAAAGGGGGTTTGTGAAGGTGGCTTTTGCCAATTCAGCCACACAAGCAAAAGCATGGCAGGCTTCAGGGGCAGCTGAAACTGTAGCCAGGCGCCAGCATCAAGCTGGGTCAGTTAAGAAAAAAAAACAAAACTAAATGAAACCCTGAGCTGTTGCATCTCTCTCTATGCTCTCTGTGCCAGTGATACTTTTCTTGTAGGCTTGGAAGAAAGAAAAAAGCACTGCTGCAGCCAGAGACTGTTCTCCTTTCCGGATGTCAAATGTCTTACAGGCAGTGGACTTCTTAAAATTATCTCAAAGCTCCTTTGAGAAGCTTAAAAATAGGAATTTCTGCAAGCTGTCTTTCAGAATGTTAATTTTTGAAGCTGCAGAAAAAGTGACCTTGTGGGCTTTTCTCACTAGATCTTAGGCCCAGCACTTGGTTCCTGTTGCTCTGCCTGGGCAGGGCGAGGGTGTTGCTGCTCCCACCAGTCTGGTGTGGGTTTCAGAGGGAAGGAAGGACCTGAGGGGAAATAACCAAAGCAGCGTGGTGAACCAGAGTTGTTTTTCAGCTCCTGACACTATCTCTGAAATGAAAAGTGTGTTAATATATTACAGGCTGTGCAGTCTCCTGAAACCTCAGATAACCATATCATTGTGTTAGTGCTGAAGTGCAAGGCATGTCACAGCAGAGTGATCTTCAGTATCGAGCTGTATATTGCAGTATTACATTTATCTCCCTGCTCTCACTCTAATTCAGAGGAGCTGGTGATAACAGGAAAATTTTGAGACGTCCAAGCTGTCCAAACAAGATTTAGGCAAATGACATGAGAGTGTATTTGAGGTTATTTTTCTTCCCCAGTATGAAATGAAAATGTTACCATTTCCTTAGGAAGCATGTTCACAGGTTAGCAAAATAAGTAGACAGCAACAGAGCCATGTTGTTATTCTCATCACAGACAAATGAGTTTTCAAAGAAATGGAGATCTTTAGTTAAAAAATTTTATGTCATTTCCAAATTGTAAAAGTGAGCTTCAAATGTCCTTGCACGAGAAAACCATAGCCCACCACGCAGTTAAAACATTTTGCCATTATTTAACATTATGTGTCTGATGTTATCTGATCTTATTTATTTATATCTGACTTTAAATAAAGCACAGCATCTGCTAGGCAGCATTTACAAAATGTGGCAGGGCTGTGTCTGTGGTTGCAGCAGCCACTGTTCTCCTTAGCCCTCCCTGCTCTTCCATCATGGTGGTGGCAGTTCTGGTAGAAAAGTCATTACTTTTGGAGGGACACCATTAATTTTCTGCAGGTTTTGTGACAGAGGCAAATCCCAGTGTAAGACAAGTAGCGAGAACCTGTGCCAAGGAGGAGGGGATTGGGAAGCTGCTGCTTCCCTGGGCAGTGTGTCACTGTTTCTCTGGGGCAGCTGCCTCATCAGGCTGCTCAGTCTGAACCAGCAGCATTTTCAGCAATAAAATCCAGGTTATACTAATCCTCAGTCTCTCTTGTGTGCCTGGAAAGTACCTGTGCATGTTTAGGCTGAGCCTACAGCAAGCTTTGGGTTGTACTGTGTATTAACCCAGTACAAATCAATGTATGATCTAACCAGATAAATAAACTGATAGAAAAATGTGTGTTTGCTAAAAAAACGATTACTGAAATGCCTAACTTACTTGCCAGGGATTTACAGATGGGTTTGGAAATATTACCCATGTATACTATCCAGGAAGAAGAGCAAGGCAATTTGGTCCTGTCCTCCTGTTTTTTGTGGTTAAAGAAGAATGCTTGATAATATATATCTGGTAATAATCTTAAAATTGATCTGACCTTTTAGAGCTTATACATACCTCAAATGGAAAACTTTATCCTAAATTAGAAATTGCACTTTTAAATGCCAGCTAATGACTTGCTATGGAGCACTTAGATCCAAATGAAGAATCCTGGTTTTGCCCTGTGTCACTTAACCTTGCAGCTTATTAATTCCAGAACTTATTTGTTTGCTCTGTAAAACACCAGAACAGAGTTCTTAATTACATTAACACTCTTCATTATCTGGGATAATGATCAGCCTGTTCTTAGGAAAGACCTGAAATAGCATGAAGAGTAATTTCCTCTCCAAGCTTCAGTGAGGTTCCTCCACAGGCCATTTTTACCAGCAGTGACATCGTTCTCTCCTTGCTTTTGGTGGCTTCAGTAAAAGGCTGTATTAAGTGAAACTCAGGCTGAAAACAGCCTTTTCATTCACTGTACTGTTTTAAAGGCTTTGCCAGCCTTTATCTGTAACACACATGCTATTTCTCCCCATGTCAATGAGAGACGAGCAAATAATAAAATTAAGTGAAGTGCTCATTGCAAGTGGAGTGAAAAGGAGAACAGGTATAAGTAAAAAATGAAAAATTATAGGAATATGGTGGTAAATGCATGAAGGACCTGAAATCAAAAGTCTGTATTTCTGCAGTACAGTTGGTTGGTGTAGTGAAGGAAAACCCCTCTATCAGATAATTATAGAGCAAAGTTAAATAGTCAGTGAGCATTATTGTGCCTGTGGTAGCCTTCAGGTATTAAATTATTCTTGCAGAAGTTGAGCTGCAGCTCAGCTTGCAGTGTGAACTGGGCCCTGCATATCCCCTTGCCCTTCCCGTGAGGGCTGCATTAGTTCTGGTCAGATCCCAGCAGAGGTAATCACATCCTTCCCGCTCTCCCTCTGCCTCAGCTGTCCTTGCAGATGGCTTAGCTTTCTCCATAAAATACAGCATGTGTCTATTCCTGTTCCTATGAACCCCAGGAATTATGAGAAAGTTCCTTTTCATAATGATTCCTCTCCATAGAGTTTGATTTAACTCCTCCCTCCCTGCGTCAGGAGGAATCCTGAGCCTGAGGGGTGGCTGCTGCTCTGTCAGCTGTGCCTGCACAGGCAGGGGACACCAGCCACAGGCAGGGGACACCAGCCACAGGCAGGATCCACATGGCTCTGCTGTGACAGGGGGCTCTGCAGATGTCAGGTCAGCAAACCCAGGGTAGGGTTTGAAAGGAGAAATGCTGGGCTGTAGCTTGAAAGGAGGGAGAGGATGCTGAAAGGAAACGGGGAGTTCAGTGCCTTCCTGAGGTGAGGGAGATGTTTATCTTGGTTTCTCCAACAGAACTGGGTGGTAGCTGTGGGACCACATCCTACTCTGGTCTGGAGCATATCCTGATGTGGTTCTGAGCACTGGCTGCTTTGTACAGTGTGTCTGCCATGGCACAAATACTTAACTCATTGTTCTAGATAACCCAAACTGGAACTGCTGTTTGGGTGGGTTGGATTTTGCTGGACAAGGAGCTTTCTAAACTTTGGTAGATGACGTGTTTACTTCCTAGATTTTGCTAAATTCTCAGGATGTTGGGCCTTTCTGTCTTTTGCCTTGGCAGTTGCAGTTGATCTGTCCAAAGACAGACAGCTCCCCTCATGCATGTGCTGGACATCTCAGCTTTTGGGGCTGCTCAGGTTTGAAAGTCTCTGTTTAAACATATTTGCAGTAGAGTTCATAAAGATACAGGTGTGATATGAAGGAAGGCTTTGATCCCTCTCCTTCAGAAGCTGGGCAAAGGCTTCCTTTTTTCTCTCTGCCTCTGATAGAAAATATTGCAAGAAAGATAGGAAGTGAAGGAATTGGAGGCAGTGATGCTCTTTGGTATTCAGATGGATTTAAATGCAACATGAACCTTCTTTATAAAACACGTTGCGTAGGGAGCAGAGACTTCCACTGAACCCATATCCTGTCAGTGGGGAGTGGAGGGTGGCCTTCCTAATTATTTTGAACACTCAAGTGCCAAAGCAACTGATCTGCTTGTGCCCCAGTGTGTTTGTGCCTCCTCCCACTGGTGCAAGTAGGGTGCCAGCAGTGGTGGGTTAGGAAAGGGAAATGCCTGTTCTTGCCCAGTTGTGGGATGGAAGGTGGGAGAAAACAAACCAGCACAATGGATGAGGAAGGTATGGAGCTCACCTTGGACGTTTGGAGATGCTGTGGAGTGGTTATTCAGGGTGAGGAAGCTGCCATTAAGGCAATAGTTTGGGGCAAACTCAGCTGAAACAAAGAGCAAGGCAAATGCAGTTTGAGCAATAGGAAAGCCGTGAGCGCCGACCCCACTGACCACAGTGACCCAAGCAGTGCTGGGGACACCCTTCAGCCCCTGATCCCACTTCACTTCTCTGGGCCAAGCAGAGTTATCCTTACATGCCCAGGGCTGATCCACGCTGGGTACACAGCTGTGCAATGTGGGGTGCTGGAAAACACTGTTTTGCAAGAGCTGTGCCCTTGCACTCTGCCTGTTTGCTCATTTGTCTGCATTTTTCTGCTTACAGGCTGCGTGCTAGAAGCTTGAAAAGAAAGGGATTGTCTGTCTTAGAGAATCCTGGATTTTTTGGGCATTAAGTTCCCATCAAGCAGCATTTTCTCTGTTCAAAGTTACCTGGTTCTCATTTGCTGGTGTTGGCTCCTGAAGTTAAAAATCACCTTCAGGGGAATGGAGGGGCCCATTAGGGGAGTGTTGACCTTCAGGCTTTGCCCAGTATGAATTCCTCTCACCCCAGTCATCGTTTCTTTGTTTTTTTTTCTGGCATAACAATACTCCTATTTCAGCTTTTTGATTAATGGCATGAATAAATAGATCAGAAAGCAGCAGAACTGGCCATAAAAAAAGCCTCTTTGCTCTGCAGCCCTTCTTCTCCCCCCAGGTCCCTCAGCTGATCCCCAGAGAAAACTTCTGGCAAAAGCAGAGCTATTCTTGGTAAAAGTACCCTAATTTGGAGGGAAACATTTAGATTTTTTCCTCTCTTTTTTGCATATCATTGGCTCATCATGCTCACCCACTCAGCTTGCAGTCAGAGGAGTGCTATCTCTACCCAGCAGTGCTTTTAGGACAGATGAGCTGGTTAATGTTGGAGGCTGTTGTGGAAGAGCAGAGTATCACTGCTGCTACAAGCGGGAGAATATATGCCTTGAAAGCTGTTTTGCCAAACAACTGTTAACAGAGATAAATAAACAGATTTTCTAAATATATCTTGAGGAGATGTTGTGTTCTCTGTTGGAAAGAGGAATTGACCTTTAGAAGAATAAGAGTGTTTTAAAAGAGCAGTGAAGAGGGAAAAGTTATATGGTTTACAATTTTCGGCGTGCAAGACATTCACTCAGTGCCTACTCTGCAAATCCAGTTCAATTTTAATGCTCAACCTCTGTTTATGTAATAAATTCCTAAGGCTATTAATACCAGCCTTTTACCTTATTATTGAATCTTGTAAAAATAAAATCATACTACATAATACCATGAGAACCCTGACAAAAATGTGGCATTAAACAATTATATTGCAACACAGCAAGTCTGCAGAATGCAAGGAAGTATTTCTCATACAGTCTAATTGTTGCATCAATAGTATTTTCAACACCCTTCATTACTGAGGAAGAAAGAACATGCTGATACCATATGTAAAATAACATATTTTGAAGTTCTGATTTCAGGGCTTGACTGTGGCAAAAGTGCTTGAGTATGAGTGAAATCCTTGTAAGAACTGTACTTAAAACCAATCCACAATTGAAAAGGTTTCATGTATCATTCCTCTTCCCTCTCCCAGTCTTAAATTAATGATTGTTTTATTTTAGTTATTTTAAGATGGGAAATGTTTTGACAACGGAGTTTTAACTTAAAAAAAAAATACTGCTGATTAAAAAAAAATCCCTTTTATTCCCTTTACTCCAGATTCTTCAGATCCAAAGATTTATTTCTGCCTGCAGAATTACCCTCTCTTCTTAAGTGGACAGTAATTGATAGTGCACATCATGATAATTAGTCTAAGGAGTCTCCTAAACCCCAAGCCCCACAGCTATCTTTAAGCTCCACGTTGTCTTTACTGTAACACAAATAAAAGCTTCAGAAAAGGACTGAAAAGAAATTTGATAGCAAGGGAGCCTTGCTGAATTCTACAAGGGGTTTCCTCTACTCATTTTTAATGAGGCCCATATTAGTTGTCATTTGTACCTTCCCTGATGAATAGTTTGGAAGAAAAGCTTTCTCCGTGCACAGCGAAGTCTGTGCCAAATTGCTGACCTTTGCTTTTGGTGAGACCTCATTTGAGTCTTAGTCCCAAGCCCAAAGATATTGTTGGATCAATCACTTTGATTTTTGGCCCAGATAGTGAAGCAGGGCTAATGAGTTGTGCTGTGTACACATTAACCTCAGACCCAGCAGGCTGGAGCAGAACACGCTGGGGCTGCAGGAGGGACGCTCGGTGCTGGCATCTTCACAGGAGGAGACAGCTGCAAACAGCAGGGCAGAACCACAGCTTCACTGCCTGTGGGATGTAGGGTTTAATCAAAGCTGGAAAAACAAACTGCCTTCTGTTCTGTTTGGGGCAAGAAAAACAAACACCTCAGTACCATAAAGGTGCTTTATGAACTGTGAAATAGAGAGGAAAGCCTGAATGTTAAAACAGTAAGACAATGATTCTGCTACCTAAAGGGAATCTGCTTCGGGGAGCAGCCTTTGAATAACATCAGATTTAACCTTGTCACAGCTTACAATCTAATGGCTATAATGGCACTGCAAGGAATTTGGGAGCATTGAAGTTTCGTTTTTGACTTTTTTTTTTTTTTTTATTAGTAGGTACCTTATTTAGCAATACTTTACCAAAATTCTCCTTTATTCATAAGTAAAATTATTAAGACCAATTGTTGAATTACCACAAACAGCCAGCATCCCTGGTTTTGAAAGAAGGTGTTTCTGATCATTTCTAAAAATGTCCTCAAAGGACAAAGATTTTGACTCCATTTTGCAATTGTAAATCTAGGGAGAGACAGTATTTTGCTAATCATCCTTATGGAGAGATAGACAAAAATCCCAACATGAACAGTATCCTTGAACTGAATGTTTTCCTCACTTAAGGATTAGAAAAGAAAGGAAGGGTTACTCAATGACTAGTATGAAAGCAACATTTTTAATTTTAATTTTAATTTCAATGTAAAGCTTTTAATGTAAGCTCTAAACAGCTACATGTAAGGGACAGAGAAATAGAGACAGAATAATTTTGATTTCTGCAGATCACACACAGTTTTGTGTCCTCCTCTTTGTACAACGAAAACTGATCAATAAGGCTGGAAGACCATTACTGCTTCAAATAGAAAATTGAGTGAAATCAAGTGGAAAAACCCAAAGTACATAGAGATCCAGTCTTTGGTGTTCATGTTAGACTTTAGATGCAAGATAGGAAACGGCTGAAAGGGAGGGGTGAGAAGGGAAGTATCCAAAACAGGATCTGCTGTTCTGATCTGCTGATCAGAAGAGCGAAGTTCTCTACAGGTATGAGAAGCTGCCCCATCCTGCATTGTTGTGGCATTGTTGTGGCATTGTTGTGGCATTGTTGTGGCATTGTTGTGGCATTGCTGGAAGGGCATTTTGGCTTGTACAGTGAGCCTGTTCAATAGTCAGGGGACAAAAAGGGGGTCTGGAGCCAAATGTCTGGCTGTGTCTGAAGGACATGTCTGGGGGTTTGGACCTTCTGCTCTGAATGCAGTGACTCTGCTGTTCAAGACGGATTTGCCAAAGGTTTTCTCAGATGTTTCTGGATTCCCTGAGTCTCAGGTGTTCCTGCAGTACCAGCAACCCTGCTGGAAGGAAGCACCTGGGTTTTAATAACTAATGACTGATAGCTGCAGTGAAGATTCCTGAAACTGTGTGAACATATCTTGTTATTCTAGGAGCTTTTTTTGTTTATGCATTTCTGCTGAGCAAATGCTGCTGTGTAAACATTAATTTGTTGATCTTGTGCTGAAAATAGTTGCAGGCATTGGCCAGAGTAGCTGCCGATGTGTAGTGTGGATATAGCTGGTTTTTTGTACTTCATGCTGGAAATGCCAGTGATGTTTATGGAAATGGCTCTAAAAGGTTCACTTTGAGGAGAAGCCTGCTACGGGAATAGAAGCTTACCTATTTGTTTGTGGAATGAAAAGCTTGTACATTATTATTATAATAAATAGTTTGTGGTGTTGTCTCTGGCTTCTGTCACCCTGGGAAGTTTACTGCAGGGCTCTTCAGGTTGGGGAATACATTAAAACTTCATGTTTAAACATACACATGTATTCATTCCCCATAAAAAATGCTTATTATTGCTATGTTCTTTGGATCCCTGAATCACAGAGTTAAAGAATACATTAATATTCTCCCACATAAAATTTCAAAACAGAGGTTTAAATCTGCTTGCCCAAAACTGCAGGCTTGTGTAACAAGGCAAAGGCAACTGGAAGAAATGGAAGAAGCTGGAAGTGTTGCAAAGAGGAGTGGATTGGAAAGGGGTTTCACAGGTTAAATGGGGCAGTGTGAGAACCTTTTATGTGATGGTTTTGTCTGGTTTTGTGAGTTTTGGGAAGGCTGGCTGTGGAGGATGAGCTGCCTTCTGTTGGATTCTTCCTTTGCTGTTGTAAGAGTTTGAAATGAGAAAGAGAGCAGCACAGATTCTGGGGGTGGTTGTTGTGGTTAATAACATAATACTAATAATGATGTTAGTATGAAAGTGCCTGGGGTATAGCCAAAGCTGGAATGCCATGGTGTGAGATTGCAGCAGAAACAGTACCAGGAGGAGCAGACCCTGCTCCAAACTAACCATGTGAGTAGGCAAGAAGAGAAAGAAGGAAACATGGGACCAAACATCTGGTAAGTCTCTGCTGTGATTTTTGCTCCTCTGGGACATAAGCCAAATGATGAGTGCAGAAAGACAATTAGAGCTGGGGGAAAGGGAAGAGTGAGACAGCACTGGAAGAGATCGGAAGATTCTGAGCTAGGAGAGCCTGGAGGAAGGTGACAGTGGAAGGAGCAACTCACTGATGAACTGCAGAGAGCTCAGGGTACAGACAAGTGTACAGAATGTTGAGTGGGTTGGAAGATATTGAAATCTTCTCTAATGGCAACAATAATACCAGCCTTCTCTGAACCTTTCATAGCCATGTAAGATTATCTCTTCACAGCTGCAAGAAGACTTCAAAGAGGAATTTTAGCTCCTCTCCCTTGTTTTCCTTCAGATTGGACTCAAGTTTGCACTCATCAAAGGTCATGTACATCATCAGTTTCTGTTAGCCCGGATACATCAAGTAAAACTTCAGTCTCTGCCTCTTCAAATAACTTGAAACAGCTGCTTGGATATTTGCAAGTGCAAGCAGAAGGAATGGGTTGTGGTTACAAGATCACATTCAAGGGAGTGAACAATTCTGAAAAACAGTGACAAGGAGGCAACCACTAACTGATAATGGTTACACACCTGTAGCCCTGTGTAGGAACCACTGCAAAGTGGTTCAGCTTTTGGAAACAATAGCATTTACAGGCTGCTCTGCTAAAAAATTAATTATAAGAATATCAGTCTTAGAGGTAACAGAGATCTCAGACCGCTTTTCTTGTAGGGAAGCAAATAGCCACCATGTTGCCTTTTGTCAGCCCCAGACATTATCAGCTCAGTGCCCAGGATTCAGCAGCAGCAAAGGTTACATGCATGTGCAGATAACAGCAAATGAAGTTTGCTCCACATCTCTTTCTCTTCCCCTTCTGTCACTGTGCAGCTCAGCCTCAGCATTCCCCATCACTGACTGCTCCTGCCTCTGATGCTGGCTGGGCTCTCTGAGCTGTCTGAGGATGTACTTTTGAATAAATGGTGTGTTTAAAGGTGTGCTAGTTATATGCATGAAAATGTTGTAATAGCTAGCCTGATTTCCATCTGGCATAACTCAGGAGTAAATCCACTGACGTCAATAGAACCAAAAGGATATATAAATATAATTGAAGTCAGACTCTGTATTTTTAAGGTTAAGCCTAAAAAACACTGTAACTTACTCTCCCTCCTCCCCCTTCAAATCTTTCCTCTTTCAAGCTCTGCCACAAATTTAAATGTCTTAATTGTGATTTCATCTGTTTCTGCCTAGTTTAATCAAGGATCTGTCAGTAAAGAATTTTAGGAGATGCAGAGGTGGAGCTCTCCTGACCCCCTACTTATCTTTAGAAAATCTCAGTGGCTGCTGGTTCTGAAAAACCATGGCAGCAGTTGTTCTTTTCTGCCTTGGTCAGTTGTGTCAAGCTGTGTATCTGTAGCTATGTTTAGTTCAGAGCACAAACATGAGGCAGAAATGGAAGCTTTTTGGCAAGCAAAGAACGTGATTTTCAGCCCATTCACACAGAATGGCGTTAATTAATAGATTGTTTTCTGACACATAGTTAATTGTGCCTGAATGTTTTCCATATGGCTAAGGAAATTAAAAAGCCAATGAGGACAGGGTATTTAAAAATCCAGAAATTTTGGTATGAAACTGCTGATATGATAGCCAGTGCAATCCCATTTGCTCTACTTCTAAAATGGGTTATGTGAATACTAGCATATAACTATGTAATGAAATACATAGTTCACAATTTTCTTTTTGCAGTGTTACTCAAGTGAATTATTTAAGATTTTTTTCTACCAATATATAAGACGCTTAGGCCAGTACAAACTACAAAAGAAATCTCAATGAATAGACAAATATATCTCTGTTGTAGTAATAAAAGCAAGAGAAATAATTAATAAAATTTCCTAGTGAAATTTCCTTCAGGGCAAGTATATTTCTAACACCAAGAGTGGAATTAGGTGTAGTCACTCAGTAATATTCACACATGTTTGTCTTCTTGGAGTTTCCACTTTCTTATAGGTGCAGAATTTATAGCAGCTCTGTGATGTTCAAGTTATCCTGAGCCAGCTCATACTGTAAATAGTTGGCACTTGCTGGCTGGGGTGATTTATTAGCCTACAGCAGGAAAGAAGCTTCCATTGATCAAGTCAGTTGGTTGGTAAGATTGTATGTCTCTTGTGCCAAAAATAATTTCTCTTTGAGTAGGTGGTATGTTTGTTAAGAGATCTGAAAGTCTAATGCTGTTACCAGGAAGTTCTTTATTTTATTAAATTATGTATCCCAGGGATGTTGCTTAAGTCTGAAACCTTAGTTTCTCATCCTGGCTCCACAGGCAGGTAACCTGTAGCATGCAATCTGGTTATACTAACTTTGGAGATTAACTTTATTCCTCCCAAGTTTTTCTTCTAGAAAGATGTTCAGTGTTCAGTAGAATTTTCTGCAAGTAGTTAAATGCTGTAATTATTTTCAAAATATAAAACACTGAGAATTAGAACAGATAGAGAGCATTAGCTTTAAAAATTACATAGCTTACAGTATGTAATTTGCTGATATTTGTAGGATTTGGGTCTGTAGATTGATGGCCCTAATTGTGTATTTTAAAGTAATCTAGATGAAATAACATGGCACAGCACTATAGCCATTTGTCCTGTGTGGCTAATTGAAAGCTCAGCATAGATAAGTGCCCCGTAGAAAGAACATTGTTTATTTGTCTTCCCTGTGTAGCTCTGTTGAATATTCATAAGATATATTAACACATGGCCAATATTTGCTGGGTTTGGGGGGTTTTTTTTGGTCATAGATAGTAGATTAATTAAAAAACAGTTGTTGCTGTAAACCCCTGGGCTATGATCTTGCCTGGTCTTGTAATATAGACAGTATCAGATCTGGGAAAGTCATGGCTCTTGGGAAGTGGCAGCTCCTGAGTATAGGTGGCAACCTCATAGCTTGAATACTTCTACTTTAAGGATATTTCTTCGACTGCAACTTCTGAAATAAATAGAGTTTATGAAAGCTGAGCTCTCATTTTTATTGTATGTTCCTAGCCAAAGAGAAAAGCTTGAAACTATGGAATGTCAGCAAAGCAAAAAGGCTTGATGTATCAGCAAGAATTAAAAATGTATTTTAAATACCAGGCAAACCTCGGACTGATTTTCGAACCCTGGTTGACATCCCCAAGGGAAATTTGGCTGACTACAGTTGGTAACAGTGGTTTCCTATTAAAGCTGCCTTGCCAGTTATTTTTGCATCATTAGGGATGTGTGTGTTTCTTCATGTGCCACACAGTTAGTAGTGACAGCTGTCCAACAAATCACAGTGACAACCTGCAGTTATCCTCCAGCTCTGAACTTCCTCTGCTGCATTCTTGCCACTTACCCATTTCGTCTGTGACCATTGCTCTCCTGAAATCATTTCAGCAGGGTTACAGTAAAGACCATCTTGAAACTACTTTTAGTTAAAAATGCAAATTCAAGTTTTCTGTTAGTCTCCCAAGCAGGTAATGACACCTGAACTCACAGTAACCCCAGTGGCAGGTGCTCCAGTATGGGCAGTGGTTTCCTAATGGTGAAACTGGCCTGGGACTAGGATAGAGTAGCTGAGGGTTTCTGTCAGGAAAAGGCTGTAAAGAACAGGCTAGACAAATCTTGAGAACAAAGGCTGTCTTCCCCTGAGCAGTGTTCATCTTTCAAGTCATCTAGGAGGTCTGGAGTGACACAGCTGGTGAGGGAGCCAGCCCAGGAAGGCACCTGACTGGACATTGTTTGGGAGCAGAGAAGGACTGGTGTGGTGATGTAATGTGATATGTGCTATGTGATATGTGTGATATGTGATTGGTGTGATGTGATGGCTGGAGGCCCTGGGATCCACTCATGCCAGGATCCTCCAGCAGGATCTGCTGGATGTTCTCCCAGCTCTCCATGCTGTCTGCCAAGGTGTAGCAAACTGAAAACCTCTTTGGTGAGCAGAGGTCTGCTGGAGCTCCGCTGGCTTTCTGGCGAAAAAAAAATAATCCTGCCCATCAGAAAGAGTTGAATATGATAAATCAAAATGAAAAGCGCATGTTCAAGTTTCTCCCCTCTCTCCCTCCCCCCCCCAAAAACAAAATGTTGCTTGAGTTTCTTAGATAGCTTGTGGAGGTCTGTCGTGATGACGGAGGTACAGACTTTGTAACCATTTAAAAAAAGTTTTCAAATAATCAAATGGCTTTGAAGCTGACAACTAGGTAAACAACTAAATCAGAAAAAAATACATGTAAGATTTTTTTTTTTTTTGGTGATAAATCTTAATAAGTAGATTTGGATTCCGAATTGTGACTAATTTTCACCACCTTTTTCAGACATCTGTGGCTGCTCCACATTCTGTCAAAATTAAGTGAAATTATTAAGAATTCTAATTGAATTTTTGCTTTTTTAATAAGGCTTCCAAATATTTCTCAGCATGCTCGAAATTCCAGTTGATGAAGCACAGCATACAGATTTTAATTGTGTTTTGAAGGTAACATTTTTTGCAAGGCATGCAGTGAATTCACTCATTTGCTTGAGGTCATTAGTTGCATTGCAGTCTATCAGTATTACTGAATATTGATCAATGACACACAGACTGAAATGACACAGTACTCTGGATTGTCCTTCAGACAACATAATAACAATGAGAATGAAACATCTTGTTCTCTCTGTATTGCTCCCCTACTATTTTTTCTTCCAGCACTTGTGATTTATTATGACCCTTGAGTAAACTAGTCAAATCTGTCAGTCTTCAAAAGATACCAGTCATGATGGGCCATTATATCTGAGACTGAATATTGGGATGATGATGTGGTAGACAAAGGCACAGAACATCTCCTGGGACAGATTTCAGTCACTATAGTTTTAATGTAGACATTGATGATTACCTGTCTTTCACCAAATAGGCACTGTAACAATTTCAAATTGAATTTTTCATGTTTCAGCCATCATTAAAAACTGCAAGCTGCTTTCAAATCAAAGTCCACCTCCAGCATTCACATTTGATTGGATGCTGTTGAAAAGTGTTCTTGAGCTGATATTTAGAAATCCACACACTTTTGCTGAATTGAAAGATGACATACTTGTATCTTTTGAGGCAATGGGTATTATTACTCATTTATCTTAATATGGAACCCTTTTGATCAGCAGAGGTCAAATTCAATTGCAAATTATAGACCCTGCAGGGACAGTGAGTTGAAACTATGGTGTCTGCACATGGGTTCTGCTCTTGTGCAATTACCATTATGCCCCACTGATGGTGATGTACTCCCTCAGAAATGCTTCACCTTGGCTTGGGCAGAGCTCTGCTCACAGCACAACTCCAGCACACAGTAGCCTGCAGGGCACAGCAGGGATCAGTGGCTGTTCCTGGTATCCTGGAGCATACCTGCTTTCCCCACCACTGAGTAGCAATATCTGTTCTTGGGCAGTTGCACAGGAGATGTGGTAGAGCTTCCAAGCCTCCAACACAAAATAGAATCCCTTTCCTTCTGTAGCTGATCCTGATGTGCAAAACAGCTCCGTGGACTGAAGCAGAAAGCACATGACTGTGCTGTGCTCCTTGGTTTTTCACAGGCCAAGCCTGGCTTAAGGAGGAAGGAGACTGCTCCATTTTAAAGGGAAGAACAGGTTTTTCCCCTGGCATTAGGATTTTTAGTGCTTTGGGGTCCAGTGATTATTTTGGAGACAACACAGCATCTTAGAAGTACAGTTTCTACCACATTTTGTGATTTTTATTTAAATATTTATTAAACTTCAGATAGCTGCTGCCAGCAGCTTTTTGGTGATATGTTCATGAGACATATTTCAGAAAGCAAGTTTATAGCCACTCTCAGGTGCAGTCTGAAGAGCCCAGACACCTCACAAATAAGTTATGCATGCACACACAACAGATTCAGAGGTGTCTGCTAATAGCATCTTCACTTCTATCCTGAATGTGTGGTTGTGTGAGCATGCTGGAAGAGAGATAGATTGCTGTGTGAAACACTGCCTCTGGCAGATCAAAACAGTTGCTGGCAGGTCATGGAGGTAAGTACTTGTGATTGTCTCCACTTTACAGTTTTTTGCTTATAAACAGCAGGTTAGTGCTCAACCCACTCTTCAGGCTTTCCATTCATTTGTTCAATCAGTATAACTGATTAGAAAAGCCTGGGGTTAATGGTCCTTCCCTCCCTTTAGTCCTCCCTCCCTGTGCCTCTTCTACAAGCAGTATTAAAAATGTGACCTCATCCAGTCAGGTTTGTTCCCAGTGGAGTTGTGTTTGAAGGTCAGTTGAACTTCAGCTGTCCACTGTCTCCTGATGAGCCTCAGTGGCCAGTGGAGCTGTGCTGACCTTCCTGTGTGTCTGACTTGCATCTGTCTCTGTCCTTGTGACTTACAGGTTGGCCACTGCCCTTGAGTGATGAAATGTCCTCTTACCTTCCCCATTCTCCCCTGGAAATTTCTGAGAAGCAATAAAAATGAAAACAAGAAAAGATAGCAAAGTGCAGCTTTTTCTAAAAAGTAATTTGGTTCAACACTATCATTTCAGTAGTGGACCTTTGCTATTTGCAAAGTTTTGCTATCACAAATTACTACTGCTCCAATTTCACACAGTGCTGTCATGGTCTGAAGTTACTGCTAGTAGAAGAAAATGTGTTTTACCCAGGAAGCACCAGCATACTTCTTAAATCACAATGGTCAGCTTAACTAAGATGAAAAGCAATTGGCATCCTAACAAATGGTGTGGGCATTTGCCATCTCCTATGCACACTGCCTGTTTGGTTTTCCCTGGAAGGATTCCTGACAGTATCAGGAAGGTAGAATCTCCTGTCTCACTGGAGAATATGGACCTTCAAATCCCACCTTCATGCACAGCAGAACTGTGGGTCATGGTTGAGATTTCAAAAATAGATGAATTACCATTTTGTCCATTTTTGAGTCCCCTGGACTTGGATTTCTGTGTATTTAGTTAATCAGTTTCTGTGGATCTCAAGACAAGACATCAGGATTTTAAACTTTTCTCATGTTGTTGTGTAATACATTTTTACTTAAGGTAAAGTGAATAAAGTTTATGTGATGCTGGAATTTTTCACTCCCTTATGTTTCTTATCTTTAATCTGCTGCAATGGAAATGCAGAGTGTTAGACTTCATCAAGATAGGAGCATCAAGGATACACTTCTTATACAGCTCTAGAGGATTTAAGGCTCAAGGCAAATCATCCTGCAAACCCTTTAGCAGTGATAACTATTCTGTGTTACTAATGCTTTCATACTGATGCAACATTCGTGGAACACATGCATGAAAAACTGTATGTGAACAGAATAATTATACAACCATCTTTAACTCAGGGACAATCTATATGATGACTCTCTTAATCCAAATCTGGACTTCTTCAGTTTTTTCTGGTATTTCATAGACTCACAAAATAATACAAGTAGGAAGGAATACAAGCCTCTTGCTCTAAACAGACCCAACTAGAACAGCTTGCTCAGGCCCTTGCCTAGTCATGTTGTGAGTAACTTGAGGGGTGGCTATTCACAGTCTGTATCAGTATTTGACCACCATGACACATAGAAAAGGTCTCTCTGAGTATCAAATCAAAATTCCCCTTGCTTCAATTTGTGTATACTGAATGCCATCCTCTTCCATTTCACCTCCAAGAAGAATTTGGCTCCATCTTGTCTGTAATGTGGAAGACACTGAACCTTCTAGGCTTGTTTCTCAAGAGTATAGTCTAAAGAGTTATTAGGAAAATTCCAGCTGACTTCACCAAACTTGGGAACAAACCTCTATTGCAAAAGTGGGATCAGGCATTCCTGTTTGGCTGCAGGAAAGGTCTCGGATCACCTGCCATTCTTGCATGGGTGAGTTCACAGCACTTAGGTACTTCTCTTGCATTTAGAGGTCTTTGGATATGAGCCAGAGCAGTTTGAAAATCCCATTAGTCTAGAGAGTAAGGAAATATTTGAAAATATTGCTGTGTTGATGTGTTTGACTGTGTTCATTTTGGCAAAAGTTGGCTTGTGCCCTGTTGTTTTAAAGGATAATGAGGAGTTCAGAATTGAACAGAGCTGTCTTGAGAATGAGTGTCATGTCCATGCCCAGCAGTGCCTGTAGCTGAGTTATCAGTGTATTCCTGGGCTCTGCTCAGGAGCTGCAGGGTGGATCAGTGTGGTCCCTGCTGTGAGCTGCAGGGTGGGTCAGTGTGGTCCCTGCTGTGAGCTGCAGGGTGGGTCAGTGTGGTCCCTGCTGTGAGCTGCGGGGTGGATCAGTGTGGTCCCTGCTGTGGTTCCACCTGGCCCGTGTGGCTCTGGCTGCTTGCACAGCTCTGGTACCTTGGCCAAGTGCATCGCTTGCTCGCTGCTCGCTGCTTACTGGAGCAATATTGTGCCCTTTGGGGGATTTTCACGTGTGCATTGACTTTAATCCAGATCTGATAATGGCAAAAGCCACCTTTGAGCCATCGCTGAGGTCAAAAAAAGAGAAAAACAAAACCAGACACGTTTTCATTACTTTTTTTGAAATCCTAAACAACGTGCACGTTATTTCCTGTTTAAAACTACAAAGTTTAGCAGCAAAACACACCCGCATGTGGTATGGGAGGTGTTGATATCCCCTGCCTACGGCTGTCACTGACACCCACTCCTGCAGGCAAATTGCCTCCCATCAAATGAGCTCTCGCAAATACCAGCGTTGTTGCATATGCTGGGGTTTGCAGGATGTATTTCTGCATCCCTGCTGTTCATCTTGCAAAAACCCTTTTCAGTCCCAGCTGTTATTTTCAGGAACTGACAAGTGGGTTTCTGTAAATTAATCAAATTTATTCTGAACATAGATGTAACCCTTCATCAAAAGACAATGAAAAGGCAAGAAATACGTAGAGAACCCATCCCAGCCTGTGTCAAATCTTGCTTGTCAGCACAGAGAGATTTTAAGGGAGAGGTAAAATAGCAAGAAAGTTCTTTCTTGGTTGCTCCTTCTGTGCTCAGTGTAAGAGGATAGTGTTAGGTCTGGGATTTGGGAGGAGGTGTTGGAAAAGGGGGTTAAACAAACCACTTACTATAAACATAAACTTGGTAGCTTCACAGTGGTCTCTTAAAAGACACATTTTGGATACTTGCTGCAGGGGAGTCTGCTGGCAGTGTATAATTTGTTTTCTAAACAGGGAATGTAATTGAAATGTCCCTTTTGAGGTAACAAAAATATAAAACAGCTTTTCAGAGTAGACCAAGGTCTCTAATTTAATTATCTGCAAGCCTCACAGATTAAAAGTATTTTTTCATCCGTTCCTGACAGCCTGAAGTAGATGAATAACGGAAATCCAAAGAAAAACCTGGCAGGTGAAAGAGCAAAGATCCAAACAGTTTGTAAAAGGATTTATGTCCATTGAGATGCCCATTGTTTTATAGCAAGTAATTATATGTGAAATCTGTCAAAGGTTTGGAAGCTGTGATACCCATTGGAGGGGACAGGGGTCCCCATCACTTCAGGCACAGCCAGCTGGCTCCTTCGAAGCACTGCTGTGTCCCAGGGGAGTTACTCCTTGAGGGTACATTGTGAGCAGTGGGCAGAAAGCAGCAGGAGCAGAGTAGCCATACAGGTAGTGATGAGCTTGTGTCACTGCTAGCAGTCAGTCCTTGGCACCACAGATCTGGTCCCACAGCAGAACCTGGCACTGCAGAGGCCTCCAGAGGCAGCCAGAGCTCAGGCCCGTCCTGGGTGCCGTGGGTCTGGCATGCCCAGCCCTGTGTGTCCAGCCCTGCGTGTCCAGCCCTGCGTGTCCAGCCCTGTGTGCCCAGCCCTGTGTGCCCAGCCCTGCGTGTCCAGACCTGTGTGTCCAGCCCTGTGTGCCCAGCCCTGCGTGTCCAGCCCTGTGTCCAGCCCTGTGTGCCCAGCCCTGCGTGTCCAG
>JAOTQP010001286.1:137950873-137993912 GCA_026413545.1 Cichladusa arquata | reverse complement strand
TTCTCCTGCCTGACCTTCTCCTGCCCTGCCTTCTCCAGCCCTGCCTTCTCCTGCCTGACCTTCTCCTGCCCTGCCTTCTCCAGCCCTGCCTTCTCCTGCCCTGCCTTCTCCTGCCCTGCCTTCTCCAGCCCTGCCGTCTCCTGCCCTGCCTTCTCCTGCCCTGCCTTTTCCAGCCCTGCCTTCTCTAGCCTGACATTCTCCTGCCCTGCCTTCTCCAGCCCTGCCTTCTCCTACCCTGCCTTCTCCTACCCTGCCTTCTCCTACCCTGCCTTCTCCAGCCCTGCCTTCTCCTGCCTGACCTTCTCCTGCCCTGCCTTCTGCCCTCTCACAGCTCTGCTGGGGCCCCAGGAGCCTTAGGTGCTTGGGGCTCATTCTCGGGCTCTGGTGCTCACAGATTCCCCCAGAAACCTCCATGGAGCAGAGGAATCCTCAGGGCTTTAGTGAATATTACCAGAGCCAGGCCTGGGGTGCTGCTTCGGCTCTGGGGCGCAGCACACACCACACACACTGACCTGCAGTCGGGTAATGGGAGGCAGGAGCCAGTGGAAGCCTTCTGTGAGGTTTCTAAGGGTGTCTTTTGCCTTTTAAGGTATCTTTAGGATAAAACACCTTCTGTAAAACACCTTCATTCACATTTCATGTGAATGAAATGGCTCACATTAATGCAACTTTATTAATGCATGGGAATCCTTTGACCTGTACCCAAATACATGAGAACTGACAGCTGGTGCATAAATGTCCTCCTATCAAATGTCCTCCTGCATGTTTGTCTAGTTCATGTTTGAGTGCATGACTTTCCAAAGCATGATATGGACTTGCTTGATGGAAATACATTTTTACATAGTGAGACTGGATTTTTAATAATGAGGAGATAATAAGAAAAGGCAGGCAAGAATCAATGTTCATGCTGGATGTGTTCACATACCTTAATTTGTAAAGTACATCTTCATTCAATCCATATGCAGAAAAACCTACTATACAGTACTATGGATACAGCATGAAGGTGTGGGGGAGTGGGTGGTGGTGCTGTGTGTTTTGGAAGGAAATCAAACATTGGAACCATCTGTTTGTTATGTATTCAGTAACATAAGTAATAGAAAATGATTTTTAGTACAGCTGATGAGCACTGCAGAAAGGAGATGACCCAGGAAAAAGGTAGAGTAGTTTTATTTCTGATGACAAACTTGGTGTGATTTTCCAGGCCAGTGGCTGAAGGCAGCATGAGAGCAGTGGCCGTGCCTGTGCCTGGGTGACCGCCCAGGGACAGGCAGCAGCAGATGTCACTGGGGATTTCAGTTCCCTGAATCCTGCCTTAATTATCAAGATGTAGATTCCCCTCAGAGTTTGCACCCTCTCACACCATATGAAAGGGAATTAAAATTTTTGGGCTGTTTGTTTGCCACTCAGTCCCCATCTGCAAAATCTGTCTATAGTACAGACAGGAGGCCTGGAGTATCAAAGCTGAGTGGGGCATTAACTCAGCTTTTCTAGAGGGAAAAAGCCCTTCTTGTCCTGCCCAGACACAGGGCAGGGCATCTCTGACCAGCATACTGGTGTCTCGCTTCCCAGGAGCCCTTGGGACCATAAAACCAAGAGAAAGTTTCATGAACTTGGGTGTAAACAAATCTTGCAAACCTTCTAGTGGGGTATGAAAGAGGAGTGCACCTGTTTGCCACAATGTGCATCCCAAATGGCAGCATGGGGAAAATTTCAGATGCCCTTGGCTGGTGCTTCAATAATTGAAAAGCTAAAGTTGTGCTTTTTCTTTCCTTTCTGCTTTTTTCTTTTCTACTAAAACATCCCTGTTTGGTGGCATACCCATACAGTGTCAGCTAACAGGCAACTATTCTTGCTGATGCAAAAAAATAATTTCAGGGTAAATTAGTATTCAGTAGACTAGTTTAATCTAATGTTTTATCCCTTAGCACAAGTGTTCTACTACCATGCCACATGCTTTATAGACTCCTATGAAGTATATTGTTTGCCTATAGAAAGAAAAACAGAAGGCACAAGATAGAAATAAGCTTTTCAGACAAATTTCATTTTGTGATTGCCTCTGAGGATTGGTCTCTGAATCTCCAAGAGTGATGAGCTCCCCTGGATTATTCTTTTCAGATGAATCAGTGTTGTGTCCCTGAGTGAATTCTGTGTTGACTGTCCATACTTTAAGAGGGAAAAAAACCCAAAAAAACCACCAACATAAAAGGGCAGATTTAAGGAAGAATTAATTTTTATTGATTTTCTCACTAAGAAATATTCGTGGCGATTTTTGTTTGCCCAGATGAACAAACCTTTCCTGGCCACAGGAGATCAGCTGTTGGGCAAAAAATGTTAATTGCAGACAAATGTGAGAGAATTTCAGATTACAAGTAGCTGCAACATTTTGCATTTTACAGGTTCCTTGTGGGAAAAGTAAGTACAAGACAGTACTTTGGCATCTACATATTTTACAGAGCTTCATACTTTATTCAACAGTATATATCATTGAATTTGACAGCAGATGTTTAAGCTCTAGAGCAAATGCTGCTTCACCGTGGAAATTGGATTCAGCTGCCTCATTTGAGCCATTTGAATCTGTAGACCAGATTCCATCACCACAGACCATTCAGGGAGTTCTCTCAGTTCCTCAACCAAAGGGGTGTTTTGTACAATTCATTAAGTAATTTTGGGACATCCATGTCATCACCTGTGTGTCCAACTGCTTCTGTGCTCACTGCCTTGGACCTTCACTCTTCTGAGAGAATACAGAGCAGATGCGAGTTCTCATGCTCCCAACCACTGCATGAGGAATGTGCAGAGCAGAGCTGTGCTCAGGTTGGAATTTCGGTGCAGTGCACTGTTGTTACAATTTCCTAAAGTGTTTTCAAATGCAATTGCAGATTGGTTCATTCTGGCCCAGGAAAAGGCTCGCCGAAGTCAGGGCTGGATTTGTCTTTTGCGACGCGTACCGGTACAAGACAAGGGATTGAAACTCATCTGTTCAGGACTGAGACCAGTCGAGACCTCTCATTGTGGACGAGGAGTGTAGTGCAGGGCTGCCACAACTCTGCAGAGCTCATCACAGAAATCACCACATGTGAGTAACACCTGCAGCACTGCCACCTCCACACCTCCACACCCTCCCTGTGACACTCGTGGCAGCTCAAGTTCCTTCTGATAGAGGTGATTTATTTAAAAAATGTGCATGTTTAGGATTCTACTTGTTTAAAATACTGCCAGGTTCTGAGCCTGTCCCAGCTGCTGTGGTACCTGTGTCCAGTGACACACTCATTGTCATGCTCACTTTTGGGTTTGTTTTCAGCATGTTGTTTCAGAAACAAGTCTGTAGTCAGCCATGTAGGCCTGTGTGTCACAGAGGAGTGACTGCCAGAGGTTTGTCCAGAAACCCACAGAAAGGAGCATTTTTCTGAGATTCAGGAAACTCCTGCAAGCCTAGCAGGAGTTTCTCCTGCAGAGGGAGGAGGCAGAAGAGGAGTGGCACATTCACAAGTATGAACTGGTCATTTATTCACCCAGCTCTAAACACTAGAGGAGAGTAAAAAAGCACAAACCAGTCTAATAACCACATTTTGATGGGTAGTAATTTCCTTCCTTGAACATCAGGGTGTCACTTCTCCGTGCTTCTGTACATTGATTGAAAATTGATTGGAATAAAAGTACTTGGCTGCAGATGCTCTGGAGTGATGCCCTGTTTGGCCAGGTAGCTGCAAGCCTGGAGTGTCCCTGGTTTTGAGGCTGGGCCTTTCTCTTGAGTGCCCCCAGGCTTTGCAGTCCTTCCCCTGCTAGTCCTACAATTGGCAGGGCTGTTAATGTTGAATTTTATCTCCACTCATTTCCTAAAAATGTGAGAGCAGGAGCCGAAGCACAAATCCAGCCTTGCCAAAGGGCAGTTGTGGTTTCCCAAAGCTCAGGTAGAGCCATGTGGCTGCTTGTCAGCTGCCAGGGCCCAGCCTCCACAGGGAGCTCAGGATGCTCTGTGAGGGCCTCTGTTGTGCACAGCAGCTCAGAACCAGCTCAGAACAGGTGCACCTCCTCAGCACCATGACATTGATGCCATTCTTTACAAAAGAAGAGGGAAATCAGCCTCTTATTTTATCACAGCGCTTTTATCCTACTGCCAAGGATCCTTCTTGGTAGAATTGTTCCAAGAAAGTGATGGAACAGTGAATTTGGGATGTGAACTCCAAAACTCTTCATTCTTTAATTTGGATCATGGCCTTTCTTTCAGAGCTGAGGAGAAGATGCAGACTTTCTTCTGCAGTAGCTATTACATACAATTATCTGGGCCCTTTTTCAATTACCACAACACTATTGAGGACTCAGGAGTGTCTTCATCTTTGTCAAAATAATTTAGGAAAATTCTTTACAGCTCCTAATTTTCTCATGCATTATGTGCCATGTTTGTTGATTCTGGTTGTGTCTATCAGATGCAAGAAGAGTAGCTGTGACTTTGTCAAGGTTTGTAAGGAGGAAACACCAGTCTGAGCCTTCTGAAACTTCAGTACATTGTTTTTTGTCAGCATGTAGAGGTATGATGCAACACGAAGAACTGCTTTTAAGAAAGTGAGAGACTAAATTTTGATTTCTTCTCCAGCTTGCACATACAAAAGCCAGGAGTGCCGCCTGACCATCCACTATGAACATGGATTCTCTCTTACAACCGAACCGCAAGATGGTGCCTTCTCCAAGACAATTGCACAATATCCCTACGAGAAACTGAAAATGTCCTCAGATGATGGCATAAGGATGCTTTATTTAGACTTTGGAGAAAAAGATGGAGAAATTGTAAGTACTGTGTTCAGCAAAGGGTTGTTACCATCTCTTTGATTGTCCAACCTTCTCTATCCCTATGGGGGTGGAGAAGCACTAATGGAAGTTGGACTAGATGAGCACTGTAGGCCCCTTCCAACTGAAATACTTTATTCCATTCTGTTCCATTCTAACAGTTGGCCAGTGCCAGGTTCCAGTACCAGTATTCAGACACTGTGCTTTCTAGCACAGCATGATGATCAGGCTTTAGAAGGAGATAAACTAAAAAGACAGTTAAAATTGTAAAACCATACAAAGAGAGATGAAAGATTTGTCATATTTAAGAACAAACTGTACCACTAAATAGCCAGATGTTAAAATTGTTGTATGTATACATTATTTAAAATGATTGAGGGTGAAAGAACTTAAAAATGAGACCTTATTAATTCCAATGTACACATAGAGACTTCATGTTATGACAACAAGCTATGTTTTAGATGGTTTTAAGCATGTAGTTGCTGAAAAAAAAAAAGCTACAGATGTTGTGCAAACTGTCTGCATAGGCCTCTAAGCTGTCACAATGCCTAAAAATAAGGCACATATTCCAATAAGCAGTTTAAATCCATTAATTATGAATGTAAACATGGTCCTTCCTCCCAGATTTTTTCAGCAGTTCCTAAACATGGTGGGTGCTTAATTCTAAACATAACTTCGTTAACATATACTTTGCAAACTGCTTATTATCAGGCTTTTGAAGAGAATTTCTTACTAGCTGTCAATAAAGTGGATTCATGACTGCTGGAATGGTGTTAGTTACCAATGAGTGTTTGAGATCGCTTAAAAAATTATCAGCAAGGGTAATTTTAGTATTTAATTATTTAGATTTAATTATTATTTTAAATATTTATTATATTTATTATTAGAATATTTAATTATTAAGATTTAATATTTAGCAGCAGCATGACAGAGTTCATTGGCAAGATTCACTCTACTGCCTACAGGACAATTAAGGCACACCAAGGAAACAAAGCAACAACAAAACCAGACAATCAAAATCCAGGCAATCAAACCAGAAAGGAACTGAGAACTATCTATGGAGCTTGTATATGTGTGTTAAGGTGTGTGTATCAAAAGGATAGTGAAGGCAAGGATAAAAAGGAACACAGTAACAGCACTCAAACTCTACAGTACTTTAACTTAACTTAAACCTAACAATTTAACAAAGGAACAGTACTTGACTTATACCTAACTTTACTTATAACTTAACAATTTAACAGAAGAATAACAGCATTTAACCCAATTTACGACTTCAAAGTTGAACTTAGCAACTCAATAGAAGAACAACACTAAGCAGCATTTAACTTAGCTTACAACTTATGACTTAACCTTACTTACAGTCCTAACTTAGTGAGATACCTAATGTTCTTAAGCATCTAAGAAAACAGCATTTCTCCCAGATTTGCTAAAGCATATATGCAGGTGCATGCACATAGACAGAGAGTCAGTGCAAGCAAAGTACCTGTGAAAAATTCCCCTCAGAGGTCAGGGAAACACCCACTTTGGATGCTTCTGCATCTCCCAACAGGCAAAGGGTCAGGCCTTGAAGAGTGAGGGTACCAGCCCAGGACTGATTGTTTGGTCATCCTGCAGATCTGAGAGTTGGCTAACTCTGAGAGGGAGGTGCTGGTCACAGCCTGCTGCAGTTCAGGAGAGCTCTAAGGGTCTCATTTTGGACAGCTGTTTATAGGGCCACAAGAGAGTGGGCTTTGGTCCTAAGAGTGTTTCATCCTAGCCACAGTTTGGGTCGGAACTTTCTTTGAAAGTGTCAGAACAGGAATGTTGTGCTGTTCAGGCAAGGAAAACAGTTTCCAAGGTTGTTCATAAGGAAACCAGGAACTCCTTAGACAGCAGTAGTTCCTGGGAGCAGGTGGGTGTTTCTGGTAAGCTCAAGAAGGGATGAGCCCAGGTGCTGCTTTTCAAGGCCAAGGCCTAATGAGCATTTCTAAGATTGCAGTGCAGCCTGGAAAAAAGAGGAAGCAGGGCAGAATGCACCACCATGAAAGGCAAATGTGGTTTGTTTTGGTGTGACCCTGTTGTTGGGCGTCTGCACACTGACAAGCCTGTCATGCTTAACGTGTGGTGAGATTATCTGAACCATGACTGTGGAAAATAAAGTCCGAGTGGAGTCTCACTGCTGGCTGTGAGAATAGAGAAGCAGCTGTGCAGCACTGCCTGAAGTACTTCAGCTGCACCAACAGCAGATGCACTGGGCATCAGACAGAGCAGTCCCACCATCCCAGGCAGAAACAGCCAAAAAAGATGGGGCTGAACCTCTTGGAAAAGTGCTTGCAGAATCTGACTCAGTGTTCTGCTGCTCAACCAGGTGGATACAAGGCCAGAGGCACCAAGATCTCACCTGCTTCCAAGATGCTTATTAGTTTTAGTAACCTAAATATTTGCAGCTGAATGCAAAGGAAAAACAATATGGTGTAGAGAAGGCTTGTTATTAATGGAATCCTGGCCAAAATACCAGACAGCAGCTTGAGTACTCAGTAAATGATTTCTTGTTTGAGCTATGATTCTCAGGTTGACTTTTTTTTTTCTGTACTTTCAGCAACTGGACCTTCATTCCTGTCCAAAACCAATTGTTTTCATCATTCATTCCTTCCTGTCAGCAAAGATCACAAGACTGGGCTTGGTGGCATAAGTGGGATCCATCTGTTTCTTCAAAGAGAGACGGGGTAACCAGACTAATATGAAGTACAGTCAACAGCAGCAACCTGTCCCAGCTGGCAGCAAACAGCAGCCTGGGACTCAGGACTGGGCACTGGTCATTTCTGCAGTCCTCCAAGGCCCGGGTTTCATTTTGACCAGCTAAAGAGATGGAATGACAAGGAGAGGGGGGATTTCATTGTAAACAATGGGATTTTAAAATCCCATGTGAGACCATAAAAGCGTGTAGTACCATACATGTAAATGTTTCAGAATCATAAATTGTGCCTATTTCAATGTACTTGTCTATATAAAGTAAAGGGCTATGCAGACATGAGCACTTGTGGGTTGTGATGCAAGCCAAGGTTGGCTGGGGAGAAATCCTCTAAAGATTGTCCCATCACGTGAAAGTAAAAGGTTCTTTCAGTTACCATCTGTGCACCTCTTACAGAAGATTTTTCTTTTGGAACACTGCCAGAACCTGGCATGAATACCCAGAGCCTGCAAATAAACACCTTTAAATTGGAGACTGAAGCAATCCAGCTGTGGTTGGGTACCAGCTGGAGGGCCCCTGCCAGGGACAGTTTCACATGTTTCACATTCAGCAGTAACCACGTCACCCACATTCCTAGTGATGGAGCCAAAGCAAGACCAGCCACAGGGATGGTACTGAGAGCCAGCTGTCGAGGGGACAGGCAGGAGTGTCCTTTCTTAATGAACACATTAAGGAACCATTTTTATAGTGACTTCCCAGAATAGCTTAATGAGTTTCAGCTATCTGGGAGCCCCAGCTCAGGTAAAAGTTACCTGAATCCATTCTGAGGCATGATGATGCTTCTGCCAGCATATCTCCATGGCAGTTTTCCAGTAGAAAGCCATACTAAGATTCTGTCCTCCTACCCCTACTGAGTCACCCCCTTTGCTCAGACAAGGCTGGCTGTGTGGTCTTCATAGAACAAACGCAGGGAAGGAGGAAGACTTGATTTTATGAGTTTTTGAAAAATTTATTGAGGCAGCTCCACAACAGTGAGAAACATAAACCAGGGCAGGAACGTGAGCTGCAGTCCTTGACATGGAACTGCTCCTGTAGGCATGACTTGGCAAGACCAGATTTCTTGCTAGGGAAGTACAAAATTGTTCATCTCCATGCCCACAACTTCATGGTGACTGTTTTGCACCACAGCTTACTGTTGTGACTCAAAACGTGATTCACTGAGTTTCAGCCTTATTCACAGCTACTTGAGCAGCCAAAAGCAGGCAGGAACGCTGACCTTCAGCACCACAGATTATACATACAGCTTGCACCTGGAATAAACTGGTATCATGTGACCTGGTGGGAATAGGAAGAAGCAAAACAGGGATGCCACTTACGTTGTTGTTCTTTTGTAAAAAGAACAGCTTCACACAGGGGTGTGGTTCTGTCTGCTTTTAGAGTTTTGCCCTAAATTCCCACTTTGAAGGACAGGAAGTAATATACAGTAATGTACAGGTAGTAATATATTCAGTGTTTGTGGATGTTCTGTTTTCATATTACAACGTTTTTTTTTTTTTATTCCTGAGAAAGCACACAAATTTCAACTTAGCATCACTTGGTGGAAACTTAAAAACGCATTTTGGTTCCATGTTGTTTTTAAGCTAAGTTTGAGAGTTAAGCATAAGTCATGCTGTCTATTCACAGCATAAGAACAAGGTGATTTCCATAGGTATCTTAATCATCAAAACCAATTAAAATATTAGGATGATGGGTTGAATTCATGAATACAGAAAATAATCACTGAAGAACAGCTCAGTGCCCCACTGGAGGAGCAGTCCCATTCCCAGCACCTCTCACCAGTCAAAGGCACGCCAGGGAGGGATCCACCCAGCTCTGCACTTTGATTTTATTGTCATGGTACTTGCACTTAAAAATTAATTCCTCATGTAAATTAACAAGGTAGGAGGTAACACGTTGCATAACTTACCAGTAATTTCAGATGGACATTTCTCATTTAGTGCCCACTGCCATTCACACTTTCTGTGGCAGTTGCCTGGGACTCCTTGGGCTTGGAAGCTTCTGGGAGAGATTCTGAGAAGCTGAGAGCAGTCGGTACGCAGGGGGACAGGACTCTGAGGAGGAGCTCATGTCACCTCATCAAGGAAACTGTTGTGTGAAGTCTTTAAAAACCAGTTCAGGACATTTTTTATTGCTGTTCCAAATTATAACTTAAAAATTTGGAGACAGACTCCTATAAAAGTTCCAGAGGTTGAAGTGAAAACTTGCATTCTGGGCAGGTAGGTTAAATACATATGTAAACTATACTGCACTATTTCCTTATTCCTTTTAACACTTACAAATCACTGGAATGTTACACCTAACATGTATGTGCATTGTAAATATTACAAATTCCTGTATTAGTGCCAACAATGAAATGACACAAAGTGTAATCTAAGGTGCTCAGTACTATATGAAGTCTAAGTGAATAACTAAGCAGTTTGCAAAGAAAATTCATATTATATATATTTATAGAAAAAAAATAATGATAATTACAGATGCTATTTCTTCATTTTCAGATTTTGGACTGATTCATATTTGGATGGGATAGATAAATGAAATATGAACCTACTCCACATTTATAAGAGTATAGTGAATATTTATATTTTAGAGGAAAAGAATATATTTAATAAAGTCATTTATTGGATTTTTGTGAGGTGAGCTTACTTTGTATCCAGACAAACTATCTGGAAGGCTGTTCTTTGGTTCTGGGCTGGGAGAAATACATTTAAACTTCAGTGCTTCTGTTAAGAATTCTTAAATTGAGAGAACTGTTAATTGCATTGGTGGAATGACTTAAAAACTTAAAATTTAAAAAAACCCTGAAATCCCACAGGGATGTTTCAAGGCAGGTCATTCAGGCATCTCTGCTGAAGTTGCAATGCTTTCTCTGTCACTTATACTGGACTAGGTGGTAACAGAAGACTTATAAAAAAATTAAGAAAAGGGAGAAATTTCTGCTCAAGCTTCTGCATTCAAGGACTGAGGCCAACACGTGCCTTTTTTTCTCTTATGAATGGTTATGGGAAAAGAGATTTATTTTCTCCTTTGATTTAATTCTTAACTTAGTGGCCCAAATAGAAAAGCTAACTGTGGGAATTTAAGCCTTTTCTTTCAGTCTGACCCAAGTTATGACAGAACAGCCTCATGGAAAGCCTAAAAGAGATATTCCAGCTATTCCAGTTTCACTCTTTTCACAAAATAATGACTATAAATGGAATGGTCTTATCAGGAAGTTTGTATAGCAGCTTCACCATGAGAAAAATTGGGATACATATTGGAGCAAAAATGTTATTGGAAAAATGTGATCTAATGTGTTTGTTTAAAACAAAAAAAATAAAGCTGATCTGATTGTGTTCAGGGAATCATACTGGTGTTTCTAATAGTCCTGCCCTTGAAATGGAACCAGCATCTCCCTTAAGGTACTTTAGAAATCAGAACAAGACTCTTGACATGCTACCAAGCAAATCACCACCACAAACACCATAAGAATTGATCCTTTGCAAATAACAAAACAAGTGTTTTCTTTCTGCAGAGTGTTAGAATTTCTTCCTCCCACAGGACATGGCAAGCACACTCCATCCTGCTCTTTGCATTGATAAGCTCAGCTGATTTGAAGGGGAGATAGATCTGATTTCCACCTGAAAGCATTCTCACTGTCCTCTTGCCCATGCTTAAAAGTCAATTGGAGCTTCTTTGCTTTCAGTGGAAGCAGAATCAGAGCTTAAAGAAATTATGTGCTCCAGATCATTACACTGCCATTGATTTCTAAATTTATGTTTTTTTCCATAGAAGTCAAACTGGCAGATTGATAACTAGCTATTTACTGAGTCTATTTACTACACAGAGAGACCATTAATACAGTATATATTACATATTTTTATATATACACACACTGTGTATATTATGGACACTTTTTAATTCAGTGGTGACTTTAATAATAAGCTTTCAAAATTTTCACAAACTCAGCCTGCTTGCTATAACCCAGAGTGAACCCCCAGACTAACTAGGGCAAAAATTTAATTTAAAAGAATCAGGAGAAAATATTTTAAATACTTAACAAGGACAATAACCTCCTGTTGAATATGATCACCTGCTTTTCCCACATGGGATTGGCTTTTCATTTTTTTTCCTTCATCAGAATTTCTGTGCTTGTGTAAACAATTAGAGGCATTAGGAAACCAATTTAGAAAACAAATTCCAAGGGAGAACTGTGAATTGGGACAAAGAAGTTTGTGAATTTGGACAAGCATTAGTACCCAAGCTAAGTTCTGTGGTAGCCCAGTGATATTCATCATGTAATTGCTGTAATATTACAAGTAATCACCAAGTAATTGCAACCACATCAGTGCTGTCTCACCCTAATCCTGTGGGGAATATAAGCAGATAACATGGATGGATGATGTGCTTCTACATAAAACACATAATGTTATTATATTATGCTATGTTATGGTACATGCTTATTATATAGGATGGATGAATTACAAGTAAACCAGAAATGTGTACTAGTGAATATAACTTATATCCTGATTTGCAAAAACATGAAAGCAAGTGCCCAAAATATGGATTTGGGGTTCAGCAGCCACAAACAAGAAAATAATTTGAATTTCAGAGGCAAGGGGTGATGTTATATTCTGCATCACTTAAGTTACAGCACATGAGCTGAGCTGCAGGAATTCTCAGTGTAAGATCTTGGAACTACAACAGATGTAAAATAATTTGGTTTAGTGCTGTTACAGTGGACCGGGTCAAATTATTGTGCTTGCTTTTTTGTAGGTTAAGAGCATGGACAGGGACAGTTATCATGGCTTAAATGGGGCACAGAGTTATTAAGCCACAATAATAACACATCTACTATTTGCCCTAAAAAGCCACCAACACAAAAAGCAAGTGAGACATGGATAGCAGTGTATTAGTTCTGCACTGGGAATTGTTTTGCAAAATCCAATACATAAAAATACTTATGTTTCCCTAACTGCTTTCCTGCTGATTATTTCAGGCCAGCCTTTGAGTCTACGGAATTAATTAAACTAAGAACCACTGGGTTTTACTTTAAGTACAAGAAAACCAGTTCAAAGTATTAATTACTGTCCTGAAGGTATTTTCTTTGCTCATGGCAGCTAGCCTCCAGGATTATGTAGAGCTTCTGTACTTTTACTTATCAACTTAGGTATAATTATTAACTACAAAGTTTTTCTAATTACAAATACATAAACTTCCCAAAATTAAGTTGAAAATACAGCTTTCAGTGGCTTGCTTTAGTATTCAGACAAAAGTATCAGCATTCAGGTTGAACAGATAAGGCTACAGCTTACAGCTTTTTTTCTCTCACTGGAAGTAGAGACTTTCTTGATTCACTAAAAGATGTTAAGAAAGGTTAATGTCTTGATTACTTCCTTGTTTTCTATATTGAATGCAAAGAAATATGAGCCATACACAGTAATCATTACGTTGGAGAAATTTTGTGCATGCACCCATTAAATGATTATTTAAATAACTCTCTTCATTGCACTTCTATTTCACCAAATCACTAAAACTGGGATGCTGTGGATGTGTGGCATTCTGCAGACAAATGTAATCCATCTTACAAAAAGTTATGTTTTTCCTGGGCTTAGACACACACAGTACTCACTAGAGCCCACTGTCACAGCAGAGCAACTTCAGAGCTCTCCTACTGCAGCTCAGTTAAACCAAGCACACACCCACCCAGAAAAGGTCTTGTAGAGGTCAGGATAATGGTAAACTTGGGAACAAAGGAACAGAACAGTTAAACTCAAGATCCTGTTAGACATGAAAAATCTCCATAGGGCCCAGCTTTACACCAATTAGAATTAAGCAAAGAAAAATGTCACAAAATCAGGAAGGCTCTTTAGAGAATGCATGGATTTTACATACATTTTACAGTATTAAGTCTAACCTCCACATGGTTTAGTTCGATTACTTTTTCACAACATTGTTTCACTTACATTTATACTGCTTAATCTATTTTCCTACCAGGATAATATAGCAAAAAATAGCCCTGCATCTATCAGTTTTAATCCCATTAGTTTATATGATAAATAGGAAATCTTTAATACAGAAAGGAACTCCTCATCTCAACAAAATACTAACTTGAATAATTACATTAGTCCCAGTCAGGTACATGCCAGAGACTTAAACAAACTGAGGCCAAATTCAGTATTTTACTGTGTTTGCAAAACAGCTAGAAACTCTTTTTAGCCCTTACATTTCAGCATAGCACACCAGCTCTTTTCCAGCTCTCACCATCCTCATTACCACTACTGCTTTGATTTTCTCCTCTTCCAGTAAAAGAAATCTCAGGTCTCTCCTTAGATATTTTTCTCAAGAGTGTTCCAAAGAGCATGCAGGAAATTACAATGAAAATTCAGCTTGTAAAACAAAGAAACTTTGTTTAATGGGACCTTGTAGCAAGTTTCAAGCCCTGCTTTTTTTCTTCCTTATATTACAACACAAAGATAATTATGATTCAAATTCTGGTTGTTTGTTTTCACCTGCAGAATAGGAACTGTTCTTAATCAGTGTATAAAATGTTAATGGCCAATGCTGTAAACAGCTGTTTATACAAGGGGAAGCTGTACTAAGTAGAATAGAGATCTTCAAGTGTGGATCTTCAAGAATGGAGATCTTCACACAAAAAGGTAAAACAAAGTGGTAGTTATCAAAATTAAATATGTGGGGTTTTTTATTCGTATAAAACCAAATACACTGGTTGAAAAATATACAAAGCTTTATAAAACAAGTCAAGCTATATTCCTTTTAACAAACATAATAAATACACATATAAAATACCTCTTTTCATTTGAATTTTTAAAAAAATTTAAACTCTCGTAATAAAAAGTTTCCAACCTTGCTCCTGTGCTTGAAGAATGAGTCTATAGAATTACACTGACCAAAGTCCTCCCAGTGTGCAGATCTGTGTGTGCATTGGGCAGTATAATGCTTCTCTAGTCAGAAGTGCTCTGTCTCCACAGCTCCTGGGTAGGTGTGAATAGAACCCACACAGTGCCTCTACTTGCCAGTCTTCTCCAAAACCCATTCAATCACCTGGGCAAAGAAATGAGAAAGCAAACAATTTACATAACTCCTGGTTTTGAAAGCAAATTAAGAACATCTCACAGACTTTTATCAATTCTTTCTTTAGTCCTTTGTCACCATCTCTGTGGTATTTACTAAACAGGATTTAAAAGCAAACTACTCAAGAGGAGAAAGTGTTAATAATCTGAGAGGAAACAGCATTACCCTAGAATTGTATTTAATCTTACAGAATGCTTTGTCTTTAGGAAAGGCATTTTTAGAACTCCTGAATTGAAATACTTCACCCCATTCTCTCCATATACCAGCAAGAAAGTGCACGTAATGCCAAACAGCTCATGCTTCCAGCAGTAAAAGTTCCTAATGCCAGAGAAGAAAGAATAAAGGATAATTTGGGCACTGCTATATCTACCACCATTATCACTGCTGCTTTCCAAACTGGACAATTGTTCAGACCACTGACTAGTCCTTGGCAATTATATTTTTGTAAAGGAATTTCAAAAGATTTCCTAATACATGGAGATGTAAGCAGTTTAGGAGAACACCAATTCTGATGCCCTTTGCCAACAGAAAACATATAAAAAACTACAAATTTTCTGCCCAGACAAAGATGGAGGTGAGAGCAGTGTAGCAGCACAATAGCCCAGTTCAACACCAAACATCACAACCCATATAGTTTTTGAAACCTTATCATCCACACAAAGCAATCCACAAAGGAATACAGCACAGAACACAGCAAATACTGCTCTCATAGAGTAAGTTCTCTGGGGATCTAGCAGCTTTCTTGAGAGTGTATTCTATTACTTACCTACCTCAGTTCAAATTCTTCCATTTAATTTATGATTATGAAAACTGTACTGCAATTATGCATGACACTTTTTTCCTTCTTTCCCCCCCCCCCCCCAAATCATGGAGTCACTTTAGTGTATGTCTCAGAACTTAAATTAGCTACTTAATTTCTGGAGGAGTATTTACTTCTGTCATTTGCTCTGTGCTGTTGTTCATGTAAATCCCATGTTACGCACAAATAACCTGACCTGATATCCCTTGTGCTTACAGTCACTCACAAGCCTAAAATTACTGATTTTCATTGCTTCTTTTAAATAATTTATTTCCTTTTATAGACCTGCTTATTACTCCCTAACCTTTGAAATGTTATTTCCTTCAACACAAGAAAGGAAGAATTCTCTAATGATTCTAATTAAAGAAAAATCTCATCTCTCTTTTTTCTTGTTTGTTTGTTTCAGTGATGTAGAAACATTTATTGTCTTCATTTCCATTTCTCACTGTGGCACATCATCTCGGGAGCTGTAACTAAAATACCATCCAAAACCTGGAAATTTTGCCTTGGGACTACTGACTCAGAGTTGGTGTGAGATCAGAGTGAAATGAGACCCACAGCCAAGGGTATGCACCTCCTCATCTCTTAAAGCTGTGGACTAAAGCATCCTGTGGCTATGTACAGGAACAAATAAACACATGGTCTTACTTGTTTAGCATTGCTATTTGCTGTTTTCTTCATTTCATCAAGAAGTCCTCTAGAAGTTTTAAGGTCCTAAATATGAAAAAAAAAGCCACAGAAGTCAGCAAACTCATATGGTCATTCTAATTTGGGTTATAAGAGCCCTAATAAGCAGGGTAGTGTTACACTTATCACCTTGCTCAGAACAACAGAAGAATTATTTGACTTTGCTTTTTTAATTACAAAAAAGCAAAATAATTTGAATCTATTCCAGGTTTGCAGGGTTGCAGGTTTCCTTAGAGCAGTCCAAACGTAGTACTCAATTATGAGTCTTCCTAACCTTCTGCATGCACATTTCTGCATAATTTCCTGAACATTTTTTCTTCAATGATATTCAAAGTTCTTACAGTCTTGATTGAAATCCTGTTTCTATATAAACATGGAAATCAGCTGCAAGCTTACCCTGTAATACAGAGTTCTGGCAAAAAACAGAGAACCAGACATCAGAAAATAAAATCAGTGCAGAAAAGGGAAAAACCTAGATTGACTTTTCTATTTTTCAGTCCATTTAATGAGACCAACCTAATCTACTCTTTTAAACAAAGCAAGAACAAAATTTTGCCTGAAGAGAAAGAAAATTCATGTACTACTTGTCTCCAGAGGAAAATGATACCTATGTTACCATGCTTTTGCATTATGCAGCACAAAAAGGATTCAAAGGACTCCCACAGACTTGGAGCTGCAAGACAGTTCAGGAGAAGAAAATCCCATGACACCTCTCTCTAGAAAGGACAGGATCACTGCCATATTCTTCCTTTTCCACTCGAAATGGAACCACAAATCCTGATTTGCTCTACTCACACATCCCTACATGCAGCCCTTTCTGGTTTTGGATTAGGAGATCTTCCTTCAGGGCATATTTCAGGGAGATTTTGGGAGCACTTACAGAATGACTGTACAACTGTGTTCCAATAATTTAAGAAGTTGGTGCTTATCAGCAAGATGTTCTGATTGTGTAAACATCCAGTCCTGTTCAGCTTTCATTTAGCTTAAAGCACCATTACTGAAGCTGACTAAACTGGGCTGGTACACCCATAGTGGTAGGTTAAACACATGCAAATGAACAGCACAGCAGCTCAGCTTGTGAGCAATAGCTTTTAATCACTCCATATTGTAATTAACTTGATTTTATGCTCAGACCAAGTAACATGGGCTTCAGCACTGACTCACAGTCTCCCAGGTATTATGGAAAAAATTCTCATCTCCCCCTAAACAAGATGTTGATGCAAGTATACAGGGTGCTGCTGAGCCAGTATGTTAGATAATAGAGCACATCATGTCAGGGAACTGCAATTTCTGAGTCAGTTCTGTAAGCTACTTATTTAGCCAACCTTAGAACAAGGGAGAAGCTGAGCTGCCACAGCTACAGCTGGGAGATACTCTATTGCTTCCTTGGCTGTTGCAGCTCTAAAAGTGACCTGACCTAACAGGCCCATGCTTTAGTATATTATTTCACTATGTATAAAAGGCTACTGCTTTAGAAGGTTTCAAAACAAGCAAAAGCCCACCAAAATATATTGTAAAACTACCTTCTGCATTTGACAAGTCCAAAGGTTTCTCCACACAATCGACACATTACTAACACACCACTGGGAAATATTAGCTTAATCAACTCTGAATATCTCACATGCTACCTCAAGTTTTATTCAGGAGTGCCTTCACTTAACTAAGAATAAAGAACTGTAATAGTGTGCCTTCTAGTTACCTTTAAGTAGAATTTTGATATCTCAAATAGACGCTGGCTGCATGATGCAAAGCACTTATGATCCTCTGCAATTCCATGTTTTTGAAGAGTCTTAGCAACCACCTCCTTCAGCATCTTGGAAACAGAAGAAACACAATCAGAAGCTCATCCCAAGTACTACACAAAAAATTGTCTAAGGGAAACAAAAAAGTCCAAGACAGAAAACCTGAATTTTGTGATCTTGCCTGTCTTTAATCTATTGCCAAATGTGATTAGCTCACTGCCTGAATTTGAGCAGAGTCATTTAACAATCTATTTCCATTTCCTTCATTTAAAAAAATTAAGAAAATGTTTACATGTCAAGGATCAGTGAATACTCACATGGAGCTTGGAAGATAAAAAAGAAGTCAATATTATCTTGGGTTTTTTCTTCTCCAAAATAATATATATATAAAGATCACTTTTTGCTGTACTGATATTCCCTTGTTTGATGCATAAATATTAAAAAAAAACCAAAAACCTTAAAAATCTAACACTAAAGTCTTATTAGAAAATTTTCTGACATTCTTTACATCACAGATGTTTAAACTCTTCTGTAGGTCTGAATAAGTCATACCAATTTATGCTTCTTTGGACCACTCCAACTTGCCTTTGACAGTACATTAATGCTCTTGCAGTATTCTCCTTGTACCCTGGGATAAATTTAAAATTTCTTTCTGGCTTGGCCATACTGTCTTGTGTATTGTATTTTAAAGAAGCATTCCTAATATACAGAGCTATTAATTAAACATTATTCCATCGAATTATTTTAACTGCTATCATAACTAATGGATTTATAGAACTATTGGAATCCCTTTATTCTCAGAATAGTCTGTTCCTCCACAATGCCTTTGACCCTTCCAGCACATACACCTCTTTGGTGCCTTTAGGTTTTATATTAATCATCTATATTTCATAACTCCTATTAATTGATATTAATTTCAACCTTTTTTATTCCTCATTGTTCTCTCTCTCAGCCTTAATTCCCTGGGCATGATAAAATTTCCTTACACACTTTTTCATTCTTTGCTTCTGCAGCACTCTCCTCAGTGCCTTCAGGATTCTTTTACACACATAAAACAGAATGAAATTCAATAACAAATAACAGTTCACCTTGAGTTAAAAAAATTTTTACAAATCAAGTCTCATGGAAAGAAGTTAAACATCTACTTCTTCACTAAGAGAACAAGGTGGATTTTTACCCTTGTGTGTTTCTGGGATCTTGATTCCTTGTCTTGCCTGGAGGCCTCAGGCTCTGCAGCTGAGCCAGCCTTGGTGCTTGCCCTGTGGCCTTGGCTGGGCAGTTTTGATGGCACTGCAGCCACAGAAATGGATCTCTCAGAGCGTTTCCTCATCACAGCAACTGCACAGTGACTCCTGCTGCCTCCACTTGCCTGAGACAGGAGCGAGTCTGTACTCTCAGATTTGGTTAGCCTAGAAAGAATAATGAAACACCCCAATAAAAATAACTTTCAGGTTTTGTACCAACTCTTTTAGTGCCATTGTTTCTGCTATAGAAGCTGCTGCTTTAGAGCAGTAAGTACTGAGCATTCCTGCAAGCATCTGAAAACACAGACAGGATTCTGTTCTGTAAATTTTTTTGTATAAGAACACTCTGCTGACTGGATTGGGCTCTGACATGTAGACCCATTGCACCTCTGATTAAAAAAGGTCTAGAAACAAATTGAAGAAATCAGGTAACTCAGAAAATAAAACTCTTGGGAAGAGAACTGACCTCCAGTCTTAGGACGAGACAAAATTTCTTGAAACTACCTAATTTCTTTTGGCCCTATAGGAATGTCAGAACTCATCTTTAACTACAGGAAGTTAGGCATTATAATTCTATGGGAACATTGTAATCCTTGATCCTTCAACTGTAAGAGCATTAGTAATTCCAAACTCTAATTTACAAAATGTCAAATATAATCACATATTTTCTAACTATTCAGTAAGCTGCAAAAGATCTACATATTTCTAAAACCAGACCTCTGTTAAAGGCTTGATTTTGATTAGAATGCAAAGGGTATCAAACTGGAAATAAGGAAGAAATGAAGTATTACAGAAGAAAGTGAATTTGGAAATAGTGTTACCTAGCAGTTATTTTTCACTGACAGAGTTTGCATCTTCAGAGTGAGGACAAGATACAAAGGAAAATCTTAAAAACTAAACTTCCAGAAAAGACTTTAATAAACAGGGCTGACAATAAGAATGAATTTTGGTAGGTCATCTTATGCCAGCAGTCCTTTGGATTAGAAATTCAATTATTCTGTTTGTACAATCCTTGGCTTTCTAAACCTTTAGTTGTTTATTCATAGTGCAGGAGCACTGACTGTTTCAGTCCTAGATGAGGCTGTCATCTTTTGAAAGGCACTTGAGACTGCCAGATATAACCCCAAATCTGTTAAATAAAGTGTGCCTGTGCTGCTTGGTTTTGATTAATCTAACGCCATCCATGAGAGATCACACTTGAGAAAAAAAAAGAACCTACAGAAGAGGATTAAACAACTAGAACATTTGTCTAGATAGCTTCACTGAAACATTTTGAGATGAAAGAAAAGATGCAGTTGGGAAGAGACTACTGAAACATTTCATGCTAAAGATTCATTTTATTCAGTGTATTACCTTTTCTTGGGATAAAAGTAGTCCAGATCTTTTGATCTGTGTTTTAGCCTTGATGTCTCTGTTTTGAGTTCACTTTGTAAGGACTCTTCATCAGGGACACTTCCAGGCTCTGACAGGACTGCAGGAGATGGGAGAGGGCTCAAGACAAGTGGCACAGGGCAGCACTCCTTGGTGCAAGTAGTCTGAGTTTCATAGCGGATAAGACGAGTTTGAAGTTCAGCATATCCCACATCTCTCTCCAAGGCTCTTCTGTTATCTAGACAATACCTAAAATTGAAATTGGTTAAGAAACCTGTGAGAGAAAGTCTCTGCTTTATTACAATCAGAAAAACTTAGTTTTGACAGTCATGTGAACTCCAAAACTTTTTTTTTGTTTGAACTGGTGTACTGTTCTGAAAGAAAACTTTTAATAACCCAGTAAATTAATACTTGCCTGATGGATTTTGCTACACTTTAGTCCAACTCCAACAAAGAAGCTGAATTATACACTATTTGTAATTCTTTACCCTGTTCTTGTAAGATTTCCATGGACATTAGCAGAATTTTTTCCTTGAACAAACTCTTTGAAATGCAACTTTTAGCTTTGTCTCAGATAAACACTGCTGTATGAGAGATTCACATTTTTAAGAACTAAAAATACAAAAAAAGTATCACAGAACAAGCACAAGTTTCCTATTGATTACAATGAACAAGTGGTTTAATAAACCAAATTAACAAATTGTATTAACTACAGTGGGGCTGAAAAATAACAAATGAACAGTGCTAACTCAGTGAAACATACACGAGATAACACAAAATGCATCTTGACTAACTTTTCTCTGGTGTAAATGATTTCCAGGATTCCTTGCAAGAGAACAGTGTTTCACCCAGTAACTTACTGTAGTGCAGGGAAAGGTAACAGTAAATCCTGCATTATTTCAGCCTCTTTGTTACAAATTGTTTTGAGCAGTGTGAGCTCTTGCTCAGCCCACCCTTCAAACTGCTCAGCAATGTTTCCTACTCTTAGGAATGCAAGACATATTCTTTACTTTCATCTCTTAACATGGAGACATGTTAAATTGGTAGTTCTGATGTTTCCACATTCTTCAGAGTATTTTCATATTCAGGGAGAAATTTTCTAATAAATGGCTGATGAATCCATTTCTACAGCTGAGGAAGACTTTCCACTAGACAAACTCATTATCTGATAAGAAAGTAAGTTGTCTTAACTTAAAAATTTCAAGCTATTTAATTTTTCTTATTTATATTCTCAGTCCCCTGAGTAGTCACGTTCCTTACAAAGATAAAAAAAATCTATTTAACTTTGGAAGTTAAATTGGTCTTAATGGGGGACTTGAGCCACCCCAGTAATCTGTTGGAGGAGCAATACATAGGTCAGAGGCAATCCAGGAGGTTCCTGGAATGTGCTGTTAACTTCTCTGAGTGAGGGGAGGTGCTATGTTGGACCTTGTGCCCACCAACAAGGAGGGGGTGGTGGGGAATGTGAAGCTCAAGGGCAGCCTTGGCTGCAGGGACCATTAAATAGTGGAGTTTGAGATCCTCAGGGCAGCAAGGAGAGCACACAACAAGCTCACCCCTGGACTTCAGGAAAGCAGTTTGCCATGGACACCAAGCTCTGTGGCATGGCCAACACTAGAGGGAAGGGATCCCATCCAGAGGCTTGAGAGGGGGCCCTGTACAAACCCTGAGGTTCAGCAAGGCCAAGTGCAAGGTCCTGCACCTGGGTAAGGGCAATGCTAGCACAAATACAGGCTGAGTGAAAAATTAACTGAGAGCAGCTCTGGGGAAAAAGATGTGGGACATTGGTGTCCCGGCCCGTGGCATGGAGACTGCAACTAGATGATTTTTAAGGTCCCTTCCAACTCAAACCATTCTATGATAACTGCTACTCCATGTTTTTTTGACAAGACTTTAGCTCCATATATACATACAGCAACTGGGCAGATGAAAACTGCATAGTACCAAACACATTTGCCCCATAACCACTATACTCCTGTTAAAATATGTTCTGGGCATACACTACATCTCACTCAACTGCTTCCCTCCCACACTGCTAAGCACATTGCCCCTGCAATATTAATATGCCAGGATCTTCCTGCTCTCCACAATACTTGTGGTCTATTCTTCTCTTATTTTGCTAGGAGAAGAGGCAGCACAAGCTCTGCTGTGCCTAATTTGAAACCTCAGGCACACTCCTTGCTGAGGTCAGGTAGGGCAGCAAGATACCACACAGCAACAGACAAGTGGTTTCTTCCCACACCTACCATATGCATTTCTGTTTTCTATCCAGCTGTCTCTCTGTGCCACTTATTACAAATCTAAAAAGGCTAACAGGCTCATGAGTTACCATTTAGAAAAAGAGACAACTAAAGAGATAGGAATGCTTCACTGTCCTAGAGAACCTGGCTAAAATTACCAGATATTAAACACAAGTTTAACCAAACTATTTGTAAAATTGATAGGGAAAAAATACCAGCAGCATTGTTAGTCACATTCTGATAACCTGATAAGCTGAAAATGTGATTTCAGGAGGCAGCAGAAGTTTGCACAAAAACTGAACTAATTATACCTGGTATCCACTGCATTTCTTAATATATACTGCACTAAGACTGTCTGTATGGAAGAGTTATGCTAATTATCTACTCCAGCATTTCTATAGCCTTTTTACTTTTCTCCTCAATGTCAATATTTGCAATTTTCTAAACTATTTTTATGCAGCTACATTATGTGACAGTTTGCCCATTTGTTTGCTTTGACAAATAACTATTGCTGGCTGGCTGAGATTAACTAACAGTCCTAACCATATGGATCCTTTTGAACATCATTACCACTAACACTTGCCTGCTGGTGTTTTCAGGTTCCCTGAACGTATATGTAACTGCATCACAGAAGGTCTCATTAAACCTTTTGACTATTAGTCTGAAATTAAATATAAAAGCAGAAACTATGCATGTACTTAAAACATGTGCTATTCTAGGAACTTGATATGTACTAATTCCCTTGCCATTTTTAGTTCTGAATTACAATTTTCAGAGACACTGAGAATACATACAGCAGTACAACTGAGAAAAAAAGACCTTCAATGTTTTCACATTACCATCAAGGCAGGAATGTTGCAATTTAAACCAGTGACATTTAAACCATAATTAACATACCCTCAACATGTTGCTTGAAATATTTCTAATTATACCTAGACTTGAGACTAAAAAATAAATATTTGAAAAGAAGCCAGGAAACTTACTCAAGTCCATGATAATGGCATCCAGCTGCTTTTTCAAAAGGCAAACCTCTGAGTTTTCGAGGAGTAAGCTCTGGTGTCAAAAGAAATGCATTTTCACTGAAAAGAGAAAAATACAGATCTATTTTAACTAGTTACCATCAGGATAAATGATACTTCCAAAAATCAGAAACAAGTGCCTTGACATAGGAAGACCAAAACAGCATGTCTTGCAGCTAAAGCCCTCAGGATAAAGCATCAATGGAAAATTAAGTCTCTATTGAAGTGAGAATTTCTGTTCAACTAATTCCTACTGAGCTATTATTGTTACAGAAGCTCTTAAACATTTCATAGACAGTTAAGATCACTGCTCCAAATAATTTACCACTAAAACTAGGCAAACATCAGAATATCACACCTGAATAGTAGAATGAACTGAGAGGAACTGGGAAGTGACCTCCCATTTTTCAAACATGCACTATAAGTAGTGAATTCTTTCCCTTTAGCTTCAAGTTGTTGTCTCACCCAAGACTCATCTTTCCCAGACTTCAGAACTAATGGCTTTTTCTGGGATATTTCAATTCCAGCTAGTAACTCTGCAGCTAAATCATGTAAGTGTGTTTGTTTGAAGGTATTTCAACAGAATAAGCCATAGCAAGGCAGCTAGAAAGATTTTGCTGCCAGATTTCAATATACCCTGACATTTATCTCTAAAGAAGGGGAGAGACAAAGGCAAGGATGTAACAGAATCTGAAACTTACATACTGCTTGAAATTTTATTCATATAGACTGCCTCTGCACCATTTCCACTGGAATAATCTGAGAAAAACATCCAGGAAAGATGTGATCCTGAATCTAGCAAGGTGATAATTTGGGAAGACTGTCAGCCAAAACTGTAATCTAACAAGCTTCTATCTAAGCTCAAACATGGAAAACAAGTGAACATGCCTTTAATTCACCAGTCTCCCTCAAAATCTCTTCCATTCTTCTGTTGGTCAGGAAGATCCTTGGGTCTGTATTCACTGTTCTTGATCACCTACTGTGCAAAGCTCCTCATTATTCCAGAGAATTTATCCAGAGCATCTGCTAGGGCAGTGAGCAGCTCGGAGTGCAGTGTTCCGCTGGACTTGATTCAAATTCAGACCTCACTCATCTGTAGCTCAAAGCAAACCATTCAAGACACTAAAGGTATTCTATGCTACAGTGCTTCTCTGGAGGCTTTGAAAAAAAATCAAAGGCTAAAAAAATAGATCTTTGTAATGAAAAATTATTCACTTCTTTCCCACACAACTAGTTGGAAGGAAAATATTTTAGCCAAAATTCAAAATCTTCTGCACTCATTAACAACCCAGTAGAAGATTCTAAATCTTTGCTGCGTTTTTTTTCTAATTTACTTGAATTCTCTGCTCAGAACATATTAATTTTAGTTTCAAAACTTCAGTAACTGCGTTACAGAAGTCTCAAAAATCCTACAGAAGATCCAAAACACCAAAGAACCTTTCTCTCTCACAAGCACTTTTACTACATATAATGATGTCTGAAAAAAGGATCAAGGGCTGTATCAAATAATTGCATCATAGTTTCTATTATTCAGTATTAAAAAGGTCAACAAATATATTGTAGTGATTGCAAAGACTGTCTTGCTTACCTAGCAGTCTGTGACACACTGCACAAATAGTACAGGCTCTGCTTCTACAAACACTATGACTCTTACAGAGTCTGGCCTTAAATTTAACAGATGTTCAGATCCTGAAAATTACTCCAGTAACTCCATGTATCTATCTTCCTGCTGAAAAAGCAGTGGTTAATATACTAATACTTACCAGCAAACACACTAAGAATGAATACTTGCAAAGCCACTATAAGTTTTCTTCAAGAAGCACTTTACCACATAAAAAGCATGACAGGAGACAAACACAGTTAAATAGGCTCAGCTATTTCCTTTTCTTGTTTTGTCTTCCCACCTAGACTCCCCTTCACTGAGAGAAATCACACCAAAAAAAAAAAGCTCTGCCACAGTAGCTTCTGCTTTACTAGAAATACTCTTTTTGAAATGGAGACATAGGGCAGCAGCAGCTTGGCAGGGCTCCACCAGGAACACATTTGTGCTTCAGGTGATTATTTTGTTATTTAAATGCCTAGGACCAAGACCATCATCTCCAGCCATTTCAGATTCTGAAAGAACTAAATAGCAATACTGACTGGAGACTAAAACAGTTGATTTCACTGGCAGGCATGTGATGTAAGGATGTTGCAAGTTATAAACTCCAGTCTAGTCAGGCCACACTGTGACTCCCATTCCACCCTTATTTACATCCCCCTCCACCAGCTGTGAGTTCAGTGGCTTTAACATGCTGATCATACCGCTTGGGAACTTGGAGAGGCTGGAGATCCCCCACGGGCAGCCCTTCTGGGGTGAAATACTTCAGCAGCTCTTTAGCATCCAGCAACGTCAGGGACTCCCTCTGGCTGTCTTTATGTCCCAGCAATTGCTCAGATGAATGTGCAAACAGAGGAACTCTGGAAAAAAGGAAGCAAGAAAAGACCAATCTAAGATTTTTTTTTTCCCTTTTTTTTTAATAAACTCATGGTATTTAAAAAGATACTAAATCATTGCTAGTCTGGAGCAATTAAACTAGCAACAAAGTAAAATGAAGAAAGTGGCTCCTTAAGAACATTCACACAAATGTTCATGATAAAGAACATGATAATTGGTGCAAATTCTCTAACATTCGACTGAAGAAAGTAATTTCTTCAAGAATTTAGAGCTTGGTTATGAAATACAACATGAGAAGAAGATTATTCATCCCTTTTTTTCTATTTTAGGACCAAAATTGGTTCCCATTTAAAAAAAAAATACAATACACAGGAAAGGAACCATAAAGCCACTACTGCATACAACCCTCTGTTCTTTTCTTAGTGTCTTACATCAAGTGTATCAAAGTTCTCCCTCTACTGTTAAGCAACACGTTGTGTCCTGATGCAGGATAAGAAAGATAATCAATTCAGATTATAATCAGTTCAGATTATGAGCAATAAACACCGACTATGTAACAGAAAGTTCCTTCAGGAAGCTTCTCGACAGCTAATTAAAAGGAAGAACTTTGCCTATTTCAGAAACAAAAGCCAATAATAATAAAGATGATGATGATAATAATATCACCATCAGAAAACTAATGTGAGAATTTACCACATGCAGAGCTCCAATCTAAGCCATGGCCAACTATGGTACTTGAACGAGAGAAATGGGATGGAAGTGACTCAGAAAAGGACAGCTGGACACTTGGCTCTACAGGTCTGTCAGTCAGAACATTAACACCACCAAAGACCACTAAGTCATAGGATCACAAAATAAGTTGAGTTGCACGGGATCACAAGGATCATTGGAGTCCAACTCCAAACCCTTCCTGAGCTCTGTCAGGCTGATGCTGTGACCATTTCCCTGGGAAGTTGTTCCAGTGCCCAACCACGTTCTGGGTGAAGAACCTTTTCCTAATATCCAACCTAAACATTCCTTGACAAGTCTTTATATATAGAGTGAGAGCTAAACTGAAATCAACAGGATGTCTTAAGTGGCACAAAGATCTATGGGTTTCATTTGAACAGCACTGAAAGCAAAACGTAACTAAATATCATTTCAAACATAAAACCAATAGGCTCTTTGACTTCAAAATTACTTGATAAATGATATTAAGTACTGACTACTTAGGAAATATGAGGAGATTAGAACACAATGCACATGCTGACAAAAACACCTGAATTATCTCTTACTTAGGGTATGCTGGGAGAAAGAAAAGCTTTTGTATGTTTTCCTAACATGGCTACTATTTTCTAAAAGTGCCATTTTGGTCATTTAGTTTAAGGACTATTCTACTTTTAGTTAGCTTCCAGTTGTATTTAGTCAATAAAAATACTTCTTAAAATACCAAGAAATTACATCTTTGGAAATTGACAGAAGAATAGTTTTAGCCTTAAGCAATTTGAAAGATTATCAATATATGTGAAAACAGTTACACAATGTTTATTAACATATAAAGTTCCTCTATAGTAAAGTTCAATGGCTACTCCAAAGAAAACTCCCAGTATTTCATTATTACCTCATTTTTTGTTTGTTTTTTTCAAAGTTTTCCAGATTCTGAAGAACATGTCTTTCTGGCCACTCCAATGGATTTGGCTCTATTAAATCAGTCTCTGCAAGAAATGTAGAAAAACCCTAAAGAATCTTATTCCTTAAATAAACAGATATACAGTCATTCATATACAGATATTCCTCAATCTCTATATCTCAATATCTCTAAAAGTATGTAAATAAAAATCTGTCTGGTGATGCAATCAGAAATGTTTTCTGGACAATTTTTTTATCAAGGAAGAAAAAGGAAATAGGTAATGCAAGGGTAATTTCAGTTTGCAAAATAAGCCTAGAAAGCTACTTTACTTTTCCTTCTATGTTTTCTTCTTTTGGTGAAAAGACTTTACTCCTTTTAGTAAAAGACTGATGACCAGTATGCAGAAATATCCAAAGTAAACAGTGTATTTTGTAAATAAAAATACTCACCACACGTCACAGCGCACGACCTGGTTTTATTGCAGACCTTCTGTAGAACTGGCTTAGGAAGACAAGTGCTGCACAGATCCATAAAACATTCTCTTGTAAGTTTTAATAAGCTTTTGAACTCATCGGTAGAAATAACTGCAGGCTGCTTGGTCAATTCCTTTCTCTCTATAAAGGAAAAAATAAAAGGTACTGCATCTGCTAAGTAACAAAGAACAATGGGAACCTGCTAAAAAGCAATTAAACAAGAAAATCCCCACCCAAAACCAGTAACACAAATAAGTTAACTTGACACTTACAACTGTACAGTAAGACATGGGTTTATTCCAAAGACAATTGAAAAACAGCAGTGAATAGCTGAAGTCACACATGATTCATGTTTTTACAGTCCTTTAACTTCTGGATATGTGCATTTCTGAGTATACCCAGGCTTGAATCCCCCAGAGCAAAAACCTGGACTTGCTGAGACTAAAAGTGAAGGGTTCCAGTCTGCAGAGCCTCCCACCCACCTGTTTCTACTGCTACTGCAGGAGTGTGGCTCCAGTATAACTGATAGCCTGTTCTGGTCTCTTTGGCCATAATATCACAGGCCAGGTAATTCTGGTATGATTTAGGACAATCAGTGAATCCCAACTGCTCCTACTCAGTCTCTGAATGGAAATGGGTGACCCACTCAAAAGACACTAAAACACAAGCTCTAAAGCAGGCCCAGCCTCAGGGTTGAACCAGAGAGGAATCTGAGAATGACTGCAAGTTAGCAGGGGGTGTGGGGTGGGAGACAAGATTACTTACAGAAATCTTTTCTTTAAGCTGCTATTCTGTTAATGATAATACACTTAAATTACCTCCACAGCATGCCATTTTCAATAAGCCAGCCAATCTCTCTGAGGCATTTTTTCTTTTAATTGAGTCTCTTTAAGCAATGAACTTAAGATGGAAAAAATCAGGACACTCAAATGTACTTCTTTGCAAAGTCATAAAAATCTAAGGAGGATTACCCTTCAAGTTTTTATTATTAATCATGCATCATGATATATCTAACAAATCTCTAATACATGGTTTTCCTCTGCTGCTTAAGACTTTTCAAAGAAAGAATAAAATTTTAAACAGCTGAAAAACCCAAACCAGAATTTTTATTTTTGTAGAAGGCATATCCAGCAGTAAAGGATTTTGGGGAAATCATCACAGAATTGCATAGAATTATTTCAATGCTATGCTCAAAAATTCAGGGTATTCACGTAACAACCATTAACACTAATTCAGTGTTGTCTTTTCCATTATCTGACAGATCATCATGGCTGTACTTCAAAGTTTCTTTTTAAACTTCTGCTATTTCTTTACAAAGTGATCAACACACTTTGGTTGTCAAACAGCTTCAGTTTTGTAAGGTGAGCCATCCCATCCAATTTGAAATAAAGACCTTTTAAATACTAGTTTGAGAATTATCAGACCTTTCCCATTACTTACTGAGATACTCCTTCAAGGCAAACACTTGGAGACGAGACAGTTTTGCTTCTCTCTGCACAATCTCCTCTCCACAATAGCATGGCAGTGACTTGATAAAGGCAGAAATATGACAGCCTGTACAAATTAGGAGAAATTTGTATTACAAATCTCTCTTTGGAGTCATTACTTAATAGAAGATATAAATATAGGAAACATAAAAATCTCATATTCAAAGGAAACAACCAGACTTTCAAATATGGCTCATCATTGAAAAACCAAACAAATTCATTCCAGTTGAGCACCAGGAGGATAATTTCAAAGAGATGCCTGACTAGCATTTTTGAATTTCTGTACAAAACCAGTATAATGACAACACAATTAACATGATTAAAATTTAAAGAAGGTAAAAAGATCCTAAGTTTGATACCAGGAAAGAAAAGTTTTCTCCCAACATATGGTCAAGGACTTTCAGTCTTCTGACACTGTGCTAATGGGATTTTAATTAGGATAAATGGCAGAGTAGTCAGTCATATCACACACAGATTTATTTCAATATAAGGAATTAAGCAGATAAGATGCAGGTCACTTTGCTCCTTTTCTTTGCCAGTGTTATTGAAACAAATACAGGAATTAGTAGAGTTATCTGCTAGGTGTAGTTGTAACATGACAACGACTCCATGATAAATGGCTGCATACCTGCTCTTCCCTCGTGGAGCAGTTAGGATAGGAGTGCCAGCTCATACCCTAAACACTCTGCAGTAACATGGACATCAGCAAAGGAACTGAAGGTGATAACAAAACTCAATTTGTCTACTGGCCTTGCAGATTTTTCATCAGTAAAACAAGATTTTCAAGAGATATTTACCTAGATTTTTGGCATGGGCTGGTCAGTCTTTACCCCAACAATACACACTTTCTAAACTTTAAGCTTTCTCAGATTTGTTTTGCATAAATATTACCTGTATGTCCTTTTACAATAAGCAATTTTCAACTCATCTCAATTATGAGAAATTACTTACAATAACTTTGCATAGCCAATTTTAAAAATATGGTAGCAGTAAATTCTGTTCTTATTATATTTTCTTATGGATTTGGAAAAATAAAAGATTAAAAAGATTAAAAGATACATTCATAAAAGATGTAATATTTCTCCTTGTTTTCTCCCTTTTAATACTGACTGGAGTGAATAAAAGGAACTTACAAAATTTAACAGCATTTGCCTGCATTCAGACACTCATTAATAAATATGATTACTCTTACCTGACTCTGTTCCTTCTCCTTTTGCCTTTAGCTTTCCATTTACTGCAGCAAGAGTGGCCATCCCATTGATCTGGCCAGCTGAATGAATCAAGGTTGCTTTACATCCCCCAGAGCCATTGCCTTGTAGCAAGAAATAATATCGGCAAGATTCTCCTTTCAGTTCAATTTCTGGAACTGAACAAACATCAGGACATAACTGTGAAACACCCTCAGGAAAACAAACTATAATCCACCATCAAATTGCTTTCTTCTGTTCAGTGAGGGATCTTACTAACCATCAACCAGGAGAAGTTCTTTACCTGGGCTAAGTAAAAGGCAAACCTTTAACTGGCAACTTTACATTTTTACCATGAAACAATAAAGAGCAGTTTCTGTTCTGCTAGGTAAAAACAGGCCTTTTTGCATATGTGCATTGAAACAATGTAAGTGTTCAATGGATGAACATACAACTGTAGAAGAAAAGGAAATACTGTACACACTCTTCCCAAGGACACTGCATTATTCATTAATAAAAGCTTCATTCCCTGCTTTACCCTTGTGCCTGGATGAAAGATAAAGACATTCTATTTATAAAGACTGGCATATAGTATGCAGTTTTGAAAGTAAATTAATGTGGGATCTGACAGTAACAGTGAAAGGATGGGTTTGCTATCTTTGCACACAGGAAACATTTTATACCACCTTGGTAGACATAGCAATCAAGATAATTAATACTTCTTGATGTACTAAGTTTCAAAAGTAAAATATTTTAATCTCATAAGATATTTGCAGTACTGTCTCAATAATTAAATCTGTGGGAACTTAACATTTATTAGTACCATAATTTTTTGTGATCAACAAATAATATATTCCTGTGTTTGTTAAAAATTTATAGTTGCACACAGAAAATAGGGGAAATCCCATTATCTCAATACATAAATTCAGAGAAAGAAAAAAGAACAATAAAGAAAAAACATTCCAGAAATGTTGTCATGCTGTCCTGTTTCCCTTGTCATTTGAAACATATTCCTTTTCCAGTTTATCTTGGCATCTCAAAGCTGATTCCTAATTGGTAAGCTTTTATTTCACATTTTAATCTTAGCATTTAAGAACTACCAATACCAAGAATTATACCTTTCCAGAGATGGAAGAGATTAAGGATTCATAAAACCTTAGGTACAGTCAGATTAGTGGTAGCCACTAAAAAAATTAAGTTTTCAACTAAACAAGAAAATTCATTTCAAAAGCAGTGTTTCTCCTCCTACTCAAGGGGCTTAATAAGAACATATTGTGTATTACTGACCACATTATTACAATAGTTAATAGTATTAACCATTGTGTAATAGTTAATACTTGTACAAAACCTTTCCACTGGAGCACAGGACAAATAACCTGTAGACACTGCAGATCCTGTGCTCATTTGACTGCATCAGTAGTATCTCTCCAATAACTACAAATGCTGCTGCTGTGACCAGCTCTACACCTTGTGTACTCTACCCCTTCCAAACAAGCAGAGAGAACTTTAAATCTATATAGTGCTGATGCCATCTGGGTTTTGCTTTTTTTATGTTCTCTGTATTCTTCACACGTATATTTGTAACTCTGTCACCTATTGTATTAGTAGCTAGTTTCCCCAGTACTTTTCCATGGCCTTTCCCTAAGCAGAATTACAAAACTAATTCCAGAGCTGCAAGCCCCAGAAGGTACTAGACTCTGTACTGTCTTAGTCCTTCCTGGGTACCAAGGCTGAGAACAACTCTTGGAGATACATTCTCCTGGACAGAGTACAACTAGTGCTGAAGGGGGGGCTCCAGAGAAGGGGCTTGACCTGCGGGGAATTGCATCACCACTTGTCCTTCTAATTGGTGCTTTTTATCAATTATGCTCATTCCTTAAAATCTGTAAATGTACTCACCCCTGGGGGTGTGGGCTTTTGTGGACATCTCTTCATAACTGCCTCTGAAGGTCTTCATTAAAGATACTCTTTTATATTACCTCCTTGCTAAAATTATCTTGAGTTTCATTTCCAGGGTGGGAAAAAGGCAACACTGCCAGCATTCATTCCATAATTAAACCTCTTGTCCTGTTATACAACTCTTCCTAATTCCTCTCAGTTTTTTCCTGTCCCTAAACCTGAAAAAATATCAGTCACCAATATGAGCCATCCTCATCTGCATACTTGTCTTGAGCTGGCAACAGAAATAGTCACTGTTCCTTGCAATCTACATTAATTACATATTAGACAATGTATAAACAATAAGATTATAAAAGAAGGCAGAATCCAGCACTTCACTGTGTCCTAGGCAAGTACTTTAAGCATTGGGTTACCACCAGGTTCCTTTTAGCCTGATTTTTTCAAGTGCCTACAAACCTCACAGTCACTGCTTGTACAGTGCCTCCACTTGTAGGACACATTTACTGGCAGACAGAAAAACTTCCCCCAGCCTTGGTCTGCACTGATTCTCTTCTCCCACTTTCTGAATCAGATTTCTAAGCACTGGCACAGGGTATGAGAGTCAGCTGCCATCAGTGGAGCCATACAGGGAGCACATTTTCAGTCACAGGTTTAGAACACTGGCTCCCAGGAGAATGGAGGCATTCAGCATTTCTTAATAGTCTGTACTTTCCCAGGAGAGACTGAAATTAAATGCAAGTGCACTGCAGAACCTCTGGAAATGCTTAAATGAGAAGGGAAGCACCTCAGTGAAGCAGACTAGAATTGCATCTGCAGAAGAAAATCTCTGTGCCATGGATTTTACAATCACCTTACAAAGACGTGTGGAAATTGAATCTTAACTGACAAACAGGACATAAAAATGGTTTAAAGGAGATGCCTTGTTTCCCCAAAGCTTGCCATGATGTTACCATTTTTCTTCCTATAGATTTGCATAGCTGAACTTGCTTTCACCAAATCTTCTCATGTCAATGACGATTACAATAATTGATTCATTTCACTGAAGTTAAAAAGAGAATCCCAAATGTACAGAAAAAACTCACCAATACACACACACACATATATATATATCTACATATAACCCCAACAAAATACACGTACCAGAAATAACCTTGGATTTCTTAGCCATATATTCCTTCCATTTCTTGGTGCTCAGCTGAGCAGGAGATGGGATCAATACACTGCTTACATTACATGGCAATGTAAATAAAGCTCCCACCTAAATAAGGAGAGCAAATATAAGACATACAATATTAGTGAAACCTGTTTTACATTTCATTCTTGAGCTACTGATTTGGCACTATTTCAAATCTATTGGAATTGAAGAAAAACATCTCCACTTAACATATCTGTCATTCATATCAATCAAAATGGAACTTCATTTGACACAAAAGCTGTAAAAATTGTGTTTACTTTTTGGTCTAATTGAGAGATCATTAACTGCTGAATTTTCATTTCATACATAAAAAGGTATTTATTATGTATGGCAAGTGTCTACATAACCAGGCTGCAAATGTTTTTGTAGAGCAGTATCCAGAATGAAAAGTGAATTCAAAGATAATAGTTGCCATCAGTGATTCTGCATTCCTAAGAAAAAAAAAAAATTTCCTTCCTACATATTACCCTAGTCCCTTAACAAGATACTGGACTATGTTTATGTTTCTACATAGACTTCAGATCAAAAAGCACTAACAGAAAAATTGCAGACATATTTGAATTCTCAAGCAATAAAGCAATGCTATTACAGGTATTAGAAAAGCCTATGAACATGCAATATTTCCAGTAGCAGAGTGCAAAAATCCCTATGAGAAACTGTTCTTTTAAATATATTCAATTCAACATGAGCAGACTTCTAAAAAGTAACCTGAAAACATGTTTTCACTGTTTGGGCTTCTTCTTTAAAAAAGCTAGTAGAAATGCAAACCTTTTGGTTGTAAAAGATGTATAACCAAGTGTTCAGTGTTCTTAAGTAAAATGAAGATTACCTGGGATATTTACCAATACAAAATCATTTTAAGAAATACTTTGGTACAGCATTTGAAAAAGGACCTTTTCCTTTTCTGGCTAAGTTAATGGAGAACAGAGTAGCAGGGCAGAAAGAGAGTTACTAAAAACCCAAATAACAAACTGAAAATGAAACATACAGCCTGATAATGGGATACAATCTTCACAGTAAATAAAAAACATATGTTATTCATAATAACTGCATCACCATTTTCAAAGTGCAGGTTTTACTTTGAATGGCATAGATTTATTTTATAAATACTAAAAAACTTTCCTAAACAAGATGTACTACCTTGTACGTAAAGGTGATAGAATGTTCAGGAAAAACATCTTCAAACTAATACTGTGGCTATGAATAATCTCACTATCATTCCAAGGCAGAGGAGGGAGGGAAAAATAGGACTGTAAATGTTTCATGAAATCTTTTTATCCAAAATCAGAATATGCACATATAAAATAAAGAAAGCTTACCATTTCACAGTAGCTAGATTTTTGTAGGCCACATAGATGCCTGTCTTTTGCTAAAAAAATCAATACCTCAATTATGATAGTATAGGAATCATCTGTCAGGATAGGATTCAAAAATAGAAAATGCTTTAGGAGATTGAAACAGCTTAGACAAAGAAAAAACTGTTCAGTGGGTATGTATAGCATGGACCATTGAAATCCATGTTTGCTTTAGAATTAAATACTGAAGAAGCTTAGACAGACACTAGGTTTAAAAAAAATATTCCTGTGTCTTTTTTAGGCAATATACATTCCTTTATTTTTCTGCTATACATAAATAAAAAGTTTTTACCTTCCCAGAGAGAAAAGAAATCTGGTCCAAAAGCAGTGTAGATGCCTCCTTGGTATTCTTTCTTGACAGGCTCCTGAACAGAACAGCTTAAGGAACATCATCTTCACAAAGAACTATGCACCTCTTTTTTACAAATCAGGTTACCATCATATTTGAAAGAAGCACTGCAAGCATCTAATTTTTGATACTACAGTATTACAAAACATAAAAATTCACCTTTCTAGGTAAAGTGATACATTTGAAAATGTTATATGACAAAATAATCCTCTGACATCTCTATTACAGGCAGACAGAAACAGATATTTATATATTCAAAATCATAGCAGGCTTATACATCCTAAGGTATTATTGGTACACCAAGACTAGTACCAAAAGCACATACTTTTAAAAACTAATGGTAACATATCTCAGGATCTCTGCAGCACACTCACTCAGAGAACTCCTCTGCTAAACCTTGCCACAAATTTTGCCATTGCACGATAAAAACACAGTTTGTAGACAAATGCTCCTATATTGTGAAGCATGCTATATTCATTCATTAGAAAGGCTTGAGGCCTTTTTTATACTTAAACAGAATAAACATTTCTCTATTCTTTTCCCACAAAGATCGTGCACATCAACACACAAATTATATGTGCAATAATATTAACAACACATGGTTATTGCTAATGTAATTAGCAACAAAAAATCCAGTTGTGAAGAATCACTATGACTATTTTGGCAGGCTAGAATGGAATGAGCCCTCAGCTATCCTCATTTGTCTGCTGCTTGCATGGGTAGATGCTGATCTTTTTCTTTCTGCTACAGACAATTACCAGTAGTCGTTTATATCCTTAAAAAAAGGATACAGCTCAAACTCCAGATCTGATACAAAAATGGAAGGTAGATCAGAGAGCACCACCATCTGTAAAAATTCCAATGCAGGACCATAGTAATGAAAAACCTGAAAAAGAGATCAAATATATATGTAACACTATATATAATGTTATATCAGCAGAAATTCCTCAAGTGCTTGGCTAGTCTCATTAGCCTTGGAGATAGCATCTGAAAGGAATAGAAAAAGGAAAAAGGAATATAGAAACATTTCACAACATCATACCAAATTATATGAAAAAAAAGGAAGGTATTTAATTTTTTTAAATAAATCTGACTTTATAGACTGTCAACAATGTGCATCAAATGAATTCTCATATCCAAAATAAAATAAGATCTACCAGGAATAGACAAATGCCATACAAAATGCACATGTTTTAACAATGAAAATAAACTCCAAACTGATACCAATTTTTGCTCATTTACCAATAATGCTCATTTTTGTTTTCATCAACACATATGATTCTGGAGTTCTCATCAATTATCTACTTCCAGTTGAAAACCAAACCCAAACTTTTAAAATTAAGTTGGAAGGATTAGATAAATACAGAACTCATAGTTCAACTATTTTGAGTATTAAACTGAACAAAGTCTTTATTTCTACTTGAAAAAAATCTGCTACTCTATTTCTAAGAACAAACAGATGAAGTTTTAAGGATCTGCTTTGACAACACAGATGTACAAAAGAAATATTCCTCAATTTTATCCAATCTTTACTTCTATACTGAACTTTCAGTGCTGACTAAGGTTTCCCCAACTACTAATTTTCTCTGGAAAGTAAAATAGATGAATTCTAAAACTCAGAGGAAGAATAATACTTGCTTCTGGCAAAGTATCAGTATTCCTCGACTGCCACTCTTTTTTAGCAGCAAAGCAAGAACTTAAATTTGCAGTCCTGAATGTCTTGGCTGAAGTGCTCTTTATACAAAATTCTGGAAAATCCACTCCCGATCCAAACTGGAAAAAAAACAAGACAATAAATGTGTCAAAAAGAGGTAAAAAATTATTTCTCTTCAGCCAGTTAGATGTGTTATTATTTTTAACAATTAATATTATTTTATCAGAACTGTAAAACTAAGAAAAAATACGAAACTTAGATAACCAACTATTAAATCCAAAACAGTAATACTGAAAATGTAAACAATGTCACAAAGCTCTCAGGTTTTGCAGAAACATTAGACATATGCTGGCAACAATGACTTACACTTACATGACAATGATTTGTGATAGATACGAAGCAATACAATTTTGAACAGTAAATTTTAAGAAAAATATTTCTGAGGGGAGCATCTGGATTTCTCAAGTTCAGATCTTGATGCACTGATCTTATTTATCATTTCATCCTGCCACCTATGCAGACACATTGCACATTACCTTTGAATTACATGGTTGAAACCAAATTTGGCCTAAGGAATAAAATGCACTGCACAATAAATGTTTTAAATGAGTTACACAGATGCTTTAAAAAATAACCACTGCAATAATAAAAGTTATTTTACCTTTCTTTCCCATATCTGAATCTTTCCTCTCCAGAGTTCATTGAAATCAATGATATTCATTATATCATCTGAAGATACAAAGTCTGCTGACAGATAATCTGCAATCTTTTGCCAGCTACTGTAAAAATATCAAAGAATTAATCTTACTGAATTTAGTATTACAAAAAAACATGCAGTGCAGTTTGACTGAATTTACCTATGACCTCTTAGCACTGAACAATTTTGTGTATGTCAAGACAAACAATAAAGCTTTATAAAAGCTTTATATTCCACAAAGTAAAAAAATGTTATAGAATTGCTCATTCAGGCTCAGTAAAGGAAGTTTGTTCATATGCTCCATGGAAGTGACAGCAAAGAACTTTGACATCAAGTAGGACTGGCAATGGCAAGCTGCAAGCACAACATAGTAATGTTGGGTGCTAGAAGCTGCAGCAAAGCCTGGTAGCCACCAGCAGGGCTATCACTGGTCTGCCTGCATGGTTTGTAGTTTGTAGTTAACCTTCTAAATGGAGATACAACTACAGCACAAGCATTATCCAAATTCAGTAGGAGAGTGAACAGTGTCTGTGGGTTCTGCTGGCAGTCTGTCTTCTAAGGGGAATTAGCACCATCAACAGAACAGGAAGAGTAAGTGAAATAGCTTTCATCAGAGATCTTCTATACCCAAATAATTTCACTTTACATAAAAGGCAGCAGAAAAATCTATCCAGTCAAAAGCTGGGATATCAATGAGATCAAGCGTTTGTGGAAGTCACTGAGTAACTTTCTTGTCCTCCACATATCTCAGGAAATACTATATAGTAGGTATATTGCTTATTCTATCCAAGGACTGAACATTCACCTTTTCAAACAGTTTTATTAATTTAGGATTAAGCTTAATGACATATTCTATGAAACAAATTTCAATCTTTTGGGCATGGAGGGGAAGGAAAGTGGAGACCTTTGCCAAGTTGTTCAGTATCCACACAATCATTCACTTCATGGGATAAAAACCTCAAATCACTGTGGTTTATATGGTGAGATATATCATGGCCTTTATATGTCAATTAGAGGAGGACAGTAAGTAAATGACTGGACTTAATTTCAACTTGAATTAATAGTCTCAGTAACTCTTCATACTAACAAAATCTTGGAAAACATACAGGAAGTAATAGAGCATTTATACTCCTTTTTCAAAAGGGACAAATGAGGCACTCTACTTTTCCTCCCTGAAATATAATACCAAAGGTAATATAAAATTTAAAGTAAAATCAGCAGTAGCATGGATTTGTTTAAAAAAATCTGGAAAACTATAATCAATATACAAGTTAGCCCACAGCATAATACAATGTGAAAACATTGTATGCACACTGAACCCATGGAAAGGGAAAATATTTTACTCTTTGCTTCCACAGAAAACAAGAAGTGCAGAGGAATAGCTTTTTTGCCTGCTTCTCTGGTTAGGGCATGCATTTACCATAAATCAGGATGAGTCATTTCTCCCCTCATACAATAAGAGATGACTAATTTATGTATTTTCAAAGTACACATGTAAAGTGTTCAACATGCTGCTTTTATTTCAACCCACTGATCTATGCTAACACAAAACAGAAGTGACCTTGTTTTAGCCCTGAAATAAATGCCATACCCTTTAGCATCACTTGCTGCAATAGTGATCTGTGCAGAGTGCCACTCTCTCAAGTGCTTCAGGGCACCAATAGCAGGTAAGCAGTCCTTTAACTTGGGTCCATCACATTCAACAGCATGCAGGATTACATCAACCATTGCTCTGCCTATAAAATAGTTGTGTATGACTCAAAGTATCATAATTCAGTAAATTATTCAGAAATTTAAAGATAAAATAGTATTGGTTATCACTGATTGCACTAAAATCAGCAAAAATATCAAGTAACTTCAAGATTTAAAATGCTTTTCACACATTTTACTCATCTCTTGCTGCTCCTCTTAGATGAACACAAAATATTTCACTATTCCCTCAGTGACAGTGGTTCTGTACCTTTCTCATCTCTCACTCAGCAATGATAGATTAGATGTCTTCTGTACAACTAAGCTACATCATTTTCCTACTTTTAACACTCTAAATTGTTATTTTTCATTCTTCTTGAGTTTCCTGGTTATCCCAAATCAACTTCCACAACATTATATAACCATAACATGCAAGGTGATATGTATCTCCAGTTTACAAAATCTGAATCCAACAGTTCTGATGCATTTTCCTTCTTATTTTCTTGGCTCCCACCCACAAGCAAGCAGCTGTCAAATCAGATGTAAACCTGATATCAACATCTTCCCTTTTCTTATAAGAAACTTCCTGTGTTGAGTTTTTTATTGCTTACTGTCTATGATTCCTTTGGTGCCATTTCAGATGGATAAATTTATTATATACATAGATTTTTTAAACTCTACTGAACTACACCCTGCCAAAGAAACAAGCAGCAAACTAGTCCTCAGGATGATCTGCAATGCCAACCATGCTCAAGTTCCTAAACTATCTTCAAGAGCTGCATTAAGTTAATTCAGCTACCAAACTAACATTCTCTGAACTTTTCCATTCACTATGCTTTTACTAGATGAGTTTTTAGATCAGTAACTAACAAGATAAACTCCAATGAGATTGGTTTTTAAAGACAGGTTACCTGGGGCAGGCAATTTATCAGCTAATTGATGCAGACTTTCAGCAGCTTCATCATAGATACTAAGAATGAAGAACAACATGTTTAGAACCAATAAATAAACACAGTCACTTCAAAACAAAAGGTTAAAACTAATGAATGGTACCTGATGTAAGTATCTTACATCTTTAAAACTCTGCACAAACATACCTAGGCTATGAGAAATCATCTCCTCTTTTACTAAGACAGAAGCAGGCCAAATGACATCAAAATAATCTGCAGTAAAACTGGAAGTAGGATTCAAGAGCAATTAGAAAGACATTTTTGTATATATAACATTGGCTGTTGGGAAACTGTTCAGTTATCCGATAGAAATCATCTGTAAAAAAATTAAAGCTATGCTAAACAAAATAAAAGTATTTTCAGTATTAGTAGAGGATTGTTCATAGTTAACTCTTGCTTTGGTAGTAACTCTAACTCTCACTCGTTTAACTTTTTTGATCCCCTTGGGTCATCACTGTTAGATGTCAGATCACTGTTCTTTAAATAAAAATAATAATAGACATACTCGGTCAGAGACAGTGATTCCCGACTGTTACTGTCATCTTCCTCAAAATTTTGTGTGGTTCCCAGGTTCTCTTCAATTCTTGCTTGGTGAGGGTCTTCATTTTTCTGTGTGTCAACATTTATTTCCTCCCAGTCAGAACTGCAGAACTAAATTAGCAAAAAGAGTTTTGAACATCACAGTTTTGGCTTGTTCTACAGTCAGGCAGATTGGTTGAGGAAGTTTTACTATAAAAAAGTTAGACTTACCTGATAATAACCACAAATGACATGACTTGCAAAATACCATTTCTTTGCACCTGGAATACCAGCTACTGAGCATGCTGCAAAGAGAAAAAACAAATGTTTAAATTAATTCACTACAATCTGTTCTTCCTATTATAACGAACATCTATGTTAAAAGACTCTGTAGGTATTTAATGTGCAACAATTACTTGAGTTCTGCTTTCCCTTGGCATAGTAATTAAGTTCTAAACATATTAAGGTGTAGGTAAGTGTTTTGGGAAGTGTCTGTTACTGACCCTCTGACTGGTAGTAAGTAAGAAAACATTTCACCTTTTCTCTGTTCTGGGTAACATTGCTTTCTCTTTGCATGATCTGTATCAGACCTGAACTAAGTAACACCTTTCATAAATATCATTCAGAGTTCACAAAATGAGATGTTCTATCAATAGTTCTACGCAATAAAAAGCATAGAAGTTGAAAACAGCCTAACATTCCCATCTCCAGGAATTTTAAGAGCTTGTAGTGGTTTTCCCACATGAATCCCAATTACATGACATATGTGACAAGATGAGCTTATAACAGTAGATATCCAAACCAATTCAAGAACTAAGAAAGGGCATTTTTAATTTAAAAAGAAGCACAAAACAACAAAACACAAACACGTAGCCCCGAGAAGTACTAAACCAGATCTTAAGAAATCTATTCAAAGGTGAAAAATTGATTTCATATTCATGGATTAAGGTTCTGAATTATTACCCAACAGACAAGTACTGGGTCCACTGAAAAAATTGTAAGATATTATAGGAGTAATTAAAATATCACGCTTCCCACTGACTTGAGAAACAAGCCCTTTCCTACTCTTCCTTGCTCAGCTGGACTGAAATTTGCCAACTCTTCAAAACCCTTCCCCTTCATTTCTCACAACCAATCAATCTAATCATCTCCTAATACCTTACCTGTTGAAATGATGTAAATTCTCCACAGAAACAAGAGCAGCAGGAACAGGCCTACACCACAGCAAATGGGTTTAATTAAATTTCTGACTTGTTTCCCCTAACAGAACATGCATAGGCCAATTCCTTGATAACACCTGCCCTACCTCCATCACAATAAATATGTGAATTGCCATATTTACCTGGGAATGTGCTCACATCTGCATTTACAGATGCATTACAACTTTCTTTCAGGAACTGATATATGTCTGCAGCAGTCCCAGCTACAAAAAAAAAAAAAAAACAAACTTAAAGCTATTAATTATGGAATGATGAATTATTAAATCTTACTTTCTTGCAGATATAGTATGAAGTTCAGTGTCATATTAGAAAGTGAATTTAGGGGATTAGTGGGATTGCTTGGGGTTTTTAAAAGAACTATCACCCGCAGATTTGCAGTTTTAAAAAGGCAGATTTTCCTAAACTCTGCTTTGAGTCACGCACAGGAACGCATTACGGAGTTACATGGCATCATCGCAATAAAGCAGGAAACCCCCCGAAGTTCCCACAGGTTAAAGGCACCAAACACTTTCAGAGAGAAAGCAGAGGGGTGTTTAGGGAGGGAAGAGCCGGGAGAGCGCCACGGACACCAGAGCAGCGCCCGCCCGCCCTCGCCCAGCGCCCGCCGGGCCCCGCGGCCCCAGCCCGGCC
>JAOTQP010001286.1:137937882-137949897 GCA_026413545.1 Cichladusa arquata | reverse complement strand
ACCTGCGGCGGCCGCAGCCGCGGGCCCGCCCTCGGCCCGGCGCTCGCCCCAGCTCAGGAGCAGCACGTAGCGCTCCATGGCCGCCGCGCCGGGCCGGCGCCGCTCCGAAGCTCCCGCGCGGCCGCCCGGGCCCGCCCTCCGCCCGGCAGCGCTTCCGCTTCCCGCAGCCCAGCGGCGCCGCCGCGCCCCCTGCGCCCCGCGGATGGCGAGCTACAGCCGCGCGGCCCAGGTGAGCGCGGCCTCCGCCACGGGCCGGGGCCCCGAGCGAGCGGCGGGCACCGAGGGGCCCCGGGCACCGTGAGCGCCCCGGGGCTGCCCTGCTGTCCGCCCCGGTGTCCGCGCTGAGGTGCCGCTGGCGGGATCGCTCTGTGCCATGGCTGGGGCACAGGGACTCCGCGGCTCCGGCTGTGCGCGGCCCGAGCGCTGCGTGTGGGGGAGCTGTGCCCTTCACCGGGAGGGAAGGAGGCCTTGCGCTTTAAATATCCTGCACGATGCTGCCGTTCAAGGAGCGATGATGGAATCTGCATTTTTGAAACAAAGCCCTCAGGGCCTGTGACCTGTCAGTGGTGTTAGGCGTGTACATCGCACTGCGTTGGGTGTATCGCGGTGCTCCGTCCTTTTAAAGGTTATTTGGAGGGGGTGGTGCCGCATATCAATATTTCTTCTAGTATTTTTGTATGTAAAAGAAGTGTTGATTTAATTGAGGAAGATAGATTGCAGTAGTGTGAGCTTTTCCCATGATGAGTACTGACCCTCTTTCTTTTCAGCAATGGGCTACTTTTGCCAGAGCCTGGTACCTCCTCGATGCGAAGATGCAGCCCCCAGGAAAGATAGCAGCTGCCACTGTCATCAGACTCGAAGGCAGACATAAACCTATTTATCATGCACTAAGTGAGTATTGCAGTGGATGAAAGCAAGTTTGCTTTTCTTCACATGCATGTCTCTTCCAATTTCAGTTTTAAAATCAAGCCTGGTATAAAAGATTACATTTCTCAATTGATTATAAATTATAAATTTATTGGTTTTCTTTCTCATCTTCTTCCATCCCTCCACAATCTAATGTTGTTTCTTTACCAATACGTATAAAGGATGTTATGAATTTGTTTTGTTTTGTTTTTTGAGTAATTGAATTACAGTGGGTTGCTCTTTCATTTTTTAAAAAATCTCAGAACATGTTTTATTGATCTTAAATGTTAGAAATTAGTTCACAGTGCACATAAGGAAACATCTGAATGCTTCCTTTTGGTAGGTGCCCAGGACCACACTCTTGGAGTGCTTAGTTTTGAGTAAGGTGCAAAGAAGTCCTGTTTTCATGAGGCAGTGGGCACAGCCTGAAACACAGGATACTCTGAACATCAGATAAGATATTTTTTACTGTGAGAGTAGTGGGAAGTCATTGCCCAAGAGGTTGTGAAGTCTCCATCTGTGATTTTCAGAAGCTGGTCCTACTTTGAGAACGGGGTTTAGTGACCTTCAAAGGCCCCTTCCTGCCTCACACGTTCTGTGGTGGGGAGGCTGGGACCTGTTGGATTCTTAAATGGGCAATCACTGTTGAAAGGTACCTTGTTTAAATAAAACCATCATTTTGTTTTTCTGCAAATTAGAGATTCAGCTATAAAGATGCATCTGTAATCTTGTTCATTACTTGTAATGCCTGTGTTATGGGGATAAGCATTTTATAAATAATAAACTGATCTTTCACACTGATGGTACAGTGTTTCCTATAATACCCATGCAAATTTTTCCAGAGACATTACTGAAAGGAAGCCTTGAAGTTGGGTTATATGTGTTGAAGTGTATGTAGTAAAATTATACTCAGTCTATTTCACAATAGCAGATAGGATTTGTAGTGTTGTAAAGACTTTTAAATATCAGAGTTCTGCTGTTGCAAATTTTGTTGTATCCACAAGATGTCACTGGAGACTTAAGGCTGCCTTGAGAAATAAAGCAGATGCTGAGAGGAAAATGTTTTTGTTACCCTGTGCGAAAGACCCGTGATACTTCTATGTCTGTGAAGTTACAAAGTCTTGGAAAGTATTTCAAGGATAACTTCATTTTGTTTGGAATATTCTGTAAATCAGTACTAATTGCTTTACAGAGGTTGACACCAATTGGTTGGTTACTGCTACTGAGACATTTAGGAGAGCAAAGTATGCAGGAGCTTGTGGTTTAAGTACTTGATGTTTCTTTTGCTTCTTTTTTTGAACTAACAAATATTTTAGTGTCTGTGAGCTAACAGCTCATTGGACAGAGTAACATCAGGGAGATTTTTTTGTTCTTTTGTTTTTAATTTGGTATTAATATTTGTTAATTCAGTGTTCATATAATTGGAAGGCTGTTGGCAGAAATTTCCTTAAGGTGAGCTTATTGTGTCATCTTCCCAACCAAAACCCAAAAAAAATCACAAAGTCCAGTGTCAGTTCCCTGATATTTATGAAGACATACAGTGTTTTTAGAACTGAACTGTCAGAAGTGAAAGGCTGCAGCAACAAAGATTTACAACAAAGTGTAAATTGAATTTGCACTTCAGCTGTAATTGAAAGTGGAGCATTAAAAGAATACAAGATTAAAAAATAATAAAAAACTTAAGTTGTGAAACCTTGATTAATTACATGCTCCTATAAAAAATACATGGTCAATTTAAACCCTGCTTTGTATAGTTGCTTTGTAACCTACTCAAAAATGTTTTAATCAAGTGGGCCTCTTCAAATACCTGTGTTCTAATGTGGTGATGCAAATGAGGCTGAACTTCAGACAAATTTTCACTTTAGTTGGATGGGTGGTTATAGATTATACAGATGATCAAGATCATTACTTCTGAAATTAAAAACTACATCTTTTCTCGTATTTATGTGATAATAGAGGTTTTGTTAGCATTTTATTACTATAGAAGCCCTATTAAACTGACAGTTTCTGGCAGGGTGTTGCTGATAGATTGTAAGCTTTGCACTTAAAGAACTTCTGATGTTAACGTTGCTGATATAACTCTAAACATAGATGTATATGCTGTAACATTCACACCTGTTTGATAGATGAAAATGTGGTGTTTTTCCAGCAGGGCTCTTTGGGGTGGTGTTTTTAGGGCTTTTCCCCCCTGCCATTTCCCTTATTGCAATATTTTTGTTTGTTTTATATATTTAGCCTGAGAGTGTTACTATTTAATAAAGTATTTTACTTAGCCAAAATATTCAGCCCTTCGGTAAACACAGATACTGTTTTTATGAGAAAGTAAAATAACTTTTTTTTCCTTAATGTAAGTGCATATGCAGCATAAGGTGTTGAATAGAATAGAACTTTTCCTGTAAGCCAGATTTCCAAATCTTAGCTGAATAATTGCAACAGTTTAGTCATCTGGCCTGATGCTATTTTACCTGCTTACCTGCCTTCTAACCCTATTTTATGGAAGGTGTGTTTATATGCTACTGTTTATGTATTGCACACATAATAATTGTTATTTTGATTGATTCCCCCTGTGGTTTTCTTTAATATTTTCCACTTATTTCTACCTTGTAGATGACTGTGGAGATCATGTTGTCATAATAAATACAAGACATATTGCCTTCTCTGGTAACAAATGGGAACAGAAAGTATATTCTTCACATACTGGGTAAGCTTTATAGTAAATAAAGCCTGTGGTAAGGAGCTTGTGGTGAATTTCAAGTCATATTTTCTTAGTAGTTGAAGTCTTTTTTAGCATATTGCTTTAAAAGGGAATTCTTGCTTTAACTTTTAGGGATTTTTTTTTTGTTTGTTTGCATGTGTTACGATGTTTAAAATGGTGTAAACCTTTTTCTTCCTTTTTATTTTCCTTTTGGTTTTTTTTTTACACTCAGTGTATGTTGCTAGGGAAATAATCTAACTCAAAAGTAGTCTGAACAATTGAATAAGTTAATAGATTTGGTGAGTGAGGTTGTGTCTTATGTTAGCCTCTGAACCCAGTGATCTGGACTATTCTGTCTACTGTGTAATAGAAGGTATTTCTATTGGCACTACACATTTTATATATATATATATATATATATACAGTCACAAACTTTAATTACTCTGTCCTACCATGACCTATTTACCTAACAGAAAATATTGAATCAGAGGATGAAAAAAAAGTTGGAAAAACAATTAAAAAATGAAATGCTCTCAAGCTGTACTGATGTACAGTACATTGTTATATACAGTAGTGTAAAATATATTATTCTGGCAGAAATAACTTGTTTACAGTAGAGGGTGCAATAATCAACTACAGATGGGTGTGGATGATCAATTCAGTGCTTCTATTTTATACAATGATACAAGTACATAATAATTGCTGAGTGTCACAATGTATCCAATTGAGAGATGAATAAATCACACTGAGAAAGCTAATTTTGCTAGAACTAATGGTGCAATCCTAAAATTGCTGAATTGCTGAGAAATTATTTTTCAGAGGTGATGGGAATTATTGTGTGCTTTTTTTTGGTCCATCTCTCCTATAACCTAAAATTTTCTCTAAAAACTTAACATTAAAGCACTTGCTTCAGTACCTAATTTGATTTTGAGTAAGCAAAAAGAATTGTGCACTTAAAACCAATACTTAAGTCCAGTGGACATGTCTTCATGATGCTGGGCCTATTTTCATTTTGCTTAGACTGATTCCTAATAATGTAATTCAATCAAAATTAAGCCCAGCTTTACCTGACTTCCATGTAATTTCTTACTCCATGCTATCATTCATTTAAAGCTTATGCATAGATCTAAATTAATGCAGCTTCAACATGTCATATAGGCTTTAGAAAGATGGATCCATTGCAATAAAATTAGAATTTTATTACTGTAGATATGTGAAGTCTTCCTAAGATTTATTTAGAAAAGCAAGAAAATAATAAATACAGTTCAAAATGAATGGCTCTTATGTCAGCCCCAGACTGATTGTGAGTCTTGATCATCTGGAAATATTTCAGAGTTCTGCATATCTTATTCCTGTTGTATTCTGTAGCTGTTATGGTGTATTTAATAAGCACTTTTAAAAACATATTCCTCTGCTTGTGAAGCACAAGGTTTTTCATACTCAAGTGAGTGAATAAGAAACCACAAATGGTGTTGAAATTAGATAGTTGGCAGGATAAATAAAATACAGGTTTTGGGCTCATGAGAACAACTTCCTTTTTTGAGGGCCTATAATACCATTACAGCATTGTTCAAGATGTAGGGATACTTTTGTTAACATCATGCTTGAGTGTGTAGAGTTAAGCTTGTATGTTTGTTTCATTTTTCTAGTTATCCTGGTGGTTTCAAACAAGTGACAGCAACTCAGCTCCATTTGAAGGATCCAACTGCTGTAAGTGTTTTTCCCTTCTCTTTAATTTGTGAAACTGGTTGGTTTCCTGTTAATTAGTTCTCCTAAACAAATGGGATCAGTTACTTGCATATCTAAAGTTAATTTACAAACATTCTACTAGTGGGTCATAGAAGCTTGGCTTGTGACACCATTTTTGTAAACAATGTTACCTGGATTAGATTATAAACTGTGTATTTTTGTCATTCTTCCATGCTGTCCAAAGGACAAAATCAAGCTTGTTTGCTTCACTAATTTTTCACTTATTTACTTCCTTTTAGTTTCAGGGGTCTGACCTTTCTCATAAGTGAACTGTCTCCAGTTTGAGTGAGCTAAGCTGTACTTGAGCTTAATGACCCTATTGCTTTTTTAAGAATCATCAAGAGTAATGGTTATCTTTAAAAAGTTAGAAAGTGCATCTGCCTCTTTTTCCCAGTGCAATTCAACAGTAGGTTTTAAATGATGCTATTTTTAAAAATCTTTTCTGCAATGTTGTATATTCATGGTCTGTGAAAGAAATGGAAATGGTGATAATTTGAACCTAAGTCTCTTTACTGTCTGTGTTAGACTATTGTATATTCTGAAATGCAGTGTTCCTGTGTTTGTACTGATTAAAAAGATAGGGAGCCAGATACAAATATTTTAACTTACACAGTTATGAAATTACTTCTACTAGGGGTTTGAATGGACAGCATTGGAGGACTGAATTTTCTAAGTACTAATGTTTCAGAGCATGATACAAGGCACACAGAGATTAATAGATATTTATTAATGCTTTCGATTGGGTCACTTATATATAAAATATAAAAGTTTTTCTTCCTTTACCTAGAGAAATTTTATCTGCTATAAAAGTCATGGGTTTTATCAATGATTTGGAAATCCTGGTTTGTCTCAAATCCTATAGCCTTATACAAGTGCTAGTACTAAGTGAAAAAGTGGTCCACCATATGAATTTGCCTGGTTTCTGTTTCTACTGTCACAACTTCTTTAAATGAAATGAAACTAAATCCTACATTTCCATATAGTGTTCTGTCTAGAATTTTTCAAAACAAATGCTTTTGCAAACAGCCTCTAAGATAGTTGTATTTCCTTTGGAAATTACTGATAGTTCTATGTCTAAAATTGATTCTTCAGCCTATTTCATTTGAGCTTCAGGCAGATGCTGAGCACTGGGAGGCAGTATAACACAACTTGTTTGGGCATGAGAATTGGATGTTCTCTAAATTACCTTCTGGCATTTGTTCTGAAATACCTCTTTTATTGCCAGACTCATAGATGAATTTCTCTGCAAACAGAAGAGGATTAAATGCATTGCCAAGAACTAAAGCATGTTGGACAAAGGCTCAGCAAATGATGATGTGGCTCAAGTCTTGGTCTAATTTAGCAGCAGACACTATTTTTTTAACACAATAGTGGCGAGTCTTCAGCAATTAACTCTGTCATTCTATTGAAGATGGAGCATTCAGTTGCCTCTCTCATAAAGATATTTCAGACATGTTTTTATCATAATTAGTAGTAGTGGGTGGTGGTTTGGCAAGATAAGTTCTGTGTGTGTAGCTGTAATGGGTTTTTATTGCTAGAAACGTTCATTTACTAGTTGAATCGTGTTGGTGTGAAATGCATTGGGATATGACAAAAATGGAAATTATATGCTGATGTTTTATTAACAGATTTTATTTCTAGAACTAGCTTTTAAAACCTGGAAAAGTAGTACTGTAAAAAGAACAGTGTCAGCCTAAGTAACATACGGATCTTCAAATCATAATCTGAATGACACGTAGTTATTATGGAGACTTTTATAAATCACTTTATTTCACTTCCTTTCTCTTTTAATCACATTAAATTCAGTTCCTGTGAAGCCAGTGGAATTAGGAAGGTTGTAGGAAGCAGGCTGTATCTTCCTGTGGCATCCAGATCTTCATTTTGTAAAGTGTTGCTTCCACCCTGGAGGCTGCTGCTCTTTCTCTGCGCTTGGACTTAGTGCCTCCTGCTAATTCATCCTGGTGGTGCTTCATTAGATGAGTCATCTTTGCTTTTGGAAATAGTGCTGTTATAGAAATTAAGGCAGTAAATTAATGGAAGAGACTGCTTCCAAGGAAAAAGATGTTGTAAACTTGTATGGTGCTACGTAGAAATTTTGCAATGGATTTGACTATTTTCAGTTTATATAAGACTTTCTTGAGTGTGTGTGTATATAGTATATAGCAGGAATGCTTAGCACTGTCTATTTACTTATATCTAAATTCAAACATGCAAATCCCCAAGATAAATATTTTTCTGTTAGATTTGTTTCTAGTATACAGAGTGTTTTAGGAAAACCTGGTTCACAGCTAATGGCTAGTTAAAAAGATTATAATGAGTAATTTTGATGAGCAATTGATGCAAGATGCCATTGTTTATGCTTACATGGGAGGCTGAAAGCTGTAAGTATAGTTGTCAGAATTTAGACAAGGTTACTGGATTATCACCTTTGATCATTTCTAGCTCCTTCCTAGAGTGCCACCCTAGGAAGATTAAGTGATATTCTCACTTAATGGGGGCTGACCTCATTGTATCTATTTTGCTAATTCTGTAGCTTTGTGTTCCTTGCAGGTGGTAGTTGTACTTCAGAGGGATTGTGCTGAATTTGAATTTACATGTGCCTTTTTTCAGAGGGCCATAGGATGGTTCAAATTGAAGAGGACCTGAGGAAATCTCTAGTCCAACTTCCTACTCAAAGCAATGTCAACTATTGGGTCAGATAAGGCTGCTAGGGATTCATCCAGACAGGTCTTGAAAGCTTCCCATGGCAAGTATTTGTAATCCATTACTTCTCTTCTTTGTTGAAAGGAATCACCTGTCCAGTCATAAGTGTCTGATCTCTGGTGTATAATTTTGTCCCTGAGATTAGAAAAAGACTACTTTCTTTTTTTTCCATTGCTAAGTATCTTTCATGTTAATATGGGGCAGTGAATGCAAAAAGAAATCTGCATATTTGATGTTTCATATAGAGCTTAAAGTTCCTTGTTCATTTTGCCAAGTTTTTCAGCAATTCAGAAAAATTTGGGTTTATGCAAGGGTGAAATTTACTTGTTAATAAAAAGTTACCAAAAGTATATAGTCCAGCACATTTTTACCTTAAATACTTGTGAGTTCATTTGAGAGGCATGAGGAGGGGAGTCTCTGAATCTGTTTAAAATTTCTGGTGTTTTCAGTTGTCTGCTCTTCTGCAAAATAGCTGAGAATAGAACTCATCTATTGAAATCGGCTGGGCTGCTTAAGAAGTGCTTATTGAATAAAAAAAACCAGCTTGTTCACATTTCTCTGACTTAGATTGAATGTAAATTCTTGGGCCACCCATAAGCAAAACTATTAAATATGTTCTTTGGGTGCACCATGAAACTTTGTTGCTGTAGTTCAAAACAGCCACTCTGTTCACAGGTTAATATAACACTAATATTCTGTATTGTAGCAGTAGTCTCTTAGGATGTAAGTGGGCAGACAGCATTAATTTCCATTGGAGGCTGCTAAAAAAAATCTGATTGAAAAATTTGGCATGTTTTCTTTGCCAGGACAAGCTTGAAAATAAAGGAAATGCCTAAACCTTTGGATTTGCGATGTAGGTGTTTGGAATGCGTAGAGGTTTGGGATTTTTTTGGCTTTTTAAAATAAAACTTGCAGGAGTTTTATTTAGCTGGAAAACTGCTGATGGTCATGAGACCAGCACTTTAAAAATTAGATTTCTAGGTACTTGATACAGAAAGACTAAAAGATGTAGTTTTAAATCTTGGATTTGAGAGGGAGCAAAGATTACTTGAAAAAACTTCTTGGAAAAATCTTATAACTTTTCATTCAAATGCTTGCAAAATAATGTTGTCAGATTTAATCTGTAGAAGCAGATAGTAATCCTGTGAGGACAAAGTTTGATTTGTGATTTGAAAGGTAGGCAAAGCTCGGCTTAATTTTTTTTTTCTGGCTGCATCTGAAACTTGACCCCAGAAAAGAAAAAGAAGAAATTCCATTTGTCTGAGACCAAATGCTCAGTGAGAGGATTGACCTTTGCAGTATTCAGAGACTGTGTTGCCTAGGACAGAGAAATAATGGGCAATAATTGTTCAGAATGAGTGTTACCTGCTAGGGAAGATTATTAAGTGAAGCAGGGTAGCTCTATGGAAATGTGCTGGGAGGGAGCCTCTGGGGGTGTCAGGGTTTTGTTTGTTCAGTTGCTGGCACTGATATGAAGGGGTTTAAAATGTTCTGATTCTCCCTTTGAATGCCCTTTAGCAACTTCTTGCACATACAGACTTGCCATTATATCTGCCTAATAATGGTCTTTTGAAGAAAAGCTCAGACAGAAAACATAGTTAAATCTTGCTATTTGTATTTGAGAACCTTTTTTTTGCATCAGTAAGGGATAGTTGATAGAATAATATTTACAAGCTAGAAGTCAGTTACTGAAACACTAGATGTAGTAGCATTTTCTTCTATTACTGGGGAGTAATGTTTTTTATGGAAGTAGAACAAAACTTCAAAGACTGGATTAATAGGGACACAAATTAGTTTTGCATGGGGAGGAGAACATGCTATCTTGAAACGTTATCTGGAAACCTCCAGGTGATCTGAGTAAGTCTTAGAGCTGACTTGGTCATTCTCTTCACAGTACACAATAATAAATGCTTGTATTAAAAGTCTTAATCTGTTCCTTATTTTTGAGTCAAGTTAATAAATTAAAGAAAACATTTAACTTGCACATTTTTGTTAAGTGGAAAGCAGCAGTGGAACCCTCCTAGGGCCGCAGAAAGAATTGCTATGGAGACTAGCAGGGTTGGGTTTAGTGATTTTGAGGTCATAAAGAATAGTGTTATAGGGGGGAATTTTATGGCTGTGGACAGGAGAAGTCCTGTTATTAGGGAAGTTCCTTGGAGTACTTCAGGAAATCAGAAGTGGAATGGTACTAGCCCTAGTTTTATTGCAATGGCTGAGGTTAAAATTAGGCATGCTGTAGGGCAAGTTAGTTGGGTGATATCTCACTGCCCGGTTTGTCATGCGTTGGTTATGCTGGAGAACAGAATTAGTGCGGAGGCAGCTGCTTGGACCAGGAAGTACTTGGTTGCGGCTTCTACGGCCCGCGGGTGGTGAGATTTTGAGATTAGTGGGAGGATAGCCAGAGTGTTGATTTCTAGTCCGGTTCAGGCTACGACTCAGTGGTTGCTTGTGATTGTGATAGTGGTTCCTAGAAGTAGGCTAATGGTAAAGATTGCTTTTGCTTGGGGGTTCATTAGCAGGGGAAGGAGTTGAACCATCATTTTCGGGGTATGGGCCCGATAGCTTGTTTAGCTTACCCTACTAGAAAATAATATAAGGGGAGTATGGAGGGTTTTGATTCCTCTAGTGTAGGTTCAATTCCTACTTTTCTAGGTACTTAGGAAATGAGAGGGTTGGTATACCTCTGTGTCCACTTTATCATAGTGGCCCTTAAGTCTCAGGCACATTTCCTTGAGGTCTTAGGTATGGGGGTAGGCCTGCATAGCAGATTGGCATGCTGATATGTCATAGGCATAGAGCAAGTGTGAGTGGTAGGAAGTTTTTTCATAGTAGGTGTATCAGTTGGTCGTATCGAAATCGTGGGTAGGAGGCACGAATTCACAGGAACCCCGCTGATAGGAGGAGGGCTTTTGTGGCTAGGATTACTGGGTATAGTTCTTGGGGTGGGTTTAGGGCACTTGGGTTAAAGAATATAATGGCAGTTAGTGTGTTTATGAATATGATGTTTGCATATTCAGCCAGGAAGAACAGGGCAAAGGGTCCTGCTGCGTATTCGACATTAAATCCTGAAACTAGCTCAGACTCGCCTTCTGTCAGGTCGAATGGGGCCCGATTGGTTTCAGCAAGTGTAGAGACATACCACATTATAGCTAATGGTCAGCAGGAGAAGATTAGGTAGAGGGGCTCCTGAGTGACTGCAAGGGTGCTGAGGGTGTAGTTACCGCTTAACAGGACTACAGATAGTAGGATGATTGCTAGGGTTACCTCATAAGAGATAGTTTGGGCTACTGCTCGTAGTGCACCAATTAGGGCGTATTTGGAGTTAGAGGCTCACCCTGATCATAGAATAGAATACACTGCTAGACTTGATATGGCCAGAAGGAATAATAGGCCTAGATTAAGGTCTGCTAGTGCGAATGGCAGGGGTAATGGGGTTCAGATGGAAATTGCAATAAGGAGGGCTAGTATTGGGGTTGCGATGAATAGGATAGGGGAGGATGTTGAGGGACGAATAGGTTCTTTGATAAATAGTTTTATTCCATCTGCCAATGGTTGTAGTAATCCGCAAGGTCCAACGATGTTTGGGCCCTTTCGGCCTTGTATATAGCCTAGGATTTTACGTTCGACTAGGGTAAGAAAGGCTACTGCAATCAGGATGGGTAGCACGTAGGAGAGGGCTATGATGAGGTTAATAAGGAGTGGGTGGTTGGTCATGGATAAGCTAGGGAGAGGATTTGAACCTCTGAATTAAAGGACTTAAGCCTTTTGCATTTGCCGAGCTCTGCCACGCTAGCTGGGCCCTTTTCTTGGGCGTGGTGGAATGTGATAGCCTTTTGTGATTAAGTTGGCTTCATCACTTAAGGCGAAGGCTTGCTAGTGGTATTGGCCTCACTTTTCCTATCCTTTCGTACTGGGAAGAGTTCATCATAGATAGAAACCGACCTGGATTACTCCGGTCTGAA
>JAOTQP010001286.1:137910143-137937782 GCA_026413545.1 Cichladusa arquata | reverse complement strand
ATATATTTTAATTTATTTGTACTCATAAAATGTATTAACGTGTTGTAAGGGACTGGAAGTGCAAGAGTTTTAATAGAGCTGACTTCAGATTCCTTCTAATTAGCCCTTTAAATTGGAGACTAAAAGAATAATGTCATACAACTGTGTTATTAAGAGCATGTCTGTGCTGTGATGTATAAATTAGCCAAGCTGACAAAAAGATATTGCAATATTCAAGATGACAATTGCAATTAGAGCCAATGTGAACTTAGTAATTAAAAAAAAATTGGGCAAACAGCATTCCAGTAGTATAAAAATCCCCAAATACTAATGCTGGGGTGGCTGTGTACATCTGATGGTGGATGTCTTTACCTGATGGAGAAAGTGTCATGGTCTTTAGGAGTAAGTATTTATGAGGATATGGAATTTTACACATTGCTAGTACTAAAGGTAAAGGACTGGGGGAGGAGGCAGTGAGAGTACTTGAATAACTGAATAAACTGTTAAGCTGTGCTAATCAATTTCAAAATGAGATCAAGGTTGCAGTGAGAGCTGTGGGTGGGTAGACCTCTCTGTCAATCTGTAATCCCACAGAAATCACTAGCTTTTCTAACTTTAATGTAAAATTAAACTCTTGCTATTTTAATCACTCAAAGTAAGCATAATGGCATAGAAAGCAATAAGGTTTGTCTTGTATTAGAAGTGTATTACAAGCATATAAAAACGGGGGTTTTATTGTTAATTCCTGAAAGAAACAACATGTTCAGATGTGTGTTTTCAGGGAGCATTGAATCTGGGTTTGGGTTTCGCGTGAGTTCAGTAGCAGATTGGCAAATCCATACTTTTTTTATTCAGTGTTGGTCTACTTTTAGTAAAACTTGAGCATGTTCAGGTAACAGAAGAGCCCTTATTTACTTAACACCTTGCAAGTATGGCTGGTTGGATCTGCCTTTTCTGTTACACAGTCTTACTCAAGGTACAAAAGCAGTCTGTACAACTTCACTTAAGCCTGTGCTTTACTGGTTTCTTTGACTTGACACCACACTTCACTTGACAGTGAAGGTGGAGTTGTGGCTGTAGGCAGAATTTTGGGCAAGAAAATGGATGTAAACTTGGTCTTTCCAGTAGCTGGGTTTGGATTTATTTTGGCTTCTAGAAGAGTCTTTGAGGCGGAAGTTACAATGAAGGGATTTTTCCAGCACTACCTTCTGTGTCCTGGCTCCCTGTTTAGCCTTCTATTCTGTAGTTGCAGTAATGACCTTGCAGTAAATCAGAATCCTAGGCTGCTTTTGAAGCAGCATGGCCAGCAGGGTGAGGGAGATGATTCTCCCCCTCTACTCCACTCTGGTGAGGCCCCACCTGAAGCACAGTCCAGCTCTGGGGCCCCAGCACAGGAAAGGTTGGAGCAGGTCCAGGGAATGACCACAAAAATGATCAGAGGGGTGGAACACCCCGCCTAGGAGGAGAGGTTGAAAAAGTTGGAGTTGCTCAACCTAGAAAGGAAAAGACTCAGGGGAGAGCTTATTGTGGCTTTTCAGGTATATAAGGGGGTCTTACAAAAAAGATGGGGACAGACCTTTTGTCTGTAGTGACAGGAAAAGGAGTGATGTTTGCGAACTGAAGAGATTTAGATTGGAAGTAAGAGACTTTTTTATGTGAGGGTGGTGAGACTGAAACATACATCCCAGAGAAGTTGCAGATGCCCCATTCCTGAAAGTGTTCAAGGCCAGTCTGGGAGAGGCTTTGACCAGTCTGGTCTAGGGAACATTTTCCCTGCTCATTGCAGGGGGTTGGATGGGATGACCCTTAAAGGTCCCTTCCAACCAAACCATTCTGTGGTACTCTGGTTTGTGGCAGTAAAAAATGGTTTGTGCTTCAGGTAGACTGATTTTTCTGTTCCAGATTTTGTGGTTACGAACTTCCTGCATGTCTGAGGGGGCATGGAAAGGCAAATGAGTTCTTAAATGGCATAGAGAATAGTCAATGCACCACAGCATGCCTTGGGTTATGCTTACTGCCCTTAGGATAGTTACCTGCAGAACCTGTTATTGAATATACAATTGTCTTTGATCATTCTTTATCCATTATCATTCTTCAAGTCCTGTTTTCATGGTAGTTTGTTGGAACCTGAGGTTGTCAGTACTGCAGTGACTGTACACAACATTGAAAAGATTTCTTCATTGTTAACTTGAGCATATCAATCTGTCATTCTTTACAGAGTGATTTAACTGGCACGTTTTTATTACTGAACTGTTCTTTTTGTAATGTAGATAAAAAATTCTGAACAGATTCACTAATCAGAAGTATCTACAATGAAAATAGGCCAGCTGCTCCACCTCACTGGTTTGTTTCAGCAGGTGTCTCTGCCACATGCTGCAGAGGAAGATCAAAAATCAAACATGAACATTGGTTGCTTGAAGAAATCAAATATTCAACATAGTGTTCATTGAAGTATTTTAAAGTCTCTTTTCATAGTACTGAAATAATTAAAAAACTAGCTCTGTGTATCTGTAGGTCAGAGGTCATACGTTGGATCATGTGTATGTACAGTTTATTAGTCTAAGAAATCAACACTGTGTTCTAACACAATCTGAAGTTTAAAGTAATTTTTAGATAAGAAGAAAATCTCCGCAGTCAGTGTTGTGAAGTCTCAGGATTTGTTCATTTAGATCTGATGCATTTTGATCTTTCATTTGCGATAAGGAAAAATGCAGGATAGAAAGGAAAATAAGCATATGAAATTAAAATTGTTAATGATAAAAGGGCTGTTCAGATGAACTGCTGTTAATATCTGTATATTTTCTTTCATTGCTATGGTATCTCACTTGATTTTTAGTATTAAGTGAAGCAAATCAGTGAAGGTTCATTTTCTGTCTCTGCCTTGCCCTTGTCTAAGCTCATAGTATACTGACCTAAATAAATTATAGCTTGCTCTACAAGCATGAATAGTTTTTATCCCTAAAAAGCATTCATTTTCATCTTTTGTTCTTAATACATGCTTATCAATTTTTATTAGAGAAAGTATCAAAACTGTGTATTAATCTGCATGACCTGATATATTTCTCCTGTCATCTTGATTTATTGCATTTGTCCACAGATTTATGGTACTGGCTGCATAGCACCTGAAAATCACCAGGGAACTTGGTGACTGTCTCTAAAATTTCTATTGAATTCCTTTAGTTAGTTTTATAAAAAGAAGCCATTTTGCTCAATACAATTTGGAAAATAAACAGGTGCCTGCAAGATTTGTTTGTGCTTAGTGCCCTGCATTCAGTGTGGTTTATTGGCTGGAGCTTGATGTTGTACTCAGCATGGCTGGACAGTTTCTGATTTGGGGCTAGTTTATATCCCAGTGTCCTGGAGCAAACATTTTATTTACAAAATTGCACGTAGGTCTGGCTCTAAGTGCTTTGCTGTCCTTTATGAAACCTTTTTTGCCTCCTGCAGTTGGGTGCATTGTTTTACATTTACAAATGTTCCCCTTCTGGATGAAGTCCATAACAATGTGTTTTGTATTTAAATAAAAGGCATCTTTACTAGAGTCCAAGAGAAAATCCTGTTGAAATATTTACTTTACAGTGAGCATCATCTAGATGCACAAATTCTATTCGTTCCTGATGTTTAGAAGTGAGATTGTTCATCTGGAACTAATAGCAGGGGAATATATTATAAATATAAATAGTAAGTTCATAATGCAGTTTTGGTATGTCAGCTTTGCTTAAGGTACAAAGCCTTAACTATAAAACTATTTTAAACACAGCAAATTACACTGTTAAACTAGTTGCTGGGAGCCCTTGGGAAATTTATTAGAGCATTTTTCTTCCCTAAACAATGTGTGTATGTAAATGTGCAATACAATATAGAGTTACCACAACCTTCTCAGTTCTTTGAAATTGAATGATCATATGCAGTCATCCACAATGCTAAATATAGCTCTTAACTTTCTAAGCTGAAATTTTCCTCATGGTATTAAAATAAATGTTTATATGGTGAGGAGTAAGTGTTTCTTGTTTAAAAATTTAAGTCTAGAGCACCTTCTGAATGTGGTGCCAGAATTCTTCAGCCTGAAAGGTGACTAGAACTTCAATGATTAACGAAGTGGACGGAGGGAAACACAGTTAACCTGTTAGGTTATCGGTAACCTCTCCGATTATTTGTTACTATGTTACCTTTCCTCAGATTGTTAAACTGGCTGTTTATAGAATGCTTCCAAAAAACCTTCAGAGAAGAACTCTGATGCAGAGGCTACACCTGTTCCCTGAAGATGTGAGTAGTCATGCAGTTACATTTTCATCCTTGTGTTATATGGGGGTGAAGAGGGAGTGTTAGCAATAGCAGTCATGTCATAAGCAAGTAAATTAAAACGAAAACCAAACTGCTTTGTTTTATATATATATCTGTATGTAGCTGGGTGTTTTCCATATTATTTCATAGAACTGTGAGATTCAAGACATTAGAGTTTGTTGTATTTAGGTCAAACACTTAGCATTAAGAATGCAGTATTGAAAAATTTTGGTCTGGCTTTGTGGGCCAGGGTGTTGTTTGCTAAGTAGTCAGATAGTTAAGACTATTCTCACCTGTCTCAGGTTATTCCAGAAGATATAGAGAAGAACCTTCTACAGGAGATTCCTCAGCCACGTGCAGTCCCCAAGAGGTTAGATGAGTACACACCAGAAGAAATTGCTGCCTTTCCGAAGGTTTGGACTCCGTAAGTATCTTAGATTTTGTTAAGAGGACACATTGACTGAATATGTATTATATAGGCTCCATTATTAGTAAGAAAAAAGTAGCCATTCTTCTCTTTATGTCATTTTTTTTGCAAGAGGAGGTCATTAAAATAAAGAACAATGGTTGCTAAAATTTTCTATTTCTGTTTTTTTTTTTTTTTTAAATAAGAAAAGCTTTACTTAAAATCATGTTTTCAACTCTCTGTTTCATCAAAATGAATAGCGTAAAACCCTTCATTACCTGGTTTGAGTTATATGTGCTCTATAATGCATAACTGTTAGCCATAGCCAAAGGAAATGCTACTCAGGCCTGTAAACTTTCAAAAGCTTATTAAAAATCACTTGTATTTAGGCTCCTCACCTTAGATAATACTAAAATCTCTGTGTTACAGTCTCTGTTAAAGGAAACAGAATCCAGCAAATACATTTATGCCCTCATCTGAGCTGAAACAGAGAGATTGGTTTTGGTGGCTTCTAACCTATGTCAGTGATAAAAATTGTTGTATTTGCTTTTATCCTCACTACTGAATGAAGCTGCAGTTCCTGAGACCTCTGGGTTTCTATGAGATTTCAGTGGAATAGTTCTGAAGTTTAGATTCTGCACCATTGACCAGAATTGTGCAGTACATTACAGTAAAGCTGATAAGCCTGTCCTATGGTATGGTGTGCTGTAGTCTTCTGTAACTGTGATCAGTATTAAAATTGATAAAGGTTCTCCACAACAATTTAGCTTGAATGAGGAGCTGGCACTTAGTTTTAGCTAACTAATTGGGAGTGTCTGTATTGTCAAAGGAAATAGTGCTGTGCTGACAGAGCTTTTAAAATGCATTTTTTTGCCCCCACACACTACCATAGTCTTGGCTGAGTCTGTCTCCTTAGGACTGGGCCACCTTAATTGCATTGACTCGCAGGTGTGTGTGTGTCAGAAAATAATAATAATAATAATAATAATAATAATAATATAAACCTGATGCCATCTAATTTAGTCATTGCTGTCAAACTAAGTTTGGTAGTATCTTCATGTCAGCATATTAACCTTGGGGGAAATCTGCAGGTAAGAACACTACTGCAGTTAGAAATCCCCTCCCATAATTTCTTGGAACTGTTCCTTCTGGAGGAATTCAAAGCACAGAGAAAATAAGCATCCCCTTTTTTTTTATATTTCTCTCTTCTGCAGTCTCATCTGGATTCATTGCTGGTAATTGCTCTCTGTATCCAATCTTTTTGCTCCTTGCCAATTATGGGGGCTGGGGAGTGCAACTGCCTTAGAAATCCTGTAGCAGATTTGGAGGCTTTCAACTCAGAGGATCATAGTGCTTCTCCTGTGGGAGAGCTGGGGAGCTCAAGTGGGTATTGTGGTGAGAAAAAACAGGGAACAGGTGGGCCTGAGAGAAGCAGAATACTGGGTCTAAAATGAGTGAGAGAATGCTAGAGAGAAGTGGAGCTAATGGGCTCTGGGGTAGAGAAAAGCAAATGGGAATTTGGGAGAATTTCAGTGCTCTGACTGTAGACTGGGGCAAAAGTTTCCCTTCAGCCAACTGCTCTGTCTAGAGCCACATTTAAAGGCCTGGAGACATAAATAGCCCTTGCTGTGTTGGACTTTTGTCCCACCTGCTTTTCTGCTCATAGGAACTAGCAGATCTAGCAGAGAGATAAGAATGAAGATGGTTATCTTCCATCTTTCTGCTAACTGCAGGGCTCATCGCTAATTGCAGGGCTTCTTGTCCTGGCCTGCAACCAGACCATTTTTGGTGTCAGATAAGATTTAGTTTAACCTTCAGGTCACTTTTTTAGCAATTTTGATCTTGGGAAGGGTTTCCAATATGAAGTAGTTGGAAAAATAATAATGATGTTCTTCCTGTCTGAAGGAGAAAGTGTATTTTGATTTTGTGGCATTCCAGTTTTGGGGCGAGGGGAGGAGAAGGGCTTAGTTGGAAAATAAACCATAAAGAATTGAACATATTTGGTAAGATAACTTTCTGATGTGATAAGTAAAATACAGAGGTCTGTAAAAGGGACCTTAAAATGAACCACAGTGGTCAGTGTTCTGATTAAAATGCCAGCAGGAATGTGTGAGAATAGAGAGCTTTGCACCAAATACATTAAAAGAAATGATGTATGAATATGCACAGGTAATAGAATCTGTGTTCTGAGTTTTTTCAGTGTGTGAACCCATGGAAGAAGTAGTATTTGCATTATTACAGTATTGCTGTAGAAGACTGGAGAAGGAACAAAAATAAGTATTTACATATTCTTCTTCTTAGAGGCATATAGCACAAATATTCTTTTAAAAAGAAGTCCAGAAATGGACAACTTTGTACAAAAAACCAAAAAGAAGTTAAGTTAAAATATTGTTGTGTAAATCTGATAATTTGAGATGTACTGAAAAAACAACTGCCTGACATGAAAAGTATTTCAGAAGAGAAAACGTAAAGGGAACATGAGTTGTTTTATAGAAATCCAAATATTGCAGAAATATACATTTATCTCAGAAGGCCAAACTGACTTGCTGTTTAGGTTCCCTTTCATTTCATTCTTTCAGCTGACTGGCTGCCCAGGGAGGTTGTAGAATCTCCAGCCCTGGAGATGCTCAGAGCTCACTGCACAGTTCCTGAGCAACCTGATGTAATGTTAAAGTTGGTTCCTCTTTGAGTGTAGTCCTTTTCTTTATATATGGAGAAAGTAAACAAACATAGTAAAATAGATTAATATTTTAATAAACTGTGTTTAAAAAACCCATAGATTTCTAATCTTACTAGTTCTGTTGGCTTTTCCTTGTGCTGTTGTTTGCTACTCTGTACTAGGATCTTAGAAACCTGGGTGAGGACACAGAACTAAAATGAGTAGCCTGTTCTTGTCCCCTGCATTCTGCATTTGGGATGTAAAAAGCCTTATTGTGGACTTGGATCTGTGAGCTTCTGCAGAACCCATAGACAGCTTCCATGCAGTGTGAGCAGTCCTTACAATAAACCAGATACTGAAGGACACAGAAAAGCTTTAAACTCTATTTTTTTTCTTCAGATGGTTTTAATAATTCTTCCTGACTTATGTGACTGTTATTTATCTTCCATGAAGTTTTGAACCTGATAACCAACCTGTTTACCAAAGGGTAGATGTTCAAAAGGGAATTAAATATCTCTTGAGAGTGATTAGAAAAGGGAGGAGTTAGAGGGACACAATTTTAGTGGTTCATCTTCTTTCTAGAGAAAAATAAATAGTTGATATTAGCCCTTTAAGATACCTGTATGTTTAAGGGAAAGGATCAAATGAAATTAGAGCTTGATTAAAGGTATGTAAGGCTATAAATACAGATAAACACAATTATAAGTAGAAAATTAATTTTTGAGGTTTTACATTAAAACTTATACTCAGGAATGTATACCTAATTGTATATAAACCAGACATAAGGTAGATAATAGGGAATGAATGTAAATAGCTGAATTTATTACATCAGGAGGAAAATACCCCTTTTCTCTTTAGTTGGAAATAGTAATGCAAATTTTCATTTGGAATGTGAAGAACTTGCTCAGTGCTGCTAACGATGTTGTTGGAGATTTTGGCTATATTTTGTGTTAAAATGTCTTGCTATGGAGGGTTCTTTAAACACTGTTTTGCTGGTAGATGGAGACTGACCCACCACAGAGAAAGACACAGTATGCAAGTGGGACACTAAAACAGAGAAATAGTTTTTAAGGAAAGCACAGGTGTGGAAACCCAGCAAATTGTTTGGTTTTCAGAGTGGCAAGCCTTCCCATCACCCTTCATTTCACCATGACAGGACATCAAGAGGAATCCTGCTTCATGAAAATGGAGAATTAAAAGTCAGAATATTCCTAGTCAGAGAAGCTTTATGCAACCATTCTTTCCATTTGTTCCTAATCAGAACCAACTGACTTCTCAACTTGTGCAGAGGTTCTTATTAGAACCTCCGTGGAGAGGTCTGAAGTAAGTGGGATGGAAAACCATGTAGATACAGGAAAGTAAATTATGTCTGTTCCAGACATATTTCAAGGTGAAAAAGATCAAAAACTAGTTCCTTTGACAGAGTTTGATTTTGTACTATGAATGAAACCTTTATTTCAAGTGTGTTTGAAGTTTCAGATTGTATGTCTTTCAAATGAGTTTTAAACAGAAGTCATCACAGAATTCACCAGCCACATATGACTAAGCAAACAATTCTGTTCCATAAAATGCAAGGATACATCAGGTTCATGGGCAAATTTTCCTGTTATATACCATTTGAAAGTTGTTTAACTGTCTGGGTATATATATGATTTGAGACAGTTTTAAAGGCAGGAAATTGTATTTCAAGAAGTATTTGAATAAGAATGTTAGCAGATATATGGAACAGCAGCCCTGTGTTGTTCCAGTGAGATGGATGCATTCCTGGGAGTTTCCCTTAAGAAAGCAGAGCTGTCTGATTGCACAGTGTGCTCGGGCTGGTGCTGCTGTGCAGACTGAATGCCTGGTCCACTGCCAGCACTCCTAGGAGCTCCCCTTGGGCCAGACAGCTGCTTGCTTGTCCTTGGGGGAACAAGTTCTTCTACACTTTCAAAGTTTTTAAAACTTGATATATTGTAAACTCTGAAATTTGGTTTTTGAAAGCCAAACACCTTCTTAATGTTTATATTTCTGAGTAACCTTCCTGATTTCTGCCCCCATCTGTACATCCTGCTTTGAGGCAGGGGGTTGCAGAGCCTGGTCTGAAGCTGTGATTTTGTTCCAGCCAAGCAGTGGGTTTGGCAGGGTCCCAGTACTGACACTTTGTGTCATCCCCATGCCATGGCACACAGATTCCTGGAAGTTCGTCAGCAGCACTCTGTGGCTTTGAAAGCAGCAAATCACAATGTTCTCAGACAGAAAAGTTTGTAGGTGATGAAACACAAGCATATTGGATGCCTGTGAACTGCAGATGGCTCTGATAATCCTCCTACATATTCTGTGCCACTTCCAGTTCCTCTCCGGTTCTGTGTCCTTAAAGCCAGCCTTGCCAGACTCAGGCACCCAGAAGCCACCTGTGATGTTCCCAGCAAACAAATTTGTGGGCACTGGTAAACAGAATACCTTTTGGGTTAAGAAATCCTCTCAGCCTTCACTTCCTTTTCTGTTTGTTTTCTTAGTAGATTAGCAGCAGTACTTATCTTGCACAATTCTACAATTTCTAGTACAAGTTTCTATTTTTAGTTACACAAATTATTTCTGGAATGTAGTAACTGAGCAGAAGAAGCAGCCAGAGATATCCTGGTTATGTGACTGAAATTATGTTATAAACAGTACTTTTTACATGCAAGAGGCTAAGAGGGTTTATTAGGCTTTTTGTCTGGTAATTTCTTCAGGTAACTTCATGAGGGCACAGCACCAAAAGACACCTCACATTCTATTGCATAGAGAAATTACATTTGGAGTATTTCCAGTGATGTGCTGTGTTACAAATTATAACTTGCTGTTTTTACTAAGTTTACAAAGTGGTTTTTTTTTTCTTTCTGCAATGAAATACGAGGTAAAAGAAAGGAAAAATTTTTGTACTGGTCGCTCTAGGTACCTTGAGAAGAGCAGAGGGAAAACCACAAAGCTGTCTCCAGCAACAGTGAGGTCTTGAGCTATTTTTATAAGGACCATCTCAAATTTATTCATTAGCCTTTAAAATTTTGGTACCAAATTAAATTTCTCCAGTTTTTTTCTTAGTTCCTGTTCAGTTGTAGAGTATATCTGCAGCCTCTTGGGATTTGTATTGTATTTTATATTATCCCTCACTTGATAATATTTGGTTTTTATATTAGCCTAAGTACTGCCCCTCCAACTTGAGTGCTCATCTTCTCTCACAAAGCAGGGCTAGCATGTAGCAGTATTGAGAGAAGGCTTGGCCAACACAAACTTCTGTAAAAGATTGAAGCCAGTCTTACTTTTTCCTAAAAAACAAACTGTATAAACCAGGAAAAAGCTATCCTGCCAATACAGCCCAGTTCTGTTCCAATGTACTCTTTGAGGAATCCCTCTGGCAGTTCATTTTCTGTAGCTTTTTTGCCTCTTGGTAGAAGTTACATGAACTAACTGGAGATCATTAATCCCCAATCAAATCTAGGAACTACTACTGGTAACTTTTTTTTTTTTTTTCCATAGTAAGGGCATAAAACATCTCAGGATTTTGTGTAGCATTTCATTTAACAGCAGATTTGGAGGTAACCAAGTCTCACATTTCAAACTACTAGAGCTGAAGCTAGATTCCTGTGGACAAAAAGCCACATAGATACTTAAGAAGAAAATTGCTCTCCTCTCCTTTAGGTTTTAGCCACAGGCAGCAACTGGACACTAATCAAGAAGGGTCAGTAACTCAATCATCTTAAAAATCCAACACATTCATGTTCAGATTGTTTAACCTCTTGAGTTCAATTACTGGCTTTTCTCTGGCATGCCTAAAACAGATCAGTGCTACTGATTCTTGCACCCATTACCTGGGGGCAGCTTAGGTTGTTTCTAAAATGAGAGTTGAAGGTGAGAGATAATAAATGGTAACTGGGCTCTTTTACTTGAACTTTCTGAAAAGGCTCCCAAAAAGAAAGTTCCAGTGCTACTTTCCCCTTCCCTTAAAACGTGTTTATCTCATATGTGAGAACAGAAATTAAATGAATGGAAATTTGACAAGGAATAGGAGAATGGTTGTATATGATACTGTTGAACTACTTGCCCAGATGAAATTAGAGTTAGATTAATTTTTAATCACTCTTTATAAATGACTAGATTTCCTTTTTTCACTCCTGTGGCTGACAGAAAGTCTGGAAAGTATTTTACCATTCCTTCACCCAGTTCTCTGTTTATTTGAAGAATAACGTAATTCTTTGTCCAAAGCCAAGTGTTCAGTGCTGCTCTGTATAGAGACCTACAATTTTTAGCAGAATATATCACCAAAAGAGAAACCTTCTGTTTTCAAAAAGCAGCATCTTAACAAGATGAAGCTTACATATATAATCCGTTGATTTAACTTAAATATTTTTCCAGGCAGAATTCATATAAGCAAGTTCAAAATCAAGGAATTACAGTAAGTTTTAAAAAAACTTAGATATATTTGCTTAATTTGATTTACAGAACAAGGTTTTAACCACTTTATTTTAAATTTTAATAAGCCATTCTTCATATTACTAAGAGTACCTCAATGCACATCAGATAATTTGATTTAAGGACACTTTTTAAAAACTACAACAAGTGCTAGTTTTATATGGAAAAAAAGCAAACACGGTGCAGCTGAGGACCACAAAATACATCTTGAGTTTTGTTTCTGCAGAAGAGGATTATAGCTGTACTGACACAGTAGTATCAACTTTCTTATTCTTGTTACAAAATGCAGTTTCTGTTACTGTAGTTTGTTCTCCAAGTAAAATGAGTTGTACTTGTAGAAGTGCTTTTTAGGCAAGACAACAGTCTTCATGACCACACCACCAACATGGAAACAGTTCCTGTGCCCGAAGGAGAGGAATTGAGGGCTTAGAATAGACCACAGTGTGAATTGGAAATTTAATGATAGTTGAAATATCCTTAGCAATTTCACTGATTATTTTATCAGAGGCACAGAGCTACCATGGGATAATAGGTACACCTTGAGCAGAAGAATGATTCTTCTTCCCCTCAGCACCAAAGTGTTGATGTTTGAGTGTAACCACATAATTTGGTTTTACAGGGAATTACAGTAGTATCTCATTCTTGGGTTTGGATTTACTAGTATGATCAGTGAAAAAGATGAAATGTGTTCAGAAATCCCCTTTAGCTATAGTCCTCTTACCTAATAGCTATTGACTTTGGCACAACTTGCAAAATGTTTCTGAAAATTACATATATTCCTCTTGTTTCGGATTTTACAGTAAATTTTGTCTGTGTTGAAGTTTTTCTATAAAAACAAATCTTCAATACTCAAAGTTTCATCGTTTATTCAGAAAATAACCTTAAAATGTGTGCCAGATAAGCAACAAATTTCATGTTGTGTGTATTGTGTGCTAGTTTTAGACAAAACCAAATTATTTGGAGCCTTTTGTTATAAGAAAAGGCTAAAAGCCACATATTGTCCTTAATAAGCAGATCAGAAAGAGGAGCCATAGAACCATTCTGTGTAAGCAGACAACTATCATCAGTTAGCAATAATTCCACATTCCTGTGATGGTGATTTCCAGAATTATGGAGAAGAGCATCACAGTGATACAGATTCAGTGTGCCTGGCAGCACAGAGTAATGGGATCAAAGAGTGGCTGAGGACTAGTAACTAAGTGGCATGATCAGTCCACAGAATCTTTCCACTAATTGGTTTTCCCCAGTCTGTCATCTGCTCAAAACAGTGTTGTTTATAAATTCCTCTAAATGAGACCTTTATGAGCTAGTGGATATCACTTTTTAAGTACTGAAAAAATTAGGGGTATGTTAGGAGTACTTTAGTACTAATTATTTCTTTGTGTGTTCTAGTTTTTCAGCCAAGTTTGGAGAGATTTTGTCCTTGTTTCTTAAAATTTTTGAAACTTGTCAAAGAAAAGGAGAGCTTCTGTAAAACTACATAGTCATGCTGAAGTCTCCTTCAGCCTTTTGGGGAATCCTACAGTGTTCAGGAAAGAGGATGGGGGAAAGGGGGGAAAAATAGCTGCTGGATAAAAAGGTAACATAGCAGCCACAGACCTAAAACCCTCTGGGGTGAGTTACTCTAAAAACAGTTTTGATAACTAAGTTAAGACCAATACTTTCTTGGTTTTGTTTTTGATGAATAACCTATGCAAATGGGAATCCTACCAGACATTAAATTTTTCAGGTAATTGAAATTGTTGTACAGACTGTGAATGGAAGAGATGGATGTGCCTTTCCTACAGGATGGTTATTAATTTTAAGGGGGTTTTCATGCATCTGGAGTGCTTTCATTCATGGAAGCAGTAAAATCTTAACAGAATTCTAAGCCTATACTCTTCAAATTTGGCTCTTGTACCACTGCTCTCATCTCAGTCGCTGTATTAGCCTGTGACATTAAGGCTAACGCCTTAAGACACCAGCCTTGTGCAGTGCTGATGTAAATCCTTCCTGAACACTCCTTGTCAGTGGAGCTGAGAGTGCAGAAATTCCAGGGAACTCCAGCTCTCTGGCTCATGTGCTCCAATGGTGAGATGATTGCCCACAGGTGAAGTGAAAATTGCAATTTGAGACAGAGCTTCCACACCAGGTGTGCATTGCTGAGTCAAGAGCAGGTAGTGACAGGTCACTTCTTCTGCAGCACTGACTCTTACTCCTCAGCAGAGGAAGGTTTGGAACCATCAGCAGTCATTAACACAGGCTTGGAAATGACTGTAACAATTCCATGGGATTTGACTTCATAAAACTTGTTTAGAAAAGTCTCAGACAATTCAATGTAACAGCAAAGCAGTGTGAGTAGGGATTGTTTGTGGAGAAATGGCTCTCCAGGTTTTTTGAGCTTGGAAGAAGATAAGGTCATGTTATCAAATGCTGTTTATCAGCAGCATGGAGTAGAAGAAACTAGGGAGGTGTGTCACTTCTTTTAGAAGAAGGAAGGGCGATGTTGACTACAAGTTATATTGTTATAGCTAATCCTAGTGCATTTGAAAGTTCTAAGAAACAATCATTTGGATTAAATTATTTGAAGAGATATTCTGAGTCATTAAAAATTAAGAGAAAATACATTTTAAAATACTGTCTGGATTGTAAAATAACTGCTGTGCATATAGAATAGACAGTGTTATGTAATACTCTACAGCCTTACCTTCATTATTTCTTTGAGGTTAGTAATGCTAACCTGTCTGCTCTAAGATGCTACAAGGTTGTGCTCGTTGGCTAGAAATAAGATGGTGAAGTTGTCCTGTATATTTTTGGAATCAAGTTTTAGTTGCAGTCTAGCATAGACTAGTGATTACTTAGATTTGGCCTCCATAGAATAACACACACACCTCCCTTATTTTATTTTTTCTGAGGCTGTTTTTATTTTTTCTGAGGTTCCACAAAACATTGCTAGGCAAAGGGAAACATCATTGCTGGAATGTGCTGACAAGAATTTAATAAAGATGGAGCTGTGCAGCAAATCTCTTCAGAGTTGATTGAAATAAATACTCACTCCAGGAGTTGAGAGTTGAACACATTTAACTATTGCAGAGGGTCTCTGTCCTGTCCTTCCTCACAGGAAAAATATCCTTGGAAGAGGATATTTCACATCACACTGAAAAAGAAGTGTGAAGTGGGGGGTCCCATCATAGTTACAAATATGCAAGTAGTTCTTTTTGTGCTGTTAGTTTCTGTTTGCCATCTGACATGTTCAGAGGCTGAGGTCATAGCTTCGTGAGCATTTTTTCTGGCAGTAAGGCTCAGTTTTAAGAATCATCCATCACTTATCCTGTCTCTCCATTCTGCTTGTGTGACAACAGAATGGAGAATCAGAGAACTGATTTAGATTAAAGACAGCCTTGTTTTACGCAGCTGCACGAAGGGGTGTGTGCTTGAGTTGGTTTGAGTTGCTTGGGAAGCACATGTATGTTCACCAAATTTCAGTATTGATTAATGATACAGGTGCCAGCTCTATACTCTGCAGTGCTTTTCTAACATAACTGTAACTGTGAAATCTGCAGAGGCACTAAAGAGAAAATTTACAATGGCAAGCTGTAGCCCAAGGACACAAGCCTCTGAGTCATCTCTAAAGTCCATGAAGAAAGGCAGGACTTCTCCATGGTCTAGGGTTTATTTTGACCTCAGTCTTATTTCATGGAGTGGGGTACAGGGCAGAGAAGTTACTGTTTACCTGTAAATGGGAAAACTCTCACAATCCATTGGTTTTTTTCAGCACTGCAGTGTAGGGCTGGCTTCTGTATCAAAAGACAATATTTACATAAAATGCTTTAATTCTGCAGAGTTTTGGGGAGCTCTCTACTAGTTACAGTGGGGATCACTGAGACCCTTTTGTTTTCCATCACAAAAGCTGATCCTAGGAGTTGGACGTATGTGCAGCTTTATCTGGTTTGTAAGTTTCAGTGGCTGTGAACTGTCGGCATTTTTCATCAGCTGTATTTCTTTTCTGATAGCTGTGAGTATGGATAAAAATTGGGAGAATTTACAGAATCACAGAATTGTGAGGGTTTGGAAGGGACCTGTGGAGATCATCCAGTCCAAGGCAGGATCCCCTAGAGCAGGTTACACAGGAATGCATCCAGGTGGGCTTTGAGTGTCTTTAGAGAGGGACAATCCATGACCTCCCTGGGCAGCTGTAAGGGATTTAAAAGCTGTAATCAGAGCTTAGGACCAGCTCCTCAGTGCCTTTTACTCAGTGGTAAAGTATTTGTTAAGATAGAAGCACTGAGAGGCCTTCTATAATGAACGGGTTGCTGATTTAATTTGCTGAGTATTTTGCCTAGAACTCACAGAACTGTCTTAACACTTTTTATGTGGAGTATAAAAATGTTAGCGAGACAAATATTTTTTACATATTTTGATGACAGACATCTGCTGCACAGACTAATTTTGCATATTTTCAGTGAACCCATAATAGTTTGCATTTCAGCATTGATTGCAGAGACATTCGTTCCCACATTCTCCTATTTCCCCTTGTCTTGGAGTCTCTTGTCAATATGCAGCAAAGCTCTTTTTTCCTCCAAGACTGTTACTTTAAAAAGAGAAGAGAAGCAGCTATGTGAAGTCTTGCTTATGGGTGAATTTCTGAACTGTCCTTTCTAGGAGATAGCATTTCCTTTGTTCCAAGTGCATAAACTCAGGCCTTTGGTGAGGAAGGGCAAAAGCACTGCCATCAAAGAAGACTCTCACATGGATTTATGTCACTTATCAATGAGCAGTTACCCATTGATGCTCACAAGTAGTTCATAATTCTCTCTGAGTTGACAGTGTTTTTTGTGGGCTCATATTCTTCATCTGACAAAATGCCTATAACACTTTTGCCAAAGGGAGTGCTTTTCAAGGCTTAGCTTTCCTGGTGCCAAGGACTCTTCAAAAGCAGACCAAAAGCCAAGTACTGGTGGGCATAAAAAGCCTACTGTGGCAATAGAAAAGGCTTTAAAAACTTTTGTGTTTGTTCACACAAGTGTTTCAGTGTGGAAAATCCTGTCTTTAAGCTTCATTAACTTCATAAGACTGCAAACTAAGAGTCCAGTGTTTTGTGCATTTTTATGCATTTAAATTTTAAGACAAAGAGCATTAAAGTTGAAATGCAGATTACAAGCAAGCAAGGGAAAAAAAAGGATTTTCACCCCAGAATAAAGTGCTGTGAGACCTGTAGCTCTGCAGCACTCCAGCATAACCCTGTGAAGTTCTAAGTGAGCCATTCATAGAAAAATGAAAAATCTTTTGAGCAATGCACAAGAGGATGGATTGGCCTATAAAAAGAAAAAGTAATTACTATAAGCTGCAAGACAAGGATGTCTTTGCTATGCTGCATTGCCTAAAATCTTCCAGCACTGTCCACCTGTCTAGGATGTATGTAGTGATAAAACTTCTAAGTCACTGCTGAGAAATTTTCAAAATCCCGTACTCTCACTACTCCACGAACAGTTTGATATAATGAAATACCTATTCTGGCATGCAGGGTGAGGTCTGAGTAACAAAATGTGGAATGGCAGAGGGGCTGGAAGCAGAGGATGTTTAAGGTCCCTTCTGACCCAAACCATTCTGTGATTTTATGAATTTTTCCAAGTATTGAAGTCTGGGATTCTAGGAAATGTGACTTGACTTCCCAGCACACACCAAACATTGAGTACGTTCAAGTTCAACATTAAGCAAGTATGTAAACAACCTATATGGTGCTTGCAGCAGTTCTGTCATGCACAAAAGATACAAGTCCAAATGTTAATACAGAATATGCTTTTTAAATGGGAAACAAAGCAGCTTTGTGGTTAATCATAGTATGAACACTAGCTCTTCTTTATAGTTGTTCTGTAAAATTCACACAGTTTTATGTGCTACTCTTGAAATAGCACAAATTGAATTCTAGAGTTGCTTTCATGTGAGAACCTGTGGGCTTATACAAGAGTTGTGTGAATGACTTCACTTTGCAGTGCTATTGCTTGGCAAATTCTAGAACTGCAACATAAGACTCAGCAAGTGTTAGATTTCTGTGTGGCATCTCTGCAGCCATCTAAGCTCTCAGTCTTTAAAGTAAGCTGTCTGTTTCCATTGCTGTCTGCTTTTCATTTCCATCATTGAGCTAAATTACAGATAAAATTTACTACCTTTGGAAATTTAACTTGGTTAGTATAGTGGTTTGCAGGTTTTCCTGTAAGCCAGAATTTTTCATTCAACTTCATGGCAAATCTGGCCCTGCATTCCTTCAGATGTCTCTAAAACCTTTGTTAATGCCTCTCTTGTTGAGTCCTGGTGAGTTCACAGATGAGTGAAGCAGTGAGGAGAATTGTGTTCCCACAGCAGGTGTGTGTGGGATGGGGGCTGAGAGGAGACCACTGGGCTGCTCTGGGGTTTGGGGAGGGACTGGGCAGAGTCCAGCGTGTGCAGCTTCTCTGCAGGACATCTTAGGGATGTAGACATGCCTCTGGTCTGCAGACTCAGCCATCTAAAAGCCATGAGCTGGTCTGAGCTGTGTAGTTTCAGGGAGAATGTGGTTCCACATGTGGCTGTGTGGCAGGGACAGATATGTGCCCGAATAGGAAATTACAGGGGATTGCAAACAGCAGCCTGCTTCTATCTGAATTGTAGATTCAGACAGAGGGGGATTGTAGAACTTTTAAGATTCAAATTAGGATTTTTAAATCATGAGTTTTGAGTATTGTTGTGGTGGACTGTGCTGTTAACTAAAACTTACCACCTTATGCATGGATTATTCTGTTTCTAAAAGGGGAGACAAATCAGTGCCTGTGTTTAAAGCCCTGTAAGACTGCATTCAGTTCAAGATGTTTTTTGTTTTGCTTAGGAAAGTAGGAGTGAACAGTTAGTCCTGATATGTGTAAATTCCTAGAGGTTTTAGTAAATTTCTTTAATTTGTTCTGTCTTGTTTGTATAATCCAGAAAATGCTCATCTTTGTCAAAAAAACTTCACCAGAATAAGGAAATAAAACTAGATGAGGCTGCTACTGCAGCCTTAAAGCAAAGCCACTGTAGTGCACATGCACATTTCTTAAAACATTTTTTTACCCCCACAGACCTAAAGATTTTCGAAGGAAGTAATGACAAGAAAAGAAGAAGTGCCATCAGAAGTGTCTCTCCTCCTTCAGAGAAAATTCTTCTAATATGGAAGCATCTATGCAGCTCAATCAACCCTTCTATGTTGAATGTTTCTGACAGCTGTCAGCCAACTTGGCTTGGCAAGATTACAGAAATTACTGTATTTGAAATAGCTAAGAATAGGTATTATCTTGTTAATACCATCTGTACTCTGCATTGTACGATGTGGTATTTGATTTGATACTGTTATTAAAGAATTAATACCTTTGTAATGAGTATTTGTGTCTCATACAAACAATACGTTGCCTACTGCTATGAAGTAGCTCACTCTAGAAGTTGCATAACCTGAATTCCATGCAGGAGGAGCAGAGAATAATTATGATCACCAGCCATAATTTTTCATCCTTGAGCTTTGGCCATCTTTTGATACATTTTTCTCTAAGGACAAAATGACAACTACTGTTTTTTTAATAATCTTACTTTTTCAGACTACTATTTATCTGCATGTAAACCTGGGGTGTGCTGAATGACAACAGCAAGGGTCATTCTACTTTCTAGGTGCTGAATGTCATTAAATGTGTTCTGAATTATGTTTTATTCTTGATGTTGAGATGTTACATGGTTTTCTGTGGGAGATTTGAATCTCTGTGGTTCTGTCTGCCTTGGAAAGCAGCCAAGCAGAGCATTGCTCCAGCTGGGCATGGCTTTTGAAGATGGCACACTGGACTCCAGAGTGTTGGTAGCTCTGCTTGTCACCAACAGAACAGCCAGATGGGGCTGTTCAACCACATCCCTGGTGTTGCCCTATCACTCTCTGTGGTCCTACAAGAGCTTGAGATTTGGATATAGTGTTGCAGGACAGCCAGTCTGGACTAATATTTTGTGCACTGTTAGCAGGAGACTCAAAATCTTTCAAAGACAACATGAGCAGAATTGTTTGAAAGCTGATTTTCTTCCACCAGTGGCCTTCTCAGTCACTTCCAGAGGACCTGCAGGTCAGCATATCTCAGGCAGAACTCTGAGCTGTATCAGTAGAACCTGGATGGGAGTGGGCTAGCCACGGAGGGGCAGAGGGAGTTTGCAGCAGGATGAATTAACACACGTGTTCACAGCCAGTGCCAGGAGAGGAATTAACCCTGTGACCCCAGGCATTACTGTATTTAGTTTTGATAATACCTCTGAGTATCAGTTGCATATGCCAGGCTGTGGTACCTGCTTGTGGCCAAGAGAGCCATGCTCACATGGGGCCTCAATATTCTGCCAAATGGGGTTAAGCTGCTAAAAAAGTCCATAAACTACATTATACTTTTCTACTTTCTATTTTAAATGCAAGTGCAGGTAACAAAATGACGTTCAACTCACATTCCGTCAACTTTTATCACCTTGCCCCAAGAAAACGGTTGCAGTCAGAGGTGAAAGAAGTAATGGGAAAACAGAAAGAACCTAGGAAGGTATCCAGCCCCCAGCAAGAGCCTGCTAGTCACGTGCAAATCGTGTGGGCTGCTAGAGGCTGAGTTCTAGGTGAGATAATTGGAGATTACACAGTACTCATTCATCTTCTTCCTGGTGAGCTAAGGGAGCTGCTGGCAGTGGCCAGAGGACAAACCTGACAGGCTTTTCTTTGCAGTAGAATGTGGCTAGAGTCCCTCCCAGTCAGGAAGATGTCCTGGGACGTACAGTACAGCCTCTCCATGTCTGTATCAGGTGAAGAAAAAGTGTTTCAAACCTATGCTTTCAACTTACATGACCATTTTGAGCTAAATCTTGTTCAGTCTCCAGTGCTGTTCAAAGCTGTTTATTGTCTATTTATAACTTACCATGTTTGTAGATGATGAATTGCTCTCTGCTCAAGTGGTTGGGTTGGCATTTTGCCTTCCTCTCCTCATTAGCTGATCCAAGTTGCCATCCCAACTACACCTGCCAGGCTTTTGACTTGGGCATGTCAACATGTGGAATCTCACATCCACAGCTGGTACAACTACCTCAGCTCATAGTTACACTCTGCCTTTGTCCATATACAATTTAAAAATTAAGGCTAAATAATGTTTATACTACATCCTTTAAAATAAAACCATTGCCCCAAAGTGTTGAAAACAGGAAATGTTTTTCCTTCTCATTACATTCTGTCCCCTGAAAATCTAATGCAATTGTTTTGAGTTAAAAATCAAATGAATACAGAATTACCATACAAAAGCTTACCACTTTTATTTGCATACAAAACAGAAATGAAAGAGGTTCACAATAAATTATCAGTGTGCTCTCACGGAACATTCTTGTGTATTTATTTTAGGTGAGTTAAGGAAACAATGGTCAGTTAATGTAAGAAATCTTTGCAAAAGGGTAATAAGCCTGGTGCAAGGACACTTGATGCATTGTTCTCCAGTGGATTTCGTCAAGTTACTCTGCTAGTAAAGCAATTCATCCAAAATAAACAGAAAATAATCAGGGAAAAATGGATAACAAAATATTAACTTTTGTGAATGGCTCTACATACACAGCCTAGCCAGACGCATTTTTTTCAGATACAGTTAGAAGAGTGAACGGAACAGTACTCCAGAGAAAGATCTACAAGTGATGATGAAAGTGATGAAAGTGACCTTTCATCATCAGCTAGCACCAACCCACTAACATACTAAACTTCTGGCATGCAAGATAATTACCATTATTTGTTGTGTCAATTGGTCAATGTACACTTTTTTCTCCTTTAACATAAGAGCCTGTAAACATCTTCAGTGACAGGTGAGGCACCGGGACAAAAGGCCGAAGACAGGTGTGCATAAAAGGTTTCCCTTTTTCAAAGAGTTCATTGGGAGGGGCTTTTTCCGTTGGCCTGTGTGCGCTCTGGGGTCCTGGTGCTCCTTTTGGCTGTTCTCCTGGCAAAGCGACTGATTCCCGGGGACCTCAGCTCAACGGCTTCCATCTCTTCTTGAACAGGAGTAAACTCTGGTTGAGCAAGATGAGGTGATGGATAGGACTGGGAGTATGGGGATGGAAAGGGGTAGGACCCGTGAACTACGTACGGCTGTTGCTCACCATCATAAAGGTCCTCAGGGTCATAGATTTGGTAGGAGTTATGTGGCAACTGCACTACTGGGATGTCTTGATCAGTTGGCTCACCGTATCCACCTTAACCCACCACCACCAAGAGTATTCATACGGTTAACACAGGAGAAGGGGAGTAGAAAATTAAAGCATTCATTAGGAAATTGACATTTTATAGATAGATACATTTCTATATCATGTGTGTGAGTGTATATATATAATCTTTAAATACACATCTTTTATTCACATAAATGAACAATGAAAACATTTAACAAAATTAATAAGCCGGAGCAATTGGAAACCCACCAACAGACAGCCAAGTTAGTTGGAAACCACCACCACAATTTGTCAAATGTCCAGTTGTAATACTGTGCTCATTATACACCGCACACTCTGCCTGCTATAGCTTATTCCAATTACGGGCTAGAATACATGATTAGCAGGCAAAAATGGGTCAGGCAATAATTTTTAGCAGTGCCAGGAAGCCAAGTGCATGTACAGCAGCTGTAAGTTCATTAGTGGTAGTCATTATCGTTGCTGGAAAGCACAGAGCAGTTCAGCATCCATCTCTGACCTTCAGCCCAATGAGACCTGAACCAGAATGAGCCTTTCACCTTCTGGATTGGTAGCCATTGTAAGGGATTGGGCCTTAAAACAGGAAATGAACAACAGGGAGGGGAAGTGAGGAGAAAAGGATAGGAAGAGACGACAACAAAAACATTCAGGTAAGTAAAACATACAAATCAGCTCAGGGCAGATTAAATGTAAACACCAAACAAATATGCCTTATGCATAACATTTGTAGTTTAGTGCTTTACTAATAAATTTTAATTTTAGGTTGGGTGATATAATTTTTGGTAATTTTGTTAACTCCTTCCCATGGCCTCTCCGTGCTATAACAAGATGGGAAAGTAGGATACAGAGAAGATACAGAAAGAATCATTTTCTCCAGATGGCTTCACTGGTTAATGATGGACACGTGCATCCCTGTGCCAGGTTACACTACACTACTAGGTTTAGTAGGGGTCATGCTCTCATGCCACTCAGAGGCACATGGAAGGGGAGGCTGAGCAACATGTTTGAAAAACTACAAGTGTAAAAACTCTGCTGTCAGAAACGAGTTGGTAGGGCTTCAACAGAGACCACAGAGGTGGAGCAGGCTCGTACAACTACACAAACATGTACAGGACAAAACCCACTAGGCAGGATCAGTTTTACAGGCTGGGATCAGACGGTGGTCACTACGCTGGGTCACCTTCTCTTTGTGCTGCAGTCCCACAAAGTAGAGCCACACTGGACACGGGGGTTTTTAGGGAGCCACCACATTCTAGTGCAAGGTTCATGGGTAGCCTCCATCTCACTTGGGCTGTTAGAAATTGCCACCCCACCTCTGCAAGCGGCAGCATCCCGACTCCTCTCTACTCACCTCCCAGGCCGTAGCCAGCGCAGGAGGAGGGGTCGCAGTACCCCGGAGGCCCAGCAGGACCCTGCGAGCCCGGGGACCCCGTGTGGCCAGCAGGGCCTCGGGGGCCTGGAGATCCTGGGGGTCCCGGGCTGCCAGTCCGACTTTCTCCTGGAGGTCCTGCACAGAACAGGGAGATGAAACATCTGAGTAGTGTCTTTCATGAAAGCAGGGATTTGAGGCCATCTTTCCTGGCCTGGAAAACGTGGCTCTGAGTGTGTTATAAACACTTCCAGGAGACAGCTTGAGCAGAGGAACAAGGCATCCTGGCTCTGACTCCCCTGGGCAAGCTGAGGGAAAGACTTCAGCTCTGGCAAGGAAGAGAGAGCAGCAGCCTGAGAGGAGACCCGCTCCCAGTGAGCTTCCTCTCTGGCTGCTGCTTCACAGCTCCTAGCCAGAGCTGGAGCAAATGTTTCACCAAACATCAGACTTCTGGAAAGGGATTTTCATGGACACAGGGCAGCCCTGGATGCCTGCACAGCTCTTGAGTCCTCCCAGTCCCTTCCAATACAGTTTCTGGGTGATGCTGTGACTTGATACCAGGGCCTAATGGCCAGGATAGCCTCATGAGGTCAATGCAATTTTACTCCTGTTTCAACAGGATGTGATTATCACTCTCTCTGCTTTTTCAGGACCTAAATATAAATGCATGTGGTACAATGTGCTTAATTACTGTAAGTTTCTCTGTCAACTCATGTTTAGGTATGACATTAAGTCAATGAGAAAACAAATGCAATTAGTCCAGATTAACTTTTTCCGCTTCCAGAACCCACGTCTGAAAAAAAACAAACAAAAACAACAACAACAACAAAACTTGAAACATTTTTAAAAGGTGGGCTTGAAGAAGCAGTTTATCATAGGGAAAATGAAAATACTTGTGTGATGGGTGACACCATCATGTGGCACATCCCAACATGATATTACATAATAAGAACATTATGACAGTTAAGGTGCCTGAGCTGCTACTCTTGTGCTTCTCTTCTAGGAGAAGGACAGAGCTGCTGTAAGCTTCTTCACCTGTGGGTCAGAGTGGTCTAACCCAAATTCCTCAAATGTAAGTTTACCTGTGGATCCTGGTGGGCCTCGGGGTCCTTGTGTTCCAACACCTGGATTGCCTTTTTCTCCCTTCTCACCTGGTAAACCTGAGGAAATAGTATTCAGTCACATTTTGATCAAAAGTGTGAGTACTGCGTATTATTTAACCAGGATTATAGTTCCATATGTTACTTCTCATCTAGAAACAGATGGCAGAGAAGGAAGGAGGTTAAAGTTAAATATTATTTGGTTCTTTTTCCATCCCTTCCCGACAGCCTCTGAAGAGCAATGTCATTCTTGGGGTCTTAAACATTCCTGCTGCCATGGTGGTTTCATCAGGATGGTATGCAGAGGCATCAGCCAGTTTCCAGGCTGCACTTCCTGTGGAAAGCTGCCTCTAGACTACACCAAGGTGCCACTATTGTACGTCAGAGGAGTCTTCCAAGCCTCATAGCTGGTAAATTACTGTGTGGCCCAGAAAAGTCAAATTTTTAGTGCTACAGCAAATTTTCATTCAAACATTCATCCACCAAAGAGTGGTTCAGCACAAGATTGTTCATGGAAAAAGTTATTTCTGGTTATGGCAGATTCTTGCTAAAACATGAGAAAGGAGTTTCATCACAGTTAAAACCTGACCCCCAAATAAAGCCCAATCTGAGTGTTTCCCGGTCTTGAAACTGGTATTCCAACAGGCAGAGCCAGTGAGTTGTGTTCCTGCACTCCTCGTGGGACTAAATTTCTGTCCTTGTGTCTGATCCATGGAGATCTCAAATCTAGTAATTCAGAGAAAGCACTACTTACTTCCAGCTTTCCACCTCCTTCTGCACTGCCTCTGTGGCATCCTATAAAAACACTTTCTATATGCAGCCATCACAATAGGCAGTGTTGAACTATAGTAGGTGTCAAAACTATAAATTCCAGACCCTGAGTTTCCACTGGTGACTTGGAAATTCTCATAAAGTCTGTGTTTGATTTGGATGGTTCAAAGACACCAAATCCAGGCTGGTTTGTGGGACTTCCCCCCATTTTCCAGACCTCCCTCCCAGCAGTGGTAATTGCTCTCCTGGCTTCACAGCTTCCCCACTTCTAGAGTCGAAGTACCTTCATCAACACAGAGCAGAAGGAAAACAGCTGCTGCCCTGGATGGGGCAATATCTACAGTTCCAACTGACTGGGCTCCTTTCTTCCTCTCTGCTCAGGTAACTGCTACCTCTTAGGGCAAAACAGCTGGAGAACATCTCATTTTTGTAAGGAATCATAGAATCACGGAGTATGCTGAGTTGAAAGACACCACAGAGATCATGGAGTCTGATTCCAGCCCTGCACAGGGCCATCCCCAAGAGCCACACCACGTGCCAAACGCTTGCCAAATGCTTTTTGAGCATTGTCCAAAGGCTTCTTGAGCTCTGTCAGGCTGATGCTGTGACCAATTCCCTGGGGAGATGTTACAGTGCCCAAACACCCTCTGGGTAAGGCATCTTTTCCTAATGTCCAACCTAAACGTCCTCTGACCCAACTTCAGGCCATTCCCTCGGGTCCTGTCACTGCTGACCGCAGAGATCAGTGCCTGCCCCTCCTCAGGAGGAAATTGTAACTGCAATGGGGTCTCTCCTCAGTCTCCTAGCAGAACAAACCAAGTGACCTCAGCCCCTCCTCATCAGGTTTACCCTCAGGGAGTCACAGAAGATCCTTTTTACCTTCTTAAGCTAATTTGTAACAGAAACAAATAAGTAAATAAAGAGTCTAAGTGTGGGGAAAATTGTAATTAAAACCCAATAGCGGCAAAGAATTGCTCACATCAAGTTTATCAAATATGAGTCCACTGAAAATTGAAGTGGATTCAGTATCTGTGGAGGAGTTCTGGGTCTTCTGCAGGAACAAGAGGCTTCCAGGACAATATATTGTCTGACCTAACCACATGGAAAACACAGGCCACACCACTGCAACCAGTAAATCCACAGTAAGCAAATCATTTTTAACCAAAGCATCATGATCTCTTTAAAACTTATCTATTGTCATTTCCTACTTTTGTGCTGCAGGCCTTGTAACAAGGTAAATGTATCCAAATTATCTCTTACTCACAGGATCTGCAAGGAAAGGCTTGCCCTTTGCAAAAGGCAAAGTCTATTCGTATGAACTGCTCTTTTCCTAGGAAGACTGACCCATTACAACCATCTGCAATCTACACAGATGTTTAGTACAAGGACCATTGCTTATCCTACTGCATGGTAACATCACTTGGTGACTTCAAAGGCAACAGCCACAACGTTTCAAAATCACAGCCTGCCATGCACTCTATTGTAATTACTAACACACACAAAACTACACACCCATATGTGATGTTCACAGGATAAAATGTCAGTAAGAAATGCTAAACATGGAACAAATCTACTCAGGCTAAGAAGAAAACATTCATTCTAGAATAAATTATTCATCTCTTGTACAGGGCAAACCTTCTTTGAAAGCAAACACTGAAGGTCAAGATAAAACCCTGCATCAGGTTTCTTTTAGTCTGATTTCGAGTAAAGTTTATCCAAGTTAAAGAGAACATAAACACTGATGCAAAAATATCCTACTCCTAAGGCAAAATGTTAATGAGTTAAAGCCATGGGCTTCCCTAAGGGATTTAGGAGAATCACAGACCTCTTGGCTCGCTCCTAATAAATGGCAGAATATTCAAAATTCACCCAAGTCATCTTTGTTGCCAGCAGAGCATGGCTTACAGAAAGCCAACCAGACAAGCCATCACTCTTGCAGGTCACTGCATTGTTGGTTACTGCAATGGTTAACTGCCCTCAGAAAGAAAGTGTGAGTATCAAAACTTGCCACTTGAGTTAAGGATGCCTTCAGGTCACAGGAACTGCTTCATTATTTGTGCTCTGGACATGCTTCAGCAGTACCATCAAACTGTCCCTTCCCTTCATGCTAACCATGGGTTTGTCTTGTCCCCATCCAAAATAAGCAATGTCTTCACTTTGGCCCCATGGCGATCACAAGCAACTGAAATCAATTATTTCCAACCCATCACTAAAGATAACTTTGCTAGCATCAGTTATTGAAAACAAAACCAAGGTCATGAACACATTCTCTAGCAAAGAAAAATAAATTTCCATTCTTTCTGCACAAATGGAAGTCTCAGGTGCTCTTTATCTAATTTTGTGTTTAAGAGTACACTGTCCTGTGAAGAGAACTCTGTATTGCACTCAAGAAAAATTAAACTACTACCAAAAATGTTCTCTTTTCAAGATG
>JAOTQP010001286.1:137879320-137910043 GCA_026413545.1 Cichladusa arquata | reverse complement strand
GTTCTCTTTTCAAGATGTTCAGCTGTGAGCATAGTATATAATAACACAGGGTTGGGATTTTTTTTAAACCCAGATGAAGCTAAAACTGGAAATAAAAATGTTTAATTGACTCAACTGGCAAAAGTTCCATTTAATTGCACTGAAATTTTGCCATCACAGCTGTAAACGTGCCTTTTGATAACACATGTTTAGCTGGCTCTTTCATATGAAGCCAGGAAACAAATGAAGAGGAAGCTGTGCTTGAGAACAGTAACTTTCCAGTGACAGCTTAGGTATTTATTGTTCTTTAATCATAGTGGGATGGACTGAGTAGCTGTACGTTTTATTCACCACTTCACACCATGTAAGAGCTGAAGTCCATTCAGCAGTAGGAAAACTGCACTCTCACAGCATCTGAAAGCTAGCAGTGTCTCAGAATAATTTTTTTCTATGGCTTTTCCATTTTTCCACAAAGTTGAGAAAAATGCCCATATATTATAAAAATAACTGGAAACCAAAAAGGAGAAAAAACCATGTTGACTCTTTTGGTTTCTATACCATTTTGCAGAGGTGCAACTACTTCCTGGGCTCTCAGAAGCCAGACACTATTTGTTTAAGTCCCAGCTCATAAACAAAACCAAAATAAAACATATTCAAACTAACTGAAAGAAAAATAGAAACCAGTGCTGTGAACTAGTTAAAATTAAAATAGATGTGAGGGCTGTAAATAATCAGTGTTTGGTTTTTCTCCAAACTTCTATATTTATGCAAATAAGCAAAGAGCAAAATTCTAGTAATTTATCTGGGATTATGTATTGTAGGGGTGTGGTGATACAACGTGGCCTCTCAGCTGGCAATAGACATTGGGAACTGAATCTGTGAAGAGAATGAGTTGTCCTTTCTCACTGAGGTGGTCTTTCTTGGAAGGACCAGCTCAGTGTCTTACTACTGAGAGGAATCCCATCCAGGGATGGGACATCATGGACCCAGAAACCTCCACTTGAACTTCTTACAGAGCTCCATACACTCTCTCAATCCATGCCTCTTTCCAAAGCCTCTGATTAACACTTGGCAGAGTGACAAAGTAAACAGTGGAAAAGAAGCTGTTGGCCAGGCAAGTTAGCAGGGAAGTTCACTGATGTCTCTCTCTGCTGACATTTCCCAGTAAAGCTCTCCTTGGTGCACCATTTCTAACCAGTTCCAGCACTGGTTTCTGAAGTGTCCCCTTCTTACAGGCTGGGATTGAATGGGTGGTAGGCAAGAGAGGTGAGCTGAAAGAAAAATCTGGCCTCCCCCACCTTTTTATCTTCCTGCTCTACCAGCACTTTGCACTCAGGCTCTTGCAGCAATCCAACAGTTTGAGAGAGAAAAAGCAACACTGCTAGACAGGCAAACTGGTGTTTCTTGCTTCTAATGATTATTACTTCTTAGCACACTCTGTTGCAGGGCATTTTCTGAACTTAGAGGTGGAGCCTGCCTTTCAGAGTTCCTAATCTGGCACTGGGCTTGAACATTAAGTTGGCTTCATAGACAACCAAAATGCTGATGACACTAGTGAAAATAAACACATTTTTCATAAACACTTCCAGGTGATTGGCTGGAGATCTTCAGGACAGGACTGTACATTGTGTTTGCCGAACAAGTTAAATGCAAACAATGCTTCAGAACTCAGCAGGGGAAGAAGTCTGAGTCCATTTACCCTCCTCTCTACAGTCACTGGAAACTTAAAAACCCTTCCTTCCATCCAGAAGCTGAGCAATTTTAGTCTGTTGCTTCTGTGTATGATGTGTTGTTAGGAATCAAGTGAGAATCGGGAATGCCTGAAAAACTTCCAATCATTCTCCACAAGCATGAAGCTGGTTAAAGAATTTTTATTTTCATTTTTGCATTTTGGGGTTAGCTTAGAGCAATTCCTTAGAAATGGATTCAGAAATATCCCAAGAGTCTGTAGCAAAAGGTATCTTCCTGCTCAGCAAAGTGCTACTACATTAAACACACATCAGTCTAAAAATTCAGTTGCTCCTGAAGAAATTAAATCCTCCAGGAGCAACAAATTATTATAAATTTTTGCCTAGTTTCTTAAGGAGCTCCTTCCTCTTTCTTGCAGATTCTGTTCAAACCTCCAGTTGCATGAATGTCCTCAAGTCCATTTTCACTCCAAATAAACCAGCCAATTATTTTGTCTTAAAGTTTACACACAGATTCTTGACTCTTGAAACAGCCTAATTTTAAGCTGAAAATATTATAAAACACTCCCAATATTTGGTATCACATTTTATGAAAATCTGCACAGTGGTCTGGCTGACTGCAGTTCTGAAGGATGCTTGATTAGAGCTTTCCCTCTACCAAGAATAAAACTCCCCATAAGCACTCCCTGCCAAAATCAGCCCTTTCTAACATCAATTATCCATATAGAGAGGAAAAGGGGAATAGAGAAGGAAGGGGCAATATTCTTTTTAACCTTTCTGTACTCTATTGCCAGTGCTGCTTCCCAGACACTAATACTGTCTGCAGTGAGCTGACCCACACTGTGTTTCATTTAAATGTATCTAACCACTCTGTGATTCCCCAGCATAAGTGTCTGGACACCAGCACAGCAAATACAATGGAAAGTAAAGGCTTAATGTTGGGCATGTTCCTTTTCTGCAGCCTGGCATTTTGGTTGTCCCTTTCCTGAAGTCATAGCTTGAAAAACCTCATCCCAAAAAGAAGGGAAAGATTTAAAATGTGCTGGTATTAGTGTGGAATCAAGTATCCTGAAATCTGCATTCAGTGTCTCCAGATCACTCTTTTTAAAATCAGTTCCTCAATTGCTGTCTCTTCCAATCTTCTTTTCTATTAGTCCCACACTCCCTCATTCCTCCTCCTTTCTGGACAATGTCTGGTTTTAGCTCAGCTGGAGCAGGCAACAGCAGGACTGAAGGGTCAGTACCTGAAACCTCGCCTCTTTTTTCAAAATGGTAATGGGAATTACAGTCTTGAGGGCAAGACTCATAGGTTTACTCAAAGTCTTTCTGTTAAAAACAATGTTTTAACTACAGTCATAATGGCTACTGTGAACCAGAACTATTAAGTTCATGAACAGCCTGCACAGCAATTGATTTTTAAAATCCCAGTTAGCAGATTTTGTAACAGCAACACCATTTCACTGCTTCTGAATATCACATTTATCTGTTGGGTTTCTGTTCACCTCCTCATGTGATATTCTTCAAAGCAATTTCACAGTTATAGATCTACTAAGTATTACCTTCTGAGGTTAGTGCTACTCTGGGGCACAAAAGATACCCAGGGTTGCACAGAAGGAGAGTAAATCAAACATGGAGTTTGTTTCATTATTAGACAATGCCCATGGAGGAAAGGAGAATGGGATCTAGCCTACATGTGAGAATACAGAAGAGAATTCTTGTAAATATTAAGTGTATTATTTCTCTCTGACCTCATCATTTCTCCCCTTCTTGATTTTGTCAACCCCTCAAACCAGAATTTTTTCTCTCTTATCAATCTTGTTTCTTTCTCTTGATCATGACTCTGAAATTCCTAGACTGACACATTTCAAGTTATCAGAAAAGCTCAATATTTCCCCAACATAGACATCAGTTTTGCATCTGATTTTGTTCAATTGCTCTTCTGCTTATACATTTAGAGATTCTGCTCACATTGGAGTCTTACTAGGATGAAACGTGATGGGATGTGCACAATTAGATTCCACCAATCCTCAGCAATTTAAACATTAAACCTCTGTCTGATCCTGCCAAATCACACTTGGCAAAGCCTGCATGACCCTCATGACAGAGTCCCCAGAGCCTTCATTATGGTCTGTGTTAAGCTCACCAATTAATTAGTGAGAAAAATGTTGCTTTCACATTTAGACAGGAGACAGAAGCTATTAGAATGTATCAGGGTGTGATGTATGAAGCCTACCTCTTTCTCCTGGTCTTCCTGGTTGCCCTGGGCTTCCTGGAAAGCCCTGCATGCCTGGAGATCCTTGCTCACCCTGTGGCCCTGGAGCCCCTGGCCGGCCTGGCTCACCAGGAGGCCCCGCGATGGTTCGAGTTGAGACAGACTGGCTTGGAATCTGGTTCAGAATCGAGTTATATCTTGCCATATGACCTGTCAGGGGAAAAAAGCCATCATTTTCAAGTAGCAGTAGAAAGTCTGGTTCAGCAAAGTTTGAACAGAATACTGGCAGGTTCTCAAGGCTGTGGTCTGTCATACTTTGGTATTGTGAAGTTGTGCACTTGGTGGGGGAGACATAGTAGTGCAGGGAGTGCACAGAAAATGGAAGAACTATTGTGCAGGATTTTATTTTCTTACTTTGGTTATAGTTTAGGGGGCTTTTGTATTTTATGTCTATAAAAATTTAAAATTTTTGCAGCAGAAGCTTCTGCATACTGTAATAGCTTGGAGACAATTCCAGCTTTTTTTTTTCAGAAGACTGATATTAATCAGTTCTAGTTGGACATGAATCTGGTTGAACATAAGTCTAGTTGGAGCATAAATCTCAACTGTCTAGTCTAAAACAAACAGATCCCCTCAGATATTTTGAAAAGTGTCGTATTTGTAAGTAGCTGTGGCAGGAAAAGATCCGTTCTAGGGAGAGAAGCATATGGACTGTGTGTGTACTTGCCTTGGATGAGCTGCTCACACACTTGACGAGCAACAGCCCGGACCATTGCTTGGGACTGGAGATCACCCTGGATAACAACAGTGTCATGAAACACTTTCTTGAATCAGTTCTGTGCTGAAAGCACTTTGAGCAAAGAAAGATATTTATTATTGCTGAGACATTATATCCTCACAGATGAGAAAGAAAGCCAAAGAAATTTTGTTATTTTGCTAGTTCTCATTTCTCTTTTTGGCCAGCAATCAGAGGTCTGAGAAGATAACCCTAATGAGAGATTTGGAGACGTGTTTGCTGCCACATACTTCCCACCTTCAAACATTCATGTAGCTATATAAAAACCCATGTCTGGAAAAGAGGGAAAGTTTGCTTAATTGCAAAGAGACAACTACAGTGCCTGTAAACACAGAGAAACATAAATTTTTGGGAAAAGCTCTTTATGAGACAGAAGGCCAGGCAGGAAAAAAAAACATGGCTAACATGAACATAGACTTACCCGTTCACCTCTTTCCCCCTTAGCTCCAGGAGGACCCTGTGAAAAGATTCAATGCAAAATTAATCCTCATTTTGTTCTGCTCAAAATTTTTAACAACTAAACTTTGTCTGCCTTGTGGATTCATAGTAAAGGGAGAAAAATTAAACAATAAACAAGCTTTCAGGAGGTTGTGTGGCAGTGACAAATACCATTCTATTGTTTCAGTACTCTACAAAATGTTCACCTTTGGCAATTACATGGGAACAATGACTTTCACAAGTGTTTGCCACACACTGAATTCTTTATTCAAAATGGTAGCACGGACAGGTCACCACATGATGCATTTCACATGGCTGAAACAGGTCTAATTTTTGACAAATAGCAGTCTGAAATCTGCTGTACTGAGACTCTGCATCCACTATGAGCAGAGCAAGCAATGGGATTAACCTGCACAGAAAATTATGTTTGACATTAAGGATAATGTAATACTGTAATGATGGTGAGGACAATTATGGATTGGAACAAGCTGTGTAGGGCAATTACAACTTCACCAATGTAACTTTTTCGGGTAGGCTACACAATTCTCAGGAGCTTCTGAAGCGAGAGAAGGTCTGTTGGCCAGAGCCTGGTGCTAATAACACCAAGGTCATGGGTTTGATCCCTGTATCCCGTTCACTGGAGAGGTGGACACGATGGCTCTTGTGGTTCCCTTCCAACTCAGACTGTTCTGTGCTTCTGTGTAGGTAACCAGCCGACAGATACACAGTTAAGCACAGCTTATTCTATCCTTGGACATAAGAAACTCCGACAAAGACTAAAATATTATTTCTAAGGCCTCTATTCTATAACTCAATGTTTTGGAATAGAAAGTTACTGAAGCTCAGTAATTTTTCAGCCGCTTGGTTTTTTCTGCACTACTAGAGTCTAACCATGAACAGCAGAGCTCTTGCGTGATTCTCAGGAATATCTACATTCTAGAAAATTTAGTTCAGTATCTGGAACATGTATTTGGACAGGAACTGCATAGTCAACATGTTATGTATTGATAGTAAAAGGTCCACAGCTCATCAAATCTCCTTTGTAGATTCCATGATTACACTTAGAAACTATGCAGAACTGGGAATTAGGCTATTATCTTTGCTTTTGTATTACCAGTGAATTTAATTTAATTTCCACTTAACCACATGAAAATGCTTGCATTGGCCTAAATCTCCAAACCAAACTGGATTTTGGAAAATAATTTCTATTCTACAAATAGAGTCAGAAATGCACACTGTCTCATTCTGACATCTTTAAAAATTAGATAGAATGTTTACTGTAATAGATGGAAAAAGTTGAGCAGGCTTTATAATTAAACAAGTACTCAAATGTCAAAATATGAATACATACTATTGTCTGAACTCTTACAGAGAAAAAGAAGTCCACTATAAATATTCTCTTTTACATAATTTACACACTCATTTCATAGTTGTATTTCTTTATTCCAGTCAAAATGTTTTGTTCTGGACTTCTTAAAAGAATAATAAATATAACATCTGAGAGACAAATGTAATGTTGGAAGTTCCTAATATTAATTTTAGTATAGAGGACATAATTTTCCACTCAATGAAACTGATAGTCAAATTTATAATATCAGTCTAGAAAAAGTACAAGTCATTAGTCATTTGTTCTGATGTAAACACAGAGTAACCCCAAAAATCAAGTTTTTTATCAATACATTATTTTCACTGTTTGGAAATCAGAATAATATTTTGGAAACAATCAGGTTAATAAATATTTTAATTTCCAGAGAGTCGCTGGAAGGGCAAAGGGAAAAAAAGAAGAAGAAAGTAATTACACAAAGACTACAAATTCACATAGTTGTGTTTTTAAAATCTGTGTTTTAATCTTGTGTTTTGACTCTAATCCCTATATTCCAAACATAGTGTGTAAGATCAATAAATATATTTAATTACAAAGAATGAAAAATGAAAGTTCAATATGATGTTTAACTTAGCCACTAACTGTAAACAGATCATAGGCAATAAATATTGAGGAGTTCTGTCAAACTGAAGCCAGGCTCAGAAACCAATTAATGCTCAACAGCAGACAGAGAAATATTAATTAGTTTTACTTACAGGAGCTCCAACATCACCTTGTGGCCCCTGACTTCCAGTAACACCTGGAACACCTGGAGCACCAGGTATGCCCTATGTGGAAAAAGAGGAAGAAAATAGTGGTGATGACAATCAACATCCACGAGTCCTGATGAGTCAGGACAGTTCTGTCAGGCAAAAATTGGAGATTCCCAGAGAGAGGACGAAGAAATACAATTTGAAAAAAATACAACTTGCAGGAAAAAGAGCACCAAAAGCAGAGCTCTGAGAAAAGCACTTGAGAAAAATAACTTGGGCTGCTTCCTGGAACAGGCAGAAATTGCTGAACCACTGGACTAAATCCTGTGATGTCAATACTGTGTTCAGGGGATGACTCAGAATGTTCTTTGTAAAAAACAAGATGGCTTGGAAAATACTCAGTACAACCAGCAGCTTCATCTAGTCTTTTAGATCTATTAAGAAGGCACTGTTTGCCTAGCTGCCCTAACTGAGGAGGCTGATACTGATTCTGATATCCTGCATTAGAGGCTGGATATGGACTCTGCTGTCTTCCTTGGTTACTCTGTGAGAGCACCTGTGCTCACCTCCAGCCTCTAGACCAAGTAAAACTTGGTGGTTCACTTCAGCTAGCACTCCTAATTGGAATTTTTGGCAAAAAAGTCCTTTTCCAAGTGTTCAAAGCAGTAATTCTCTCTTTATAGTGCAGTTACTTGACTAAGAACAAGCTATCAATCTATTGACAGGACAACTCTCTCCCTTTCCTATGGGAGACATTTTCTTCCTGGGCTAAGTAGGAGTGGAAGGAAATTACACTGGACAAGCAGCTCTCTGCCAACTCCATGCATCATGAGAAATCCCTTGGCCTTGCTCTATCTACTGCAGCATAGATAAGTGTGACCTACAATCCCCCCAAATCCTGCTGACTTTTGCAGTAAGAAATTCCATGGACAACACTCACCATTGGGCCAGGAGGTCCTTGTGGGCCTGTGGGTCCATCCTTGCCAGGAAAGCCCTATGAAAGATAAAGAAAAGCAATTTCATCAGCTTTTGATATGTACTTTGTGAATCTGTTGTGTTTCAGCCAGAATAAATTTTTTACCTTTGTTCTTTGTTTTCATTTTGTTTACTTGTTGTGCTTTTTTGGTTTTTTTTTCTTAATTAATACCTGTTGGTAGTGGTCTCTTAGGAAAAAAAATTTCCTTGTTTGCCCTGGGGAGGGTTGATTTCTGAAAAGGAGCTATAGTGTCACCAAGATTTAAAAAAACCAAATCCAGCTAGTCTTACAATATTTTTGAAGAAAAAACAAAACAAAATTCTTCATAGTGGCAATTTTCACCTCTGAGTGAATTTCACTTAGAACATTTCTGTAGGGGAATAAATGAGAGGGTTTGCTGTCAAACCTCTGTACCACAAGGTCACATTTCTACATCTGTTCTCACTGGCTGCAAGCATTCACAGTCCCACTGATGAGGTGCTGAAAGATGGCAATGGAGAGAGGATCTCTCTGCCCAGCAGTGCTGCACATCAGCTCCAGCTATCACTGAGGTCCTGGTGCAGGAAGCGCTGGGAATGCTCATGTGGTTTACATTATGAACGTGCCTCAGAGCTTCCAGAAATGAGAGCCAAAAACTAAAGATAACTTGGAAACTGGAAAGCGAGTACAACACAGAAAAAAAGACTGTCCAGATGTAGAAGAAAATACACTGTTAATAAAGTATTCTTACAAATTAACCAATATGCGCATTTTGTATCCACATGCTATGAAGCTTGGATTTCTGACCAGCCTCGTGATTAGGCAATTCCTTAATTACTACACAGCCTAAACAGGAGAAATATGGTTTTACCTCTGGCTCAAGACCAGTTTGAAAGGTGGTTTATAATGGAAAGTGTTTGGTTTATTGCTGAAAAGTTTGAAAATGTTTTTGGTTACACACAGAGTAAAGAATGTTCCAGGCCTCAGTATCTCATGGAGCTTCAGAAGAAAAATTTACTACTTTTTTGGTTTGTATTTTTTTTCCAAATATTTGTTTGTTTTAGTGATGAATATAAATTCTACTAGTTTTATGCTTTGCATAATTTGGAAACTATTATTGAAATCGACAATCATATGGCATAAAAAATGGCTGGGGAATAATATTATCTGCCATATACCTGGAAAGATTTTTTTTTAAATTCTACTGGTGTTTCAATGAAAAAATAAGCCAGATAGTCAACTCACATTATGTTATCTATGTGCAGTTAAACTTCCTATTCCACAGTGTAGCCAGATGAAGCTAATGCTTTCATATTTATGTTTCTTTTTTTTAAAGTAAGGATGTAAAACCTCTTTTTATTTTTGCTCGGTTCCAAAGCAGAATGAAAACTGGTTTGACCCTTTTAAGGGCTTAATTTAACAAGGATGAGGGAAATATAGTACTTTCCACTGACTTCTAGGATCTAGTGTGGGTTCATACAGGCTTCTAAAGAAAAATAAAACTGTATGTCTTTCTCTTCTCCCATCCCAGTCAAAGAGCAGAATTAACAGTATGGTCAGAAATACATTTCCTTGGAATATATTTCACAATTTCTTTCTTCTGAGCAGTGCTTTTACTCCTAGCTGCTCAGTAATCACCTCCTGTCTAGTCTCCTAGGGTTTATTTCTCTTGGCATTGTGTCTGTATTGCCCACAAAAGATCACCTCCTACTGTATTTGCTAGATGTGAAAATTGCTATGTATAAATCAAGTCAAAGAGAAGCCTGTTTCAAGAAAGAATATGGCAATACCTATTCTCTCATGCTGGTAAAAGACTACAGGTATTTGTTTGTGCTGCCAGCAGCATTTAAAGATGATGTTACTCAGACCACCTGATGGCCAGAATGGATCTGACACTCATTCTGAACTTTTCAGCTGAGAGCAGAGATAAGCAAGGAAATTGGCAGGAAGACTGGGAATTTATTTCTTCTGGCTCTTTCTTACATAATTTTTGGTGTGTGTAATGTAGAAGAAAATAGAGCACAGTAAGAATTCACAAAGTTGTATTTTGAGTACCGAAGCCTTGTAGATGCTATTTAATCTCCCATTTATTGAATTCTCCTCTTTGCTTAACCATCTCTAATGCAAGGGGAAGGACTGGAGGAATTACATTGCACAACAGCTCTTTCTCCCTGTCACTTCCAGGACTGAAATGACTTTGAAGAAAGCCACAGATCCTCTCCCATGAAACTGCATGTCCAATAGCAGGGTAGGACAGATTTTGATATGTGACTTGGATGTAGGTCTGAGAACCAAGATTTATATCATTACAGAAAGTCAACTTAAATGAAGACATATTTTGCTAATGGCGTGGCAGAAAGGTTCCAGAGAAAGAGTGTAGCTCTGACAGAAATTTTATAAGGAATTTTATTTGCCAAAATACAAATGGCATCACCAGTAAAATCTCAAGTCCGCTGAAATAAGTACTGCTGCTGACCTCATTATAAACTCTTGAGCTTTCTGTAGCCTGGAATTTGTTTGGAGGAACTGTGGAGAGGTGACTTTTCAAATAGGACTAGATACCAGCAAAAACTGAACTGAAGCTACTGAGCCAGGCTTGACAGACTTTCACATAGAGCCTTTTTAAAAAGGCCCTGCAGCCAGGGACACGACTGCCAGTTCATGATCTGCCTTTCAACACAAAATGCTTGGCACTGTTGGTGGAGAAACATGATCTGTTCTCTTTAGTACAACTCCCCCATACTGCAAGCTGCAAATATGGGGCAGCAAGAAAGAACAACCACAGCTACAGCCATACAACAAAAATAAATCATTTTACATTTATAAAATCTTTCCTGGCACTCTGGAAGCTGATGATAGAGGAGGGGACTGTTCCTCGTGTGGAGTCTGAGATGTAGATTTAACCAGGTTACTAGACAGGTATAAAATATTATCATACATATTCAGAATATTTGCTGTATTAGCAGAAAAGAACTTTTTTTTACTCTGATTCAACCTTCACAAAGTATTTTTATTACATCCCATTCTTCTTCATAGGGAAGGTATGTCATTATGAAAAAGGCCTTTTCATGAATTCACATAACTGACAGGGAAGATGTTCTCTTTCTTTCTAAAACCCAAGAAAAAGCAAATAAGTCAGGGACTAAAAACCAAGTTCAGAAATACAAAAAAGAAATTTCACAAATTAAGTGTTTAATTACAGCATTAACAAAGGAAAATCAAAGCCTTTCCTCAACTGATTTCAAAAGGAAAGTCAGAAAGTATGAATACTAGAAATCAAAACAAAAAGAAGGGAAAACTAACTGTAAAAGTGAAGTGATTCCAATTACCAGGAACTGAAGGAAAAAAAATCTCCATTCCAGCACTTGATGAGTCTAATATCACATTATACCCAGTTCAAAGTTCTCAGAGACCTCCCAACAAATATCAGCCCTATGCTTACCACCCATTAAAATCAGTGTGATTTAGCAACCTGCCTAAGAACTCTACAGCACTAGTACCACTATAATTAAAATATTTAAAGATCAATAAATACTAGAGAGGAAGGGATAACTAAGCTAAGAAAAACACAGAAAATCTCAGTTCCAGTAGTATAATACTTGCAAAACAGTTTGGCATCTTGGCTAACAGGAGGAAACCCAGCAAAAGGAACATTATAAAAAAAGGCAATTTACTTCTCAGGAATTTTCCAGTTCCCTTTTGCTGCTGCAGTTATGCCCTTCAGAATTGTCCCTTTTTCAAGTGCTGGGTCTTCAAAGAGACTGCGGTGAAATAATTGGTTTGGATCTTCGCCCATTAAAAGCAATTTTATGTTGTCATAACTTCACAGGAATTAAATGAGTTACAACACCATAAAATCAGTATAGCATAATTATTTGTTGCCATAGAAATAATTACAGCTGGACAACATTGCATAAGGGTCACACAGAGACAATACCAGACTAACAGAACTAATTTTATGAGCTCTAGGCTGTGTATCCAGCTCCCATGATTAACAACAGAAGCAAGGGAACACAAGAACAAAGCATTACCATATCTATAACAACAGGCAATTTATGTAATTGCTCTATCTTTTTATAGACAACAGTGGGGTATTCTATGGAATAAACACCACGTGACTTTTCCAGGCTGTATCAAAAGCCTTTGCTGCACTAGTCTTCCTTGGCTTTTCTCTGGAATATCACCTCTCTGCAATGACCTGGAAGAGTGTGGGAGAACTAGACCACTTCTGAACTGCTGGTTGGCATCCAGGCAGGGCTGAGGGCATCCTCTGCTAAATATGAAGTCAGCTACAGAATAACATAAAAACACAGACTTCTTTTCTCCTGGAACTACAGGCACTTCAATGTCCCTGGTGATCAGGAATGTGGAGGGAGGAGGCACACAGCACTCCCTTGTACCACATTTAGCACCAAGTCATCCCAACTTGTCCAGGACCAAAACTAGACAGAACATGGCAAAATCCCAAATGTTCATCAGGGTCCAGGTCTTTATTAACCTGGAGATGAACAGGTGGCATGAAAGTTGGGCAGTTTAGGGGGAAATATTCCAATGCAGCCAAAAAGAAGACATAAAAACATGCAAAACCATAATACATCACAGTATTATAAAGTAGGAAAAAAATACATTTACTTACATATTTTAACACAATTTAATTGAAAATTAGAAGGCTATTCCTTCAATTTGGTTATTTATCTGATTATAATACTGCATAAAACTTTATCTTAATAAAATGCATTTCTTTTCTTGATTTTTAGAGAAAAAAAACACAAAACATTTATCTGTTGCCCAAATTCTACAGTAACTTCAGTGGAATTACTTCTAGATATGAAGATATGTTTGAATTCATAACAGTGAGTTCAAATATGTGTTTTGCTATAGGGTGAGGGTTTTTTTGTAACAAGGTCAGAAAACCAAAAAAGTTCCAGATTTCTCTGAAGTTCAAGTTACATTAACATAACCAAAAAAAAGAATCATGGATATGTAAATCTTGTCCAAATGAAACTGAAAAGTTATATTTCATAATGAACTTCTGCTGCAGACAGAAATCTATTACTATGCTAACAACTTTCTAGTGTCTGACTAATAATGAAACAGAAGTCTCCCCAAGGAGACAAAGAGGAGGACTTATAGGCTTAACTGCACAAATGAATATGAATTTTCTTTTACTGGCTCCTAGACTCTAAGTATCTTCACTTGTTTTTCCAGGAGCAGATTAAGGTTGACTAAATGTTGGTATTGTTTTTCACCTTTTCCTCATCGTTTTACATTCAAAGTTAAATTCCCTTGTAGCTGTCTCTCTCTGTTCATTAATTAGCTAGAAAACAAATGTAGATCATTGCCTTGGATTGCATACTAATTATATACCTTTTACCAACCATTTAACTTTAAACATATAAGCCAAGAGGTTAATTGGCAATGCTGAACACAAGTGACATCTACTCCTACCAAATACATAAAGCACAGGCATTGTGCAGGGTTCCCATCACACATTCATCCCTCATCAGCACACAGAAGGATGTCCACCCTCCTGTCCCTATTGCCCCAGAGAGATGAGCTCCAGAAAGCACAGAGGTGGCATAAATTATAATAAATCAACCATTCTGGGAAATATTTCCATTACAGACTGGGAACAAAACACACGTAAAACATACTCATTTTACCTTACCCTTTGACCTTGAGCTCCATCTCTTCCTGGTGAACCTGATGCTCCTGGGACACCCTAAGCATTAAAAAAGAGAGCAAATGATGGGATCGAATTAACAGAATCCAAGGAAATAATTTTCAAGTGAAACTGTATGACATGTTTTGGACAAATGGAGCTAGGAAGCTCAATAATGGGTGGTGCCATAGAAGGGATTCAGTAAAAAAGGTATTTCTGTGAAATGAGAGATGGGCAAACATATATAGCTAAAACGCAGAGGTGTTGAGTCTACAGAGGCACAATTTCAGCATTAAACAAGAAAGTCACCAGCTCTTCAGGCCCAAGTGAATTGGTCACTGCACACCAGCATACCCTGGATTCCCCCTCTTTCTAAACCCTGTTCTAATTCACCCCAACAACACATTTCTCAGTGGTTTAGAATATATGCCCTAAACTCACAATGATGTCAATTCAACATTCAAACTTGGTGAGTGACAGGCTATACAATAGGGAATACCTGCACGCCAGGAAAACCAAGATCTCCCTTCTCTCCCTTTTCACCTGGTGGCCCCTGTAAATAAAGAATCACACACAGTAAAACAAATATATGGTTACTTCTCTATTTTCAATAGTTTCCTTCAGCTTCTTTAAAAAAAGAACAACAATGCAACCAGTAAGAAAATAGACTATGTTTCTTTCTGAAAGCAAACACACAGAGTCTATTTGCAAAAATGCAAATATAGATGTTATAAACATAGAAAATAAAAGTAATTTTTAAATATTTCATAAGTAACCTGATGAAACTATAGACATTTTGTTACTAAAAAAAAAAAAAAAGGTAGCTCATTTCTTTTCCCCTTTAAAGGAATTTGTTTCACTTCAGGCCTCAGCAGTATCTCCAACAATGATGAAAAAAGGGTTTTCTGTGGAAACTAGGCGTGTTTCTCTGGTACATATACATGAAAAAAATACTTTTCTAGATAATAAAAAAACTTTAACTTTTATAAAAAAAAACAATTACTCTATGAAATACTCCTCTTACAATTATTCTCTGTGACAACATGATCAAGAATATATAGCTTTGGTATACAATTATATTTTACATTAGTATCATACAGGCTGGAAAAAAAGATGAAATAGTATTGTAATGAAGTAAATTTTGAAACAAAAACTAAAAGGAAAAAAAGAAAATATATTACTGCTTTTCTAGGCTTGTCTGTACCCATCTACTGGAGAGGTGTATGAAACAAGATAAGTGCTACTGGCTCATTATTGTAAAAATGTTTATTTATGATGAAATTCTGTGACTTATTTCACAATAGCCTTGCAAAATCCAGGCCTAATCACTTCCTCTGATGACAGATTTTATTATGCAATTAATATTATTGCTTAATTTTGGCAGAGAATATGGTATTCTTGCTTGGGTATACCTTTCAAGTCAGAACTGATCTGTGATGAGCAGTATAGACAGAAAAAGAGAAAATATTAACATATTGGTCTGGTGCCATGTCACAACCCCCACTGGAATTTATTTTCACTTGAGTCCAGGCTTGGATATTAATACCCAGGTCATATTCAACCTGCAGTCAAATACTTTCAGCTGACTAAAAATTCAGATCAAAGTTAAAAACCAGAAATGTTGGCATTGAACCCATGTTCACTAGAGGTCAAACCCACATCTGTGATTTCACCTCAAATATTGAAATTCAGATTCTGATCACAACACCAAAAGCTATTTCAGTCTAGTCTAAGCTATTTACTGTTTAAAAGATCACAGAAAAAAAGGCCATTGATTCTTTAAGTCTCACTGGAAGTCCTTGGATAGAAAGTCCACTGGGTCCTTGTGGTCCAGGAGGTCCCTGTGGTCCAGGAACACCAATTTCACCTCGAGGTCCATCTGGTCCCTAAAGTAGCACAGGACATAAGCTAAACTCTTATCATATGGACAAAGGCAGCTTCTGTTTGAAGAATTAAGTACCAATAGATTCAAAAACATCTGAAATATGAGTTAACATGATTGAGCAGTTAAGGTTCAATTTAAAACTGTCTGGTTTCTTTATAAGTACTGAAAAAAGAGAATTATTTATGTGAAAGCAGTATTTGAATTTTATATCGTTTATCAAGGAACAAATAGGACAAGTAATTGTTTTAAAAAGAGCCATAGCAAATGCTAATGACATTTCACTGTGCTTTTTCCCCAAAAACACCGGAGACAATGTGGAGTTCATTTCAAGGTTGCCATGCAGCAGAGACAAACCAAGAACCCATGCATCTGTCAAATGTAGAGTGCTATAAAAAGTACCTTTGGACCTGGATCACCACGATGACCTTTGGCACCTCTGACACCTGGACCACCCTGTAAAGCACAAGCACGGGACTCACTGAAAACCAAAACTCTCAAACAGAAAAGAAATCCAGAGAAGCCCAAACAGATTCTTCCTGTTCCTGAATCAGCATTCAAGAAACAGTAAATATCCTGTCAATATCCTTCCACTGGAGCAATTAAACTGGGAACATACTTAAGTGTGGCCATACACAGACAGATTTAAACACAGATGTGACTTTTTTAGAGCCAAGAATGCACACTACGTAAGAATCAAAATAACACTGAAAGCTACAATATGGATGGAAATGTGGTCAGGGGTTCCCTTCCAGCTGCTGAAACCTCCTGCACATCTGTCTGTTCTCACCAAAATCACATTGTTAAAGGCTGAGTTTCCAGCAAGGCCAAGAGCATTCTGGCCTGGATCAAAACCAGTGTGTTCAGTAGGACCATGGCAGTGACCACTCCCCTGTACTCAGCATCGATGAGGCCACATCTCAAATCCTGTGTCCAGTTCTGGGCCACTCACTACAAAAGGGACATTGAGGGGCTGGAGCACATCCAGAGAAGGACAATAGAGCTGGGGAAGGGTTTGGAGCACAAGTCTGATGAGGAGCAGCTGAAGGAGCTGGGGCTGTTTAGCCTGGAGAAAAGGAGGCTCAGGGGAGACCTTGTCACTCTCTACAGCTCCCTGAAAGGAGGCTGCAGCCAGGTGGGGTCAGGCTCTTCTGCCAGGTAACAAGGGACTGGATGAGAGGAAATGGCCTTAAATTGAACTGCAGGAGGTATCAACTGGATATTATGAAAAACATTGTCAAGCTTTAGAAGAGGCTACCCAGGGACATGGTGGAGTTACCATCCCTGGAGGTGTTTGGAAAAACATGTAGATGTGGCACTTGGGGACATGGTTTAGTGACAGACTTGGCAGCGATGGGATAATGTCTGGACTCAATCATCTTGAAGGTCTTTTCCAACATAAACAGTTCTATAATTCTGTGATTCTAATGACTTTGGAATAGTTTTCGGCAACCACAACTCCAGAGTCTACTAGACCTATACCATGGTTTCATTTGAAGCTATTCTTAGGTAAAAGGCTCTTCTGGACGTTTTTCACTTTTTTTGCTTTCCTCAGCAATACCTACATCTGCTCATCATTTATTAACCAACTTCTGCCTTCTTTACTAGTATCATCTGAGACACTGGAGTACCATATATCTATGGATGGCTGCCATGAATGTGTTTTGCAACAACATCTACATGTGCTATCTGTTCTAGGACAGCATAATTTTTTTGTATATCTCAATTTCATTCTTCTCCCATGTGAGTATATTGCCTAATCACTTGTAATATGAGCTGTACAGGTATTCTGCTTGTCACTGTATTCAGAAAGGACTTTGTACAACTAGACATCATAACTGAATAGAACTCTTTAGGGGCTACAAAAAGTACAAAAATAACAGCAGTTAAATTAGAGCTACAAGAATAGAAAATGTGCTTATGTGCAGTATCTCTGGGACTTTAAATGAGAGAAATAACAGGAATGTCTGGAAATCCCAGAGTACTGTTGCTCTGCAATGAAGGTATCATGGCATGGTCTTCACATGTGTGATTACAAAATTTTCCACTACCTCTCCCAGCTCCCTCAGGCTTCTCTCTTCCATCCCACATCTCCATGGCCATGATCCATTCCATCATGGCCAGCTCTGACCCTAAGATCTCATCCCATATTCTCCATGGAACCAAGTTCCCATTGCCAGTTGCAAAATTCCAGATACTCATATTTCTGCATTCTAATCTGCTGTCCGTTCTCCTCCCTCTGCCTTACTCTGAGATTAAAAATTCCTCAGCACAATAACTGCAACTTTTTAACACAAAATCACAGTTTTCTCCCATTTTGTTCCCATAAATGGACTGCATTTTTACTAAGAATATATATTTTAAAATAGCCTGATGCTGAGCCAATAAATCATACGCTTTCAGATTCATGCTGAAGTTGGTACACTCATCCATGTTTTGAACCCAGTAACCTTGCTTGGTAAAAGCACAATTTTCAGAAAAGCATTTATTTAACATTAAAATATCAGAAGAGGCCCTCTGCTTTTCTCATAAACTTGTTTTGGTGTTTATTCCTCAGCACTACTAAGCCTGTGTGATTAATTCAATTTTTTCTGGCTGCTTTTTCTAGCCAAAAATTCATGTTATGCCTTCTTCCCTTATTTTGAATATCTTCTTAGCAGCCAGTGCTTTCCCCCAGAAATGGGTCTTAATCTACTATTATCAAGACACCTTCTCATTTCTTTTTAGTAGTCAAAACCTATGAAGCTCTGAAATATTTTTTTTTTGCAATTAAACTTCTCCAATCCTTCAGTATATTTGTCTCTTTCACCTTTTTCAATTCTGCAGCATTCCTTTAAAATGCAGGCATTAGTTTTCTGTGATATCTCATTTTTACTTTGTGTGGGGAACTTCAGACAGCAGGATAAAATTCTGCCAAAAATGAAGCCATGAAAACAGAATCCCAGGATGAAAATTGCCAGATAATCTTAACTCTAAACAACACTTTGTCTTACCCAAAGTGACGTGTTTTCCAAAAGGTTAAAAATTCTTTCTAGAGTTACTATCCCAAACAAATGGAAGCATTTTATTTGGAGTGTTTTTAGCCTAATGTGTAAAACTGGCTACATGGTAGGATCCTGATCTCTTAAACAGAAGAATCCTTGGCTTGGATAAAAATCACATGACATTTTAATGACTTGGAACACTCCTGACCAGACATAGCACATGTGACTTTCTGACTTTTGGTTGGCACAGAGATGAACACTGACTTTATTCTTTTGCTCTGCTTTTTCGTAGATCTTGAACTTTTTTTTTTTCTTCTTCTTCTTTTTTTTTTTTTTTTTCCTTTTTTTTCCAGAGCTCTGCCATCTCACTGCCTGGCAAAAAAGGATCACTGATAACAGGGCAAGTTTCAGAATCACGTTATTTCCCTGTCTTGGCAGCGATTTTTCTGCTTGATTTGCTTGATTTTAAGCTTTCTCTTGCCTGGCACTGTGCTATTCAAAACATGGTTAACCCTAAATGTAATATATAGAAGTATATTATTGATGGGTTAAGCCTTAGCAATTCCTGATCCACATATCTTTGGAATTATAGCAATACACATCCTTCCAGACAAATAATTTTCAAACATTTTTCATTTTACTGTGAAATGTGGTCAAACTACTCAATTTAAGTTACATTTTTATGTGCATTATCCCATTGCCTTCTTTACAGAACACAAACTGGGTGCTAAAATGTGGAAATTAAAACTTTAATCCATACTTGTTTAATAATCTATATTCAAATAGGAGAACAGAATAATTTCTCCTTGTTCAAGAAGCAGGTCTTAAGTGAATTTCCTCTTGAATTTCTTTCCAGGTTTTGCACCAGAGCTTGAAGAACAGTTCTTGTAGAAAGACTAACGTCTGAGTAGTCAGGAGAATTAATCTCTGCTAGGACCTATTATGTGAAGGCCTTGCATGCAAGTCAATTTAGTTCTTAAACATGCATCTCATGTCATTTGTGTACTTTAACACCAAAACCATTTTCCTTTACTTTCTTCCCTGGCTATTTCATTTAAAAACATGCACTTGGAGCATCCAGGACACAGCATGAGCAGAGAAATATGCAGTTCAAACTTTTCACAAGAGAGCCTCACCTCAAACTCACTCAGTGAGCAGCCCTAAGATACCAATCATATTTATCTAGTTGTAACAGAAAAAAAACATGACCATTCAACAAATATCTCAGTCAGGATTCTTGCTAAACCAAATCAATGATGGACCATTGCAGAGCCTTTCTAAATTGATAAAAATTAGCCTTGGGATGAGAGATTGTGTTCTCAAAATTTAGTGTGTCTGTATCTCCATTGCCTCAGTTTCCACAAGACAATAGGGTTCATTGTCAATAAAGATTCATTGTCTCAGTTTCCACAAGACAGTAATGAGAAGGGATATTTATTCCATCTATGATACTACACTGACATAGAGGGAAAGTTAAATAACTGTCTTCTACAAGAGATTATCTAGTCCCACCGGTTACATGAGGACCTTAGACACTTAACATCTACACAGCAAACTCTTAATGAGTGCCATCCAAATGACACCACTAAGCATATGTAAAAATTGTAACAGTGTACATTTCATAATTCATTGGAAAATTAAAAAAAATTAAATTCAACTTTCCACAAAGGCAGATTATTTCATTATTTCTTCCCTTCATGGCTCTTGGATATCTCTCTGCCTCTAAGAACTCTCAGAAGAACCTGTACTTCCAGTTCTACTTTCCAATAAATATTGTACTTAGATAGAGCTTTTAAGACAGAAAAGTCTTCTTTCATCACATACTACACAAGTGGCATTGTCATGTTCCATATCTTTAATTGATAAGAAATCTGTAAACTGAGCATTTCAGAACTCTAAACTCCAAGCTACATTTAATACACATCTGCTAGAGTAAAGGTGATTAAAAATTTGAAAATAAATGGCACTACCTATGACATATCTACTGCTACAGACAGGTAAAAGGGTTCCAGGTCTAAAGAATAGACAACTGCTTCAGCATAATACTTCTTTACATTATTTATAGCATCTTCAATATAAACTGAATACAATTTTATCTCTTTGCCAACACTTGAAAGTGTAATTTAACCTTATTAGTTATACAATAGCAGTATATTCACATGTTTGGAAATAAAGGTGGCCAGTGGACTATTTGGTACAGTTCACTACAAAGCTGAATAAAATCTTACCGGGGGTCCAGGAGGTCCAAGGGGACCCTTACTGGCTTCTGAACAGGAACAAGCATGAGGAAGGGCAGGACAATTTTCCTCATCTCTCTATGAAAAGGTTAAGATAGGAGAAGAATGATGTCCAGAATTTCAAGTGTTAGGTATTTTATCAATCTAAGACATAATATTAAGTACAGTCTAAGACACAGTACTCAAAGGCACCTACTTGATTTAGAAAAAAAATACATTTTATTGACTTTCAGTAGGACAAGTAGTCCAAGAAGAGAATGGCTTTTTCAAAAACCTTTAAGCATCCATTTCCAATGAAACATTTGTCTCAGAAAAGTAGAAAATAAAAGGTAAATTCTACAACTATTGAAAGAGGTTTCTTACCAAACCAGGAAGTTCACAGCATTTGTCTCGATTGGCCCATGAGGTAGCACAAATAATGTCAAACATCTGTAACTGCAGCTGTTTCAAAACAAGGATGATGTACAGTATGACTGTTAGATGTAAGATCAGTGCAAAATGAAGACATCAGCAAGCAAAGTAAACTTGATTCAAGCACTCAGATTAGACAAAGACTTTTGACTTTGAGCAAGCCACAATGGTACCAAAATGGGTCATCCACTGCTTTTACCAAATGTGTGTCTAACCAGCTCATCTGAACTATCAGATATTACATGAATTGAGCAAAGCTGTTCAAGGTTAAATGCTGCATACATCTGTTGAATTTTGCCCCACTCCTTGCTTAAATTCCTTATTTTGCCCAATTGTGTCCTCCAGTATCTTTCTATAGCAAAATAGACATCAAGAGTCGGGAGAAAGAAAGTTTAGCTTCTCTGAATAATTCCTCTTAACCCTCTGGTCTGCTGTTTAGATTTTATCTAGGACAAGGTCTTCTGTAGACTATTACTTATACTGGAGCTGAGCCACAAATAATATTTCTCATTTTTTCCAGTTTAATTTTACTTTAGAATATGCCCTCTCTTATCCGTATTATCCCCAGGCAATGATAGCTTAAGAATGGGGAGCAGCTTGCTCACCACGTGACAGCACTGGGCAGAAAAGAAAATTCCCATCACAGGTCTGGGAACATGGTTTAGACAAGAATTTAATCTGCAAGAACACACATATTTGCTAAAAATAGTGGCTTATATACTCAGAAACAATATACTAAATAGGACTCAATGGTAAAACCAATTATCTCCTTTACAGCCTTGACTGAACAAAGGGATCTAGAGAGATGAAGCTTTCTTCTGTTACTATTTCTATTCTTTTTCCATGCCTTGTTTATGTGCATACTGAACACAGAGTGGTATGGAACAGAACATCCCATTAAATTAACCCCACATGTTAAAAAATTCGAGGAACTGCTAGAGATAGAACTCTGGGTTTGTTCCCATTATTTTCAGTGGCATTATTTTAAGATCAGAACAGAGGAATGAATTTTAAAATTTTCTTATAACTGCATTGCTTCTAAAGCTGTTAAAATTAACTACATATGTGCACCTTTGGTTTTGCCTCTTTTTTTTCTTATAAAAGTCAAATATTGTATTTTAAGTAAAGGCATACTTTCATATAAATAGATGTTCTCCTCGCCTTCCAGCAAATTAGCTGGTTTGCAGATCTGCTGTACTGCAGATGCAGGCACAGTGAGCTGGCACCATGCAAAACTCCTCAGACAGCTGAAGTGCAGCAGGAAGGCATCACTTGGACTCTCAGTTTGGCTCCATGGAGACCCCCCCTAAGTCCAGCAAGTCTGTGTCAAATGGAAGCTGGCTCCACATGGAGCCACTTAGATCCCTCCCTCTTTGCCACACATCCCTAAGTTCCTAACTCCAGGAGGCCTCACTAGCTTGAGTAGTGCAGCACATGAAAGTGCAGGCACACACTGCTCTGGGACACAATACCTGGGTATTTGCATGATACTGCCCTGAAGCAAATCAGACATCCCAGAAATGGGGTGCAGCATCACCCAGAGCTGGTTCGGCAGAGAGCCTTGGGTTCAGAATTTAGGCTGTATTGCCATTATTTTCCATAACCCAGTCCATCCCAAGCTATTCTGTTATCCTGAGCAATGGTAGGATGACAGCACTAGCTAAATTTATGCATAGTGTACATGCTTTCATTTTGTCTGGACTAGGCAATCCGGACATCTGTAGCAATACAGTATGTCAGTGTAAATTAAAGAGCAAACAGACATTTTCTGAAATGCTGTATTCACCAACCAAATGTTAGATGACTCAGTATTCTTTTTCAAAAACACTATGTGGGTTGTTCTGACTCAAGATAAAACCTAAAACAAAGCTTTCTTTGCGAGCTAAACATTTATTCATAAGTCTCTGCATTCATAGTGATTTTGCTTTCTAAATATCCAGCCCTGCAAGCAGAATCAGTAAGGTGGACAAGTCCTCATTTAACCAGTCTGCAGCTCTGCAAATGTTTCTCAACAGATTACATTAGACAATACTATTAACAGCACATATATATGCAAGCAAACAAATTAAAGTTCAAAGAGGAGGAAACATCAATAAAAAGAAGGTCTGTGAATTGTAGATAATGTTTTAAAAGTTGGACTTTTAATTAAATCCCACTGAAGGAACAGAAAACATTACTTGCTGCAGTCCCCAATCACGTTTCATTGCTCTGGCTACAATCTAATCCTGAGATGACTCATTCAGGAACATTAAAAAGGTTAGGCACCTTGAGTCTAATCCCCTTTTTGATCTATCTCTCTCTCTCTCTCTCTCTCTGCCTGGTCATTTTACCACTGCAAACTGCATATATTGATGGGAAAGAAAACTCTGGTACAATTATATTTCCTCAAAACTGAGATGTCTGGCAAAACTTTAATGGCTGCTCTGTATTGATTTATTTTAAAAATACACTAAAAACATTCTGAGAATGTTAAACTGTTCCATGTGAACACAATTAGAACAAAACATCCACAATTTTGTTCCAAAGTAACTGCCTGCTTACTTTTGTGTAATAAGCATCTCTAAAATCAAGAGATCTACTCATCTGAGAACCTCTATCCTGCCTCCTACTAGATTCCTTTGATGTCCTCCAAATATTGGAGTAGGAAACCAGCTCATTCGCATCTTAAATGTGACTTTTCAAACTACTCCATATAAATAAATTGTGCAGAATGAAAACTTCAGAGGATGATATTTGGGTGCTTTCTTGGTTTTTTTCTATTTTGGTATATATGGTAATACTAGAAGACAGCTTTACACTACTAAAGAATTTTTATCTTCATCTAGACATTTCTAATCTTACATCAGCTTTACACTTCATTTGAACAAAATCAAATTTTTCAGTGAGTGGGCAGTCTGAATTTTTTTGTATAGATTACTATGTCCTAACAAAAGACACATTTCTTTCCATTTCTTTCCACAAAGGCTTTTCTAATTTCAAGATTTCCTAAGTCTGTCTTTTTCTGTTTCTATTGGAATGTGACTACAAAGGTTTCTCTGTGTAATTGTCTTTACAGGCTTCATATAATTATTATCCATCTGTTTGAGTCCTAAAAGCTCTTTTTTTTTTGTTGAGAGACATAGTCTAAGGGCTTATTTTTTACTAAACAAGAGTATTTTCATATATTAACAAGAAAAAACATATTTGAAACCTCATTCCTATTCAAATCAATCCTTGGTTCAAGGTTCAGATTCTCGGCTAACCTCATTTTCGGGTCAACAAATTTCAAGGAAAATTAGCAAACACTATTATGCATAAAAAAGTCAAAACCCCCAAAACAAAAAAAATTGAAAGGCTCTCATTGGTTGCCATGTAAAAAGAATAATCATTTACTACTTTTAGAGAGTAATTTCAGAGGAATGACTGAGCACTTAAACTGGAGGAGAGACCTTTCACAATGAAAATTTCTTTTATTATAAAAGGCTTAGTTATACTAAGTTGGGAGTTTTGGAGACAGTGTATGCCAAACCAGTTCAATTTTTTAGTGAACAGACAATGAATTAAGGGGAAAACAGAGAATCAGAAGGAATAACAGACATAGGGAATAATTACAAAAAATTTAAAAACCCAAAGTTTAAATAATTCCAGGCAAAGGAGTTATACATTGTATTACTCTGTGTAATTAAATTTGGAACACAAGTCATATCTGAATGTAGCAATTGTGTTCACATATGTTTTTGAGAATAAAATTTCAACAATGATTATCATATGATTCCATTTATTAAAATAATAAAAAATCAATTTTGCCAAGTTGACAACTACTGCAGGCTTTTGCAGAATTTCTGAAATACTGAGACTTTACCTTTTAAAACACGAATTCACTTGGCTTCAAGATAAAAGTAACTGCAAAGTTCCCAAACAGTTGTTTTTTAGGATATTTATTATGTTAGAAAGAGTTGTTACTGTTCCACTCACCGGTGCAGAATTGTCTCTTGGTCCCCTGGATCTCACCATCCTCCCCAGCACTTCTATGCCATCAGAACTAATATTCCCTGCTGCATTAATGGTCTTCTCACCCACTTCCTTGCAGTCAATAATTATCTTGGCAGTGGTCTTGCTGATGACAACATGCAACTAAGCAGAAGAGAAGATGCTTTAACATACAAAGGAGATATGGGCTATATGAGTTTTTTCCTTGGGAAAAGGGGGACATTTTTTGAAATGAGCTCCTAACTCCATGTTTGCTAATGAAACTCAAACACTCCAAAGCAAATAACCTAGATGACCTCTAGAGGTCCTTTCCCACCTGAATTATTCTATGATTGTAATCTGTTTAATGAATTTAGTTTATTTTTCTACTTCTGGAACATCTGCAAAGAAATTTGCAACTTACATAATTTATTCAATAAGTAAATATTTTGTCCCACCAGAAGAGGTACATGGTGTTCCTATACCACTCAGATCTCTGGATTTTTGTGGTCATTCCTTGCACAGAGCATTGGATTTTCACCATTATAGCCAGCCACTTGCAAAAGCCCAAACGAAGTAGCAAAATTTAGTTTGTAAATTATACGTTGACATCAAAAGCTGTCACAGTGAAATTTTCACACATCAAATGCAGGACAGAAAGCAGAGTACAACTAAATTCTTTCCTTCTGCCTTGATCATACTCTGTTGTCCCTCACTGATGCAGCAGACACTCCCATAGGGAGGACTAGCTACAACTGTCCTGTCGTGAACAAACACTCAAAGTTTTTGTTTGTTTTGTTTAGGAAAGATCCAACATCAGGAAAAAAAGTCAATGACAAAATTACCCTCTGCAACAAATAGGTGCTACTATCCCAGCACTGCTTCACCTGCTTTCAGAAAGAATGTTAAAAGTTCTCAAATAACAAAAGGAAGTTCAATGTGGCGTAGCTCTTAAAATATATTTTAAAATTACAACTGATGAAAAAAAAATTTTGTCTAGACATTTTATTTGAGTGACACTGCCAACCCAAATCTTTAAAGGAAAAGCTGATTTGTTTCTAAATTACTTTTCAAGATATGTATTTTTAAATTAACTCTAAAATGGGCAAAAAGTATGAGATGAAAACTGAACACATCAGCTTCATGACAAAAACTATGATTTGTTTAATGTTAATCTAATACTGCAGAGACTTATGACAGTAAGGCAGGTGATGCAAAATACATTTTTTTGGCAGTAATTGACCTAATGAAACATGATTTTGAAAGATGAAAAACTCACAAGCTTTTATTCAGAGTGCTTTTTTTCCCATTACTAACCTTATGAAAACTCCCATAAAATATCTTCCTTATTTCAGGACCTTCAAAAGTTACAGTTTGAAAATCTCCTTTGTAGTCATAGTTAAAGAAAGTCAGAGTTTTTCCACCATCTGTGTGAGATCAAAATTAAGGGCTCTGTGTTAAAGAAAAGTCCTGATACAATATTTGAAAAAGTCAATTTGCATTTAACAAAGCAGACCAAAAACAACAACTCAAATGTTAGTAAAACACATTCCTAAACAACATACTGACCTGGAATTAACAGCTTGTATCACAGAAATTATCTTTCCTGGTTTGACAGGAAGGATGGACCAGTAGTTCCGAGTCTACCTCAGCCATGTCTACCTGGTTCTACTCTCCCATTAGCTCTCTGTGGGAGCTGGACAAGAAAAGCTCTTCCTCAAGCCATCTAAATGCCTAATTCCCACCTATTTCAAGGTGACAAACTGGCAGCTATGAAGAACAGGTATCACAATAGCTTCATCTTCTCAACACTAAAACCTTGTAAATTATAAATGCTGTTTCACAATTGTGAAAATAAAACCAAGCAGAAATGAAGAGCCATCAGGAGTTGGTTTCTGTGGTTCTAACTTTGCTTTTCACCAGACTGCTTTTCCTCTACATATGCTCCCAGGACCACTGGCTTATATCAAGACAGATTGGATCGGAATCATATTCAAAACACTGGAAATTTTAAAAGCAAATGACTACCTTACATCAAATTGCATCTAGCATAGATCCTTGGAATCTAGTTTAAAGCAGTTAACTCAAAATTTGACAATAACTCCAAATGAAATTAAGGTAAACTGAATCTAAAAACCATGCATTAGAAATTACCCCCTGCCAGATTCAGGTGGTTGTTCTGGTAGCAGATTGAAACACTGGCAATAATAAAACTAGACACAGAATTAATAATCTGTACAGTTAAAATCACTGATAAAACACAAAACACATACTATCTAAAATAACTCCAACCAGTGGTTCATATGCTTCATTTAGAATCTCCCACAGGGCAAATGGCTCCTGGGGTGTGTCCGGGAGTATCCGAAAGAGAAACGTGATGGTGTAATCAGAGGGGAGACCTTCAGGATGCAAATACCTGTAAGAGAAATCATGTCTTTGAAACTGGAACAACATGAAATCTGGTGATTTACTCATCAGAATTTCACTTGGCATGCTTTTTATTACTCTGTATATTTCCTTATCAATCAAGACTGAGAAGCGATGTGTGTATAAAATCTACTCAATTTGATAACTCTAAAAGAATGATCATGAAGAAAGTAGAGGTTATTGTTTCCCTTGAAATTCACAAAATTAACCTTAAAATTTAACTTTTTTTTTTTTTAATTTGAAGATCACATCAGAGGTCAGTTGGAAATAAAGCTGAAATTAATTAAATTTAAACCTTTAACAAACAATAGCCACTCCCAGGACGTATGAAATCGTCTGATTTAGGAGACAATGGAAATGGAAATTGCTTGGAAGACCAGTCTCAATACACAAGTCCTTTGTCATTAAACCATTATAAACAGATTAAAATTAGGAGTGACAGACTGTTATAGGCAGCTTTATAAAATATAGAATAGAGAACAGAGTCTATACATTTCAAAGCCAAAACAACATAAAGTGAGGTCAGAACAGATCACACACTGAAATACAATCTGGTTTCCTAGAATTTATGCAGAAGAGACAGGAAGTTTATGATATAAAAGAAGTACTTCATTTTATGTCATTTCCAAAAATTCATTATTTCTTACTTCAAATTTAATTTCACCTTTTGATGTCAAATCCCAAAGTGAAACATTTGGACAAGTGTCTGAGACAACTGACTGTATGTTAAATGTTAATTAGTCTGATTCCTTAAAACCAAAGTAAGGGGATCTGAAAGAAGTCTCAAGAGTTATTCAAACAATTCATTTTCCCCGAATACAACCCATTCCTTCTTAAGTGCTTCTGGCACATAAAAGACTTGTAGATATGAATCATGCTGAAAAGAGAGTTAACATGATATATCATCAATATAATCTGCATAATGTGAGTAGATGATCAAATGTGATGTTGCACTGCCCATTTCACACAGAGAAAGAGAGGGAAGTCAATAGGCAAAAGAAAAAAGCCTTTACAGTCTGTCCACTGTACAAGAATGAAAGCAAATTCAATAAGCAGGGTGGGTTAAACACAAGGTTTGGGGATACAGAGCTCAAAAAGGAGAATATAACTAATGGCATTCAGTGCACAGATGAGGTGACAAAGCCAAATGGTATTTTTCAGACATACCTGTGGATCATGCAGAGAAAGGTGTTCTCTGAACCATAAAAAGGAGTGAAAGGCTAATGAAGCAGTAAGACTGGGCTGGGGTAGAAGCTAGAGAATAGCATATAAAGGCACAAGATCAGATTAGAAAGAAGCAGAACAGGAAAAAGTAGTGAGAAGAATTATTCCTTGACATCTCAGTCCATCGAGGCCCAGGAGAAAACATAATGAGAACGTGAAACAGCACCAAGAAGTACAGATCCAACTGGGACACAACAGGATAATCACATACTCTGATGATATCTAATATAAACTTCAAATTTCCCACTGTTTTTCTTTCTTATTTGTCTTAGCTAAAGAATATTTTTCATTACACTTTCCCACATATAATCCATCAGAGCCACTGCTTCTCTCTGGTGTCACTTAATATGAAGTGGGGGCCTGGACTGAGAGGAACCCAGCACAACATAGACACTTCATACAAGAAATGGGGTTTCCATCATTTCCTCTCTGAGGAATGACTGTAAACATTCAGCCAGGGGGTTCTTCATGGCCTCTTCCACAGCCCTCCCAAGATACAGTCCCTGTGACTGAAAGATGTCCTGCCTCCCAGGAGTGTTCTAGATGGGGTTCACACAGACTCACTTCAACATAAGTGGATTAATCCTCCTTTGTAACCAATGGCTGGACATAGACTGCAGTAAAAGTAACTGAGGACAGCTGAAGCAGGTTCTCATGCTGACCCTTGCTTCAAGGACAGACTGAACTCTGAGACTTCAACCTGCATTCCAGAGGCACCCTTCACAAAGTGCTGCAGACTGGAAACTGCCCTGACAGGCCTGCATGAAATTGCCAGGTGTTACACAGACACAAGCCTGAAACAGGTTCGTGGGAAAATCAAAACAGCCAGTGGGCTTACCCACTTTTACCTACAACTGTTATTTTTGAATTAAACTGATTGAAGGGTCAGAGCACCAAACAGCTTTCCTATTCATCAGTATATCACAGATATACACTAGCAGCTCTGCTCTTCTGCATTAAAAATACTAGTCCCTGAAATGAACAATTGCCTGCACTAGAAAATTATCTCCATGTGTTTTTTAGTATTTATATGTGAATACATACTTGGTAGGCTGGGATACGAGAGCATCCTTGTGCAGTCTGTAGCATGGGAAAACATTAAATGTACCAGGTTCCATGGAAACCCCTTCAACAGCTGAAAACTCCTTTTCAACCAAACCAAACATTTCCATCATTTTAAATCCTGGAAGATATCAAAAGGGACATTTTATTAATTTAAATTAGTACTGCATTAAAGGATACAAAAAAAGACAACACTATTTATATCTGAGAGTTTCATTGCCTGTTAGCACAAAGGGAAATGTATTGTCTAATATTGTGAAAACAATCTAATGAAAATGATTCCATAAAGCAGAAACAAAAATGAACACAAAAATATTGTACCTGCAAAATTATTGCCATCTTTAACTACCAATGGGCAGGCTGGAAAAGAAAAGAAGATATATTTAAGACACAGTGCCTGCTTCCTGGCTTATACACAAGGAAATATATTGTGGGCACACACCCAAACCCATGCAAATTACTGACCAGTAATCATTAAGTGTTGCTCTGGAATGTCTATTCCATTTTCATAAAGAGATGGAAGTGTGGCTTTCTCACAGATTTCAGAATTTGAGTGTGTTTCATGCTTTTGGTTAGGCTACTTTCTCTCATAATACAAACATTAATGATTGGATCTCTATGAATAAATTACCATGTGACCTGAGTAAGAATGAATGTAGCTAGCAGTACTCTTACAGAGGGTAAAGGTAGCCTAGAAAAGAAAATATAACTAACTTCTATGATTCTGAAAATCAAAAATATC
>JAOTQP010001286.1:137830790-137878127 GCA_026413545.1 Cichladusa arquata | reverse complement strand
CTTTTCCATAATAGATGATGTAAAAAACTTCTCTATATCAGGCTGAATATAATTAATGGATACACTGTTCTAGCATGGCTCAGTCACAAATTTATACCAGTCAAGCAACATTATTTTAAAATTTAAATGGGACCAAGGGCATTAATCACCTTCTGCAGAGGTTTTAGCATACCAAAACTTTGACTTAATACAGTACAGCAATATGTTCATGTCTCATCCAAGATCAGCATCTTTGTGCCAGCCCCATTCACAGATGCCTATCTGTACCTGCTCCAACCTATCTGCAGCCTCTGCCCAGGGGAAATGGGAGAGGGGAAGTCGTGTCCCACATCCAGCAACTGAATCCTCACTAAGTGCCATCTGCTCTGGAGGACATTCCCACTCCAGGAGCTAATAATGCAACTGCAAGACTTACCTGAGAGATGAATATTTTTTGTTCAGCTTACACACAAACTCCAATTTATTCACAAATACATGGTTTTCTTGACTGCTACTTAAAACAGGTTATGCAAGCCCACTATTTTGTTGTATGCGTTATTTATGAAGCCCCTACACTCAGCAACTAGCAACAAAACAAGGAGGCAGCCAAGCTGGACAATTACATTTGGTTTCAGAAATCAGCAAAATACACTGGGAACCTCATAGCTGTCAAAGCTAAAAGCAAATAAAAGGCACAGATGTACTCTCTCCTTAGGTCACCTCACATTAAAAGGAAGATAACGTTTTTCTTCCATCCTTTAGTTTTGTTCCAGGTGCGTGACCTTTGGGTTTTGATACAAACTGCTACAACAATTAATCCAGTTCTTACACTTAGAACACTGTGTGGCTGCTTAAAGCTCTAAAACTGAAGCTTTAAAAAATTCCTAGAGGTAATTAGTGTAACATGAGAGCAGGTCAGAAACAGTATAGGAATTTTCAATGGACTTCTTGTGTTGAAAACAAAATAGTTCAATTTGTTCATAACCACAAGACTACATTTTATAGATGACAATCCAGATTCTCAGGATCATATTCCCCAACTTCTTCATTCTGGGAACAATTCCATTGACTACTGCATGATTTTAGTACTGCTGCCAAAATGAAAAATAATTCCATTAATCATCAAAAATATCCAGAATATAATCATATCCTAGTGATATTCTGTGTTTCTTAGCAATTGCTGTTTTCTTTAAAACTGAAAATCTGGAGCAAAAGCTATCCTTACCTCATGTCCACATTTAATGTAAATGCAATTAATGAGAAAAACAAGAGCATGAGAATTGTTTTTAAAACCACACATTTTACCGTCTAGTTGCATTTCTCTGGAGACTTTGTTCACATCATCCTGTGATCGCCCATCAGTAATGACAACCAAAACCTTTGGAATGCCCCTTCTCATGCCTGCCTCTCCTGTAAATAAGTTTTCTCGTGCATGTTTAATGGCTTTGCCTGTAACACAAAAATTGACATTGACTGTGAAATAAATCCGATTTCTATTGGCTTCTCATATCACATGTTAGACATATATATAACGAGAAATGTGTTGTGTCTTGAGTAGTCTGTCAGTTAGTTCATTATGTAGCTATTAAAATCAAGATTTAGAAAAGTTTGATTTTGACTGTAAAGTTTCAAGTTCCGATGGCTCCAGCCGTCCATTTTTCAATCACGAAGGTGAAGCTTGCAAACGTGATTTGTGTGGGTGTCCTGGATTCAGCTGGGATAGACTTCATTTTCTTCTTTATTGCTGTTACAATGCTGAGCTTTGGACTCCATATGAAGCTAATGTTGATAACAGTGTTTTGGTTGTTGCTAAGCTGTGCTTACCCTGAATCAAGGACTTTTCAGGGTCTCACTCTCTGCCCTTGAGCAGCTGCACAAGAAGACTGGAGGAGAGTGTGCACAGGACAGCTGACCCAAGCTGGCCAAAGGGGTACTCTGTACCATGGAACATCCTGCCCAGTGTATAAACTGGGGGAGTTGGCCAGGAGGGGCCAATCCCTGCTCTGGAATGGGCTGGGCATCAGTCAGCGCGTGGTGAGCAACTGTACTGAGCATCATCTGTTCTTCTTGGGGTTTTTCTCCCTCTATTTGTTATACCCCTTTTAATTACTGTTATTATCATAGTATTTAACTTTATTTCAAACATGAAACTGTTGTCTCAGCCCACAGGCTTTGTCCTTTCCTGATTCTCCTTCCCATCTCACCAGGACTAGGGGTGGGCAGTGAATGAGCACTGTGTGGTATTTAGATGCTGGCTGGGTTAGAGATAACAAATCTTTCCTTTTGTGGATTGTAGGGCACTATCTACATTAACAACTGAGAATGCCATTGTAGTAAATGGAAAATTATTTTGATAATGCTGAAAATGGGTGCAATGCAACAGCTGCAAGAAATTTCTGTGCAGTCTGAAAGTAATAAAACATGGTTTCCAACTAAAACAGATTTTAACCCTTTATACCCTCATCTATAATTTCTTTATATCAGAAAGTTATCTTAAGGTATTAAAAGGCAACCTTAACAGTCATCTTTCCCCTCCCAATCTTAAACATCCCACAGAGGCTTAACTGTGCTGGCTTATAACCAAATAGACCCTCCACTCTCCAGATTTCTACATGCTCTGCGAGCTCCCTCCCACCCTCTCTCCTTTCTCACTTTTCTGCTCTCTTGTGAAGCTGATTTCATATTACTCCCCATTCCAACTTCCACTACCCCAAAATAATTTTGCCCTCCTGCCCCTCCCCCTGCCTCCCCGATCCTTGTTATCACTGTTGGTCAGTAGGGTGAATATGCAGCAGTAGGGGCTGAAGTGTGTGAACTACAGATTACAAAGACTTAATGATTTCAGAGCCCAACCTTTCATCTCCAGTGTGAAGTTAGCATGTTATCACTGGTTTTGCAGTGATTAATTAAACCACTTAGCAAATGGAAAAGAAATACTGCTTAGAGAAGCAGGGGAAAAAACTGCATTAAAATCACGACCTTTCTCACCTGTTTTTGTGTTTCCTCCTTTGTAGGCTATTTGCTGAATAGCTTCAAGAAGAGTCTCTTTTGTTCTGTATGCATTCAATTTAAATTCTGTCCTGGGATCATCACTAAACTGAATTATTGCCACCTGTGCACATAGAAGATGTTCATTACAAAAGCACCACCCACTGTGTAAGCAAAAAGTAAGTGAATCTGACCACTTAAAACAAGGATTTATCTTGTAACTTTGCTTCATCCTTAAATTGAAGCCAGACTTTTTTTCTCTTTAAGAAAGCTTTCACTAAACAAAGTTCAATTTCACTTTCTGCAACTTTGGCAACCATCTAATACTTTCTGGTTTCATTTTGCAGCAAACAGGATGAGAACAGTAATACCCACTTTGGCAGAAGGCAAAGCATAATCAAGCTCCAAAGCAAAATCCTGGCTATGGCTGCTCACATGTGTACAGTCATTCACACTCAGAACTGCTGGGACTTAATTCAGTCTCCACAAATTAATAATTGCACATAAGTAACTTAAGCTAGGGAGCAAGACTGAAGCAAGTAATAGAAAGATTCAGGAATATATTTTGAAATATTGCCTCTGTCAAATATTACACTACAAGAGTTAAGAGCCTGTATTACAATACTGTACACTAAACCCCTAGAATGCACAAAGCATATATTGATTTTCATACTCCGTAAGTGATGCCCCAGATTTAAAAGGAACTATTGTGTTTAAACTTGTGACAAAGCTTCTGAAGCACCATTTACTATATTCTGGAAAAATAGCTGTATAGCAAGAAACAGTAAAAAAAAGCATTCTTCAGAGTTTGGACAAGTTAAAATTCATTTCCAGTGAGATCCCAAACCATATATTATACATCTAACACTTAAAACAGTAATATATTTGCCAATGATTTGTTCTGGAGTACCTCTCTAAACAAATACACAAATGGAGCAACCATTGCAAATTTTATTTCAAGCACTGTAGATCCTGTAGAGTGTGTGATTTAAAATAACAGAACCTTTAATTTTCCTTATCAATGCAATTTTTAGCTTATTTATAACTAAACACTACAGTGAGTACCAAAAGCATTAACAAACTTAAATGTCATTATAATTAGAGGAGACTGAAATTATATTTAGCCTTCATGCTACCAAAATTTATATTGTGAATTTTAACATATAGTGTGCATAAAAAGGTATTGAAAAAAGATATTGATCTAGAGCAGCTTATATTTTCACAGAAATGTGAAATTATGTCAGTTACTCCTTGATTCATTTAATTTTGGTCTAGTCTAAAATACCCTGTCAAGTCTATGCACCCTCCATTTCTGCAAATATTGATTACCTGTGTTCCATCAGGACCAATCTTATCTAAAGCTCCAACAGTGCTATAGAGAAAGTTAATTATCTTATTGAAATTGTCATCTCCAATACTCCATGACCCATCCACCAGGAATGCCAGGTCAGCTTTGGCTGCTTTGCACACTGAGGAAGAAAAGCAAGATTTTTTGGAATTTCAGCAATGCCTCAACTCCTCCTGAAATCGCATAAATCACTTAAGAAAATGCAACCATCATGAAAAGCCCTTGTTTAATGTTGGCTAATTATGCTTCAGCCAACAGACCTGCTGGCATTGACTTCAGTGCAGGTGTAGAACCAGCTGAGCTCTGCAAGGGAGAATTATCTGCACCAATAGATCCTATCACAGAACACACTTCAGTTGTTCTTTAAATAATAATAATAATTTTTTAATAATTTCTATTTTTATTTAGGTTTTTAAGTGAAGTCACACATGAACTTAGACAATGCCAGACTCCTAGCATGACACAGTAAGCAAGATGACAATTTCAGCTGTGGGGGTTCCCACTGAGAAACTATTCCATTCAAAAAGTTACCCTGAGGTCTGCAGTGTCCAATGCACTCCAACTGCATTGTGTAGGAGCAATGCAGGTTTCACCCATCTCATCTTATTCCAGCACTTTTAGGCAAAATGGCCTGCAAGAGCTGTACATTTGCTCACAAGTTTCTCACTCTTCCATGGGAACTGGGAACCTTCAGCACTCCACATAATCCAAGTCTCTTGGATAACAAAAACCCTTCATTATTTTCTCCTGTGCAGTTCTAAACACACACACATACAAGGTCTTTTTTCCCTGTGCTTGTGGGTTAAATTCTCTGTTTCTACATGTCAGTTTGGTCCACCGACTTCAAGCTGATGTAACTTGATCCTCAGTCTCCACCAATAATGCCCTTGTCACAGAAATATTATCAGCCTCTGTACAAAACACTATGCATTCAAATAACAATAAAAGAAAATCTGCATTTAAAGAGGAGAGTCTGAACTTGGCCCCTACTTTTTACATTACCTAAAGTATACGTATTTTTAAATAATGCTGCTTTTGAAGTTTAATTATCCTAGGATGTCTGCTTCAGTTGCAAAATATGTATGGTTTAGGAGTTTTGGAAAAAGGAAGTGTCACATATATTAACCACCTTTTCAGCAAATTTTAACAGTACAATAATGATGTCAGATTTTTGGCTCATTAAATTTAAGCCAGATGCCTTAACAGTGTTTCTACAGCAAATGTCTTGTGAGATTTGCTCCCCACAGATCTAAAATAGCATCAGAAGCAGAAAAACATTGCATCAACACTTTAAAATTACTAGAAACTCACACAAGTAGCACTTACCCTCTTTTGCAGGTGGGATTGTAGGTGGTGGAGGTGGTGTTGAAGGTGTTGTTGGTGGTTGAGTAGGAAATGGTACTGGAGAATAAAAGAAGGAATAATCAAACATGTTTAAAGGCCAGTATCTTTAATAAACACCATTTTCTACTCATCTCCACATTAAAAACTCATTATCTCTAATCAACTGCTTGTGCAATTGGAGATAAATGCAGGTGAGTGCACACAAGAAATGTCATCTGAAAGAGAATATTACTAATACAAAACAATTAATGGCTGTATATTCAGTGTGAAGGACACAATAATACAACTGAACTGCTACTGGAACTGCCTCCTTTTGAGACTTCCCAGTGTAGCAGATCATGTACCAGCACTATTCTTGACCTAGAATCCATAATTCATTTTGAAAAAGGTCTGTGTCCTTTTCCTTTCTCACCGAAAGTCCTCAGTAACAAAGCATGTTTTTATTCACCCTGGAACTGCCATGGTTTAACACAGTTTGCTTTTTAGTTGGGGAGAGAGTCCACGACTTCCCTGTGGAGACCTTGGCAGCTTCCTTCAGGCCTGGCAGAACCAATCATCTGGCTACTATTGAATACTGACATCCTTTTAAACCACCTTTAAAGCACCAGAGGTGTTTCCAGGTTTATTTTCCCCCAAAGTCATAGATATTCAGAGTATCCCATACTTTTTTATAGGTGGGACTTTTTATGAAGAAAACTAAACCATCCTCCCTGTGTCATTCTCATTAAGAAGTCCAATAGAGTTGTTGAATGTGACAATAATTAATTCACAGCAGTGGTGCAAGAATCCCACACGTCTCTGGAGGAGTCACAGTGGACTTGAAAAATTAATAACTCAGCTAAAGTAAACTGTGTAGGAATAGCACATGTGTGGGCAAAGGGCAGAACATGAGAAGCAATTGAGCATTATTATTGCTGGCTGAACTCTGTCTCCTCTGTTTTACTCACACGTTGTCTCCATGATGCTCACAGCAGGGCCCTCCAGCTCCTGAAGTTGTGTATGAACACTGATTTTATATTTGGTTCCAGGCATCAGCTCAAAGAAACAATGTCTAGGCGTCCCTCCACCAAGATTTACTTCTTGCTTTTTTCCATCTGGAATTACAAAAGAAACAATTTTTTTTTTTACTGTTTTATTGAATAATGTAGTTTAAATCATAAATAAGAAGGGTACATGACAGCATATGAAGGGTAAGAGGTGACATAAGTTAATAAACTACATGCTACCTTACTTTTGGAAATTGACCTCTGTGCAGAGATCTCTGCAACATTTCATTCTTCATACTAAGTAGGAGCTGAGGAATGTGCCAAACATTTTCAGGAAAAAAAAGATTAATTTTTCCCCATGAACTGAAGGCAATAAAAATCACTGTCATGAATGGGCTTTAGATCTAGTCCTAAATTATCAGAGTCTAACTAGGAATTGTTGCATTATGTAATTCTATGGCATCCTTTGTCTACACCTCTGGTTCTCAGCATCTCTAATGTCACAACAGAAGAGACTGAACTAGATATCATATTCCAGCTTTCACTAGTAACCACTTTGCAATGGTTAAGGAATAACATTTACAGGGTTCCAAAACTGATACTGCTAAATTCTGAATTGGAAAATACATTGACAATAGAAAAAGGCTGGGTACTGGAAATAGCATAAGGCATATTTTAAGAAGAAAAGCTTTATCACCATTTAAAATCTGCAGCAGGAAGAAATTAAATACAAGCAACAGATCTCACATTTTACAGAGTACATAAAAAAAGACAGCCATTCAGTGCTTATCAGGTATTACGCTACTATAAAAATATTTGATCAGTGCCTGACCAGACATATATCTGACTTGACAATCAAATCCCTTTAGATTTATTAATAAGAAACATTTGTTCACACTCTAGGTTATTCTGCTCACATTTAGGTGCTTTCAGCTTGGCTAAAACAATTCTGGCAGTTCCATATGAGGAAAGCAGATTGTTGGCTAGCTCCCAGAAGAGAGGGATGTCTGTGCTGTCTTGTGTAAGCCAAGATCTCTGCTATCTGAATAGCTTGTCTGTATTTCAGGGCTTCAAATAAACCTTATCACCATTCCACAGAAAGGTCATTACTTTTTTTGCCACAAGATTGGTGTTATTGTTCATGGTACCTTTAACATAGCCCATTAAGTGTTACTAACTGCACTTCTCTCAAGTTATCCAAGGTTTTTAATTTGCCGCCAGTCCAAAGACCACTGATGTCTACTTGGGATAAGAGAGCTGGTCTGCACAAATAGTGGCTTCTCCATAAGAGAAATCTTCTGGCTACACCTGAGAATCAGTGAGGCTGAAGAGGCTGTAATTTACCCTCTGTGCACAGTGTTAAAAACATCAAGATACCTTGTGTGGCTGCATAAAACTGTGTCATGTTTACCCATATGAGTAACATTACTACTATAAGCTACCATGAAGCATCAGTAGAATGAGAACAAACAAATCCAGACATTGTTCTGATTCTGTGGGCATGGTCTGGATTCATTCAGAGCTTCTCTACCCTTCTGTCCTCTTCTCCTGTCTAGCCTAATCCTACAGAGCTACTGCTGGTGCTATATTTACAAACTGATATATTCAGTTCATCCTTATCCATCTTCTGCTCCTCACAGCAGTGAAAAACCCAGGTATAATCATCTTTCCTCTACTGATAGATGAAAGTTCCTGACATAAAATGCAGAAGTTATCAATGTGTTGGACATAAAAGGACAGGGATGTTAGTTCCATTCTGAAACTGTCAGTGTGTACACACCTCTCATCTGTCCATCATTTCCAGTACTTCAGGAGCCAGTCTACAAGTCTAACTGCATACATAAAATTTCTGTGCAATTCAATTCTCTGGGTTGGGCTGCAGCTGCACATCGAATTATTTAATAACTTACCCTCAAGTGACTCTATAACCACCCTGTAAGCAGTTGCATGCCTGTGAAGCTGCCACTGAGCACACAGACTTGTCATGCGGACTTGGTAGGAATCCAAATTCGTCACACCCAGATACACTGAAAATTACATATAAAAAAATTAGTTATATATCTCTAATAAAACATACAAGAAAAAAAAGAAAATATAATTACAGTGAAACCAGTGCAAATTCATTTTTAACAAATAATGTCCATAGCTACTTAAAAACATCAAGAAATTCTAAAAGGAGAATTTAAAAAAGAAGTGAACCTTCAAAACAAAAGTTTGGAACTTTATACAATTTACTTAAAACTATATAATGAACACTGCTAAAAGGTTCAGTTATTACAATTAAGTATAAAAGTATCATAACAGCAGCATTTATGCCAACATCTAATTTAAATTTGGGCTTTAGCTATATAAAGAGCAAATAATCCTACATATGGAGCTGGAAAAAAATACACTAAACAGACTTTTCATTAAGGAAATTTACATTTACTACTAAGCAAATATATTTTTGACTAATAAATAATATGTGCTTTATGATTCCTGTCTTGCTAATGGCTAGCAGATCACTTTAAAGCCTGGTATAGTCTCATAGAGAGACTTTCATTTCAGGAAAAAAGTTTGCACATGACTGAGAAAGCTTTCCACATGAAAATTTATCCAGGGAGCTGTAGAAAGCCACAGTTGTAAGGAAAACCAGCTTGTAGAGATCTGAAGGGCATGAAATCGTCCTTACAGGTTTTGGCCACGCCTGTTAGGGCATCACTGAAGCCTGTTGAGTATGAAGCAAATACTTTAACACTGTACTCTGTTCCACTGAAGAGATTCAGAATGAGAATAGTATTAATATCATCCCCTACAAAGGTCTCCAATGCAGGACCAGGAGCTGCAAAAAAAGAAACAAATTAGAAAATCATTTGTTCATCTGCTAAATTAGCAAAAATTACACATGTTCCTAAAGTTACTGCTATTTTTTGCCTTTTTTTTCCTTTTTTTTTAACCATATACAAATACAAAGACATTCTCCTCAATCCTGGCATGGACAGAAGACACAACTAACACACTTGGGAAATTCATAGTGGGATTCATTAAGGCAGAGCTTGACACTGGCATCTGTTAAGACCCTTTTGTTCTGCTTCAGTGACTTACTAGTGCTCTAAAGAGGCAGCCAAATATCTCCCCAGTTTGATTGTGTGCCAAGACCAACAGGGAGGACAGCAGATGCCAGCCAGCACTACAGTCCCTCAGAACTACTTATACAACAGCATCATTTAATACTGTACAAAAATGATAATGAAAATAAAAAAGAATGAAAGTTTCCCAAATCAGAAGAGCAGACAGTTCCTTCATCACCTCCCCTAGTTGTTCTGGATACACTCCAGAAACCAGGCAGCAGTATTGTCTTTGGACAGTATTTTAGTCCCTTAATGGTCACACATCTGTGATTTCCTTTCAATAGAGGACCCTGCTTTTCTAAAGAAATTTGAAGGATTCTGGATGTCTCATCTGTCTGCAATGTACAGGTGGGCAAATGATACAGCACACACAAAATGGACAATGAATAAAATGTCAAATGTCTGAGAAGAAATGAAACCTTTTATTGTGAGGGGAAGGAAGTTGAAGAACAGAAGAGAGGAACAGGAAAAGAGCAACCATAGTCTCCAAAATAGAGTCACGATAAAATTAAAAAATATAGACTGAAAGAATTTAAAAATAATAATCAGCCTTAGGATGGGAAGTCTAAGGGAAAATCTACTGCTGCCTACACCTACCTTATGCAAGGTGGTACAGAAGATATAGACAGAATGTCTTCAGAGGCAAACAGGAAAATGTAGGTGAAAAAAGACAAATTTTGCAATGTGGGAAATTTTTATTGCATATTAGCAAAGACACTTCCAGTGACAGTAATCAAAAACAGGGAGAGATGCTTAGAGCAGTTTTAAAACCTCCATGGTTGGAGATACTATAAATTCAGCTGGCCAGGGTCCACTGAAACCTGTTCCAAGCTGGCCCTGTTTTGTTCAGGGAGGTCCAGAGATCATCTCCAACCTGCATCAGTCTGTGACAATAAAACTTTCATATTCAAAAATGAGACACCAAAGTTAATAACACTTTCAAGGCTGTAACTGCAACTGATAGATTTAAGAATAAAACTAAGGGAAAGACGACCTTCAGTCAGAAATGACCACAAAAAATCAGTTTAAAAACTCACTGTTGACAGGTTTGTAGACAACTCTGTAACCCATTGTTGTTGAAGGTGGGGCATCCCAACTGATACGTAATCTGTTGTACCACTCATCTGAGACACGTAAGTTCCTAGGAGCAGACAGGGGCACTGAAAAGAAACCAAACTGGGCTTTTACAAGTTTATCTCATACAAGCTTATGCAGAATAATTAATATATGGAAATAAAAAGTGCATGATACCCAGTACTCTCGGATTTACAGGTAAAATAATCAGGATGAAACTCATAATCAAATTCATCCTTTGCATTACTCAGTGGATTAACCACAAACTTTGATCAACAAACAATGAATTTTTGAATGAATTCCAAAATTTTTCCCTAAATTTATTTAGAAAACCAACTTATTTCTGTTTTTAGGAAACAGAAGGTAATTTAGAGATAATTATACATTGTATAGTTTCTTCCAATCCAAGCGCACTAAAGTTTTTAATATATAAATCATGCTCTTTTGAACACTTAAACCTATAGAATGGTATCAAAGGAATTATTTACAAGTGATTTAAGTTTCTCCATAAACAGCACTTCAATTAAGACAAATTATGTAAATTAGGAGAATACTTCAATGAAATTATACTATCATTACTACAAGTGCACAATGAAAGGATTTTTTACAACAAACAGTAGAGAGGAAGCTTAAGCTACAGCTGAGTAATCTTTTGGTACTTGGTCAGAACTCTGGAGATAATGCAATCACTTTTTATGAAAAGTTCAGCAGCATTTCTAATGACCCTTAGAAAGTAATGATCTCACACAAAAGAAAATCTAACAGTACAATGGCTGGTTTGATACCATCTCAGCAGGCTTTGTTTACTTTTTTCTGTATTAGTTGGCTTGCTCTTGGTGGGCTAGTTATCAAGCACTTACCAGCTTTATTACTGAACAAGTTTCTGCAAACTCAGAGTATTTGAATATAAATTACAGCTTGTCTGTTAGAAGAAACCCATTGTTTATAAATCAATCAACGGAGATTAATTTAAAATTCAAGTCATATAAATCATGCAAAATAAGCCCACATTTGTACTAAAATACATTCCTACAGACAAGGAAAAAAGGCCACAAACAGTAAGTCTTTAATTCATGCACATCCTGGCCATAGACAGGCAGGAAGTTTGTACTTACAAGTTTTGCCAGGAGCTGAGACACTGACTCCTTCCCCATCAGAATAGATGGGGGTTATGGTAATTTTGTATTCTGTATCAGACAGCAGAGGGTGAAGCAGAAGAGTGTTTTGTCTGCCAGGCACCATAACCTGGGGGGTCAGAAAACGCAGAAACAATCAAGCTTAATGACTAGAGCCAAACACTTTATCTTCCATAGTCTCTGATAACACATTCTACTAGCGTCGCTGTACAGCTTGAATTTTCAAATATTACTGATAGTCTACAGTAAAATAAAATCACTTCATTATCCACCCTTTTAACAGATCTACTGTTTTACCAAAACAAAATAAAGGAAATGTTCCTACGGGATAACACTGTTTTATATTAAACCAATGAGCCACTACAGGTCCATAAACCACTGGTACTCTTTGGATCATAAATACTTAAACTATTTTACTGTACAGACAGAATACATCCTCTTGATGTATTTATTCTGGACATATTTAGATTTTCTGAAGCTCGGTAATAAAGGCTGATTGTTCTGTTATTTGGAGAGAAAAAATCCTCCTTCCCTGGGAAGAAGGAAAATCAAGTTATGAGCTCTGGAAGAATTGAACTGAGCAAGCAGGAGTAAAACATATTTGTCTTGTCTGCATCTAGTCTGGAGACAAGCAAATGAAGGTAGCTATTTAGGAGGGGAAGTAGGATGACATCCCACAAATACCACAGGATCCCAAATTGCTATGAAATATGGAAGATCTGCAAGAAAAATCCAATCAGGCAACCTGGTGCTAGAGCAGTTGTAGCAATTTCCCCAGGCAGTTTTTGGTTCTAGAGTACATTTCAGCCTGCTGAATTAAGCACAGTGAAAGGTTTCCCCATAAGCAGCTAATTCTAAAACTCTTCAATAGATTATTGAATTTTAGCCAGAGCCTCAAAAACCAGTATCACAGTAGTGTTGGCAGGGGTGCCAAGCAAAGCCTTGCAACTGCTTAACTTGTCAGTAAAATTTAATCTCAGAGAGCTTCCAAACCCTGTATGGGAGCCACTTATATCACATGGGCATGGTAAAAAAGAGAAACAAGTCCTGTCTTTGCTGTACTCTGAAGTGATGCTGTTGGAAGCAAGTCCCAAGGTCCAGCATCACATTTTGGACATCCCCTGGCCCATGTCCACTATCACTTGAGCCAGAACTACACGTATTTGGCAAGAAGTTGAGAGAAGCATAAGCCCCTTAAACTCACAGGGGGAAAGCAGAAACTAAGTCTACAAAAGCATTTTGTTGTTTCAAAGACTAATGTATGTGATGATAGCAAAGTTCTGAAGCATGTGCTCAAGAAAGGTCTCACCTATTTAACACTCCAGGATACATTCAAACTACTTCTAGTGTTGGCAAGTGATACAAAGAAGGAAATTTATCTAGTGCACCCAGATGTTGAGACTTGTCAAAGTGCTTCCTTCTTTGATCAAAACTGAATTTAAACCATTAATAAATGTTCTTGAAAGATTTTCACAGTCCTCTTCCATACACATGCATTCAAAAACACAAAAAGTTTCTGAAAAAATGCAACAATTTTTTTTTAGTTTTTTAGAACAGTGGATGCAAGTATTGAGAATTGTTTCCTCTCCACATGTGCATAATCTTCCACAGATCAATACAGCTTTCAGCAATGAGAAACATTTTTGGCTTTAAAGAGGAGAAAAAATTTGATTTTTCCAATATGTACAGCACACCCAAGAACATATATGCAATTTAGAGCTTGACCCTTCTGTATTCTGTTACATTTTCTAGTTCCTGATTTTCAGCCAATTGCATCAAGAATTATAAAGCTTATTAAAATTTTTATGGAAAGGGAGGAGTAACTGAGTCTTATATCACTGAAACCAGAGCCAAAAATCTTAAGCACTCACCACAGAACTGTCACGCTATAGTACATGTAAGCCCAAATTCCACAAAACTTTTGGGCTCTGCCTAAAAAATGTACTTCAGCATATAAACACTCCCCTAAAACTGAACTTCTGTGTTACTTTATCAATCTCTGTTGTGCACCTCTCAGGTGCTTGAAGCCTTATGGTAAAATACACTCCAGCAAAATGTTAATGCACACAATTAATTTCAAAGATGAAATGTGGTTAATCTGTTTGCTGAACTGTGACCAAAGATAATAAGGCTTGGGAGTGTACTTAAATAATTTATGAGAATAGAGCCAAGATACCCACCTAATCATACAGTTTTATAATTTTATTTAATGAACTTTTGAGTCAGCTCTGATATCCTTCTGACAGCCACAATTTTAATACCTTTCCTACAGTTTTAATTTAATTTTAACATAATAGTCATTGAATACTAAAGCAGAATGACATTCATACAATCCAACTGAACTAGAGAGCTGAAAAGTAAACCTGGGATCTGAATTTCAGAAAATCTGAAAAATCTATTCTCAGAAGAACAGTAAAATTTGTGCCATTATACTGTGCAAGTTTTTCACTTTATTATATAGTATACTAACATATAGTTGAGTTCATAGGGCATGTTTCCTAGCCCAAAAACACACCACAACATTGAAAATTCATTTTCAGGTCATAGTTGAAATAGGTGGTTAAAAAGTACATTTCCAGCAGGGTCTTATAAAAGATGAATAAAACTGAAGTGGAAAAAGACAGTTTCATATTTTCCTAGAAAAAAAAAATATATTTAACTCCTTTTAATATTTTTATTGAAATATCATTATATAGGGCTAAAAATGTCAGCTGCTAAGCATCAAAAAGAATAACTCATATTTTTTATATAACTGCCCAATGAAAAGCAGTGACTCAAGTGGCAGACAGAGGGAGAATGATAGGGAATATTTTTGCATTCTGAGCTATTTACTAAGGAAATAACCTTGAAATATACAACTTAATCTTTTAAATGTACCTACATGTAGCTATCTCAACATTTTATAACATATTTTGTGGAAACCAAGCACTACAATACTAAGTTTTCCCCAATTTAAAAACAATTTCTTAAAAAGGCACTTAGCCTACCTGAATTCTGAAAGTTTCTCAAAAATTGTGAAATGTTAAAGTAATGGAATTCAAGCTTTTTTTTTTTTTTTGCGGGGGAGGGTGTGTGTTTTGGTTTGTTTGCTATATCCTTGAAAGATCACATGCAGTACTCTTCATTCTTTCAAATATTTTCCAAAATCTTAATGACCAGAACTTTTTCTGTGTAGGAAAACTTTAATCTTGATCATCACATGGCATTGGAAAAATTACAAATATTCTCAGGCACTTAGAAAGTGCTGTCTTTATTGTGACATGTTTGGGTTAATGAGAAGTATGAAAACTCTGCATTTGAATTTTAATTAATTTGAACTTTAAATTTGAACTTTAGCATAACATGAGGGAAGAGGGAAAAGGTAAAATTGCTGAAGGAAAACAAAAATTGCTTAAGACTGTAAAACATTTAAGTGCCATTAAAACAGTCTCGGGACAGAAAAATGCCTAGGAGTAAAAAATAAAACTAAAAATAAAAAACTCAACTTGGATGAATTTAAAAATACAGGAAAAAAAGCCAGCTCCTTTTAACTGTGAGCTCATTAAACATCTGTGTGACTGGGCCTTGATCTTACATTCTACTCCTGTTGCCTGCAGTTCAGCAGGTGCTTTACAATTAGAACTTTAAAGTTCAAGCTCACAGTAATATCAAACACACATCCTTTACTGATTGCAAAAGAATTGTCATATAAGAAGATACCATGTCTTAGCAAATATTAAACAAGTTTATGAAGCCAATAACAAAAGCCATACAGACCATTCTTACTGCTTCCTCAGCACGGTCACCTTCTGCAGTGAGATAGGTCACTCTGAACTGCTGGGCACTGTAGTCAGAAATGTCCCATGTCACCCTCAGACTTGAGGTTGTTTCATAGTCTATAACAAGGTTTCTGACTCCTGTTCGAAGAACTAAATCCAGAAATATTTAATTAACATTTTCTCAATTGTGTTTTTAGATTTAATGCAATTTTTATATTGTGTAGATTATCACCAGGTAGCTGCAAGGTCTACTGAAATCATGGTGGCTCTGAAGATCCACAGTGGTGCAAAACAATATTACTCAGTCATATTTGGGCTTGATAATACAAGACTATAAGCACTTATTAAAATAATAGTTATCTTATACTTCCATTAACATATAAGATCTCATCTGCTTTGTTTATCTTACTCTGTTTATGGAGCTTTAAAATAATCCAAGCTAAAATGCTACAGAAGAGATGTAACCCAGAAATGTTGTTTCTTAAAAGTCAATTGTCCAATTACAGGGAAAAGAAAGGGAACTCTCAAAACTAAACAGGATTCTGAAGAGCTTCCAAGCTCTCATTTATACAGGGAAAGAAAAATTCTAGGTGAATTCTGAACATTTGTCTCTGTTCTAAGTAATACCACTGGTATCATTCAGAGTCCCTGCAGTAACACTGAACAAGCCTAAGCCACAGTGACATGTCTGCACCAGCCAAACTATATTTAGCTGGTTTTCTCCATATTTTACTGCCTAGTTGTTTTTCTGCATATTTTGCTATTTCTTCACATGCTTAGTTGTTTTTCTGTATATTTCTTAGTTTAAACCAATGTTTATAACAAGTGCACAAAATAAACAATTTTAAGTGTTTTTCTACAACTTGTTAAAACCCTTCAAGACCACTAAAACATAAATTGTACTAAATAAAAAAAAAGCTAAAAAACAAAACACCAAAATTAAAAAGCCCAAAATAAAAGTAAGCAGCAATGTTCTAAACAACAACCAATCATTGTACCTAAAAAACTCGTACAAAGCACGTAAGCAGCATAAAAATACCAATCAAAAAATGCATAATCATGTAAACAGTAGTCTTAAAATGTATCATTAAAGCTAAAAAATAAACAATAAATCTTCTGCATAATCATATTAATTTACTATCCAAAAATCCTGTTTCTCCCAAAAGTCCCTACGCTGTGTAAGGGGTTGGCTCCTCATCCTGTGCAGGAGCTTGGCCACACACAGAAGGGGGTGCAGAGCACAGTGTGACCCTTTCAGCAGGAGCATCAGCTTCTCCTTCAGCAGTGCCAGAGCTCTGCCCCAGCCCTGGAGGAGCCTGTGGGGAGCCTTAGTGCTTTGCATTCACATTTAAACTGTTGGCACTTGCTCTGCTTACCTGCTGTGGTGGGCTCAGAGGTTGTGGCACTGGTGGTGCTCACCGTGGAAGGTACTGTGGTAGTACTTGCAGCTGGAAAACAGGACTTGGCTCACTAAAAGCTCAACAAAACATGGAAGTCACAGCATTTTTCTTGAATGTCTTACTATGACAGTGAAACTATGTGCTCACACCTACAAGTATCCCACACACGTCAGACATTTCAGAGACTACAAGGGAATTATTCATTTAGTTTACTTTAGGCACATTTATTTGCAGGATTAGCACTTAGATCTGCAGATAAGACATAATTTTAAACTGTATAATCAAATAAGAATGCATATATTTTCACAGATTTCTGGCTGAGCTATGCACAATAGACTTCCACTTTGACCATTTGTTAAGGTTGTCAGATTAATTAAATTGAAAGTTTTTTAAGGGTGTTTTACTTCTGTCCAAGTAAAAGACCTAAAGTACGCTCAGCAACACCGGTAAGTATCAGCATCATTTGGAGGGGTGGGGGCTTTTTATTTTAACAGAAGATTTAGAATTAAGCCTGCAGTTAAATTACTACTAAGAAATTAATTTTAGAATTTACACATAAGAAATACAGTTGTTTACTTTATCCAAGTAATTAGAATGAATTAGAATGAATCTTCCTGAAATACAAGCTACTGTTTGATAATAAACTATAAAATAAGCTGGACATGATTTTAAAGTTTTGCCTTTGTTCTTTTCATGTCAATGTCACAGGAGGCCTGTGTAAGCTTTTTGGACCATTATTTCAGCCAAGAGTGAATTCACCTAAGAAAAAAGGGTATATTCAAAATGCCAAACATCTTCAATGAAATTCCCCTAAATTATTTACTTTAAAACATGTAACACAGATTCCTTCCAAAATCTGATGTATCTTCTCACAAGGAACTCTGTTCAAGGGCTAAGTGTAGAATGGAAGAATATCTACCCAGATCCAAAGTTTATTAATACCAAAGCTCAGATAGGGAGCCAAACCACTATTTTGATTCAATGCCATCTATCACATAATATTGAACAAGAAAAACAAAAACTAGTCAGCAAAGCCCTGGTGCTAAACCACCACCTGCTTCAATATTATAGCTACCCGAGATGAACTATGCTTTATATATAAGATATATGCATCAAATTTAAATCACTTAAACATTTTTGTAAATGACAATCAAGAGTTTGTCTTACTTGTAGCTCCAAGAATAGCAACAACTTCGCTTTCACTTTCATCATCAAAAACTGCCAGCAGAGAAACTTCATATTCTGTGTCAGGCAACAGACCCTCTATAACATGACTGTCTGCATCTCCATTTATGACAACCTAAGTTACACAGCAAGATTGAAGAATGTCAGTTCTGCATTTGATTATTTTACATTTATTGACTGAAATGAAAGAAGGAAAATCAATTGTACTTTAAAATAAATTAAATCTACACTTAGATCTGCCCAAAAGAGTACATCTGGAAAACACATTTAAGAATGTTTAAAATGTATAGTATTATGCTTTCACCACAGCTAATTAATTGCTAAAGCTGATCATATGCTTCTTTTTTTCCTAGTGAAAAATCAGTACAATTCAAAACATTTGTCAATAAAAACAACGTAACAGGATAGATTAATTTCCATTCATATTTCCACAATTCAAACATTGTTATGACAAATGTATTCAGTATCTCCCCAGCTTTAAAAATGTTGTTTCAATGCCAGAACTGTAATCTCAGTTATGGTTCCACACTTCTGAATTGAACTTGAAAGTACACGTGCTTCATACTTGAGGATTATGAGAGATGTGCTGATGATTAGTCTGTTATGTGGTGTGAAGTTTTAAATAGTCATTTTCCTCATTTCTAGCTATTACAGCAGCAGAAGACTGACATGCAATGTGAAGCAAGTTTCACTTCAGATTTCTGTGTGTTTCATTTATTTTATTGGAAGGGATCACCAGATAGGGAGGAGCTGGAACAAAAGGGACTATAAAACAGAAGGTACAGGACCCTGAACAGTAATTCTGGTGAAATAGGCTGGCCAGTTTTGGGAATAGTTTTCAGGTTACATAAACAGACACTACAATAAAACAACCTTTCTCTGTGTTAACACTGGCAAGTTTCTAAAGGTGGTCACTTTATACTGAGCATCAAAGTTAGACTTCTAATGGAAATCAAACAATAGATATATCTTATGTAAAATCTGCCATAGAAGTTTGCAGAAACAGTGAATCACACTTCATTCTTTTAACCTCCACAGGAGATTTTCTGAGTTGGTCCTGGGGAAAAAGGACCCATAACACAGTCACAGACCTTCTGAACTCAAATACAAAAACCAAAAGCTGATAGAAATGAACTGGGGCCATGCCTTCTGCAACTATCAAGTAATGAATCAGCATCTCCTGTTGCACACTTTCTGGCATATATTTTTTCTTGGGAAAAATTCAGAAACAAGCTTTGAGTGAATCTAGCTGTATACTAAGTAGACACATGTAATGCCTCGCTTTTCGACTCCCCAGTGCCTCTGAGGCAAATCATTACAAAATATCTAAGCACAATTGCTTTCTTACAAGTAATTCTGGCATACTTTCTGAAGCATCACTTCCTTCACCTTTCCCTCCCTGCTAATGTAGCCTACAAAAAACAACACAAAGTGCTGAACTTCCAAGGGGCCAGGACAAATAGCAGCACACGAGTACAACAGCATTCTCTACTGTAACCTAGAAATAGAAGGTCTCTCTCGAATTTATTCTGGCTTCTTAGTGCTGACGCCTGACTGCATGCTCCTCACCCATCAGCAGAGAGGATGAAGTGAGATGGGAGGTGTGTGATTAACCACCATCCCCTGACCCCTCTCAGCTAATTGGCAAGTTGGGTCTTGGGAGAAAGAATGAGGGAGTGCACGTCCTTTGTCTGCATGAATGATCACTTAGCTGGGAAAGAAGCTTAAAGAGGCAACAGCCCCGAGGTATTGTGCTATCCTAGGCCTGACCCCATTAGAGAGGTCATACAAGGAGAACAAGAAAGCAGCTCAGGCATTTTTAATATTTCAACTTTCTGAAATATTAGAGCCTCCAGCAGTTCTTTTTGAATACAGTGAACACGTAGAACCTTAGCAGTTCAAATATTTATTGATAGTTTATTCTCACACTGAAAGAATACAGATACCTCACATGTCACTTAAAAATGTGACTTAAGGGCTTTCACTGGCAGCTACTCACTGGAACTGAACTAGAAACAAATCAGTTCATCGACTGCAGAAGGAACTGCTCATGGATGACCTCTGTCCACTCACGCATCTGCCAACTCCTTCTTTCCCCTGCTCACTCCTCTAATTTCTCTCTTTCTTGCCTGATTACCTCTCACTAGGTGAAGGGGAGAAAAGGAATCAGGCTAAGCTAAATTTACAAAAAAAATGACATTACCTAAGCAAAAATGACTGCTTTCTGACCTAATGGATGGCAAATAATGCATGACACCTAGGGCCAGGTGGGAAATGTCATCTTTCCCCCTGAGTTCTGTACCCAGATAAACAGTTTGCAGATGTGGCCTCCCCACACACTACAGATGCCAAGAAAGCAAGATGTTTGAGAGTTACTAAAGACTGAGAATATAAAAGAAGCCAAAATAATGAAATAATAAATAAAGAAAAAAAGGAAATGAGAGACTATGAAAATTTGGGAAAGGAGAGAAAGTGTCTGTCTTCTTCAAAGAAGAAACTTCAAAAGGAATAGCTAAAGTGATGAAAATTAAAAATTTAAACTGATGGAAAGGGTACTATGGACAAGATGTACAAGGGCTTAATGCAAAAAATACAGCATGAGAGAGAAAAAAAAATATAAAGAGGAATAGATAAATAATCTAAAAAAATTACAATAAATGTGTACATTTTTCCCTTTTTAATGTTAACTAATAAGGCTTCAGAGGCAATTTTACTGTGGCCAGCACATTAGACAAATCTGGAGCTTTATGTGAAAATATCACTGCTCTGCTCAGCTACCATCACCATCTTCACATCCCAGTGAAGAACATGAACCTCTAAAAACTGAAGTGGCCCCAAACAACAATCCTAGTTCTATGGCTGTTGTCACATTACAAATTAGATTGACTATTCACAAAATATCTCTTCTTTTCCTACTTCCTCTTCAAAACAAAATGGCAATATTGGTTTGATTTTTTTTAGAGAGTTTTGCAGTGGGGCAGATTTTTCTGTAAGTCAATTGGCCATATTTAATCAGCAAACATTACTGCATCGTCCTCAGAATGGAATTCTTCCTCCTTTCCACCTCTCAAAATGCCAAGGCAACTTACCTCCTCAGATTCCCCCCCATCCAAAGGAATCCATGCCAGTCTGTAAAAAGCAATATCTGATGAGGTAGGCTTCCAGCTGACTCTGAAACTGTCTGTTGATGCTTCATCAATTTCCAAATGCTGGGGAGCTGGAACTCTTTCTGGAAAACATTACACACAAGGAAAGTGAGAGTGAATTACGCTGGGATACTTCCACAGATGGCAACATTAGGCACATACCATTTTACTTGCAGTTTCTTAAAAGATTATAGGATGGGAGTTAGACAACAAAGGCACTACAGAATTTTTTGCCTACTTATTTGTTCTTAGGGAAGTAGTTTTGTAGTTCAAGGAAGGGAATAGACTCTTTATTCTAACTGGACAGGCCTCCTTGTCCTGTCTCCACTGAAGGAGCTGCATGCAACCCTAAGTCCACCTCCTTTGCTCAAAGCTCTGTGCACCAGGCTCTTTTCTTGTCCCAGTCTCTGCCCTTTCCAGACTCTGTGTGCATTTCCTTTTGCACTTTGCATGTGTCAACAACTTGCTCCACACATGTATGTTCTCCCTTCCTCTTCCATCTCATCTTTCCTCCCCTTCCTCTTTTCTCTTCCCATCATTGTTGGAAAGCATTAATATGTGTCATCAGCCATTCATTTAATGCAGAACTACAGTTACAGAAACTATGTTAAACAAACTACAGCAAGTTTGAATGGCTTATATTTTCTCCTTTTGATGTAGTTCCTCTGTACATAGATAAGGTTCTACCCCTTAGCAGCTGGATAGTTCAGTGGTTAAATGTATGACTCAAAATTCATCACGCTTCATCTGGAGATACAAATGCCATCACACTGAATAATGCTTCAGAAAGCTGTGGAGATGTTTTCATGATGTCAAGAGATTACTCATGTGAGTAAAGAGTAAGGGAGCAAAGAAGCCAAAAACACCAATGAAAATAACAGAAAACATTCCATATATCTGAATTCACAGCCAGAGACATTTGCTGTAACTAATCCTACTTTCCAGTAACACAGGAGAGCATAAAATTTCTTCTTGGAAAACCTTCAGAAGTTCAGCAATACTCACTTGTGGTAAAGCTGCCAGTAAGTGGCTCAGATTGTCCCTCATCATACAGGGAGAAAATAGCAACAGTATATTCTGTAAGGGGTGCCAAACTTTTCAGAGTATGAGTTGAAACACGACCAACTTCAACCTAGAGAAATCATAATTTGCAGTAGATATTGACCATGCAATATCAACAACAAACATTATCAGCATGTAATAATGATACAGAAGGAGAATGTAATGCAACTGGTACAGAAATCCAGTGAAACTATGAACAAGTATAAACTCAGGTCCTGGCAAAATCAAAGCTGATAAAACCAATTACAATAGATAAATTACAAAAAACGAGAATTTTGCACTTATGGCAAACCATGGAAAATGAGAATTCAGCCTTGGTAATCCCATCTGTCCAGCTAACATCATCACTGCATGTTCAGGAACCCAGAAGGGGAAGGAGCTGTTGGGGTATTAAATCCAACCCCTTATCATGGACAATCACTGCAGAAAACCCTTATGTTTAACATTTGTCAAGAGACAGATGAGGGTTTTGTCTGGTCTCTCTCCAGGCTGCAGCTAAGTGACTTTGCCAGGGACATAAAACTCAAAGCTGTATAAACAGTTTATCAGTCCAACTATTCAGTGCCACGTTAGCTCAGCACCCCAGGGAAAATGCTACCACTGCAGAGCAATCAAAAACATGACACCTGTTCTTTGAACAGACAAAGGAATCCTGAACTGAACATTCACTCACATTACAAAGTACACTGTGACAAGCCTGAGATGTTCAAATACCACTGTGACCAGTACAGGCAGTCATATTATCTATATCTAAGGTAATCAACAGGAAGAGGTCAAATTATTTCTAATTTTAATTTTAAGAGACCTAGCAGAAAGAAAAGAAATAAAACATTGAACCAGTATGCTCCCTTCTAAAGCTGGGAGCAGTTTCTTCAGGTTCAATACCAATATTCCACTTTATACAGATGAAAGGCCAGATATGTCCCAGAAGACACTATTACAGACAACTGCCATTAAAGATTTCTTTTTCTTGAGGGCCAGGTTATCCACAACAACTTATTTCCTAAGGGATCTGGACTGTTTTAATAATCAAACCCACTTACTGCAATTTTTTTTAATCTATATTTTTAAAAATTTCTTTATTAGTATTTCAGTATCAATCACTCCAACCCATTTTGCATTCCATTACAGAATTCATGCTGCTAAAAGGTATTACAAAGCACCCTTGGTAACAAGGCAGAACTAAATATTGCAAATTATTAAATATAAGAGTCTAAATTAGAAAATCTTAGTATTGCCTTAGCATTGTGTTCAAGCCAAATCCTATTTCTAGAGAGTTCTCAATATATAATTAAAGCAATAAATGTTGAGAAAATGTAGCAAAGCCTCCAGACAGGATTTTTGAATGAGCTTGAATCCATGATACGTGATATATCGAAAGTCTTATTTTCTGAACTGAATCAAGAATAAATGTTTCCACACTATACAATTAGTCAAGATACTGCTCCTTGCAAACCACTGTTCCCATGAGTTGTCTCCCTCAGTTTCTGTGCCCCAGACTGTTCAGAGTACTCTCCCCCAGACATACGTACATCCAATATTAGGCAAACTCTTATTTCAGAATACTCCACAAATCTTTTGCTAGAGCTTGCACAGTAGCTTTTGTTTATAAACATTACCCCCAATAATTACAAAATTTGGGGAGGTTTGAGATTGGTTAAGGGAAAAGTGGATAATTTACCTCGTTGGTTTCTGTTCCGTCTGTTTTAACATACATGATGCGATAGCCATTTACATTTTTGGAAGCAGGATCCCATGATAGCTTAGCACTATCGTGTCCAACATCAGAAAATTTCAAGTTTGCTGGTGGACTTAGAGGCACTTGAAAAGAAAAGAGATAAAACCACGAAAGTGATCCCAGGTTTTAGCTGTGGAATTTTTCATGTCTTAATGATAAATAGTGTGTTTTCCATTCAAAAATTTATATCACCAGTATTTCTATTTGAAGGCCTACATCAATGGAGCTACAAAAGTACTTAAAGGCAGGTAAAAGGGCTTAGATCTTTACTGAAACAGAACTTTCAGATTTGCTAAATGCATCCTAACTGATACTGAAAAAGAAATAAGTTATGATGTTGTTCACTGGAGATACCATAGCAAGATTTAGCCTACAGAGTACTAGCAATAGATTTGGGGTTGTATTTGTGAATTAATTTAAGCCAGCTAGATTTTTATCCTATACACATTTGGTTTTCATGTGTATCCCAGCAAAAATACTTCATGACAATTTGGGCAAAAACTTTTCTGAATCCTGAAAGACCTTGACATAAGAGTAAGTTTGTCCAAAAAGCATGACCAGCTGAGAAGATCTCCAAAGATGCTATTTTTTACCTCTGCCTACCCTTTCTGTTAGGAAACCTTAGCTGTTTCCCAACAACAATCTGTTAAAGCTGTACTTTTATACTATATATTCCTTGACTGTCACAAGCTGAAGGAAAATGAGGTCATGCAAGAGACAGTCTCAGATTACATCCACTTCTCTGTCACAACACAGAAAGAATTTTGTGCTGTCTGTTACTCTCAGCTGTAAGTTCTGTAACATCTGCTACTTTCCTCTGAACTATGAAACCTTTCTCTATCCATCCTGCCCTCACACACACACTCCTCACCAGTCCATGAGGACAGATAAATAGCAGCACTTCAGAAGCTGCTTCTCTCACACAATAGCAGCTGGGAAAATGCAAGGATTTTAAAGGCCCCATACATTATGTGAGATCTTTAGCCAGGTCATTTATCAATCCAGAATCTGCAACCAGCTTAGGAACAGTGAAGTCAACTTGGCTCTAAGAAAAGAGAAGACAAGAACACACTGGAACTGTAGTAGATGGGTTTGCCACACATTCTGGCATTCAGCATATTCCTCTGGGTCTAGTGAAGGAAGGATCACGTGCTGGCTCTCCTTTCTACTTTCTGTCAGTTGTGAAATGCACTTCATTCCACCATCCAGGTCATACAAGAAAATGCCTCAGTCTCAGCTCTTTCCTCTTGGAACCAACAGCATTGCTCTCAACCAGACAGGCAGTCCTGGTGCCAGACTCATGTGATATTTACAGTGAGTCTTGGATGAATCCCGGCCCCAGCATGAAACTACACCCCAGAATGAGCTTGCTGAGCATGTCTCTGTTTGGCATAGGGAAGGTTTTGCTACAGTAACCAGGATGATACAATGAGTAAATATTATTTACTAAACACAGATTATCAGATATTGCACCTAATACTACAGCAAATTTGGCAGATCACCTTTCAGGCAGATATATGCTCCAGGAAGAAAACACCAGGTAGCCTATTCATTATTGTAACCCAGAAATAATCACACTGGAAAAAAAAAAAAAAAAAAAGGAGAGAAAAGGAAGCTTAAATCAGATTCTGGACTGGTAAGACATTACTGTTGACCACCAACAGTGTGGGACAGGCATGATCACCAGGAGCTTTCTCCCTTCCAGATTGCCCCACTGCCTGATTCATCAAAGCCTGCTAGCAAAGGGCTTGTTTGAATAGCTGCATATGACAGAATCCATCTTTTTTCAGTCCTATAGAGCAGGGATGACTACACTGTGTCATCCTAAAAAGAAATGAAGGCTGCAGAGAAGCAGGGTTCCTTTTTTATTCTGGTCTAGTAGCAGCAGTAGTGATGATGGGCTGACTAACACATTACAAGCTTCTGTGATCAGGCAGTGGTCATGAAAGCTCAGCTTGTGCCAATGTATCTGGTATTTGTATGTGATCTTCCATCCAATGTGTTAGCCAAGTTTAGAGCTCTGCATTCTCCAAGGTCACATGGTATGAAGTGAATTGAGGCACGCACAGTCAAAAACTGCATAAACTACTGTTTAGGAAAAATTAAAATCTGATACTGAGTAGATATTGACCCAAAGGCCAGGAGGGGGTATATGGGCAGGGGGAGGCTCTGCAAGATGAGGAGTGAGGCATAAAGAGACAGAGAAAGGTGGGCAGGGATAAGGAGCTAAAGATTTGATTCTCTTTGTTGGCAATCTTCTACACTCATTTCAAGTCAATGAACATGCCCAAGTTGCAGTAGTTTGCTATTGGAACTTGTCTGTCCACAACTGTCCTCCTAGAGAAGACCCAACAACACCATTTCTAGAGCTTCTTCCACTATTGCTTGCTGACCTTACAAGGAATTGCTCTGGGGTTTATTTCTCCTAGCATTCACATGCCTGAACTTCTCTCACTTATTAAATATAAGTCACTTTCACCCTGACCGGGTTACTCATGCCAGGAGCACAAAAAAAGAGGATTCACTCACTCCCCTGCTGGGACCAATAGAGATGTCACTGAATGCAGTCCCAGAAATGTCCCAGAAGCACAATTGCTAATTTCAACTCCTTTGTCTTCCAAATGCTGGAGCTATTTAGAGAGCTGACATACAGTCTGTGTACAATTAGCAGAGGACAGAATTTAGCTGGCAAAATTCTTGCTGCTTATTAAAAACACACCATCTATCATTCATGCACAGGCACTTTCCTACCCTCCATTTACCAGATGTTAGGCAGCAGGGGTTGGACAGAAATCTCTTTGCTTCTTTTCTGTCTGTACTACTACTGAGCCAGAGGGATTTACTTTCTCCATCTGAGCAGGCTCACACACACACACACACACACACACACACACCTGGTTTTCTAGCAAAAGGAGGCTAAACAGAGCATATTTCTGTTTTCACCATGAAGGTCTACGTGGTGACCTTCATTCACCTTCAGCAAGTTCAAAAAACTGCCAGGAATTTCACCAAGATCAATGGGGCAGCCATAGTACCACTACCAATGAGAGAGACAAGTTCACAAACCTGTTGCAAAAACAAGGTGTTTTGTGGAAATCCTCAATCTCTGTAAATTAAATATCCACAGTGAAAACTTACATAAAGAGCTTGCCCAGTTGTTCAAATCAGATAATCAGATGCCTGCTCTAATATGTGCAAAGACCATTCTGAAGTTTTAATAACACTGAAGGGAATATAGATTTGAGCTACCTACATGTAGTTTCTTGTCCTGTAAGGGGATCACTAGCTTCTTCTCCAAACATGGCATAAACTGTGACTGTATATTCTGTATTTGGCAATAGTCCATCCAGTTCAAGATCTGTTGAGGTCTCGCCAATTTTTATCTAAAAATACCATGAATCAAAAAAGATACATTATTTCTGAATTCGCTTATAATGAGGAATAATACCAGTCAAACACTTGAAATTAGATATATGATCAAATGCTCTGCTGAGCATTTGTCTGACACTGTGCCTGCAGTGTTTTGCCCAAGATCTTGGGATTTTGCACAGTAATTAAAAGATTAAAACTTTAAAAGAGCCAAATGCCAACACACAGGTAAAAGGACTTTAAAAGTGAACTAATCACATTAGCAATGACAAAATATGATTCTTTAGAATGAGCAGCTACTAAGGCCTTTTCCTGTCTACATTTTGTTATTCCCACTCCCATCTACAGTGGTTCATCTTCAGTCACAGACCTGAAAACCACATGAACTCATTGGAGGAGTTGATTTCTATGCACACTGACGTGCAGATTTGTTGGTATTTGTATCATTTTCCTCTTCCACCTATTGGTGGAGACCCACATTAACATGGTTTCATGGAAATTACTTCTTTGGGGCAAAGCTCAGTCCTCCTGAAGCAGCCAGTTCTGGGGAGGCCCCACATTTAACAGAATTACGTGCTCGCAGCCACTGCTTCAGCAGCGAGCACAAGTCTGTGCTGGCTTCCAGCAGCCTCATGCCCCCTTCACAAGTTCACATGCCCCTGCATGCTTTACAATGTTCTTGCTTGAACACAGATATTGTTCATAATCGAAACCATACATATATAAACTTGAGTGTAGAAATTTTTAAATCCTAGACGTTCCATTGGTTTTACTACGTTAGTAACCGAAGACTAGACTTTACCTTGTCCCCCCATCTTTTCCTTTGAAAAAAAAGTCTTCTAAAATCACTTTTGATGAAAGATGTTATTTTTAAATTTAAAAATAAAGGTTGAGCAGAATTAAGAGAAAATCAACTACGGTTTTTTCAGACCTACAAATTTTACTTACATTTAAAAGGCTAAACTTCATATTATTTTGATAGCACACTTAGGAGATATCTTCGTTTTACTTTATTTTTTCTTTGAGTATTAGCTCTATATGATGATACAATATCACTTTATATAAAATTTCATAAGAGTCACATTCTGTTAAATATGTTCCATTTTAATGGCAATGACATAAAAATAACCAACTGGCACTTGCACTTTATTCATAACCTGTGACACCTGCAGTATTAAGTCACAGAAAAGACCCCAAGGATTTGCTGATCACTTTGGAGGTTAAAGGACATGCACTAGTCTATTCTTTAAAAGACTGATTTTTTTTTTTTTTTTAATAATTGCTATTCAAATGAAAGCACAATACATCACCTCCTTCTCATCTGCTGCCAATCCTTCAGTGAGGGGAGCATAGAGGATCATGTAGCCTGTGGCACCGGGGACCCCGTTCCACCTCACCCTGATGCTGCTCTGGGACACATCGTAGAGCTGCAGGTCGGACGCCATCGGCAAGGCAACTGCCGGGGAACGAGAGACAGACACCTCAGTTCCCTCACTTGAACAACCAGCTATTATTCAGTTTGTTTTACCCCAGGAAACACAAAGGGATATAGCTGTCTCCAGGCATGGAAGTGCTGTCTGTATCCTACAAATAATTGGTGCATAAAAGGACACAGAATCAAAGAAACAAAAAAATGCTGACCCAAACCAATCCTGATGTCGGGGCAGATGAAAGCATTTCAGCACAGTTGCTATTAGGAACCAGTTGCAGTTTTTTCTCTTTCAGGGAGTATTTCCCAAGCCAGTGTGTGGATGTGACAGGCATGAGGTACAACACCCTAGAAAAGCCTTGGATGAACACACTGAACACATTAAAATATTTTGGCTGTAAATGTTTCCTGTTTAAAGTCTGGACTGTCCAAACTGGCACCTAGGCCTGTATAAATGGGATTATGCAAATATGGGTAAGGTCAATTGCAAATCATGGCAAATGCTATCCTGGCAAGGGAGAGCATGTTGAGTGAAATTCAAACAATATTAGGAGATTTACTTGTGAATTTGAGGCACTGATACCAGAACATAGCACCAATCTGGGTTTCCAAATTTTCTTTGCATTTCTGTAACTCTTTAAAGTAGTATTTTGCACTTTCCTGGTTGGCCTCACTTAATTCCTCTCACAGAATAACATCCCATGGCCTCTCCACTGCTGGTACATCACTGATGAATCCCACCAAAATATGCAGGCATGAATATGGAGAAGTATTCAGCCATGAATATGGAGACATATGAAGGAACTTTGACTTCTCCTTTGGAATTTATACACTGAGAGTAGTCCCCAAAATGACTGGAATGGTCTGAAAAAACAGAAGGCAATTGCTAACTGACACAAAACCTTTGCTATTTGAAATTTTGAAGAATCTGACCTGCACACAGATATTCAGGAACAAATTCTAATCCCAGTCACAGACTTCTCTGAACTCCTTGTCCAAGAAAAAGCTGCACCCTGTCAAGTTGGTATCTCCAAAGGTATCACTTACATTATGTTCAACAAGCTCTAACAGAACTCTAACAGAACCATGCCAGCCTCATCCTTTCTTGTTCATTGAGGCTGTTCACTCAGTCTGTCATTCATGTCTGTAAATGGTGACACAACTCCAACCTAGGCTTCTCTTGAGGTTTCCACTTCCAGGTTACCCCACTTACCCCTCCAGACCTTTCACAACCTACCTCCATCCTATTTAAACCTTGTTCTTGTATTGATTTATATTCCCATGAATTCTCACAGTTTCTGTAATTACAGGGAGAAACTACCCATGAACATTTTCAAATGTACTTCAGCCTCCTTGCTCAGAGCTCCACTCACACTTCTGATACCTACAGCAAGAAATTACATCTTGAGATATCCTGAAGCCACTTTGCACCACATTGTCCCATTCCTATTCAAACTGCCCCAGGGTCACAGTGAGAGTATCCATCACCTGCTCTTCCCCTTATTTTGATTCTAAAACATCTATAGGCAAAGTGTCCTCTGACTGTACTTTACGACTTGCATTTTAACTCTCCACAGGAACTGGTAGATACTATGGAAATATATTAAAAAAATGACAAAGAGGCGACTGGAAATAAAACTGGTGTTTTCTGCTGGAATTTTCAGCCAAAGAGCTCAGAATCTCAAATATAAACATGTACTAAATAATGCTGGTTTGTATCTTGGACAGTTACCAGACTGTCCTAATATTCAGGTAACATAGGGATAAATTAAACCAATTTTAAAAAGCTGGAATAAACTACAGAAGCTGGAATAAACTAAGCCAGGTAAAAACATATTTTTAGCAAATTAATATGTGAATTAATTTCATATTTATTTCACTTTAGAAGTGACTATGAAATCACAAAACTGTACATTGTGCATATATCTGTCTAGTTTTCACATACCTGTAAATTATTTTCAATGTTCTATATAAACAAATGCAATTGGTGATTATTTTAATGTGTCAGTCAGTGTCTCACACACAGGCAGGAATGTAAACTACAATTTTCCATAATTCTCCATTAGAATAGTAAAAAAAACCAAAACAAAACAACTTTAAAATTGCAGGTATTTTTAGCATATGGAGTGATTAACACTTGCAGGTATCAGACTGTTACTTCCAACACACTATCAAAGACAGCTGTATAAAATGCTTGATGCTGCATGACCTTGGGGTATGATCTGATCTAATCTCTGAAAGCCAGCAGGGCTGGGCTCTGTTAGAACTTGACTGGGTGACTTCAAAGGAATACCAGGTGCAATACAAAACAATCCTGTTGGCTTAGTATGTGACTGTTCTCTCAGCCTCAATAAATTAAACAGGTCCTAACATTGTCTCATGGAGTATACCATGGCTGGAGATGACATTTTGGGGGACTGAGACTAAAAGAAAAGTCTAAAATAATTTTATATTATTCTATTTTGTTTTCAGATTGAGAAGACTAGCACTGACACAGAACCAAAGAACCACTGAGGATGAAAGGCACCTCTTGAGGTCATCTGGTCTAATTAACTTCCCCATTCAGTCAGGTTCAGATAAACCAGTTGCTCAGAACCTTGTCCAGTTTGGCTTGAAATATCGCCAGAGATGCAGACTTCACAACCTTCCTGGACAACTTATTCCAGTGTTTGACCACGATTACAATAAAATCATCTCTTCTTCCACTCAAATTTAATTTCATGGGCTTTTAATTTGTGCCCATTGGCTCTTGTCCTTGTTAATAAGCACCACTAAAAAAAGCCTGGCTCACTCCTCTTCTTCATTTCCTCACATCAGGGATTTTGACACATTGACAAGATCACCAGAGCCTTTGCTTCTCCAGGCTGAAGAGTCCAGCTGTCTCAGACTCCTATGAAAGATGTGCCAAGCCCTTAATCATCTCTACAGCCCTACATGGAAGTCACTGCAGTAAGTCCACATCTCTCTTGTGTGGGGGGAGCCCAGCATAAGACCAGGCATCCAGATGTGGCCTCATTGGTGCTGAGCAGAGGGCAAGAATCATCAGCGCCCTAAATCTGCTGGCAATCATTTTCTACTGCAACCCAGAAGGCTCTTGGCCTTCTTTGTGACAGAAGGGTGCTCTGCTGCTTCACAGTCAGTTTGTCATTTGCCATGACCCCCAGGTCCTTCTCTGCAAAGCTGCCTTCCACCTGGTCACCCCTCAGTGTGTAGTGACATGAGCTGTCACTCACAAGGGTCAGGACTTTGCACTTCTCTTTTTTGAAATTCTTAAGGTTAAACTTGTTTTCCTCTTCACATCACTCGCCAGATTCAGCTCCAGCTTGGCCTTGGCTTTTGTAAACCTACCCCTGCAAGATCAGGCAGCAGATTTATACCTCTCCTGAATCATTTGCCTCTTCTTAAATATCTCTTATACATTTATTTTTGATGTCTGAGTTCTGTTACAAGCTTCTTGATCATCCATGCGAGCTTCCAGTCAGCTGGTTACCAACTGGTCAGTGGAGACCCTCCCTGGGCTTGTAGGATGTGATCTCCTCCTCCACCATCAGTTCTTCCTTGTTTCTGTGTATGAGCTACAGCAGAGCTTCTTCTCCTGCTGGCTCCTTCCTTGGTCAGGAAGTTGGTAAAGCACAAGAAATCCTATAGATTTCTTGAGCCCTGCTATTCTGTTCTTTCAGCAGGTATCAGCTACTGATGCATATGGACTTCTTGTCTCCTTGTCTGGATTATAAAGTCACTCTTTACTTCCATTCCTAATATCTGTCATATTTCCTAAAAAAACCCTGCACTTTGTATACAAATACATAAAACTGTAAATTAATTAAGTCTTACAATATCCCAAGCCATCATTTTACAAATAAATGTAAAATTTTATATTTACATTATTTATATTTTACAAATAAATTCTTATTTTTGCAATAAGAAAATAATTAAATCATTGAGAAAGAAACTTACAGAGTTACCTTGAAATCTTTGGCACTGGTTGGAATCACATGCAGGTATTTCCGGTCCCACCTAAATCCCCACTCATCAGATCATCTCCAGCTACAAATCTAGTTTGTAAAACTTGGCTCCACACCCAAAACATAGGAATGTTCTAATTTAGGATTCAATGAAACCGACTTCAAAGTTCAGCCCAGAGATAAAACCTTTCTCAGTGTTTAAATATCCACAGAGCATTTGGACTTAGAAGCTTAGCCCAGAATTATTAAAACAAAATTTAATTCAATGTAAATGCACTAAAAGAAGGTAAACTGGAAAAGACTCCCTTCTGTGTTGAATTTTGACAAAGACTAATGCCTACACAGTGTGATTAAATGCAGACAGCCAAATCTGCAGCAAGCACAGTAAGGATACTCACGTGTGGTTTCTGTTCCACGGAGGCCTTCACTCGCAGCATTGGAGTAGATAGCAAACACAGCTATCTGGTACTCAGTTAAAGACATCAGGTTTTTCAGAACTGCTGTTGACACACTTCCATCTACCACAACCTGTTTAAAAGAAAATTTAACTAAATAAGCATAAAGCAAACAAACTATATTACCATCAAATCAATCAATCCCCCTTTCAGGCAATTTTTACACTGTACTAAAGTTCAGTTCATGCTGCATTTGTATACAGTAAAGTGTCTGAAATGAACAGCAACCAAATACATGGTCAAAATGTTTATGTGGTATAAATAGCCATGTAGAACAAAGGAAGAGCTTAACTGAATAAAGTATATGGAATACAGTTTAAGCATGTGTACATGGCACATAAATTTATCATCATAAATATTCCTTTAGTACTACATTTACATACACACACAGAGTACTTCAACATTCCATCAACACATATCCATCCTAAACTAGTTTCTAGGGCAAAAGGAAAGAAAACATAACCGTAGTTAAATCCTTTTGCTCTTCTATGTTTCCATTCAATTTGATAAGTTGTCAGCTGGAGTCCACTGCATTTTTTCCATCTACAAAATGTTGAAGTCCCATCCAAATGAACAATTCTATCCAAATGTTCAACGACCAGTTGTAGATTTCCCAAAATGTACAATCTTCCTTTTATTAATATTTTTTTCTTAAAACTGAAAATGTGGTTTACCATCACCTCCTAACTCTTCTGTTCTTGTAAACAGAATGCTGCAGGGGGTGTTGGTAGAATTGTTTCAAGTAACCATTTGTGTAAGGAAAAATGCAGGCATTTCACCCCACCCCCTGAAAGTGATTATTATTATTATTATTATTATTATTATAGTACTTAATTTACTTTAGATTGCATGACAGACATGTAGCCTGGCTACTACCTAATCTTTGTCACCATCCAGAATGACCAACCTCCTTACTGGAGCCCTCATAGAGAATTTCAAGGTGTATTTAAAAGAGGACCACGGATTTCCTGTCTGGTTAGTTGCCCCTGCTGCATTAAAAACTTTTGGGCAGCTTTTCCTCCTATTACCTCTTCTGGCTGTCCTCCTCGAGTGGGGTAGTACACAACCCTGTATTTTTCCACTTTGCCTGGTGCATGGGTCCAACTAACCCGGAAGCCTCTGGCTGTCACCTCCGATGTGACCAAATCTGAAGGAGTCCCAAGAGAAGCAATTGCTCCTAGGTTGGAGACAATACGAATTTTTAGTCCCTCTGCATAATAATTGCTTGGTTTGTTATATTTGCTGAAGCTCTAAATATTGTTCCTCATCAGAAAATCAAGTAATTGGCTATTGCACACTTATTTAGGTTCTTTTCAATGTAAACAAAGAAGTAATAATGAGTACTGCATATGGGACTAAAGCCCCCTGGTCTTTCAGAAACCTTTATATGAAAATCACAAAAATACAACACCAAGTCTCTTCCTGACCTTCTTCCTATCACTATTTCCAGACCTTTCTGCTGGTTTTTTGGTTTTTTTTTCTGGTTGCTTTTCTCCCAGTCATGAAAAGCATACAAGTACATATACAGCTGTGATCTCCTGTGCACCTCAGCAGGTTGGAAACTGATACAGCCTGCTGAAGAGACACAGTGAATGGTCATCTTCTCTGGCAATCATTCTTTTCCACAAAGACATCTAATCTTTCCACGGTTTTTCCATTTTCTTCTGCTCAAGAGAGTCTTCCTTATTGATATATATTACATACATCTATATATTATATTGAATATATATATTATATTCAATGCATACATATTCCATATATCCATATATATTATGAGAGAGAGAATAACTCAGCATTTCTGTGATTTTAAGGAATCTCGAACAAATAAATAGAAACAAAATCCACTAAAACCTTTCAGAAAGAAAGGCCTCAGGTAGAATTGTGTTTCTGGCAAACAACAAATTTTTCATAGCCATTTCTTTTCTTCAGAAAAACCAAAATAATTGTAGTCAGAGGAGGCTTTTTCATACAAGAACAATTTTCTTCACTGCCATCTTCTTCTGTGAACCAAAATATTTTTTTTTTATTAAATAAGAAAAAAGAGAAAAAAGTCCATCATGAGGAGGGACAAAGCAATCTAAATAGTTGAAACTCTTGAGTACTTATGAGACAATAAAACCATTAAGTTAGGAGATGGAAAGCACAGCATGAACATAACAATTCCATGTGCAGCTGTTAAACAAATTCATCCCCAAAACTCTGTATTACAAAAAGATTTCCTAACCCACCACTTGGAAATAGTTACAGCAGAAAGAATGTACTTTTTTTTTTGTACTACTAAATACCACAATATTCACCTCTACTAAAAACAGAGAGCAAAAGATCAGAGATATCTAAACATAATATCTAAACAATAACTAGGAAGATAACTTCCCTGACAGTGTACTTTTATTGCAAACAAAGGAATATATAGCACGAGTCTAGTGCCAGAATCCAGCCTAGAACTGCAGGTATTTGATTTGTAGCTCTAAATTAATCACAAGTTACATTAAATTTTGTTTCTGTTCACCTTTGATTTCCTTTTCCTGCTCCTCTACTCGTGAGCACACTGTTCTGGTAAGACCTTCAACAATGGTATGCATGAAGTTGAAGTCAGCCACGTTGTAGACGTGTGTGCTGTCAGGCTCAGAGGCAATCTCTTTGAGTTCATTTATATCTGCATTCTTTACACCTTTTATTGGAAAGGAAAATAAAGAGAATTTTGCAATGGAAAAAGAAAAAAAAATCTTGTATACACAGGGATTGATAAAAAATTGCTAATATAAAATTCTATTTGTTTTAATGACCAGATAAAAATTGCTGTTTTTAAGATCTCAATTCAAGATGTTAATTTCTGCCAGTGTGACATGGTTTCAGCTGTCTCATGAAAATGTAGCATCCATGTATACTGCTGAATTCCAGTTATAACACCAATGTTATAAGCAATGCTTATAAGAGATGCAAATTAATGATGATAGTTATTGGGTACAGGCAGAAAAGAACACTTCCTTAGCACAGCCAGCAAGAGATACAAACACACCAGAGTACAATGGGGCATGTACATGGTATGGCAGAATACACACCAATAGCAAACAGCTCAATGCCAGCATCCCGCAGGTTTTTAGCAGGAGGGATGACATCATCTTGGGACTTCCCATCAGTGATCAGTATCCCAATTTTAGATACTCCAGGTCTTGCACCTGCTTCAGGCTTAAAGCTGTTTTCCAAAATGTAAGTTAAGGCAAGACCTAAAAAGGAAAACATTTTAAAAGACTTTTACAGATGAAAATGCCCATTAGTTTTGCCAATATCATAGTGTTTGTTTTTCTACTCAATTTAAAATTCTGATTAAGAATAAGCATAAAAGAAGAATTTACTGAAAAACTAAATTCCAACAAACAGTGTAAACTACAGAGAAGCTGAAAATTATTTTTAGCAGTCTTTTGATCAATCAATGTATTTTAAACTGACTATGAAAACCTAAATAGATATTCCTGCAAATATATAATCTTTTTTTTTCTTACTCTACCAAGTTCAACCAAGTTAGAATAGGAGGTTCCTTCTCCTCCTACCTGAATTGCTTATATGAAAGCACATGGTCTGGATATCTTAGTAAATCCTCATGCTACAGATAATCTTATCTTTGTTTGGTTTTTTGTATTTTTTCTAATTTTCAAATTGAAAAAAAAAAAATAAAAATAATAACAAAAAAAAAGCTTTATTTATGCTCAGGGAGAATCTGATTTTAATAAATACTAATTATTTAAAAGGAAATAAGAACAACAGCTCCAGAACAAACTTACATATCACAAAGTGATCTTATCTCAAAACTCATTTTAAGTCTCCCAAACATTTCTAACTCATTTTCTTCTAACATCCATATAAAATAATCATGATAATTTACTACTTCCTACCACCCAGTAATCTCATTCCTAGAATCATACTAGAGTCTTCTGCCCTTTGTCCCACTGCAATTACTCCTTCTACCAAAATAAAGACTGTTGCTCATTGTTTCTCCCTTTCCTTACCCGCCAGGGAAAAAAAAAAAACAAAAAAAACCCAACAATTTACTTAAAGCCAAGTCTGGGTCTTTGGATATATTATTCCAACATTACTAACTTCTGCTTTGATGACACTGGAATTGTATTCAGAGACTGTATTTTTCCCAGACTGTCAGGCATCCCCCTTTTACCCATCACTAAGTGTCTCTGGGGTGTCAGTGCTTTAACTGCTACAAGGTCAATGGAAATCTAAAAGCCCTGGGTGGTCATTTGTAAAGTTAGTATTACCAGTTGTCAAATACTGAAACAACATTCTTTCCTTCTCCAGAATAAAGCTCTGTGCATGGACATTATAAATGGATTTTACATTTTCTTCCCAGCAGGTAAAAGATTTTACTTCCAGCACAGAGAGTTAGGTAACTTTGTTTCATGAGACCCTGTCCCGATTCCCAGTGAAGTCAATGGACAAGCACTTCAGAAAAGACTTAAATGACACTGGATAAAGCCATTGGCAAGCTGCAAAACTCCTATCCCTTTTACACTTCATAATAAGCACTGACACTTCTTGGGCTGTGCAGCAGAATATGTTTTTAATAAAAGGCAGAAGCCCAAACATACACAGTACCTGTTAATGTGTTCCCTCCCTTATAAGGCAGATTACGGACTGCATCCAGAACAGCATCCTTGGTGCCATAGGCATTCAAGTGCCACTCAATTCGGGGGTCACCACTGTACTGTGCAAGACCTAAAGAAAATAAAAATAAAAAAAAAATACAAACACAAAACTTTTTCACAGTTATTAAGATTGCAAGAATTTTTTTTAAGAACAATTTTATTGAATGTACTTTTAAACAGTAGCAGATCAGAAATATAACATTTCAGCCAGTTTAAAGCACAAGAAAATCCATTCGCTGGCACATTCTGCCTGCAAAAATTAAACTGCAAGTGATTGAGGCTAATGCTGACTGAAGTCACTATGACTGTTTCCACTGTTTTTATTTTTCCATGGACATTGCATTAGAGTTAACTAAGTTGAGGATCACAGTAAACTGTGAGGAATTAATACTACAAACATCCCAGTAGCATTATTCTGATGAGAGAAGTGCTAGTGCTAGATGGGGATGAATCTTGCACAAAAATGGTAGCATTAAGCTGTTACTATCCTGAAATGATAACACCTTTATATTGCTACAGAAATATTAGGAAAAAAGTGTGGCACCTCACCTACTCTTGTTTTCTCAGATCCCACATTGAAAGCAGAAACCAGGTTTTCCAGGAACAGTCGAACGAGCCTGAAATTGAATCTGCCAATACTCCAAGAACCATCTACTAGTATCACAATATCTGCAATTGCTGGAGTTTTACAGGTAAACAGGCTTCCTGTAAATCATTAAAATTAAACCAATATTATTAATTCAACAATAAAATTGCAATAATAAATATATTCCTTCCTTCTCCCACCAAGCTTTGCAATTAAAGCCTTCTTCAATAAAAAGCAAAATGACTAAATGTGCCTAACTTCAGTTATAGAATAGTCTGGCCATTATCTACTTCAATTCTTTCATTAAAGCATTCAGAATCACTTTTGGGAGACCTATGAAAAGAAACCCTTCTTTTAAAAATACTTGAGAAAGAAAAAATTAACTGTCGCATAGCACAACCAAACCAAGAGTTCGTTTTCATTGCCAATGCACATATACAATTTCAGTCCCCATACACAGGGCATGACACATAGCCTTAGGCACAGACAATGCAGAGAGAGCTACCTAGAGATGCAGACACATAAAACAGATAGCAAGGCTCCTTTCACAGTCAACAGAGGAAAACAGGTGTTTCTATACATCTCAAAAGCCTTACAGAAAACCACTAGGCACCACTGTAGCCTTGTAAATCCAGAAGTTAATCTCACTCCTGGGAGTTGAGCAAAACTGAAGGCCAATTGAATGCGCTGTATTAAACCTAAGTAGGAGGTGCTCAATACAGCAGAGATAAAATGCAAAGGCCTCAGATTCACATTCACAGTTTCTATGAGAACTGGCATGAGAATGAAGCTTTAGTCTTACAGGTATACAGAAAACAGAAGAATACGAGATCATTAAAAAAAAAAAAAACAAACTAAACAACAGAAAACGTCTGATGAGAATTAGCAGAAGTACATACTAGTGGTCTCTAAGGTCTAACTAACCAGTGGGAAAACCAAAGGATGGGAAGCAGAGATTAGACATAAATTGCACTATAATCCAACTAAGAAGCCTAAACTGAAGTGACACATTCAGTTTGAGAAAATGCCAGGAATAGAAGGGAATGGAAAAGTTTTTCAGAACCTCAGACAGAATTGCCATATTCCACAGAAGTGGATGTGTGACTGTAAAATTAAGGTTGCTGAAACAGTAGACTCATATTGCAGGGAGGGGAAAAAAGGGATGATATTACACAGATATAAGAAATGAGAGCTTATGTTTGAAGTACAAAAATATTGATTGGCTATAGAATAAGAAGGGAAATAGGAAAGATAAAGCAAAGCAGGTTTAATAGAATAGATATGACGCATCACAAACCACTTAGGGATGAAAACCATGTCCCTCAATACAGTAAAAAAACAAATACAGACAAATGAATTAAGCTGCAGCCCAGTTTATATCATAATTTTTGTCAGGATCCACTACATAAGTTACTTCACAAAGAATACTAACAGTTCAACGTGGTGCTAACAGCAATCACCAAGCATACTGCCAGAAATGAACAGATTTGAGCAGAGACGTTCAAAATAAAAGAAGCAAATAAAAGAAGTCAGTGAGAAATTATCTAAAAGGTGTTTTCATTAGCTCCCAAGAAATTCTCCTGATACATAAAATAAAACATATGGTCAGCAACTTTAAGCTTTCACAACATATTACTAATGACAATCTTTCCATTAAATATAAAATGATAATCTCACAGGCAAAAGAAATCTGATGTGCAGAAGGAGTTAAATTGGTAATAATTAAGGGTTAGATTCATACTGTAGTGTAAATCCACTGAGCATTAAACCAAATCCATAAAGTTATAGTTAATGTCTTAAACGTGTACTACAAGTGTTTTTAGAAGAACAGGGAACATTTCCTACGTGCAGCTAGCAGTGCAAAATAAGTTCTAAACACATGACAAAAATTCCACTTACAAAGATGCCAAAGCAAATATTTTATTTTAGCTTTTACAGTACAAGACAACACTATTTGAATTGGCAACACATTTTAATGTATTGACACTGGGGAACATTTAGTAAGCATCAGAAAAATGATCTTAAATTGGAACACAAATCCAAAAGAGGTCCAAGTCTTTATGTCACTGAAGTCAACAGAAAAACTTCCCTTGATTTCAGTGGAACTGGAATATGTTTTGTGATTTAATAGGAATCTACTAGTCATGGCAAAAATTAATGTTTTAAATTTCTTTGCCAAATAAACTTCCTGTTCATCAGTCTGTATTGTTTTCAGTATCTGTCTTCCATTAACACTGTGCCATTTTCACACTGGCCATGACTAGCATTGCAAGCTTCAAAAGAACTACTGGCAAAGTAAAATGTTACTCAACACCAGTAAGAATGAAAGCACAGGACCCCTGATTCACATCCAAGCAGCTGTACAATAGCACAGATGTACCTTTTCAGTGTTATCCCAGCAGTTTAATCAAAGAGCCCAAGGAGGATAACAGGATTTGTGTGCTTGTATTTTTCTTCTCTATTTCTAAAATCTTGTGCTGAGTATGAAACCCAGTTATTACCCTTGGTAATATTTCATATCATTTCATATCAACAAGTTTTGCCTATAATGCTTCTTTAATCCTGTAGTGATGGCTTTGTAATGAAAGCTTTTATCAGTTTTAGTAAATCCATTCAGTGAAGCAAAATCCAAGGAATAAAGAAAACAATAACAACATTCCTTTCAATGTTTTATTTCCACATCATCAGATCAATGCAAATAGTATAATTCAATTATTTTTTGTTAAAGAAATGTGTGGTTTGATCCAAGATTGTACTGCAAGGTCACAGTGTGAAAATTTGTTTCATTCTTCGTAGGTAGGAGATACTTGTTGCATCTTTTCTGCATAAAACATTTAGGTTTTGTTACTTCTGTACACCCACTATTTTGCTTATGTTTTCTCCTTGTTGTACTTAATAGAATTGTAGAAAGTTCCCTAAAAGGGAATAAACAACAGTGAGATATTAAACAGAATAACACAGTGATAGAATCTTTAAAACCTGATAGGAACACAAACACCATGACATCCTAGCTAATAAAGTTAGTCTAAAAGACACAGTGTGTAGCAAATAATTTCTGCACCCCACTGTGCTTAGCCAGTTTCCATTGCCAGCTCTTGCAAATGTCTTTTTCAATAATCTTTCCATACAATCATAAATGGTCATTAATTCCTGTAGGGTTTGAGGACAATTTTGAACATTTCAAGTATCTAAACAACTTTAATAGGCAATTTTCCCAACAACCTTTCTTAAAGGAGGATGACAGCATATCATTCCATATAATAACGCTTTCAACACTCAGTGTTTTAGTCTACTACAAGGTTCAATAGTGTGATCAGGTTCAATAGTGTTCTTATTTCCCTTTTACTTGGCCATCAAGAAAAGATTAGTGAGACAGAAGGTCCCGCTTCGCTCTGAATTATACAATACTTACCAATTTCAAAAGTAGGACAGTAGGGAAGAAACCAGTTACCAAATTTTGTATCATGTTTCCTAATGTTATATAGAAACCATAATTCTGATTCAAGTGCTGCATTCCACAACAAACAATAACAGAGCCTGTGATCTTTAGGTAAGCAAAAATAACAGAATTGCAGAAATTGTAAAGTCAGAATAACAAACTATATAGTTTACACTAACAACTGTCTTCAGTTGTTTCACTTAAAATTGGTGGAGAATTTTTATGGGGAGAAAGTAAAATATTAAGGCACTTTCTGTAACAAATTTACAATCTTCCTAGCACAACTTGGCAGCAGGAACGTGTCACTCTGCCAGAAAACTGATGAGGAAGAGACTCTGCTCATTTCTGCTTTTCACAGAAGAAGGCACATGCTCAAAAATTCACCTTCAAAGGCACCAACATACAGCAAAAGTCTACCAACAATGTTTTGGGGTGAGGTATTTGCAGAAACCTGCTTCAGTACCACCAAAAATTAAATCACTATGAAGGATTTTGGTTCCTTTGTTTCAGGGAAATTTTTCAAAGAGCCAGCATTGAAAGAGCTTCGTGTCTGCCAAAGTTTTCTGGTTTTGATTCCTCAAGCCCCCAGACACCAAAGGTGATTTGCTGGCACTTCCAATACGCAAGGGTTGCATCACTCTCAAGACCATGTCAAAACTGGCTGAGAGTGAAGCCAATGATGGCAATGCTAAAAGAGAGCCAGATAGAGTTTTCTGGGATAGAGGGAGTGTTATTGGAGCCTGCAAAACAGGACCCTTGAGTCATCCCACTGAAGGGAAGAGAGTGTGGAGAGAGACCTGAGAGAAACTCTGGCAGTGTAGGGGCTGCACAAAACACAGCAGGCTTGACAAGCTCCTGGAAACACTGACCACCTCTCCACTGCTGCATTCCCTACCTGCAGCTATTCTTCCACACATGCCTTGTGAGCAAGTGAGTGATGTTAAAAACAGAAATTCAACCAAAAATCCTGCAAGCCTTACTCACATAGAAGTACAAAACTATGGTTTTTAATCTAGAGCAGGGTTCTTCGACTCTTGGAGTTAATACCACTACTCTCTGAAAGTTCCTTGAAAGGCAAAAGGAAAAGCAGCAAATACAGGCACATGGGAGGACTCAAGGCTTTAGACAAACCAGTTCAATTTGCATGCAGTTATGATACATTTTACAGAAACACATTTGATATTTTGCCTCCCCTTGGTATGAAACTCTGTTCTCATTTTCAAGAGCCAAAACACACACTTGTTCTGGTAGAAGTTAAGACTATAATTCTTTCTGAGTCTGCAATATGTAGTTTCCTTTCTTACTCCCTGTCACAGTGGAAAGTCAAATAATATACGTGGAAGAAGAGGAAGAAAGTTCAAGTAGAGGTCAATAATAATAATACAGTCTGAATAAAAGACTCGTTCATGAGATAACAAAGCACAAAAGGCAAGAAGCTTGATGACAGCAGTGAGTGAAAAATACCTTGTGAATAAAGCATGAATAACAGAGAACAGCCAGTCCTCCACAGTGATTGACAGCACCACACTGAGCAGAAGCACCACGGAGGACAAGAGCAATGTAAATCTACATCAGCAAAATGTCACATCTTTTTTTAAAAAGGGTTAAAAAAATTAAGGAACGTGAGGCAGTGTCTAGCTCCAAAATTCAGCAACTCACTAGTCCACACTTCTGACATTGATATTACTGTTCTGTGCTGGTGATATCATCCTTGCACTTGGACCTCACTTTAACACATCCCATATGTCAGGCCTATGGACCAGACAAATGCATATAACATAACTGCTGTTCTTTAAACTAGATCCAACCACAGCTTGAATTTGAAGGACTCAAATGTTGGAACATTAGGTTTAAACAGCTGCCCAACAAGGTTAGAAGTTTGTCCCTGGCCCCTAGGAAAAAAGAAAAATCAGCCAGCCCTTTTCCATGTGCCTTATTCCTCTCCAGGAAACTAATATAGCCCAACTGGCAAGCCTGCAAATTTGTTATTTGGTGGAGTTAGAATATTAAGATTTACTGAATGTGTTGTGTCTAATCACATCATATTTGACAGTGAATACTGTAGTTCAAAAATTTTCTGCTTCCAAAAGGTACACAGCAGTTACTAAATATTATTTATAGCACACCTTCTGAATTTAAGGCCACAAAACTAATCAAAGCACTAGTTGATAACACATTAATTGCCCATACATACTGGTGATAATTTTCAAGTGTGAGAGAAGGAAGCATAAAGCCATTTTCTATGCACTTTTCCATACACACTCAACGACAGTTGTACTTCTGCAGAAAGTAGTCACTAGTCAAGAAAAACTTCTAGAACTTTCTTTCTTAATCTGAACTTTTTAATTTGAGAGACAAAAAAAATAACTGTGAAAGAAAGTGCTGATGTCTCCTCACAGACCATTGTTAATTGACAGCACTGAAGAACACAATATCTGCAGCAGCTTACCAAACAGCAACACTAAACACTCCTGGTCTGTGTACCTACACAGAAAAATATGTTTTTTAATTCCTCTGAATTTGAGAGTTTAAAACATTTGTTATAATTTCTCTTCCAACAGGCAACATGTCAACACAGAACAAAACATGCAAGTTTTTCCTGAACCTGAAGCCCAGCCTGACAATATACTGCATCCATTTAGCCACAATTTACACTGACGATGATCTGCAATCCTCCTGTAAAGTACACAAACCCTAAGAAACTCTTCTACAGATTTTAGTGATAGCTCTCTACTTCTCTTTCCTCTCGGTTCTGCATCTGAGTGCATGAATTTTTTTAATGAAACAGCTGTCTCAAGATCTAAATTACTTTCCAAGACAGAAAACTGTATTTTTTATTAATGTGGTCATATTTATCCACCATTCCTATGTAACAAATATGCCAGAATTTAAAAGGCTTATTTCTCCTTTTTCTTTAATAAGGTATGAAATCCATGACAGTTTTCTTTGGCTGTCTAGAAGACAATTAATCAGAGCACTTCAGACAAAAGTGGTACTCGGGAATCCTCAACATTAATTAAGGTGTACGTCTAAATCCCTCTAAACCATGATAGAGAACTGGTCTGTGCCTGAGCTTGTAACACAACAGGTAAAGTAACAGAAAAGAGCCTTCTGAGAGAACAGTCTGTGTACTTATGAAAGTAGTTAACACAGAAATAATTAAAAACTAGTTGAAACAAACTGCTACAGCACAGTTAAATTATAGCTCAGCATTATGGATCTAAGTATATATGATATTATGGACAATGTTTCTAGAAACAAAAAAGGTTGGTGCAATACAATTACAGTGCAAAAGGCTCCCAGATTTGAGGCTCTATATTAACTTAATGCAGTTCTTGAAATAATATTTTCATAGTGCAACCAGTGTACATGCTTGCATAAATACAAATATGCAGTGATCTTTAGAAGCATTGCTAATTTAGGATGTCGCGTGTTGATCTACAAAAACTCAGGATGAACTTTGTGTCCTCTTGAATGTAGCAATTCTTTCATTCTCTAACTACCAGAGGTGTCTGAGTGAATATCTAACTGAGAAATCTCAACTCCCAGAATCGCAGGGTAGTGGAGATGGGAAGGGAGTTTAGTCAAACTGCTCTAATCAAAGGAGGGGCAACAGCTGCAGATTGTTCTGGGTCATGTCCAGTCAGGCTAAAGAGTCTCCAAGATAAAGAAAGACTCTACAATCCGAGTAACTTGCTCCAGTGCTTTACCATCCTCACTGCAAAATGTTTTCTTTGATTAAATATAATTTACAGTTACTTTAGTTTGTGTCCACTGTCTCTTGTCCTTTGACTGGACACCACTGAGAAGAATCTCTGTCTTCTTTACTCATTCCAGAGTGTATTTTTACACAGTGGAAAGATGTCTCTCAAACCTGCTGTCTTCCAAGTTGAACATTCCAACCACCTCAGCCTCTCCACTTATGAAAGATGCTCCAAACCTTCACCTCTCCACTTATGAAAGATGCTCCAAACCTTCAATCATCTCCATGGCCTTTCAATGGATGCTTTTCAATAAGTCCATGTCTTTCTTCTACTGGGGAGCCAGCCCAGCACTGGACATAGAATTTCACATGTGGCTTCACCAGGGCTGGGCTGAGAGGAAAAATTACCTCCATCAATGTGCTAACAGCTTCCTTCCCAGTGTAGCCCAGGAGGCTGTTTGCCTCCTTGGTGGCACTGCTGTCACCTGCCTCCCAGGGCTTTTTCTGCCAACCCCACACCAGCCAGTGGGCCACCAGCATGTGCTGGTGCCTGGGGTCATCCCTGCCTGGGGCAGGACTCTGTGCTTCCCCTTGCTGATCTGGCATTGTTTGACACCACTGCCCTGCCTATGCACTGAGCTAAATTTGGATGTTGAGTTTGAAAGGTCTTGAGGGTATGGAGAGAAGAGATAAGAGTGGTATTTCACAGGCCACAGGAGCCACCATTCCTGTGCTCACAATTTACAGTTTTCCCTTCCTTTATCATACTGGAAAGATCAATGCAAAAGACCAGAAATTTTAGCCCACATTTTTAACCACATAAACAAATCAAACCCAAGCAAAGACCCTGCTGACACAAGCATTCTGAAATAGCTGTCTGCACCACTACGCAGCCCTAATCTGCTAACTTTTCTGCATAAATGAAAATTAAATATACTCAGGCACCAAGCCGGTGTTGGTGTTCCACAGAAGCTCCTTTGGGTATTCCAGAAGGACAGAATACAAGAATGCCACAGCTCTGGAGAATAATGAGCCAAAGACACACACACCAAACTCAGCAGTCAGATAAGGAAACAGGACTCCCTTGTTACATGCAGAGTAGTATGATCAGTACAGCCAACCAGACAGGCAACAACACCTCTGAGGTGGAAAATGTGGTCCCCACAGCCAGGTAAATTCCATTTTAGCTACCACCTGGCACCTTTTAACCAAGGACATATCTCAGCTGTAACACCAAGGCTTACTCAGCACACAGGATACGAGGAAAAGGGGCTGACAGCCCAGGAACAGAGTCCTGCATCAACAGACCCAAAATGGACATGAAGACCTCAGATCATGCAGTAAGGGTGGAAATTACCTGAAATCATCTCTCCTCAGTACAAGCTCAGGCTTGCTGTTTAACAAATTGTTGGGGGTTGAGTGTTTTTCTATTACTGTGTCAATTTAAAGAATTTTTCCCATTATCATGCCAATGGAGCTGGC
>JAOTQP010001286.1:137794283-137830690 GCA_026413545.1 Cichladusa arquata | reverse complement strand
ATTCAAACAATTATAATACTTGGGGGGAGTGGAATTAAAGTCTCTATTTCAAAGGAAAACTTCTGCCTTTACTGGCAAACACCTGTCCTTCAAACCAAGACACAAATGAATGAGACTGGTTATGAAATAAGACTCTCCTCCTCTCAAAGGGGGAACTGTAAAGACCAGCCTTGAAAGGGAACTTGTACAGCAGGCAACTAAAACCCAAAAACTGGGTATGTTATAGCTGTATTCAACACAAGGCCATCTCAGAGTCCCTGAAAACAGATACTGGAACTTTAACCTTTCTCTCCCATTTTGCTGATCGCAGAATAAAGCAAAGAAGATTCTTCATCAGGATAGGCAAATCCATGGGTTTGCTGATGAATGCATCAATCCTTTATGATAACACATTCCTACAAGAGGTTCTTGGTCTTGCACTTCAGCCTTTTATAATATATCTGTCTGCTACCACCTCCCCAAAGCTCTTTTTGGTTCTTCTTCAAAGTTTAAAAAAGTGGCCCAGAGTTTCAACTTGTTGCCGTGTGGCCTCCATGTTATATCAAAGACAAGCACCACTCATGACATACCAAGGTGTTTACCTAGCATATACATGGTCCTGAGCAAGCCTACAGACTTCAGACTGTGCGAATTCATGCTGCCAGATGATGAAGAACTGTTAAGGAATGTCTCAGCAGGGTAGTAATGAAAGTGTTTCAATAATGAAGCATGTCAACACAGACCCTGAATCTGACTTTTGGGAACATGCCTTGCTGCCAGCAGCATTCAGCCATGCCAGTGCACTGTTGACTGGATGGATACTCAAGAGCTAATGACTTGAAGAGATGAAAATCAGTCTGAAGATAATGAAAGACCATTCATTCAGCTGAGCTTCTATTAATCTATCATTCAAGAATGTGAATAGCAGCCTCCCACTTCAACTAAGAATAAATTGCACAAAAAAAGGTCAATGCCTTAGGGAAAGCTACCAAAGGAAAAAAAAGAGGCCAGACAAGTTTTCAGTTAGTAATAGTTCAGATTTATGAAGCATTATACACATTTACTGTGCAGATATGAAGAGAAACATAATTCAAGGGTTATAAATATGAGGATAAGCATCTTTTAAATCAAGTTGTCAATCTGATATCAGGAGCTGGATCACTTTATGAAAAAAAATGAAACTACCATTTAGGTCCAAGATAGGGTAAGCCTCTCTTTCTACTCAGAAAGTTGTTTTTTTTCCAAACGGCAGATTCTCTAGATATCAATGTCAACACTGTCTACACTTCAGTGAAGCAGATGCATTCAAGGAGAGTTCCTAGGGAGGGACATTTTGGATTACAGAAGGGCAATCTCTCCAATCTCCAGCTTCTACCTGGCCAGGAACACTTAGGAGAGGTAACACACAACCTTAACCAGATATTAATATACTGTCAGGAAGAAATGCATTCCCTCCTACAGAAAAGCAGAGCCAGGAGATAAAGTCAGTGGAATCCCTTGTAAGAATGGAGATTGGTCATCATTTCTAATGCCAAGCTTTCTATTTTCAGAATAAAGCAAGCATTAGTCATCTGGAACATACAAATTGAAGACATCCAGTAACCTCCAAATTAATACTCACTCTCAACCTAGACTAATGCAAATAAATAAAATTTTACACCTATCCAGAACAGACAAGTTTGTCTCTTACAAACACTAAGAGAGACTTCTTTATGTTAAAATCAACCCCTTGCTCCCAATCTCTCTCTGTCTCTCTCTTCCCTGGAATTTCTTCTGTCAGGATCAAAGTGTACAACTCAACACGAACCATTTCCCAGTTCCAGGCTTCACAGTAATTTCCAGGTCTTTGGTTTCAAGATTGCTGTCTCTCAAAAGTATATTTTTCTCTTATTCAGATTATATGAACACACTTGTGTGCTACTTAATTTAGCCAGATGGCAGATGTAAATGCTGCAATCTCTAAATGTATCTTGCTCAGTTTTCTCCAAAGCAGCTACCAAATGATGGCAAAGGTAAAGCACTTAAGAATTCTGTCCATGTCAGTGCTGATACTTCCCATCACGTTTTTCAGTCATGAGAGACCAAAAGGAGTCTTCCAAATTACCCTGGCCAAATCCATACAAACACTGCCATTGCAGAATGAAATACAAGTTACAAGTAATACTCAAAGGACTAAAAAGCTATTTCCTCCAGAGAAATCGTCATGATGAATTCCTGGAATAAGCATTGCTCATCCACAGCAAAATGAGCTAAACTTTCTGGACAGTAAAGAGGCATTTATCCAAGAGTTTTCTTGTGTCAAAGTTCTCCTGTACGTCCTCCAGTATTAAACAAGGAATTTCTAATATACAGAGCTCTGCATGGCAGCTCACAGGTTTACAGTCTAGCTTGGAAACCTAAAAGATGCCTCTCACCAAATTCTATCTTCTGAAAAGTGCAGAAGCCAAAATGGCCTGGGGACAGCATCCAAAGTTCACATATCAAAGAGAGCAATGGCATATTCTGACAAGTCGACTTTATCTCCTTAATATAACAGATATTTTCATCACCTGAAGCTGAGAGAGAAAATGAGGAGTTCCAGGGAAGAATGGAAAGCCATGACATTTGGCACAAATTAAAAAACAATCACTGTCAAAAAAACCCCATGCTCTGATAACCTAACATGGATGGGGACAGGATTGCTGAGCAGGTTCCACATGGGGTCCACTGCACACATCTTTAGCACACATCAGGATGGTGATTTAACCACACTGAAACCACTGAGACCACTGGCTGTAGGCATTTAAATGAGAGCCCTATTGGCAAAGTTCAGATGGTCAGGTGCTGCTTTCACTATAGAAAGCTGAGATAGTAGATATCATGGATTCTCTGTTTGGGCTAAGGTTGGGCAGAGCAGAGCCAACTGAGTCCAAAGCCAAAGAGACAGAGTCTGAAACCAAAATCAGGTCTACAAAATAATGTCTGAGCTAAGTAACCTCAGAGTGATCAGAAGAACATGGTGGTGAGGGGAACATAATAACAAATAATGTTTGCCAAAGCTTTCTGGTGGTCCAAAAATTTCTAATAATGCTGGAGCATGATCCAAGCATTACCCAGTCTTCTCAAGGGAGGCATAGGGATCTGGGGCCACTTCCCATGAAGATGCATAGAAAATAGATCCATTTCTATGTTCATATAACTATTAGTTGATTAGTAAATGCTACAACAAGCAGGTATACACCACAGACACAAAAGCTATTGACAATTAGGTCAAAGGACTGCATGTCACTGCAAACGTCACTGAAAATTTCACTGCATGCCACTCAGTGCCTAAAGGCAGCTTTTGCTAAAGACTACAAACATATTTGTCAAGATGGTAAGCACAGAACTGAAAAGTAAACAAAAAAAAAAAAAAGCCTGAAGTAACAGCCTACACAGAGCACATGGCCTCAGGTGTGAGGCAGCTAAAGACAGTAGATGTGCATCCATGACAAGGCCCTATAGACACTGCAAAGGTGAAATATTAGCCGCAGTATTATGCATAGACATCTTTTAGAGAAATGTAGGCAGTAGCCTAGAATTTAAACAAATGCAATCAATAGTTCTAAACTTCAATATATTTTTTGATGCAGACTTTCATTTACAAATATCCAAAAATGAAACCTACCACATAGGTTATTTAAATATTGTGGAGCACTTCTATCTCTGAAGTAGGCAATGTCCCCATTTTGCAGCATCAAGAAACTGATGCTAAAGACTAATGGCCAGGGTTATCTCTACACTTTGGAATGGAGAATAAGGTAGAAGATGTTGAGCGAGCTAGTTCTGAGCAGGGAATTCCATTCACAAGGGGGAATGCTGTACTGAAAGGATCACAGCACTACTATTAGTTTTGGAGTAAACTTAGTTGCATCTGGTTCAAGCAACCCTTCAATATTATACTGCACTGCCCTGGAACAAAAGAAAACAAAACATGTGCAGAAACTTTGTGTTTGCCTCCTGTGTAATTCCAGCATAGACCCAGAAACTAAACAATTAGTACACAGGTTTCATCCTGCTTGCATCTTCTGAAATCAGAAACACATTTGGATAACTTGTTCTTACTTTATAACATGGTCTGTATAGTTCAGACTGGTGGGTCACAGCCGAGGGGGGAATGAGACAGGGGACACAGGAACAAGTACCTGGGGATTGTGCAGGATATAACAGGATGTATTTAGGAGAGGAACCAAAAGCATTGAAAGGTAGTTTGGGGAAGAACACACATGGGAAAACAGAACAATAAAGACATCAAGGGGACCAGTTCCATCTGCACAAATGGCTAGTTAGTACCTGCTTGGCCAAGTCCTGTGCTTGTCACCCCAGACCTATTGGGACTACATGCTCAGTCTTGCTACTGGCTGGTACTGGGGCACTGGGATAAAGGGTTCAATGGTCCTCAAAGCAAGACAAAAAAACAGCATTTAAAGTGGAAGAGGTAAGTACTTTCCAACAAACTTTGCTTTTACCCTCAGATTGCAGAAGCAGAAAAATGTGCATGAGCTGAGAAAAGACAAAGACTGCTTAGGAAGAACATAATGGCAATGGGAGAAAATGCCCACACAGCATAGTTACCATTTCTTTCTTCTGCTGCTCATAATCAAGACTTAAAATGTCCTCCAGAAAGCTCAAGGAAACCCTGCTAGTAAATCAAATTATGGATAGTGTAAAGTCATAGTTAATGAGTTCCATAACCCAGGAGTTCAGCGAGTAATAAAAAAAATCATGACTAAAACCAACATTTGCAGTTACATTAGCCAGGATGAAGTGAGTAAAACTATGAAACACTGCCAATGAAGCAGAAGTTCAGAAGGTATTCATTCCTGTGGTTTAGTCAAATACCTCACAGCACTCATTTCACACTGTCTAGTAATACTTACTGAAGCATCTGACATTAACTAAACAGACAAGTTAATGAATTAGATAATTAGTCTCTTCAACTGAATAGTACCTTAATATACCTCTCTGTGGATTTTCCCTACTCTGCTTAAATAGTGCCATTCAACAGCTATACAATTATGAATGTCAAAGCTCATTTGCATCAAATGTAGTAGGAATGTTGAAAGAAGAATGGAAAGCAGTATATTTTTTAAGCTTACCGCACGTCTCATTTCTATCACTATCAGAAGACTGATTCCACCTCACTCCAAGAGCTAATAGAAACCTCAGACAAGTATAGTACAGCATTTTGAGGAAGGATATGCCTTTTGCATTGTCTGATAGATGCATAAGCACAGAATCAAAAACACATTATATTTAAAAAAATATTTCAGAAACATTTACATTGAAAGATTGCAGAAGTTAAGTAAATAATAACATCACTAATAATGTACAACACATTAAGAAGTTCAAAAAATTTATCAAAAACTATCCTACCACAAAACATAATAATTTTGGATATGTCTACACAGTTGATACAGGCAACTGAGCACTGGCAGACCACACTCACCTGAAAGAAACTGCAGGCATACTTATTACTACTTAGCAGGTGGGTATCACATGACAGATGGCTTCAGGCCTCTTTTCAGAACACTTTATGATACTAAACCCTGAAAGTGCTAAAAACTCAAAATTTAGTGAAATATAATCAAAATCTCTTCTCTGCATATCACTGAGTATTGAAGAAAAGGAGAGTAGGAACAGCATGTGTCAGAGGTAGCTGTGACCAAATGAGCAGCTATTCTCCATTGTATTTATAACTTGTATATGTATATATCTATGTGCATAACCACAATCACATTAATAATATCAGTAACAATGTTAAATTCATTAAAGGTCACTAATATTAAATACTTTCTAAGGAAACCTTACAGGTAATTTTTACCTTTTCCTCAACAACTTTTTTATTTAAATTAATATACAGTGCAGGATATTGATCAAGGTACATAAAGTCACTATATGCTGTTTTTAACATTATTTCAGGTTATATTACTTACATACAGATAATGTAGCCTGACATCAGCACCTAATGCCAAGGTATGGCATTACACAGTTCAATACATTGAGCTTCTGCTTTTCTTTCTCTAAAGCCCACTATGATTTCTATGCTGTTTTTCACTCACCCACTACCTAAATTTTCCATTGCCAAGTTGTCCGTTCTATACTCATGGACAATAGATTAGTTATAAATTCCCTGTCCTAAATTTCTACCTGCTTGTCCCACTCTTCCACACTGTGGAACTCAGATCTAGCTTTTATTGTCAATCAATTTCTCCTAGAGTTTCTTCTGTATTCCATTTTGGCAGGGAACAGTGGGTGTGACAACACTGATTTTCTCAGAGCTCTCCACCAGCCCAGAGAGCTCAGCTAATGTTCTACCAGTTTCACTCCTAGTGTATGATAAAGATGACTCCCATCAGAGAGAGGCACTCAAGGGACTGAAAAAGCTGCAGTTCCCCCAGGTATTTTAACTCTGCACCACATCACTGTATTTTCACAGAAAACAGTAAAAAAACCACACCTGCCCCTAATGGACTTGCTCTGAGGTGAAACACAATTTTGATTTGGGAAGGTTGAACAAACCACCGTGTTCTGAGCTGTGCAGTGAAGATCCCTGACCTCCCTAACCAGTCATACTTACTGTATGACTCTATTACAAGTATGCTACAATGAGAAAGTAAAATTGTGATACATAAATCACAGTCTTTTATGGGAGCTTATTTCTCATTGTTTGTATGTCTACAGACTATGTAAGGCTTAACCTGTAACACTTGATTCAGAAGAGAAATCTGACCCATACATGCCCTATGCTGTCCCAAATCATTTTGATTTGAGATTTGCATAAGGGAATGTCGAAACAGGACAGGTTAAAGACTGTGCAAATTCTTTACTCTAGTAAAGAACTATTGGAGCATCTTTGGTATTGGGTGTTTGTGGCCAGGTTTGACAGGATGGAGGCAGCAGGGGTGGCCTTTTCGAAAAGAGGTCAAATGTCCATGGACAGGTAGTTGCACTTCCAGGAAAATATATTTAAGAAAGGAAAAAAAATGCCCAGCAAAGATTGAAGGAGAGTTACAGTGAGAAATAGAAGAGAGAAGCCCAAGGTCAGAGGAGAGTGTGCTCCATGGCAGAGCAGATATTCTCTGCAGCCTGTGGATGATGTGCATGGAGAAGAAAGGAATGGAATACAGAGACCACTACACCCTGATCACAACCTCTCAACACCCCTTTTGCACCACTTGCTTCCTCTCTGAAGGGACTTGGACTGAGTGTAACTTGCAGTGATAACAAGGGAGGAGGAGAAGAGTCTGGGAGGAGGTCAAGCTGAGCCTGAGAAAATGGAAAAAGGAAAGCTGTTGTTTTAATGTTTGTCTTTTGTTTCTCACTACCCACACTAGCAAATTTTTTAAGTGGCAATAAATTAAGTAGATCTTCCCCCACTTGACTCTGTTTGCCTACCATGGTAACTGGTAAGCAGTCTCCTTGTCTTTATCTCAACCTATGAACTCTTTCATTCCTGTTCTTCCTCTTTTCACTCCCATCCTGCGGGGGAGAGGAATGAGCAAGCAGCTAGGTGGGAGTTGGGCTGCTAGCCTACACTAAGCCACCACACCTCTCAACTAAACTCTCCCCCCAGTCAAGTCAACAAGCATGCAGATAAAACTGGCCTCAGTGTTCCGTTGTTTGTATTGAAAAGGGTAACTAAACCCAGTTCAGATACATGGAGCAATACTCTGCAGAGAAAGATATAGTCATATATTTGCCAGAGGATATAGTCAAAGCACTGATTCTCCCCTCCCCAAAGGGATTTGATTAGAGAATCAGTCATAAAAGCTCTCTGAGAAACTGTAAAACATCTGAGAAGGCACAGAATGTATTAACCCCTGTCACTGTACAGAAAAGAGCTTTGTACATGAGGGAGTTGGATAGAAGCCAGGGTACAAGCACTCAAATATCAGTGCATGCTGAAAGAAGCTGCATCTGTGAGCTTTTTCTCAACAGACAGAAAGAGAAAAGGCTTCTGACATTATTATGAGTGTGCGCAGCAGTGGTAAATCACTAAGTTGAAAAATGACAGGTTCTCAAAAATATAGAAAGGAGATTCAAGACTTGAAAATGGTCATGCAGAAGAATTACAGAAAGTTTCTGGAAATCAAATATAAAGTGAATATTTGATGGATGAGTGCTAGACATTAAGCCTGAATTAATCTGGCACCGTGACATTACTGGATATACACTGGAGGTTGGCTTGCAATAAGAGCACAGTACTTACAGCAGAAAAGGAGTAAATCTTTTTCAACTACTTGAATGAGTAGGACAGAATAAATGTCACATTTTAATCTAGTTTGCTGAACCTGCTTTCTAGCAAGCCATGCAAGCTGTTGACAGAGTTCCATAAAGACAGAGGAAAACCCTCATAACAATTTAATTTAAGGACAGAAGAAGAAAGTAGATTTGGGAGTTCGAGAGAAGACATTTACATCTCCCAGCACTGCTCAGAGCCTTAGTTGGTAATTAGCAGACACTACTACATAAACAATCCTTCAAACCACAGATGAAAATAAGAGTGAAATGCTCTGGAACTACCTAGAATCATGAGTACAGGTATTTTCATGTTGCATTTCTTTGCAAAGAGCTGGTTTCTAGGAGCAGAAGGGTTATGGTGAAATCTTTGTCCCATTGAAATTGAAAGAAATTTCTAGGGCCTATTGTATGACTCTGAAGAAGATACATTAACTAAGTATTTATAAACAAGTTTATACGATTATGTGCCTGTACTGCCCTTCAGGACAATCAGCAGGATACATGGCTTACCATAATGCACAAACTGGAGCTTGTAATACTTAGAGTTCATATTCTTTTTTCATACTCACTGACAAGTACATTGATGTGCTTTATTAGTCCCAAAACAATGATTTTGGGATTTTCTGGTTTACAGAAGCATCAGTAAGCATCATTACAGTAAGCATGCTGTAACAAGGGGTGCACATGCTCATAGAAGGCACCTGTTTACAACAAAGCTTGACGTTAATAACTGGGGAATTATGCTCCTTTACTCAAGACAAGAGCAGAAGCCATAACCACTAACAGTGGCAGTCTGAACAATGGTTGTTTTCAACTTTTCTTATGGGTAAAGATGTCACCATCCATGGAAGCATTCAATAACTGAATGGATGTGGCACTTCAGGAGATGTTTTTGTGGACATGGTGGTATTAGGTCAAAGACTGGACTTGAGGATCTTGCAGGTTTTTTCCAACCTTACTGATTTTATCATTGTAATAATTTCTTCTGTAGTGTAAACTCCCAAGGTCTAACCAGCTTGACCAAAAATAAACAGACACAGAATGTATCAGGGTTGCTTTTAAATCCATCAAATTTAGCCATACACTAAATTATTATGAAACCAATTAAATGCTGGCCTGAATTCATTTGGTTGTACTCAAATCATTTCCTATCAAACATCTGCAGAGGATCAAGTTACTATTCACGGTTTTGCTGTAAAATTTTGCACTTATTTCTTTAATCCATTTCTTTCTGACTTCTCTTTATTTCTTTGATCCAATTTCAATTTGAGTTGGAACAGTATTTATATATTAAATTAAGAAAGTTTTGATACCATTACTGTCTGTGTATCAGTTCTGAATTCACTTCTACCCCAGCTACACATTTTTTGCTGATGCTGTTACTTTTGCCCAATATTTTCACTTGAAATTTAACCCTACTCCCACTGTAGTAATTCAGTTGGAATCTCCATCACTTTGAATAATCATCATACTGCAAAAAGCAGAGAAAATTGCAATAGTTAGACTAGAGGAAAAAAAGTCTGTTACTTTATAGTAATACATAGCTAACTTGGAAATAGGGATAAACAAGAATTCATAAAAATTAGCAAAATATTTTTTTCTTTTTATGATCAGATTTGCTGATCCAGAACTTTGTAAGTTTTGCCTTAGTTTTAAATGCATACTGCAGCTTTCTACTAAAATCATCTACAGTAACTATAAGGCAATATCTTTTCACAAGTGCTGGATGAAGATGTATTTTGTTCTGTTATAAACTGCCCTGATACAACTGAAGAAGTTCAGATGAGTAAAAAGTGGTGCAGGGATGAGGAAAGTGCCTAAACTAAGGGCTTCAAAAGTAAACATGAATCCTAAAAAGGGAGAGACTGCAGATCCAAGCTCCTCTTGCCAATTGTATTTTTGCCCTTGCACCATGAAAAAAGCATAAATTCTCTCCTGCAGTCTGGCAGACACTTTCCTCTGTCTGTATTTAATCAACATTTTCCAAGTACAAACCCAGTTTTCCCTCCTTCAACTTTTATCACTTGTCCTTCATTAAGAAAGCAAATCACATTTTCCTTCTCAGTTCTGTCATTTCTTCCAATTCAGCCTTCCTCTAGACATGATGTAGGAAGGATCACCCATCCACTACCCTGTCTGCACTAGCAGGTACAACTTGTCTCTTTAGTGTTGCAAACACCAGCTAACATTCTTCCAATGCACCCAATGGAATTCAAGGGTGCTTTGGTTTGAGAAATGCTGTATGGAAAAAAACTTGCATAGTGTTAACAAACACAACATGACACCAAAATGTGTGGTAAGAATAAAAACCCACCAAAGAAAAATTTGCATGGGCTTCAAGGAGCTTTGGGTGAGGTCTTTGATATTTGCATTGCTGGAGACAGATTTATATAGAAGGGGAAAATAGGATCCTTGAAACTGTCCGGTTCATTCACAGAGAGACTATTTAAGGTCATACTAAGCTCTTCTTGTTCTATATACCATAAATAACCACTAAATGGAATAATTACTGCTGGGGTTACTTCATAAAGAAGATGCTATTTGAATTAAAAAAAACCAGGAAATAGAGCTGTATATTAAGCTTGAAATAGATTTTCATCTGTACTAGACAAACTTCTCATGGCAAGCAGGGTCATATTTCACCAGAAGATTGACTCCTTGCAACAGGACAAAATTAACTCCTTTTTTCCCCCTCCCTCAAAATGTTGTAAATGTTTTCATATATACAACCTACACTAGGACAGACTTACTAAGTTATTATGTGGCTAATTATACACTAGTATTAATTTGACTTTAGGTGGGAATTAATACTGCCAGTCTGTCTTACAGCCAAGATAAGAAGTTATTGCATATGCACACACCTGCAAAGTACACCCAGTGGGGAAGTACAAGCAGCTTTCAATAATTTTAATATTACCTTAAATTATTTTTAATTATTTTCATCTATTCATAATGGCATTTAGGACTTAATAAAAAAGTAAAGCAAAACACAGAATTAAAAGCAACACCTCCGTAGCAACCCTCCAATATTTCTGAAAATACCGGTTTCTCCCTTCTATTTAATTTAACCCTGGGAACCAGATGCAAAGTACTGACTTACAGAAAATCTCTACAATGGCCAAGTTAAATAAAGAAGTAGATTATTTTCAGAATATCACATAAGTCGTTATGATCTGACCTTCTGGAGCTGGTTTACTCGCATTTGTTTTTTCTGGATCCTTCACCTTGGATTTACTTGTGTCTTTTCTTCTCTCTATGTCTTTAACTGTAAAGTAAGGGGGAAAAAAATCAATTAATCTAATAACAATGCAGTTAGAAGCATGCCATGTTCCTCTTCCTGATAAAGTAGTTGCACAGAGCATCTGAAGATATGCTTAGGTGATGAGTTACTGTTTCTGTGTTTTCCCTCCCTCCCTTTGCTTTTATTATTTTTATGGATCTTTCCCCATTCTATCATCATTAAAGCTCTCAAAACTGACTTTTTTCACACAGGAGAGTCCAAACAGTGACATCAGCACCTAAGCCTATGCAGACAAGATCCCACACTGGAAATATAGTCCAGAAAATTGGCAAAGCCAGCTGGGGAGAGTCCAGCATTGCAAAGCTCCATTCCAAGTCAGTCAACACAAAAGCACATAAGCCAGCTGTTGCACTGTCCTCTTTACAGAATCAGCTCAGATCCCATGCCCAAATCTGTATTCAGGGCACCAAATACTCCCAGGAGTACAAGGCTGCTCCAGAGCTGACACTTTGACAGTTTCCTGTTCCTCAAGTGGGTGGGATACCTCTCTTGCTATGTCCCAAATCTCTCACAACAGCCAAGCAGAACCCAATTTGGTTATCAATTTCTAATATTACATTAGTAGCCAGTATTGCTCTACTAACAGTCTGAAAGGTTCTGACAAAGTCATTACTAAAGTCACGTATGGGGAAGAAAAAGCCCTTCCAGAATTTTCTTGGAATTCTAATGGGTATCCACACTCCAGCTGTCTGCAACAGCCAGGAAAAGATTAAAACAATGAAGCTGAGGCTATCTTCCACAGAAAATAAAATTCTACTCCAATTACACTTCTTAGTTTATGCAAAATTGGATTATGACTGACATTCACCCAAGCAGGCACAGATCCTCAACCAGCACAAAGTCTCTCTCTGTGCTACATGATTCAAAAAACTACTGTGAGGGCATGAAGGGAGGTTATCTGTCTCCTGACTATGTAAGACAATGCAAATATGCTGTTGTACATTAGTAGAGCCAAAGTCAAATGGATTTCACTAATTTACCCAATAGTATGTGGAATATCTGAATCAACCAGGAGCGTTCCAAGTTCCAATCCAAAATACAATCACAACACTAAGTTCTAAGGAAGACAACGAGCCACTGTCAAACATTTGAATATAATTTTCTCAGTATGACAACCTTTCACAGAACCCACAGTGCTCACACTCTAGGTACAGAGGTAAGAAAAAAAAAACCCGAAATTTTGACTCCTTACTAGGACAGCACGTATGACTCTGTATCACCCCTGCCTTTAGCAAATAATCGTGAAACTGATTTGGGAGAAAATTCAAGTCCACAAGCTTGCTGAGGAGCCAGCTTTTACCAAGGCAGATCTTGGTTATTAGATGAGTTACAGATAATGCCACAACAACATCAGGTCTTAGAAGTCTGGGTTTAATCCTTGACTGAACAAGACTCTGACTAAAATGAGAGGTGAAATATCAGAAAAATATCAGCCAAAAAGAATGCTGCTGCTGATCCTTCTAGGAGCACTCCTTTGAGAAAAGGCCAAGAGCAAGGCCAATTAGCTGGCCTCCTCTAATGCTAGTGCTATTGAGGGGCAAGTCTCCAGAGAAAACGGCACAAATATCTGAAAATGTACAAAGGAGACAAGTTGGTCACATCTCAACAGAGATTTCTGGATTTGGGAACTGTCAAAATTCTAACCACATAGGAAGAATCAAGGCAGCAGTTTTATTCAAGTATTTACATAGACAAAGATTTTATCTAGCACGTGTTTTTACATCTGCATTTTCAAAGGAAAGAAAAATCCCCATTGATCTTAGTTCATTAAACACTATGTATTAGAATAAGAATGTACACCTTGCTATATAAAGAGAAATACTCTTCTGACAATAAAATTTTATTGTAAGCTTGAGAATTTTCAGTACATCAGTTACAGCTCCACAGCATTAAAACCATATTTCCAATGCACTAAACCAGATGATAGTCTCAAAGCTCTTTATATATTTGACCTTTTCTCATCTCAAGACTTAGTGGCCACATGTCAAAGAACAGAGGAAAAAAAAACTGTAACACAGGAGAGCAAAAAAAGAATTTGTATATATGCTGTATCTGCTTTTACTCATGAAAGGCATCATGTTTTTAAATGAAACTCCAGCCTAAGTGCAGCAAAGAGAGTATACTAAATAGAACACAATCCCCATATTCTTAAATCAAGTTGCCAGCTCTATTTTTCCTAAATGCCATTTCAAAAATAGCTACACCTAATATTACAGAATTTGCTGTAGCCTTCTGTGGCCTTCTCTTTATTGCTAAAGTAATCTGTGGTTTTGTGGGTTTCCTAACCAGGACAGAACTTAAGGTAGTAAATACACAGTTGTAGTGATGAAAAGCTAAAAGGAGTTGGATACACACCACATCAAGTACTCAGCATATTTTATCTTGTGCTGGTTTTAAGAGAAAGGTAGTTTAGCAAAGATAGTAAGGAAAATTTAGTGTCAGAGAATTCATTAGGCTTTCAACTGTACTACACTGCCACATTATCAACCAAATCTCCACCAATCATTAAATCAATATTAAACATGTTTATCATCAGGTAAGATGTGTATATATCACTACGATCTAGACATTAAGAACATGTCTTGATCATATAAAAATTTAATTTTTAAAACATATTTGACCACTGAAGACCATTAGGAAATCAGCCTGTCATGCTACTGGACTAGAATCTAGTTGCCAGTTGTCACAGCTATAACATTTTAATAAAAAGGAGATTTTTAAATTATCAGAATACAGCACTTTCTTTCTATTCACTGAAGATTCTGCCATGAAATACCAGCTAATTTCCTAATGAAATGAGGAACAAAGGGATGCCAATCCAATGGAAACAAAGATGTCCAATGCAAGAATAGACTATGAAATCAATTCAGGCCTCCACCTGTACTTACACCAGTTAAAATACACGGCTTTGATTTTCCTTCCACTAAAAAAAACCTGTTTTTCCAGCATTGCCTTTTGTGTAAGTCTTGTTACAGTCCCAGAAGTTACATTAAATATCAGACACATTCTATATATCAGCCATAAAGAGACACGTACTTCTGAACTGGCCTTGTGCTGGCTTGCTCTCCTTGTCTTCACTGAATGCAATGATCTGAAGGGTATAAGTTTGATCTGGAATGAGACCTTGAATAATTGCTTTGGTTGCAGTATTTTGAAGAATTAATTGATTTGTTTTTCCACCTATAGGAGAAAAGACAAAGAAAATCCAACAAATGCATAACTTTGTTTGCTTTTCTTATAGCACAGTAAACATAAGAACTCAAAAATACCTCAAGCTCTACCATGACCTAAGCATTCCCACTTTTTCCAGTTTTGGGACTACCCATACAGTCAGGCCAGAGAACACCTCAGAAAAGCAACAAGATAGGCAGTCCAACCAGTTTTATTAAACAGAAACATTTTTAAGATCAGCATTTGTATCTGGGCCTCATGAAACAGCCATGGTGTCCAGCAAAATCACTTTTTTTACAAAAATCTGTCAAGTGGTAACATCATACCTACAGGCTTTCACTCTGTGATTGGCAGCCAGTTCTGACCCTACTGTACCCACATCACCTCTGAATTATTCCTTTGCCAACTTTCTTCGGGCAAAGAAATTCTCGTGTATAAATACAAATATTAAACATTTCTATGTCCATTTACATATAAAGATTGCATGCCAATATGTAGAAAGACTTATTTTAGCTGTATGTTAAAACTGTTTCTGTATCTAAATTTAATTTTAAATGTACAGAAGTAGGACCTTTATAGCTCTATACAGCCACTTTGTTGTCTATCTTTTCAAGTTTTCATACAAAAACTTTTAAAGATCGATTGTTTTTTTATTTCTTTCTGATCTTTTCAGGAGAGCTCACTCAGGCATAAGGGACAAGGAGATCCACCTTAAAGGTTGACTGAATTAGGGTTCCAGTGTTTTCCCTTGAACACTTACTAGACTTTCTTACACCTCACTGGAAGAAAGGTAAAGACAGATGGTCAATGACAATTCCAAAAGACTACACACAAAGCATAACTAGCATTGACCCACTTCTACCTTAAGAATTTTCTGTGCCTGATTTCACTAGAGGGTGGTCAATCTCTTCTGTTGAGCAGCCAATACTTCATTATCCAAAGCTGGATCACAATTTCTTTGTGGAGGATGATACTAAACTCTGAAAAGCTTTTATGCCTTAGGAAGACAGTTCTTTCACCTTAAAAGAGAACATACAGACTTTTACCTGAGCTTGGAGTGACAAGAAGTTTATATCCAGTGAATTGCCCTTTGGGGGCTTTCCAAGAGATCTGTACACTGTCAGGACTCACTACATTATATCTTAGTCTTGTTGGTGGGGACACTGCAAGTTTGGAAAGAAAACAACATTTTAAATTCAAATAAAGACTAATCAATTTTAAACAAAAATAAACTCATATAGGAAGACAACACAAAATTTTAATGGTAAAGGATGCAAGTTATTTAAAATGTCACATACATCAGTTTATTAGTTTGTAAAATGACATCCCCAAGTGCACTACTTCCCTCAGACAGAACTTTTATTTATCTCTTTACAAAACAAACTAAACAACCTAACAGCAGAGGACAGAAAGACAATGTTAGATGTTAATACACTAGTTTAGCAGGCAAAGCTGGTAATAAAAATGCTCTTTGTTAATATATGGGAATTAAAATTGCTCTCTTGCTTACACTGAAAAGATGCATGACCTACACTCCTTGACCTCTCATAACTGTGGGCATTTCCCCACAATTAATGTCATCCAGGGCCAAATTTTCAAGTCCTTGTGAGGAGAGAATAACCAAGAGAAAAGACAGGCATGCACAAGGCAAAGGGAACAGCAGCTGCCCAATTTGCAAACCTGGCTTAAGCAGCACAAAGCTTTGCAGCTGCAAGCACTGCCTCAGTCTCATCAACACTAGCAGGCGTGCATAGGCAAGTCAAGACTTAGACAGAGGCAATGGGGATGGTAAGTAAAATTTGGCTTCTGTTTATACTGTGCCGTCACCTAGGTTTCAAATTGAAGCAGCAGGTGAAAAGAATAAAAGTATGAAATGATTGAACAAGGGGTCGAATATCAGTGAAGCAACCCATACAAGAACAAATGGAAAAACTGCCCCACGTTGTTGCCATAATATCAGCAACTTTGTGTCTCTGCACATAAACTAGTTTTTCACAGTTTTGCATCCCACTGCTCAGTCAAACTCCACTGATACTGTACCATACTCTACAAAAAGTTTCCACTTTGCTTCGGGGGAGGGGAGCACATCCCTTCTTCACTGCAGAACTGCAGCAGAGCAGCTGGCAGTGCAGCCTGGGGTGTCCAAGTCTGTCAACAAGGGGAATCTTCATACATTTGAATAGAATTTGGCTCACAGAGAGCAAACTGATCTACATGGAAAGGCAGACAGGGAAGCTACCCAGAGGCTGAACGACAGAAGAGATAGAGGCTTTAACACCTCCAACCTTACTCCTCCTCTTTCCACTGTCTCCACAGCCCCCTGAACAGTCTCCTTCATTTTCAAAACCCTTGGTGCCTTTGCCACTACATCCTTAAGGTTTCTGTTAGTAAGTCTAAGAACCCAGGAAAATTAATCTGAAGCGGGCTAGTGGCAATTTCTTTTCCCCAAGGCTAAAATTGCTCTTAATTGACTAGGCTCATGCCCACAGTCTGTTGGTCCTTCAGATATAATAAACCAACAGTCTCATGATATTTCTGAGTTTGAAGGATTACAGCACATGGAGCATCTGAGCCAACAGGCAGAATGTGCTGGCCAACAACCTCTGACCTCTCCATTTGACCTGCTACAGCCAAGGCAGCTCTGGCACCAGCAGCAGCCAAAGACCTGTCCTGAATCAATAACTTTTTCCTATGTGCTACTTTTTCCAGCAGCCTGGGGGAAGAAAGAAGGAAAAAGGCAGGCTGTAGTTTTTTGAGATTTAGAAGTGCGTGTTTTTTCATGTCATCTACTATTAAATACATTTTGGGTCTTAGAAGTAAGAATCTGAAGGTTTAATACAAGAGATACATTCCCTTGCAACCAGCCTCTCATTCTCTAAGTAGCAGTTTTGTCAGACCAAGAGCAGGTTCTGCAGTTCTCTTCCTTGAAGGACGTAACATCAGAACACAGAAAAGAGAGTACGTAAGTACCAGAACAGCTTCACAACACCTGTGCATTCTCAAAGACCTCAGAGAACAAGCTCAAGAAGAGAGGCAATGGGACAGAAACAGCAAGCAGTACATGAACTCCACACACTCAAGGCTGTTCTGATTCAAAGCACTAGGCTCACACCCAACCCATGCATTTCCTTAGTTGCTGGGCACAATCTTCTCAGACCTAATCTTCAGTCTGCCTGTCACCTCCCTGAAGTTTAGAAAGAAAGAGGCTGCGAGCAAGGTCATGTGCAGGAATTGCTGCAAATACAAAATCAGTTCTTTGAAAATTTGGCCCTGGTACTGCAAAATGTTTTGCTAGGCAGGTTTCTGCAAGAACATTCAGCATGCTATAATTGTAAAAACATGACAGACTATGGCAAAAAGTTTTTAAAGCCAAGCAGACTGTAATTATGGACTACAGCTTTTAATTCATTCTCAAGATTCATTGTGTCTTTGAGCTATACATAAATCACAATACATTTGGGCTGAATGAACAAGAGCAACAAATCATACCTAGAAGTTCACAAAAATACAATTCCTTTTGTTATTTTGCCTTAGGAATAGAAAAAATTTTAAATAATGGCTGTATGCAAGTGTGAAAAAGTGGCAGATTTTACTGGGATTAAGCAGTAAATTTATATGAGGATTAAGAAGCAGAGCAGTGAGCAAGAAAGTAACATCAAGGACTGACAAAAAAAAAACCAATCAGGTCTTAGAATTTCAGAGTTCACTTTCTCTGCCATCTTCCTTTCTTGTCATTTTTTTCCATCCTACTTTCAACTTGACAGTTTATGAAATCACCTTCTAACAAAGAAGCATAGTTCTGGCCTAACCACTATTAGCCATCACCAAAACAGGTAAATTATATGAGTCCCTAAAAACAATCACAGACCTTACAAGCAAAGAAGGACACAATCACCAGAAGGTTTTTTGTATACTACAGTTACAATGTGAAAGACTAGAAAAGTTGTGCCAGATTAGTCTTTACATAACTGGTCAATTTTCACTGGGTACTTTTTGTATCAAAGGCAGCAGTGCAGTGGAAGGGACATTCCCACACAGCAATAAACCGTAAGAAAGAAAATAATTATTCCCTAGGCAGATAATCAACTGTGTCTTAGTTGTGCAAAGACTAATGTTCTGGCATAGAAAAGTACATATAGCTAAGGAAGTTAAAAATCTAGCACTCAAACAGACAACAAAATATTGATGGGAATTACTACGCATTCACCAACCTGGAGAGGATATCTTTATTTCTTTGGACCTTTATTGTCTGTGGAACAAAATCTCACTTCTTGCAGAAAGGGAAAAAAATTAATCCAAGCTGAGTCAGTTAACTGATAAAAATCAGTAGCTAGATCTCTTTAAGTTGTTTTACAGGAATGCAAAAGAGAATGGCTGTCAGCAACATTAGAGCAGTCACCCAAAAGAAAACTGACAAGTTCAAGGCTTTGGTTTATGACACCAGGTAAATTAGCACTACAAACACATAACTCTTACTCTCAACTCTTACTAGAAAGGAAAAATACAAAAAACTGCTTATGGACAATTCTTCAAGACATTCAATAGTCTAAGTTTGGATAGTAACTAAATATTGTTGCTTTCAATTTAGTGTTGTCATAAGAATTGAACAAGTTAATATGCACTGCAATTACTTAGCAATTACAGTAGTAACACATGGAAATTATTGCTACACAAAGAAAAGTTTCCATCTTTAAATACAGAAAGACTTCCAAAGCAAGTTACTTTATGAATACATGAAAAATTCTCAAGTGTTTTTCTAGCCCAGCACTATTTTAATGTACTATATAAGAACATAAGTAGACAAAGGCTGTTATTTATACATTATATTGAATGGGGAAGAAACAGCAGTGCTGAAAAAATAATTGTTGTTGAGTAAAAACTGAACAGCATTATGTGGTTTATAAGGCAATAGGGCAAAAAATGAGATAGAACCACATAGCTCCTCTGAAGGGATAATTTGTAGCTTCAGGCATGTTGGCTTCAGTCTCACAAATACGTTCTCCTTTCCAAGAAGTCACATTACATACCTTTACCTGAGCACCTTTGCCAAAGGAAGGAAACACAAGCTGGAACTAATGCCAGCTCTTCCTACACCTTGGCAGAGTGTACAGCTGATTAAAACGGACAAACAAATGGTATTAAATTGTAAATAGTTAGCCAACTGCATGAAGAGCTTAATTCAAGAGGTGGCAACCTTGAGAAAAGAAAGAATTTGAGAAACAACTTATTACTTTTAGTGTGCCAAGAGACATTTTTTCTGTGAACATGGAGCAGAGACTTCATATCACCTAATTCAACAGAATAACAGTCATGTTGGACTAAGGCAATGATCCACTTAGCTTAATATCATGCTGCTGACAGCATTCCATAGCTGATGCTTGCTGAAAGAGTCTAAGAACAAGGGAAGCATTGTTCTTTATTCATCAAGTACACCAACTCCAGCTTCTGCTAGTGTGATTACTGTGGAAAAAAAACCCTCTCTGACCTTCATTTCATTGTATTGGTATTAAAAGGAGAAAACTTTCCAACTGTAACCGATTGATTCAAAGTTTAAAAAAGGCAGAGAAGAATACAGTCTTCCAAGATCAAGGAATTTTGCAAAACTTTCTGGAGATAGATCTCAATCCCCAGTCCTGTTTTGCAAATCTTAACCATATGTATTAGGACTGAAATACAGAGAAAAGACTAACCATATGCTTTGCTTTATTGGTTCATTAAGTCACAAACATTCTGGACTTGATTTCTGACCAGAATGATGCACAGAACATTGAGAACATACATTTCTTGATTCACCTCACATCAACGACGTTGAATATGACCGCTTACATGTGTCCCTAAATGTGTTCTGGGAGAAGCTTGTAAATTGTTCACAGGTTTCCAGACATCCACGATGGTATGATTCCCCAGCACTCGAGTGCCACGCAGGCTGGACAACGCTGCTACTTGCATTATCAGGATTTTGAAAGCCTCACATTGCCAATAGTCTCCAAATGTGCTCATGAATAACACATTATACAAAACTCTTTAAAAGACCCCAGGATCCAATTCTACTCCCGCTTATGCCCATACAATCTCATATCAAAGGGATTATATAAATCTAAAGTTGAGAGAAATGCCTTTCTTTAGAAATCATAAAAACTCATTGGTATTCTTCCTCCCTCTTCCCCAAGCAATAGGATAAATTTTCTCTAGCAGTCAAGCTACTGTCAATGCAATCCAACAAGTACGTAAGCCTAACAACCCCAGCAGTAGCCTTTAATAGTCATAAAGATTTTAATTTTAAAAGCTGCAGAAGTAGTCTGTGACATTTAACAGATCTGTGCAATATGGAATGATACAAGCACTACAACAGTTAGTGTTCCAAAAGAGAAAAAAATACATATTCCATAAAAGCTTCATATCATAGCTGATCCTTCAAAATTACTCGGTTACGTAGAGGACAATAAGAGCAATTTCTGATAAGTACTTCCATGCAAATAGGAGTAAAAACATGTTGTTTATAACTCATTTTGAGATAGCACAAATATTTGAGCAAATTTGTGTATTTGAGATACTGGGTTCAAAGAGCACACATGAAGATGTAATTCTACTCCCACCTGCTCCCCGAGCTCAGCAGCAAAATTCCTGCTTCTTTTCAGTATTACTGGATTCACATCCTACCAAGGAGGAAGTAACACTGGCATATGGAATAAAAGGCCTATTTCTGCACATCAGAGTGAAAAGCTCCATCTTCCTATTTGTGCCTTACCTTGGCCCTGGACATCACTGATGAAAAAAGCTGTGACAGATAGAAAAGCCAAGAGAAAACAGCTCTGTATCTCGTGTCGACAAAGCATCTTCTTCCCCTCAGTACACACAGTATCAGCAGGTCTGAAAACACATGGAACAAAAAGACTCACTAAACAGGCAAAGAGAAAGCATCCACTTTAGTGAAAGTTGTGGGGGAAATATGGATTTGATTAAAACAAACAAAAAAACCCGAGCAAAAAACCCAAACAAATAACAAGGAATTTACCACAGACATCAGTGGAGACAAATTTTCCTGGCAGCAGTTTTATGACTAAAGCACATTTTACCTGAAATGGACAAAGAACCCCACTTGGGCTACTCAACAGTTTTGAAAACTTGGTCCACATAAAAAACTGTATTCTTTGCCAATTATACACAAGCATTGGAAACATGGATGCTATAGATAATAAAGTTCAACATATATTCCTATACAATTCAGTTTTGTAAGAACCTTACCAAGATATCTGTGGCAAAGAACTCTGACTTTTTTTTCAAAAAGGCAGAACTTTATTCTGAAGGAATCCTCTTCCCATTGTCCAGTTTCCTTTTCCTACTTTATTCAGCTTATCCTGTGCTCTCTATTGTACTATCTGCACCTACAGTAGGTAATATCATGGCCAAAACCATTTACACTAACTTAACCAGGTAGGAGAAATCAACACTTCAGAATGCAGCAGTATATGAACACTAAAGGTAGTCCTAGGTGAACTAGCTGTGTTACAGGAAACAATTCTGGTGCCAAAGAGGAAGTTTCAGAGTAGTTAATTTACCTGACCACAGAAGCTACCTTAAAAACAATACCAATCTTAAGATATATCAAGTGCCTAGCACCATACTTAGATTTCTCTTTCACTCAACTTTATTGCCTTACTAGTTTTAGTCAATTTTCTGGGCCAAGAAGATGTCTTTCTGTCTCTCCTCTTAAAATTCTATAGGAGGAACAAATTCAGATAATTCATAGTAGATTTCTTGCTGTCAGGAAAGAGCATTTGAATGCTTACTTGGATAAATATTGGTTTATGTATGTTTTGCAGGTTTCTCCCATTTACCTCCTCTGTCATTTTCTCTAATATTCCTGACATACCATCACTGTATTTGCTTTCCATGTTCCCCTTGTCTTGAAGGCATATAGCAAGTGGTTCATCCACTATCTAATATAAAAAGCAGATTGAAGTACCTTAGTCATCATTAAACAGAAGAGGATAAGACCTACATCCCCTTCTCTAAGTATTTGCAACCTGCTATAGCTGCAACCAGGACTTGGTATGTCTACTGTCAAAAATCGCAGTCATGAATCCTTGATATAACTCCTAGAAATACATAGAGGTATTATACATTGCAAATTCCATCTCCAAAGGAGGTTTTCAAAGTTTTAACCAAATTATCAACAAATTTCACATCACTTAAACATATATTCTGAATCCATCTCATAGTACAAATCTCTCAAGACAGAGGAAAACAGCTAGATCTCAAATCAAAGATGTGCACCAGGAACTCAGATATTGCTGTGCAGAGTTCTTAGACCCATCCTCCATACAGAATTCAGAAACCTGTGCACAGTTCCCAGGTTTCCTACTACATGAACCAAAGTGTCAAACACCCAAGGACCACAGCCAGCAGACAGTTGCCAGTGACAGGCAGTAGGAAGAACTGACAGTATCTCAAAATAGGCTGAAATCCACCTCTTGTGTATCTCATGTTGGGTACTGATGCTTCTCCCCCCACTCATGAATATAACCCGGATCAAGTAAATACAGACTCTTCAAACAACAGCAAACAACTCATTCTTCCAGGCAGTTACCACTGACAGTGTGTGGATTGCCTCCAGTAATAACCCAGACATTAAAATATCCACTCAGTGGTGGCTGAATCTGCTACATTTGATATAAACCCTCATTCAAAGCAAGAATTATAAATACTAACTGATCGGTAATCCAGCGTTAGAAACATTCTCTACTGCTGCTTTTAGAGAAAAGCCAGAGAAATGAGATTTATTGGAATGGACACAACTGGTGCTGGATCAGCTACACACAAGTTCACCTCTGCAAAGATCCGCATGTCAGGGTTCACTTAACCAGGAAAGTAAACCCTGTCTGCAGCCACCTTGTGGCTGACATCGTCTGGGACTGAAAACTTATATCCTATTCCTTCTGGTTTTTTCATATTTCACCTTTTAGTAAGTATATGGTAGACGAGTTATCTGCCAGACTAGCGCTACGAGCAGACACCAAACAAGCCAAGAACCCTGCCATGAGATGAGCCCCGCTCCCCGCAGCATCTCTCGCAGCCGGGCTCCAGGACTCCTGGCACGGGCCTGGCGCCAGGGCACCTGCTCCTGAGGGAAGGAGCTCCCAGCAGGACCAATGCGGCACATGCCTCCGTGCTCCGCACTGCCCCGGCTCCGCGCACCCAGCCCAGCCCAGGGCAGGGCAGGAGGCTGAGCCGACTCCGCGCAGCCCCGGCGCGGTCCCGGGACGGGCAGGCCCGTCGGGGTTGTTCCCCTATCTCGGTGTCTCGTTGCGGAGCGGCCGCGCTGCCCGGGAACACGCTCACGTTCCTCGTGGGCAAAGCCGGAGCGGCCGTGCCCCGCCCCGCAGAGGGAGGCGGCGGAGGGGACCGGACCGCGCTCTCCCGCTCGCCTCTGCACAGCCCCGCAGCGCGGCCGCAGCCGGGCCAGGGGGCCGCGGCTCACAGGCTCCGCTCCTGACCCCCGACTCCTCCTCGGGGACTCCCCGCCACCAGCACCCACCCGTGTGGAAGCGAGTGCCCCTCGCCCCAGGTTAAGGCAGGAACAGCGCGGAGCTCTCTGACTCCGCGCTGAGACGGGGAATGGCCCCGTGAGAGCCAGGGGCTGCCGGCAGGGAGCGGGACGCGCTCGCCAGCCCGGGCAGCCCCGCGAGGAAAGCGCCGTGCGGGGCCGGGGCGGAGCGACTGCCCCGACACAGCGCGGCACGGAGAGAGCGAAGGAGGAGGCACTGCGGACAGCGGCCAGAGCCTCCGCCACACCAACAGCGGCACTGATCGGGGTTTAATCACTCGCAGCTGTAAACCCTCTTTGCAGGGGATTTTCTAAAGGGGCTTCCCCGTCCTAGCCTGAGCTCGCCACCTTCCACTCCTCCATCTCCTCCTCCCTCGCCTCATTCTCTCCGGGGCTCCGGTCCTGCCGCCGCGGAGGTGGCCGGGCAGGTGGATGGGAAGCGCTCCGGTCATGCCTCGACCCCGCCCGCCTCGCCCCTGCCCTGGAGGGGACGAAGCGCAGCGCACACCGACCTGTGCGGGCATCAGCCGGGGAGCGGCCGGCGGGCAGCGGCCGCTGCTTTTCACGGGGGGCTGCTGCTGCTGCTGAGCCGGCTGCAGGAGAGCCACTTCTCTCCCCGCTGGCCGCTCCGCATCTGATAAGGCGAACGGGAAGAGAAAGGAGGCGGGCAATTATAGAGCAGAAGGTGGAAAGAAGGGGAGGGAATAGGCATAAACGATGCCTGAGATCCCACCCTCCGCCCCCGAGCCCGACCCTCGCGGCGGGGGCGCGCCCAGGTGCGCGGGAGGCAGGGCCGGGGGCGCGGGCAGCGTTCCATGGGCAGGTGCTGGGCTTGCCAGCGTCCTCGGTCTTCTGGGCTTGCTATCTGTTAACTCATTTTCCTCTCTCCGAAGTTCCTTATTCACTTCGTTTATAAATGATTTAGAAGCTGCCTACTCCGCAGTACGGCTTGGAATGCAAGTATTCCCCACGCCAGCTATTGAGATGTGTGGATTAGTGACTCATTGGGGAAATATTTATATAAAAGTGTTCCAACACTTTTCTGGCTTAGTATAAACCTTGATTAAAAGTGTTGTAGTACATAACTACATTTTTTGCCATATGGATAGACACTGCAATGGTACATGGAATTGCAGAATCTATATTCTATATTTTCATGGAAATAGGAGTTGCCCTGTGGTATATCCTACTGAATTTACAGTTAAGACTACTATTCACAAAGTCTGTAAGTCCTGAGAATTTAAGAGGTGAATGAAAATATTCATTACAACATGCCTGGTCGTCTGTATAAAATTACAAATGAAATCACTGAAGTATTGAAGTTAAGAATCAGTCACAGGAGATACAGATATGTGCATACTTTCTTAATGTAAGTAGGAGCCCCTTCTAGGGAAGGAGAAGGCAGTGAGTCACAGGGAGATGACTGTGACTAAGTGTAAAGCAGGACTTTCTGTTGCTGAGTAGGATTCCCAGTCCTGCAGATTCCTGTCCAAATTCATAGTGCATGGATATCTTTCCAGTTAAACTGCAGAAATGTTTGAGCTTTAAAGGAATTCTTTAAGTCCAGTTGTTTTCTACAGCAAAGGTTCAAAAGCATTCCTAGATCTAAAAAGCATCTACCAGATACCTAGATCTTGTCACCTGCAGTTATTCTACTGCACTGCCAGCTGTGTGCAACAGCCAATACAGAGACCAGGCAAGAAGAGTAGCTTGCAAGATAACAATTCCTCTGAAGCAAAAAGATGTTCAACTCATTGATGTTAAATATGATGCAGTTTGTACCTCTTGCAGTCCCTAATTTATGTATTTAGCTAAACAGTAACACCCAGAAGAACAAGAAACAGCACATAGAATCATAGAATTATAGAATATGCTGTGTTGGAAGGGGCCCATCAGGATCATCAAGTCCATCTCCTGGCCCTATGCAAGGCTCCTTAAGTCTCACACCATGTGCCCAAGAGCATTGTCCAAACACTTCTTCAACTTTGTCGGACTTGGTGCTGTGACTTCCTTGGGCAGCCTGTTCCAGTGCCCAACCACCCTCCAGGTGAAAAACCTTTTCCTGACATCCAGTTTAAACCTCTCCTGACTCCACTCCAGGCCATTCCTTTGGGTCCTGTTACAGGAGTGAAAACATCTTTACTTGACCTTCCACTTATCCTCATAAGGAAGTTGTAACTGCAATGAGGTTTCCCCTCAGTCTCCTTTTCTTCAGACAGAACAAACCAAGTGACCTCAGCTGCTCCTCAGATGGCTTCCCCTCCAGACCCCTCACCATTCTCAAGGCCCTCCTTTATTACACTCTCTAATAGCTTAATATTTTTTATATTGTGGTGACCAAAACTGCACCCAGAACTCGAGGTAAGGCTGCCCCAGAGCAGAGGAGAGCAGGACAATCCCCTCCCTTGCTCAGCTGGCAATGACAGTGTTGGCCCTCCTGGCTGCCAGGGCACTGCTGGCTCATGTTCCACTTGCCATTGGCCAGGACCCCAGGTCCCTTTCCATGGAACTGTTCTCAGCCTCCCATTCCCCAGTCTATACAAACAGCTAGGGCTGCCCCATCCCAGGTGCAGGATCCAGCACCTGCCCTTGTTAAACTTCACAGCTGCTGACTTTACAGTCCTTTAATTTGTTGAGGTCTCTCTGCAGGGCCTCTCTGCCCTCGAGGGAGTTGACAGCTCCTCCCAGTTCAGTGTCTTCAGCAAACTTACTTAGTATTCCCTTGAGTCCTGCATCCAGGACATTAATTTGACCATTAATGAAAATGTTGAAGAGCACAGGGCCAAGGATGGAGCTCCTTGGAACCCCACTAGTGTCAGGTCACCAGTCTGATGTGACCCCATTCACTACAACTCTTTTTGCCTGACAAAAAGGTGAGCCAGGTGCTTACCTATCACGTAACTGAGTTATTCAGCTGTGTGCTGGACAATGCAGAAGGATTCTGTGAGATACAGTATCAAAGCTTAGATGAAGTCCAAAAAGGTTGTATTTAGTGACTTCCCTTGATGGATCAGTCTATTTGCAGTGGCCCTGAAGACTCGGTAAATGTAGAGAGGTAAATCAACACAATCCATGATTGCTTGCTGGCTCATGTATTTCGGGGTAGAACATGGAACAGCCTACCAAGCACAGAGTCTGCCTCCCTCTCTTTCATTTTTTTTTTCCCCTCCTCCCAGATTTGTAATGTAGTATACAAAGCCCATGAGCACCATCCTGTGGCTGCAGCTAGTTGGAATATTGTGATTCAAACAAAAAGGGTCTTGAGGATCCCACTGATGTATAAATGGATTCTATAACTCTTTGTACCCTTCAAATGTCTTTATACTTGACTTTTTGCCTGTTTGCATTGGAATTGAAATTAATATTTTAAGATTACAAAAGTGCATGCTTTCAAGTGTAACTTTGTTGATTTTATTATTATAATTTTCTTTTCCTCATTTATAATTCTATTTTAACATAATTTGACCACTTTTAGAGCTGATGCTTATTACCATTGGGTTTACTCAGCTTTCTGTGGAAGGTACAATAGATCTCTTTGTATTATTCCAAGGAAGAACTATTGTTCACAAGTTCAAAATAAAAATTAAAAGATAAGGTTCCTTGAAAGAGTTTGTATAATGAGCACATCTGGAAATACAGTAAGAGCACAAATAATGTACAAATGATTTACCAATGTTTCCTTCTTGTCTTCCATTAGAAGCAAGCAAGCAAACAAAAAATCTTTGAATTTTAAGAACAAATTTACTGATTGCGAATGTGCCCCATAAATTTACTTTTCTCTATTTTGAATTTACCAAGCCCCTGTGATCTCAAAAGAACAACTATTTACAGCCACCACACTTTAAAAGTATTTGCATCAGCAAGATATGGACCATCTTTTGCTTGCCTAGTGTAGATTCCACAAAATTTCTATAAATAGGATTACATGGCAATGATGTTGGAAATACAGCTGGAAACAATTCCATTAATCCTTCACAAGAACAGAATTAGTGTAGGCTCACGACCTCAGAGTGAGCTGGCTGAATATCTAATGGTATGTTTAAACCAAGCAATGGAACACCAGCAGCAGTATTTGTGCAAATTGAAGAGAAACCAAAAAATGGATGGTTTTGGTCATTGTGGGGCAGAATTGCACTGTAATTATCAATCCTTATCTTTGTTTTTCATATTCCTGTTTTTTAGGATATACCTAGAAGATTTCTCTGACTTTTTTCATATGCTAATGAATCAGTGTATACCATTTTTCACATGATTTTCGAAACAAGAATATCAATTTTGGGGGATTTTTTCAAACGGGAAATGATCAAAACTAATCATGTCTTGTATTTTTTATTACAATTATTCTTTTATTTAAATGATGTTTTTAAAGCTAACTAGCATTTTAACTCCTAAACTAAAATTTGGTTTCCTTTCCTTACAGAGAGATATACAATTTTAAATGCCCTTTCACCTCCAGCACCCAAAAGTTCCAGTCACACTCAAAGATCTTGACTATGGCACATCTATTTGAATGACTCAAACTAAGCCTAACAACAATTTGTAGATTTTTTGTCTTTTGCTATTCAAGGAACTTCATAACACAGAGACAGAAATAATACTTGAAGTATAACTGACTTTTGCTTTACATTTTGTTAAATATAATGGAACATACAACACTCTGAAAAGTGGTTTGCCAAGATCAGTCTGTCAACACTTGCAGTAATTAGGTGATCTATGAAGTAAGTCATGCACTGAGAGAATAGAGAAGGACATAAGACTGTATTTTGCCCAAATTAAAACAGAGAAAAAGTATTTTAATTGTGATGCACCTTCTCTAACATATTAGCCGTGCATGCTTACTTTTTAATTTTTCTCTTCATTCTTCTAGACAAATATTTTGTGATATGAATATACAGTGAAATGATTTTTGAAAAGGGTAGCTATCTTCTGTGAAGTATTTTTTTCTAGTGGCTTTCTTCGTGCTATAACTATTTCTCTGATATCAAGCCCACAGATGTGTCTTTTTACGTCTCTGTTTTTAGGCAGAGTCTGTCAAAGTAGTCCAGTTTTGCTTCATTATTTGTTGACATGTCTGATGAGTCATTTTCATTTCCTTGATAGTTTTTTTCTTGATAGTTTCAGAGCTGTCAGCACTTTAGTGAACTGCTAGGTCTATTCATCTGAAGCCTATTACATGTAATGAGGTAAGTGAAAGGGATGCAGAAGAAACCAGATTGATGTCATGGCCATCGAAGTGTAAAAGTTCATGTTTAGAGTTGGTCCCGCTCCTCCAAACATGCAGGAAAGAGAGCAAAACTGGGCAAAAGGACCATAGGGAAATGGAAAAAAACCCCCAAATATTATTCAATCATGAATTTTTCTGTTCTCTTCTCAGTATGAAGAAGGCTATGGCAAGAATGACAAGGTTAGTTTTTTTGTAAAGTTGGCTTTTCATTCTACAGTCAAATTAGAACTCTTTAGATTTCAGAGGTGAGGTTATCTACCATGTGTTTACACTTCCACATCTCAGCTAGCTTCTGAGACTTTCTCTGGCCAGGTCTGAGGAATAAATATAGCAGTATGAGCCTGGCAACATTGTCAGGAACTACTTTCATCCTTCTGAGCCTTTGACAAGTGCAGCTTGTCCAGATCCATTTAGAGAGGGAGCTCAGCCACTTATTAAAGTCCGTGGGCAGCAGGCAGATAGAGTTCAGCTTGCTGAGATACTGAAGAGGCAGATTCCTGCACCCACAGCTTCCTCATAGCTGCAGTGAAAGGGCAGAGCACCAGAGAAGTGATGTTATCCTCTCTGACATGCTCACAGGGCAGGAGCCCATCTTACCTCACTGGACAGGGTGGGCTCCTGTGTGCTCTTTCTCCCTCAGACTGCGACAAGAAGGAGGGGTTTCCTCATCTGCTGCAATGTTCTGGACTCAGAAGCATTGTACAGTACCACAGAGTATTTGGAAGGCATCTCTGGAGAGCATCAAGTCCAACTCCACTCTGTTAAAGGAGGGTCACCTAGAGTGGATTCTCAGAGCCATGTCAAGTTGAGTTATGAGTATCTCCAAGAATAGAGACTCCACACCCTTCCTAGGTGACATACTCCAGTGTTTGACCGCCTTCACAATGAAAAGGAAGAAACTGGCCACAACACAAATGTTTTCTTGTGTTCAGATGGAATCAGCTTAGTGCCTGCCACTCTAGGGCCTGTTCTGCAAAGTCAGCCAGCCACCAGTGTGTGGTGGTATCTGTGGTTATTCCTTCTGAAGGGCAGGGGCCTGCACATCCTTTTGCCAAACTTCAAAATGTTCCTATTTTGCATTTCTCCAGCATGTTGAGGATGCTATAAATGGTAGCAGAACCATCTTATGGTTCAGTCACTCCTCCCAGCTTTTTTTCTATCTGCAAACTTGTTCAAGGTACACTTTCCACCATTGACCAGTGCAGTAATGAAGACTCAAAGCAATTTTGGCTCTGGTGTCAACCCCTGAGGTACATCTCTGGTGACTGAGCTCCAGCTGGAGTTAATGCTCCTAATCAGAACCCCTGGAGCCCAGAAATCCAGCCAATTTTCAATTTATCTCGCTGTCCATTTATCTAGTCCATGCCTTAGCAATGTGTCTATGAGGAAGTCATGGGAGAAAGCATTACTAAAGTTAAGATAAATACATTGCAGTCCTAATGTGGATGCTGGTCCCATTTGGTCCCAGGCTACATGCTGGGACTTCATCAACCCTCCTGAGAGAGCACTGCATCTGGTGGGTAGTCCTGGGGCACTGCCAGCATGGAGGAAGGGTGCCCTGAGTAAAGAAGAGCAACCAGACTTTGTGAAGTTGGATCCACCAGCAGCTGGAAATGGGTAAGTACAAATACATTAGCCTGGCAAAAGGTTTCACTGGATTAAGCTGCAGTGTGGATAATTTGCACCCCACTAATGGTACAACTTAACACAGTGAGGGAAGGATTCCCCCATATTTTACTGAATAAGCATAAGAGTTACAGATTCTGGCTGGCTGTGCATGAAATAATTTTCTTTGGAATGAAGTCCTGGCTGAAATTAATATTTGAACACTAAGAGCTGGAAGCAGTACTGTGGTGGTCTCTGTAATAAATACCATAAGTAATGAATGCAAGGGATATATAGAACAAGAAAAAATTCCTTTCCAAATAACATGTATTTTAAGCTATTTCCTAAAAGAAGCAGAGCTTTTTGTCTTTCTCCCACTGAGCATCTGCACTGAGTTCTTACACTAAACACCCTTGAACAGTGTAATTATGGACCTCTGGTCTGCCTCACTCTACTCAAGTACTTTTCACGTTTGACATGAGGAACAAGATTTATTAAATGATGATCTGGTTTTGCATCTTGTAGGTTACTAAAAACTGAATTTTCTAATTTGCAATTTTAAGAGAAGCATCTGTTCAGTAGACTCAAAAAATAATTATAGTTTTCTCCTAGAATAATATCACATAGCAATTTTTATGCCACTGAATAAACATACAAACCAAATTCGCCTTTAAGATAGTACTTAATATTTCTCAAAATTTTTATTCACTAAACTGTTTAATTTCTTCAGTTTTCAACAGCCTGGTTCTCTTTGCTTCTTTTGTTTTAAGGGGTTTGAAGTGGATGATGATGAGATTGAGACATGGGTACTTTGTTCCCCTACTCATTTTTAAGCATTACAGTTGGAATTTTCAGGAATAGACTTAGTTTTCCAATATTTATTTAAGCATATGTTAAACATATAAAGTTATGTTTCCATGAATAAAATACTGAATTGACCTTAGCAGAAACTTTATGAAACAGAAATGGTCCTGAGATTTGCCTGTGCCAAAGAAAAAGCAAAAAAAAAAAATTGTAATTTTTTGTAAAATATTGTAGACTGTATTTTAGAGTAGTTTCATATGAGAAAAACCAAGAGAAATATTAATATTTTTATTTGCTGCAAACAGCTCAATAAAATCACCCCTACTCAAATACTTACTGAAGAAATTCTGCATGCTTTCCATGTTTATATTTCAGAAGTACTTAACTTTATTTATGTTTTATTTTATTTGCATTTTATTTTTTCAATAAATGCTGATACTAAAAATCAGTATACTGGAAATCTCACTTTATGAGGTATGAGAAGAATTTACAGCAGTTTGAAATATTTTTCCTTTTTTAGCTGTGAAGCAATAACAGAGGGGGGCAGTCTTGGATCAACATCTCTTCTGTATATTCACATACCTCTATCTTTTGTGCTTCTGCAGATCCAAATTCAAGTACTGTGTCTGTTAAAACACAACTCTTTGATCTATATTATAAGAGTCAAGAAATTATCAGCTGTACAGACCTGGATTACTCCCCTTCTGTGCAGAAAGGTTCCACTCAGCCAGCCAAAGCCAACCCATGGAAACTCCTCCTTGGAGGAAAAGCTGCTGCCATGAGATGGACTGCAGTGCTGCTCAGGGTGATTACTGAGGTCAGACAGTGGTACCTGCACTGCAAGAGTTCCTGTGCCCATGGTCTTTGAGCTCCCCTTGAGACTGAGATGGTCATTTGGTTTGCCAAGAATTGCTGTGATAAAAGAGAGGCTGTTTTGTTTCTGCTCTGCATCTGTTGCAGAATTAGCTCTGTGTTGTGTATGCACCCAGGAAGTGCATGCACTTCCCACTGAACATAATTAAGTACCTTAAATATAAAGTAAAAAATAACAGGAAATTACACAGGGGGAAAGCAAGTGTGTACTCTAGCCTTAAACAAAGAGCCAGCAGAAATTGTGCTCCAAAGTGATCTGATGATTTAAAGAATTATAGGGTATTGTGACAAAAATGAGAAAGCGAAAAAAAGGAGAGGTTGTAGTCTACAACCACAAAAAGCAGATAACATCTCAAAAGCTTTTGGGTTAGCCTTTTTTCTGTTTTTCCCTCCACTCACTCTCAACACTTAGAGACTGTATTTTATGCTGTTGTAAAAACTTTTTGCAGTATCTGCTTCTTGCTCTGAACATCACCTCAATCCATGTTCTCCACAAAAATAGGTAAAAATATTTGACAACACTTCATCCATGACTCTACATAATTTTCTGGTATTTGTTTGTTAAACTGTAGTGACTGACTTGTCATCTCAGGCTTCTTGACTGAGTTCCATAATCCCCATGTCATCACTTTTTTGCTGTTTCCTTTTCATTATCACTTTTTGGACCCTATTGTAATCTTTAATTTATTGGTGGCATCTTTCATAAATTATAGTTTAAATGTTCTTGTAATATTGGCACTAGTCACAGTAATGTGCTTTGTTTTACAGTGCACAGAAAAAAGTTTATCTATGGCCTGTTTAACACAGTGTTTGAGGTCAGACAGGTTACAAAAAAATAATAAAAATAATGTCTTGTTTCTTATACAGTGTTTCTTACAGCATAATCTTCAGAGATAATGCTGGGTTAGTAGATATTCTTCACTGTCTTACACAATCAAAATCTCTGTCTTGAGGTTTGCAGTCTTGGAAGAGCAGTCAAAACACCTACTTTAGGCCACTGGGCATTTCACAATGTTGTGTTTTGTAATAATAAAAATAGTAGTTAATCATAAATCTGTTATTATTATTGTCCAGCACATGGAAAGGAGTTACTGCTGTTTGACCCATCAGCCAATTTGTCCCTTCACATAGCAAGGTTTAACCCAATAAATTAGTCCTTAAAATCTGAAAACTCTGAATGCTTTTGCACTGGGAAGCGAGTTTCTAATAACAGATTCTATGTTGACATTGCTTTTGCATATGCTGCCTTGCTGCAGCTAATATTAACCTGTGTAACAGACTGAGTACACAGACAATCAGACAGCAGTTCAACTACAGCAAGATTCACCACAATCCTATTTCATTCAGATCAGTTATTTTTTCCTAAACCCGGCTGAAGGAATAACTTGCCTTCCTGTCTCCCATGTAGCAGAGATCACTGTCCAAGGGGGGAATCAGGATGTTATTTGACTGATATTAATCTTTGGAGGACTCCCCCTTTTGTCTTCCCTGTGCTCTGTCATGGTTTAGGCTGCCAGCCTGGAAAGTCTGGAAAGCTGAACAGGAGAATGTGGGTTTGGACAACGAGATTTCCTCAGTAAAATAATTCTGCACTGGACCTTAAATATGCAAGCTGTAAGAGTCTACAATAGGGATTTGAATTTGTGAACTGATAAAAGCAGCTTGGTTGGGATTTGACTGTGTTCCATTACAATGGAGAGCAAAACTCGCTGGAAAGGGAAGAGGGAGGATAGGAACAGCTTATTTCAAAGTGAGCTATAAGCACCTTTGAAATTCTGTAATCTTCAGGCTCAGCTCACACCCAGAAGCTCTCCTTGAGCAGGTCTCCATCAGGTGCTGCAGAACCATCCAGATATCTGTCCATTAGTTGCTTCTGTACTGTATCAAAGAAAATAATGGGCAGTAATGAGGCATTTTTTTACTTACATCAACTGTGAGTGCATAAAGATTTCCTAAAATCGTGTTTCTGCGCTTCTCTACAGTGTGAACTTCATTTTCTTTGCATTATATCTGCTGTTCTTTTTTTAAAAACTTGGGTATTTATTGCCTGCACACTAATGAAAAAAGAAATAACTGGAAAGAAGTGAAGAACAGCTTTGTTTCTCAAGTGTAGTACATTCTTACTACGTTATCTTTTTGTTAAAAAATCCACCTATGGCCATTTGCCAAGTCCAAAAAGTACAATCATATGACAAATTCAGATTGCTATGTATATTCTGTTCATATTTAAAACTTTTTGTCGTAAAACTTATAGCATGTAAAGTTTCCTCAGCAGAGGAGCACAGTAAGAATGCAGTGCTGTGGCTTGTTTCTGGGTTCACAGGATTAGGTGAGAGCTTAGTATGCCACACTGAAAGTGGCCTATTGAAATGACAGCCTCAATGACACCCAGTGCTTTAGTGACACTGAATCACTACCCTGAATATCAGTGCAACAGGTTAATTATTTAATTCTTTACTGGCACAAGGATCATCCAGTCTCCTTTTTGATGGCCTTTTTATTTTTTAGATGTTCATTTACAGATTCATCATAGCCAAATCTGCGCTTCTCCTGTTGAGTAGCATTTATTTTTAAACCAAGGCTGCATTTGGTGGTCAAGTCCAGAGCAAATTAAAAAAATAACTTCCTAAATATGAGATGTCTTATCTTTCTTCTGTCAAAGTCAGTAAGGAGTCAGACTGTGATTTTTCTGCTAATCTTACAGTCAGGCAGCATTTTTGTACACTTAATGGAATTATTTCTGATTTTCCAGTAGGTAAATAAAACAGGTCACCATAAATATTTATAATCACTATTGTCATTTGCCTAACTGCATTCTTGAAGAATTTTCAACACTATTTCTTAGACTAGCATTAATTTTCTTCACTTGCTTAGTGAGTGTGTAAGATTTATAGGGCTTTCAGTGTGTGATTAGTGTCAGTAACAAAATCAGAATTATTAACGGAGGTAAAATTAAACATCTGAACTCTTCATCATTCTCCATCTTTTTGCAAGAATGAAACCCACATTTTACAGCTCTCATAGTTCAAAAGATGTTAACCTGTCATATTTACTTACAAATTCCCACTTATGTTATTGCACTGAAAACACTATGTGAACCATAGCAATACTCATCATTTGGCTACGAAGTTATTTCTTTGAAAAGCCTGTGGGCTTCCCAAAGCTTGCTTTGAGTGACAGGCAGGAATGTGCTGGACAAATCCTGCACAGCACACGCTGCTGAGAGTGTTGGGTGCTTGGCCCAGCCTCTCGCAGACTGCAGATGTTTTTGTGGCTGTGTGATGTTACATAGTGATTCGTGCCATTATGAAAATATACCATGGAATCAATATAAACAAGAATACTGAATCCAAAGCAAAGCACGAACATGAAACACAAGAAAATCTAAAAATGTCATTATATTTGTTGTAAATTGTTGTTCTTTTTAGTTTTTATGTATTTTTTATTATTTTGTCACTACAATCATTAATGTATCCACTTTTACGTATAAGGAAAATGCGAGCTTGTTTGTACATAAGCAGGCTTGTCCCTGCTGTTGCCTGCTTGCTAGGAGTGTAACCTAACAACATGTTCAAGCCTTGTTCAGACCTGGTGGAGGCTTGTAGCCACTGCTGCTGGAGTGCTAGCCAACATGTTCAGGC
>JAOTQP010001286.1:137556039-137794183 GCA_026413545.1 Cichladusa arquata | reverse complement strand
CTTGCTAGGAGTGTAACCTAACAACATGTTCAAGCCTTGTTCAGACCTGGTGGAGGCTTGTAGCCAGTGCTGCTGGAGTGCTAGCCAACATGTTCGGGCTTGCTCAGACCTGTACTATTGGAGTCAGTGAGTTAGGGGATTCTCTGAATCCTTCAGGGAGGAATCAAGGTGCAGGGATTGAATCAAAGCCTTTGGATGGATTGAAGTATATTAAACCACTCACACATAAAGTAGACGTTTAAGTAGAAGTAAGTTAGTAAGTTTTAGTAGGAGCTCTAATGCTTTTAGTAAGTGAAAGGGTTTAGATTCCACAGTAGCAGTACGAGTTCTAGTGAAGGTTGAAAACATACTGATATCTTTAGCAAGAGGCTCCAGGCCCACAGCTGTAGACAGGACATAGACATAATAGAGCTACAGTAAGAATATTGCTTACATTTTTCACATAGAACAAGCTAGGTTGTATGTGTAGTTCTATACATAACCTGGTGTGCTAAGAAACTAGAATTCTAATAGGTTAAGAAGTGGTGGTCCGAGTTTGTGTCTCAGCTTGTTGGAAAAATCCCTTATAAGAGTTTGTATTGGAGAGAGTTGTTGCTTTTAGCCTTTGGCTTTTGCCAGGGCTTTTAGCCATTTGCTTATTGCCGCTGCATTTGCCATTGCTTTGCTACTGCTTTGCCATTGCTTGTCTGCGTGCCTTTTGAGACTGATGTGCTTGGTAATAAGAGGTGTTTTGTAGTAAATAACCTTTATAACTATTAGCTGCTTTGCTTATTTAACATAACTCGATGAAGTAGGAGTCAAGAGCTCCGGAGTTGGGGCCTTAGAGCACTGGAGGTCGAGAACCTCACAGTGTACCCCAGCCCAGAGGCATGTCCCAGCCCACCAAGAAACTGCCTATAAAAGGGGCAGTGACCAAAGGTGAGACAGACTCCCCACGTTCCCAGCGCTGCTTGCCTGTTCCTTATCAACGAACTAATAAATTGCCTTATTGATTGACCTACCCGATTTTGGTGAATAATTTATAACATGGCCTTGCCCGGGTGAACATGTGCAGCTCTGGGTGCGTGAGGGATGCTCGGCCTGCACAGCCTCCCTCACACTGCACCGAGGCTGTGAGCGGGGCCTGGGCCTGACCCGGGCCTAGGGCAGCCCTCAGCCAGCTCAGCCAGCAGGGCCTGGCACCAGGGCTGGCTGCAGACACAGCGTCTCAGAGCCAGGACAGCCCGGCGGGAAGAGGGGCTGGGAGAGGAGCTGGAGACAACTGTGGAGCTGAGGAGGCCGTAAGTCTGCTGTACATGACGGGTACCTGGCATGCTGGTGACAAGAGTCTGCCAAAACTGAAATACCAAGCTGCAAATAACACACTTATGGCTGCAGAAGATTCAAAATGCACAAAGGGAAATATTTTTCCACAGCTATGGAGCCTGTGGGGTGCAGTCAATGTGGGGCACTGCTGTCTATACATTCGGGGGTGTGGGATTGCTTGCTCACTGAACAGCCATCCTGCACACTGGGCAAGGGTTTAAGAGACTGAGTTTCAGCTCTGCTCCTCTGCAGGCTTCCTTGATGGGCTTAGATATCCAGGTCATGGATTTTATATTGTGTACATTGGATCTAGGAGCTCATGTGGTAATACCTGGAGAGTGGTGGATGTGGGAGTGGGGGATTCTGAGGATTCCTGTAAAACCATGAAGAACATGAACATGATGAAGAGGTATAAGCCAGCTAGTAATACATATTAGGTAACTAGTGGTGAAATCTTCAGTCCCAATAGCCTTCTAAACACCTGTGTGAGTTAACAGGGGTTTTTAATTGATTTTTTTTTTTTTTTTAATGTCAGCACCTAAGCCCTCTATAAATTTCACTTTATTTTCCTCACTTATGTCTGGACACTGTCCCCTCTGCTACAGGGGTGAGCAGAAACTCCTCTTGTAGTAAAGGCTGAGATGTCAAACACTGAGATGTGACTGACTGGTGTGCAAGGGACGTAGCAGAGAGAGCCATCACTGATATAAATATCTCAAGGCTCCCGAGAGCTACAATACCTGTCATATTGTAAGCAGTGAAATAAAACCCGGATTTATGTGGAAACACTCAGCTGCTGCTGCATCTGTTCTCATCTGCTGGGTCTGCAGTAGCTGCCACTCCTTCTTATGATCCTATTTCTCTAACGGGAGCAGTTGCTGCCTTGCTGTGACTCCTTGGATGGAATTAGTACTTTCCAGGACAACATAAAAACAGTAATACCCAAAAAGCAGGAGAATCTGTTGAAACACACAGGAAGTAATTATACATTGTCATTTATATACACAGATTACAGCTCAGCTGGCAAATGGCTCTGGTCCCCTTAACTGACAATACACAGTTCAGAAGCAAAGTGATCTTTGGGTGAGAGGCCACTTTATATCTTGACTAAAAGCATGAGGAAAAGAAAAGGAGACACATTTCTTGAGACATTTAATAAAAGCACATCCTCACAGTCAGTTCTGCACGATACAAGTGTGCAGCAGCTTCTCAGAATGGGCTGGATAGCCAGGATGTTCTTTTCCATCAACAGTGCTAATTGAATATACAGCTGGGTAACTCCAAAAAAATTAACCAGCAGTGAGACAATTGAATTAGCAGATGTTAAGTGGTGATTATTAGGGATGTCATTCAGTTGTTCACACATAGGTGTCTAATGCATTTTGAAGTATCCTACAATATTTAAGATGTCCTCTGAGACTTAATCTCTAGATGTGATTTTGAGGGGTCACAAACTTCCCTGAAGCTGCTCTCTGCTACAGAAAAAATGTCTGTAATACCCTAAAAGCATCTTTGATGGCACTTGACATTTATGTGTTTGCAACAGAACCAAGCCCCTCGTTTCTGAGCTCTGATTCCAATTAGGTAAGTAGAAGTAGATGCCATCACCCTGCTGTGATGTTTTTTCAGACTATCTGCAGTGCTGGGAAAAGAGCACTGCATTAACCTGTGTGCCAAAGGTCATCTTTGCAATCACAAGCCCATTGTTAGGAGTTAATCATGATAACTACTGGAAAAGGGTATCATCAAAGAGCCTTTAAAATGTGGACAGTTTGATCCTAATTATGAAGTTTTTATTCCTGTATTACATGACTTCCTGGAGCTCTGCACATTAAGACAGCATTGTCTGTTTTTTGAGAAAGAAGCAGTAATCAGCAAGAGTTAAGGTAAATGTTTTTTGTGCCTTCATCTTCCAAATTAAAATTTCTTAACCAGAAGATTTTTTCTTTCTCTAAATATAGGAGATAAGGTCCAAGGGAATTTATATTTAAATGGAATGCTGAATACTATAAGGAATGTGAATCAATAACACCCAGAAAATAATTTCTTAGGAGAATAACAATGATACAATCATGTACAGTGGGAAATGAAACAAAAATGTAACACACAATAAGACACATTTTATCATGAAAATCAAACATTAAGATTAACATCAAACTCAGCACTCTTTTGTAAATGCATCTTTTAAGCATTTAATAGACGATTTGCCTGATGGAGTGTAATAGAAAATGAAATACTGAATATTTTAATATTCAGCAGGATCTTGTTTATTCTGGCAAAACAAATGAAACACACACACACTTCCCAGCTGCAGTTACAAACAAAGGGTTTGTAACATTATCTTCAGAAAGCAGTTGAGCTGAAAATGTTTATAAACCAAAACAGACATTGGGAAAATGTCACATTAAGATCTTAAATATTTTCATGTTTCTTCCTTTCCAAGTTAAGCCATAAAAGTTAGTACATTCCATCTAAGATTTTTAATGAGTTTTAAGAAAATCTTATCATGGTTCTAGAAATATTTTGCAGGCAAAGCAAGGCTGTTAGGGCATTTTGGGAAATTAAATGGGTTCCTGGTCCTGCACACTACTAAGCACTTCTGAATGTAATCAGTTAATATTTCCCAAGCTTTTCTCAACATTATACTTAATTAAACTTCTGCTAATAAATAGTTTAGCACCAGTTTAGCATTGCTGGGCTCCATTGACAAAATAGTTTTTCAGTCAAGCCTGCATGTGTACTTTTTGTTAGTTGATACATGCAGTGTTTGCATTCTACTTTATAAATAGAAGAGATGAAAAAAAAGCTTAAATTACTTCATAATGTAAATGAAACTTATTTTGTTAAAGGATATGTTTTGTTTGGGTAGTTCATTATATTTGAAAGGGAGATATTTCCCAAACAAATATATCTTTACTATATTCTTATGTAATGCATTTTAGGATTGTGTATTCACAAATGTAAAAGTATTAATTACAACTTTGTTCTCATTGAAGAGGCAGGCTTAAGAACATAAATTGTAAATTTAGCCATAAAATATAACACTTTTTCTCTCTGTGATGTTATTAAGAAACTTAAAAGGACATTGTGGATCTGTCCCACCCCGGCAGTGCTCAAGGCTGGGTTGGATGGGGCTCTGAGCAACCTGGTCTAGTGGAGGGAGTCCCTGCCCACGGCAGGGGAATGGAACTAGATGATCTTTAAGGTCCCTTCCAATCCAACCCATTCTATCATTCTATGACTACATTCCATACTACATCCCTTCACTGCACCTGTCTGATGGATTCTCTTCTGCAGTCTACATTGATTTTGCTTATACTTCAAAATCATCAACGAGAATTTTAAAACAAGCTAACTTGTCTTCGTTTTTCTTCTTTTTTTTTAATAATGTGTTTTCCAGGTATGATTTACTAATAGGCATCATATTGTGGGTTTTCATGAAATTTTCCCAGAGGAGGTTTGCCTTGAGAAGGGCACGTAAGAACAAGGATTCCCTGAGTCAGGCTTGAGTACAAAATGAAAAGTATTTCTGTTCATCACACATCCCACTGCAAACATAAGGGGGGAAAATGCAGCACTTCTTTATCAGACAGACAGAGAAATTAATAGTTTTTTTTCTGTTCAATAAGTGAAACTCTAAAACCTGAAGTGGAAAACAAAATATATTTTCTAAAATCTGCAGTCATTTACAGCAAGCAGCAAAGATAGGAGTTTACATGGTTCCAAGCCCAGCTATGGCTGGAAGCTGAGCTCCAGCTGGTTCAGGTGGGAGGGAAGTCATGGGTAGCTCACCCAGAGGCATAAAGGAAACACCACTCTGTGGAGGTCTCATCTTTTGTCTCCATAATTCGAGAAAATCCATGAAAGCTGTGGCCCATGTGTGTTATGAACCATACACAGTTCTTTTAAGAGTAGATGTGGTGTCATTTTATACCTAAAATTAATTTAATTCCATCATGTATGGTAGCTTTTTCTTACTTTGGTCTCTTGCCTCAAGGTTTTGTTTATACACGAGCTAATATTTGATTGTAAAGCAGCGGCAATTCACCTGTTTTCCTGAAATATTAGGCTTGCTAAATAAGCATTGCTAATTTATGAAAAGCTAGTGATGGTGATCACAGTAAAGAGGCACTCAAAAACATACTAGTAAAAATACAAAGAAAGCAGGACCACCAAGATCTTCCAGAAATTATTTTTGAGCTGGAAGAATTATGTAGGACCAATGTCAGCTATGCAACAAAGTAAGAAGAATAGGAAAGAAAATTAAATATATCCATAAATCACGGGTCTGGTAGGTATGTGCTGTCCTTTTGCCCAGTGTTCCCCAGCCTGGTCTGCTTGGGTGCATGCAGCAGCAGCAGTAGCAATGGGAGAATTTCCCTGGAGAGGAGTTCAGCTGCTCAGGCATGATGGAAAGGATACTTGAAGTGGTCAGAATACCACTAGCTGTCAATGTACTGTAATCTGGGGAGCAGTTTTTAGATGTCTCTATGTAGAAGCACCTTAGGAAGAGAAGCAAGAGGTTGCACATAAAAAGAGTGTTTTCCTTTATAAATTACCTGCAAATTCTGGGAAAAAAAAATTATGATTACTATTTGACAAGGCCATACAAAAGCCAGCAGGAGACTGTTGTACTCTAAGTTCAAGGAGAGTTATGGTGACACAGGATGGGAAACCTATGGATATATGGCAGCATCTTTGTAAAAGAGACATTACAACAGTTTGTACTACCTAAATTTCAGTGTCTGCTTCAAACTCCTGCTGTTAAACCTAAGTGTTGCATTTTAAGTGTGTGCTTATAAAACTTGAGTTTCAACAGTACTGGAAATTCACAGCTCCCATGGCCAATATGAGAGGGGATCCCTAACTGCAAAACAATAGCCATTTTCCTAGAGGGCATTCAGTTTGACAGATATAGCTACCCCCTTCTGAATATTTCAGAATTTTCCTGAGGAATTGCAAGTACAAAGATTAGGCAGCTATACATGAAACACTGTCTTCATAGTATAAATTAATTGTATCATTGATTCCTGTGACATCCTTTGACATTCTTAAATTGTCTCTTGCATTAGTGGCTCCTTTTAAAAATTAAACTATAAATATTTATTTATGTACAAGTTTGTAGAGAAATCTAATGGTTTAAAATCACTCAGCCTCTCTAGAACATTAATGATATTTTTATCTGCACTGTGAGTATACAAAGGGAATTAGTGAATTGGCAGGTACTATTTCTCTTTATGTAAGTAACAAATATAAGTGAAAAATATAAGCCACGTCACTCACCAGATAAAGACATTTAAAAAAGGTGATCTATGAAAACCTTTAATGACAATTTTATTGTAAAAGGTTAGAAGTTCTCTCACTTCATTTGGTGTGATCTAACTGTACTTATGTATGTGACTTGCACATGCTTTTTCACTTACACAAGTGGTCTAGTTCCAATTACACCCTGGGAAGAAAATACTCATAATTGCAACAATTGCAACAGTCTGTCTTCCATTAGACAAACACTTTTTAGACAAAAACATATTGTTTCAGTTTCTCCTGTCTCTAAAATTAGAACAATACTTACCTAAAAAAATTAACATTAAAAATTACTATTTAATTCCCAGAATTGTCTGAAATTATTAAAGCATTACCCTATAATCTGATAAGAAAAAGGAAACCTCCATGCATTATAGCTGTCAGCACAGAAGAAGAAAGGAGTCAGTTGCTGCTTATTCCTAATCCTCAGACTATTCTCATTTGTTTATGTCTATATTAGTACATCAAGTCAGTACAGAGACTGTCTCTGGTCTGAAGGCCAAGAGGCACCAAATTCAGATCTCATGTTATTCTTTGAACTACACTAGGGCAAATTTCTCAGAGATCAGGACCATGCTGAGGGAACAAGCTGACCATTAAACCAGTAATTCTGGGACAGCATTTGACACATCTCTAGCACTCCAGTCATTAGTGAGGGTATGAGCAGAAAATGAAGAAAAAAATTTAATAAACACTTTGAAAAACAGTCCTACTGAATGACCTTTTCATTCCAAACCTCTTCCTGAATGTAATCTCATAGAAGAAGGTACAGCAGGCCACACCCACTCGTATTTCAGAAGCTGTTATGACACAATGTCTTTTTAATTCTGAAAGTTTTATTTTCAGCTTCTACACAGACCAAAAATGCTGACAATTAAATTCTGATACACCTGAAGTGGATTATTGCATCATTGTGGGAATGAAATGCCTTCCATGGGACTAGTTGTGGAACCAGTTGTGTTCAATACCATACATATGGTATTTGATCTTGAAAAAGATAATTAAAATAATGAATGTTGTAGAAAATATAACAAAAAAAAATATGATAAATGCACTGATTTGATGCTCCAACTAGCTTAACTGCTACTTGAATTTAATTAAATATTACATTGCTTGAAGATGTCCATAATTTATTTGCAAATGTACATCTACACAGGAATGGCACTAATTTGAGTGATTAAGGCTTAAAGATTTTTTTAGAGGATCTTGCAAGATCGACAGTAATCAAAAATGAGATCACAGAAGAGAGTAAGTCTTACAAAAATGCCTGTCTTTTTAATGAAGCTATTACTGCCGATGCCAGGGTTTTGGTTTTTTTTTTTTAAATTTCTGGTTTCTTGCTTCATTCTACACTGTGATATTCATGCATCTCTTGACATGCCTCACTTTTGTGAATAATCTTAAATTTCCCGTGGCACTTTGCAGGAAGCAAGGTGCTCTGTTATATTTGAAATTCTGTGCCCTCTGAAGCGCGTGAGAGTTTGACACTGACTCCTGTGGGATGTTTCGGAGCATATGCAGCACTGTGTGCAGACAAACTGCAGTTTAATTGAAAGTATACATTTCATAGCTTAATTGTTTACTTTCCATCCTTTTTTTCCAAAATACAAAATTTCATTGCAGACACAATTTGAATATCTTTGTCACGTTGAAGAGGGAAAGAATTAATTAAATCCCGGATTGTCAGTCAAGTTGAGAACACAATATGGAAATCCCTGTTAAACAGAAGGCAAGTAGCTGTGCTCAAATTGTGATAGAGACTAATGTATCTTGTGAATCAAGATGCCATCTCCAATCTGTAACATAATGAAATGCACAGATTTCTCCCTGCCCCCATTGCCACTCTTTTTGCTCCAGTCTGAAGTGCACTCTGTAATGCATTATTAAGCCAAATTCTGACCCAGTTTCTTAATTATCTGTAAGCTGCAGAGAACTTCTAGCAGAATATTAACTAAGGCCAAGAGATGTAATACAGACGAACCCATGATGGCATTAGAGAGAATCATTTGCATTTTGCTAAGAAAATCCTTCAATTGTAATATTTAACTTAGTCTCACATGCTGAATTTATATTACAAAGGGGCTAAGCCACCAAAATAACCCAGGGGAAAAAAAGAAAAGAAAAAAAGAGAAAATTTTAAAAATATATAAATTAAATAGAAATATTTGAAGAAGCATTCCTGGATTCACAAACTCAAAATACTTATAAAATACTGAAACATTTCTGGAACAAGAAGATTGTTTCCAACTGATCTGAGTGGATACCATGGACAGTTATTACAATCTAATATAATATTGTATGTGCTCAGCTATTTATTTTAGACAACCTGTGGCTTTTATATGTGGACCAAAATTCTGGGGAGTACAATCAGGATTAAGAACTGTCATAGCAAATGACAACTTGAACAAATCCTCCAAACACTCTCGTGCCTGGTTAGTATCGAGTAAGCAGCTGCAGTTTTATATCTCCCTGCACTGCTGCATATTAGTGGAATACGAGAAGTTTTCTTGGTGAAAATATAACCACAGATATACAAAACCAGAAACAAAGAACACAAGGACTTCTTCCTACAAAGCTGCAGGAATATATGAGTTTGAAGACGTGCTGTATCTCTGAAGTGAAAGTGTTTCAATGAATGAAAAACATACTGAAAGAGCAATTTATTTAGTGAGAACAATTTTTAATACAAAACATGTTTCAATATTATTTGAGGAAAAATACTTTCCCCACCCCATAATTGAATGATTTGTGCATATAGAAAGTCAAGCTTTAATTGTAAAATTTAGACAGCAGAGAAAGTCTGCAAAATGTATTTATAATTTTGTGAAGCAGGATGTATTCATTCAGTTCAAAGATCAAAGAAAATCCATGCAGTCTCCTTAACATCAAGTTGAAGCGTCACCTAACTCTGCAGAATAGAGAATTTTTATGTTTTTAAAAAATACTTCTTTCATGAATTCATCAATGAAAAAATCCTACTGTTTGAGAAACAATAGGAGTCAGTTAAATGCAATGTTTTATCTGTAATAGTGTCAAATGCAGGTCATGAGGGAAGTTCGTTCTTTGCAAAACATCAGATGATTGGAAAGTGCTGATAAGCTTAATGTACATTCAAGTACATTGCTTCAATTTGAAGTGTACTTTTGCTACTGGAGCATCTGGATGCATCATTCCTTATGCCAACACCGTGAATTTCCCACTACAACCTTCCAAATATTCTTCTTCTGGGAATTAAGGGGTCCAAAATTTCTCAAAAGTGATGAATAGTAAGACTGAGGCACCTTTCCTTTACAGGTATGGAAAAAAACCTCAAAATCAATATTTTATACTCAAGCACCTAATCCAGCACATAGGCATTGAAACCAAAAGACCAGTTTTCAATGGCAGTTTCTGTAAATTACCATACGTTTTTCCTTTTTCTTTCTAGACTATCCTATACAGAGCACAGACACTTTTCTCATGCATTTGCAGTTCGTTTGTGTTTGACTATAATCAAGCCAGTATTTAGTCAGCTGTCCCTCAGCCCAAGGAGAGAGTAACTGTGACTGCACATGCTCCAGGGACAAAGCTGGACACCAGGACAATGTTTATCACTGTCAGTATTTCATGAAACCATCTGTGACATCCCGACCCCACAGAGCTTGGCTCTTTCACCTCCTGAAGTGCTTTGATCCAGTAGTGGACTGGACTGGACTGGAGGTCCACAGCCTCTTAGTCTGGAACCCATTCATGGCCGATGCAGCCATGGCTGGACAGACCACCTAAAGGCCCTGATCGTGTCTCTGCTGGGCACAGAGAAGTCCACAGTGAAAATATGCTGGTATCTATTGTTCACATCTTAGCATAATCACCAGTGCTATTATTGTTAAATGAAAGAGAGCCCCCTCCCCTAAAAGCAAAATCATCTGTGTAGACACAGCAACATTCTGCCTTGTGTCATGCCACTCCGTGGCTGTTGCTATTTGTCACAAAAATGTCCAGTAATAGGGGTTTTTGCCTTCTCAGGCCTCCATTTCTTCCATCACTTCCATCACAATTGTTCGAGGGCCAGTCAGAATGAGGTTGCTTACTGTCCTGTAATCCACATGGAGAACATTGAGGCCGTTGACAGACACGACAAATTGGCAAACCTGAGGAGAAAGCAAGCAGCAAAATGAGTTATGCATTAGACTTTATTGTGTTAGGTTAATTACACAGATTTACAATCAACTCCTGTGCAGACAAAACCTCCAGAACTCTTCACATCATCTCATTTGCTCCTCTTAAAAGCCCCCACATTTCTTAGAATTAACCTGGCAAGTTAATTTTCCTTTTTTTTTTTCTGAAACACCAACTTTCAAATTGGTGGAATTAACTTTCCAATCCTTAAGGTTTCAGGATCTTATATCAATCATTTTTTCTTATAACAATGTTACTTTTTCTTCAATGATATTTTATGGTATCAATGGTGCTTTGCAAACAATATGGGGCATCCAGCTAAGGGGGCCCCAGCACACAAAGGACAACAACTGTTGGAGCAAGTCCAAAGGAGGCCACAAAGATGATTAGAAGGATGAAGCACTTCTTCTATAAGGAACTAAGGCCAAGGGAATTGGGTTTGTTCAGCCTGAAAAAGAGAAGATTTCTGGGTGACCTTATTGTGGCCTTCCAGTACCTAAAAGGAGCCTACAAGCAAGATGGAGAGGGACTATTTTCATAAGCTTTAAGCTGGAACAGAGTTGGTTTGGAATAGGTATTAGGAAGAAATGCTTTACTATGAGTGTGATGAGGCACTGGCACAGGCTGCTCAGAGAAGCTGTGGATGCCCCATCCCTGGAACTGTTTATGGCCAGGTTGGATGGAGCTTTGAGCAATCTGGCCTAGTGAAAGGTGTCCCTGTTGACAGCAGGGGGGTGGAAACAAGATGATCTTTAAGGTCCCTTCCAATCCAATCCATTCTATGACTCTATGAAGACAGCTCTGGCTATTGCAGTCTGTTATCCTTAGTTTGTCTTAAATGCTTTATTAGAAATCATTTTATTCCGCTCTTGGTAATCACAGTAAAAATATCCACCATATTTCCAGACTCAGGTCAAGGTCTGGATGACGACTTCACTAGATTCAGTGCCAAAACTTCCAATGTTATAACAGGAACCAAATGGATCCAAATTTTAAGAAATAATATCATGGAAGATTAAGTCAGTACTAGGACAGACTAAAATGTCACTGCCTTATGACTGGTTTTAATTTCCTTTAACCAAGTATGGCTAATTAATTAATTTCAAATATGCTAGTATTTTGTTTGTAAAAGCTGTAACAAATACAAACACTGGAGGTTTTGCATTATCATAAGCCATTTTCAAGCAAAATAGTCTTGATAGAAATATACTGACCAACATCACTGTATATCTTTAAACACTTAAACAGAGAAAAAGTCACATCAACATTTTAAAAATATTCAGGAAAAGAAAATAAAACTGATTCCTCAAAGACATTAAGACTTTTCTGTATCAAATCATAACATTACAGTGTTTGGTAAAAAAGTCAAAAAATGTGTGTAGTGTCTAGATTTGTATTTTTTGTTGATAAAAATATGGAGCCTAAGTGAATAATAATACAGTCCTGATGTTTCAATGGAAACCATACATTTACTAGAAGACTATCTTACCTGCACGTCACCTTGAATCTGTAAGACGAAAGCTATGAAACAAGCATCACCAGAAATTTTCATGCTTTATTTTATATGTACACACTGGATCAATGGGTTGGGGTCAGTTTTATAAGGTTCAACGAGGCCAGGTCCTGGGTCCTGCACTTGGGTCACAACAACCCCATGCAGTCCTGCAGGCTGGGGAACAGAGGCTGGAAAGCTGCCCGTGGAAAAGGATCTGGGGGTGCTGGTGACAATGACTGAACATGAGCCAGTTTGTGGCCAGGTGGCCAAGAAGGTCAATGGCATCCTGGCCTGGATCAGAAACAGTGTGGCCAGCAGGACCAGGACAGTGATTGTCCCCTGTACTCAGCACTGGTGAGGCTGCACCTCGAATCCTGTGTCCAGTTCTGGGCCTCCCACTACAAGAAGGACACTGAGGTGCTGGAGTGTGTCCAGGGAAAGGCAACAGAGCTGGGGAAGGATCTGGAGCATAAGTCTGATGAGGAGCAGCTGTACACTGTAACAATTCAATCAGTCTATGATTTTTCACTTTTCCTATTTAGGCAGAAGCACAAGACAGAAATGGATGTGGGAGAGGTGGGAAGCAGCTCTGGTGTCCTCCAATGCTAGCTCCAAAGCAGATTTTCTCGCATGTCAAGTCACTTAAATTCTGTTAAGTGCCAACTAACTTCCCTCTCAAGTAAAATGTGTGGTGAAACTCAATTTGTATTTCTGCAAAATGGACAGAATGTAGCTATCGATTTAAGAAAAATTATAGAGGAAGCAAACCCAATCCAAAAATGTAATGTTTCCTAAAAAATGTCACTGATTACTTTAATCTCTGCTACTTAGAGCCTCTGCAAAGGAAGAGTGGCAGCAGCAGCCCCTGAAGGGATGGTAGACTCTTGGACCTTACTCCTTACCCTCAGAACTCCTCAGCAGAGCTGAAGATCCTGGAAGTAGCCTCACTGGTAGCCTAAGTGATCACTGAAGTATTTAGTGATACAACTGAGTAAACTCCCATGGCAGTAATATTTCCTATATATTAATATTTCAGCTGCAAGTTGCATTGGGAAAATGGTTCGGTTTTTGAAGGCAGACAAAGCCTTCTAAATGTTAAGGATTTTTGTAAAGGTAATCCATCATCTTCTGCAGTGTGTCCAATTAGTATTTAACTGGCATGTCCATTTATTTTAAAATGCAGATTATTGCAGTATCTTTAGGTCTCAACTGCCAGTGGTATTTCCCAATACTTTCTATGGCTTTCCAAGATTGTATCAAGTTTTACTGAATGATAGCTCTGGCTCTATAATAATATTTGGGCTGATTTAAAACAGACCTGCAGAAACAACATTGTCTCTTCTGGCTTAAAGCAATTTTTGGAAGTTGAATGGCTGATCTTTGTTTTACTGTTGCATATTCTCAGACTTCTTGAGTTACTGGAATCCCAATGCATGGGACTTGGCCAGGTTCACATATGCAATGGATAAATATGCATGCTGCATCATGGCATGGGCATTCAGGGCCCTGTGGGGAACACCCCTGTGTTCAGAGGACCAGACTTTCAGAGCAGCCAGTCACCCACACCAGGGCTGCAATGGTGTAAATGCAGATGGTACAGGCACAATGTGAAAGCAATCTGGATGCCAAAGAGTGAATTTCTTGTGCAAGACAAGAGCTGACAAGTCAGGATTCTCAATGTGTTTGTTTTATCATATGCCCTTGGCGGTACGATTAACCAGCAAAGCGTATGGGCTGAGAACAGCTCCCTTTGTGCCCTCCTTTGCAGGGCATCCACATGGCTTATTAGTTTCATCATTCTCAGTGGAGAGGATTCGATGCAAGAAGTCCACCCAGGCCAGATGAGAAGAAAAATGCAGAGGGGAGGGCAATACACAGAAGAGCACAGTCCCATCCTAAAACTGCAGGAGAAGACCCATGAGGAACAGGAAATGGTAATAAAGAACCAACTGCCCTGGGGGTAGAAAGCTCTCTCCATAGTAATTGCCTGACCAGTGCTCCTGAGGGCTGAATCTCTGGAAATTTCAGAACTGGCTCCCTCAGGGAGGAAGAAATATGGAGCCATTTGCTGTGTCCTCCAATCCTGGTGAAAGAGGTTTGCACAGTTCTGATCCCTTTGCTACACTGACTGCTGTCAACTCACTCAGTTTTCTTCTCTCCACCCTGATTTCCCATTCAGCACTGCATCCAGCAAGGAAAAATGAAATGCAGTGCTGCTTTGTGCATTTTAGTCATCATTAATCCTGCCCCAAAAATGCTCATATTGTGCACTGCTCTACTGAAATTAGACAACAAGCAAGAGCACCTACTCGGCAGCCCTGACTGAATATGTCAAACCATATATTATTATCTCAGGAATTCTCTTAAGGAGAATGGTTTACAAAAACACAATGATTTAATGTTACATTTATAAAAACACATTTCAAAAAGCTGTGAGTGCTCAGCTCATAGCTGCAGCTGTTAAGGGCTTTGTAACATGTTTACTTTGTAAACATGCAAAATATTTCTGTTGGTTGCCACACATCAGTAACTATAATAGATGATAAACTACAGTTAAAAGAGCCTCAAAGAACCTTTTATTGCTCATTTCCTCATTGCTCTCCAAGGAGCTTCACAAGAGATAACCATCCCTTTTCATCCCTTAGACTTCAAGAAATGACACAGCCCAGAATAAATTCCTACCATTTTGTTGGTCAGGATGTGGTGATCTAAAAACCACAGAACTAATAATAGTTAAATAAAGCAACACTCAAATGAAAAAAAACCCCTCCCTTAACTGATTTCAAATATTTAAATATTACAGCAATAAACATTTATTGTTGAGTGTTTCAATTTCCCGCCATTTGAAACAGCAGGTCATGGAAGCAGAAAAGGCACCTCTGTCTTTCTGTGGGTTTTCCATGGTGCATACAGAAAGTTTAACCAAATCCAGGTGTCCCCATAAAAAGATAACTTCAAGTTTGGGCATACATTTGAACAAAAAGGATCTGGGAACCTGTAGCTTGAAGAAGTTAGTGAAGATTCATCATGCCATTTATCATTGGACTGAAGATGGCAAGAAGAGGCAAGAACAATTTGTTTTACCGTAACATTTACAGGTCAAAATCAGGATTGTGCTGTACTTGGAACTGCACAATCCTTCCTCCCCCTCACTGGTAATTGCTCTTTCCTCCACAGCAATCTTTGGCTGCCTGCCGCTCCTCAGTCTTGCCAAGCTGCCCTGCAGATGCACATCCACACCCCTTGATTTTCCTGCTGGGACAGCTGCCTGCTGGCCAAACCAAAGCCCCTTCCCTCCCAGGGGGCTGCCTGCACCAGGGCTGGACAGCTGAGCTCGTGTTGATCAGGAGCTGAGATGAGGATGACTGTGGGATCCTTCTGAGGGATGTCAGGGACTGGCTGCAGGCATGGGTGTGGAATTGCGCAACTACCTTAAAGCCAATCATTAAATAAAAACATTGCATACCTGTCACAAATTCTTTGTTAGTTCTGCCTCAGGATGACCTTAATATTTATAAATGCTACAGGAATGTTCTTAGAGGACAGGCAGCTAGCCTAGATCCTTGGATATTCAGATGTTGTTTGCACTGTAGGCTTTAGTTAACTCTCCCTGAGGAGCCAAGCCTTGCTTGCTGGACTTTTTTGAACGTAATATATTGAAAAATCCTTTAATACTGTTCTTTTTTTTCTAGGCACACTTTTTAGAAGGGTGTTGTGAAAGTTTATGAAGAGCTGGAAATTCCTACTGCAGACTTGGACTTAAGTGATCATTGCTGTTTGGGACAGCCCTAAAATGACATTTAAATTTATAGACACAGTGAGTCCAACTGTTCATCTCTGATACATAGCAAGTAACAGCCATGCACAGTCAACAGATAATATATCTCAAAACACTAGGATAAGACCATGATTAGATGGCTACCTTAATTTGAGATAATTTTTTTTAAAAACCCATCCAGATGAAGAGGAATACAAGTGGCTGGAGATGAAGAGGCAGCGTGGCTGGGGATGGTGGGGGGACTGCCCTTTCCACAGCAGTAAGTGTGTGTGCCCCACTCCAGCAGCTGGGGGGCTGAGGTGCTAATTCTCGAAAGATTTATCATTTACATTTCAGTGCCAGCATCAGTGTCTGGAATCCACTCTGCTTTTTTTGTTTGTTTGTTTGATTGACTGTGAGATTTCAGTGGTTTTTTGGTGGTTTCGTTTGTTTGCTAGCTACTCTTAAAGAAAGTACAAATGCTACTAAAATTGCAGATCAAATAGGTATCAAAGCAATCAATGTTACCAAATACAATGTAGGCTTGAAATTCTCTAATTCAAAGCTAAATTATGCAATGACACAGTAAAGATAATGGCAAAAATACTGTTTTTCAGCAGTGCTGATACTTTACCCCATTATCTAGGCAGCAATGGGAATATTCAGAGTCTAAAACTGCAAAGCACAAAGTCTATGCCAGTACAAGTTTTCTCCTTCAACAGCAACAAGGTCTGAAACAAGAAGGTTTCCTGGGCTGTTTGGTACTGATAGCAGCTCAGGCATCAGCAATTAACAGCATAAAGAGATGTTGAAAACACTGCCACCAATTAATTTCCACTGAAGGTGTGAATATTACTGTACACATGGCAACTATATGAAGGAAAATAGTAAAAAATGCTGGAGACAGTGTTCAAACGAAGTGTATTTTGACTGTTTTACAGAGTAGAATTCATACCAGAATTGACAATATAACTATTTCAAAAAGAAAAGTATATCCCAATAGTAATATTTTTGCTTTTCTTCTTGCTAATGAGAACTAAAATTAAATCCATTACAGAGACAGCTTGCTTACACTTCTGTTATACAGATACCCTCAATAATTATAAATAAATGCTTTCTTCATGTCCTACTAATCCAGCAGGGACAAGGATCAGCTTGAGGAAGAGGTTTGAGTAGCTCAAACTTATAATTGTTTCCTTACAGTATTCTGAAATTCACTGTGATCTTCCAGAGGAAAGTCCTCCACATGTGGTTAGCAAACCCATCTGTTTTCTATGTGCATGAAAGACCCACAAGATCCTGATTTCTATTAAAAATCAGGCCATGCTGTCAGTAAGAACCCTTCCTTACGGGCACCCATGAAATCAGGGCTGAAGGGTTAACATTTTGCAATTGCCAATGCCCTGCAGATGTCATCAGCAGGATACCCAACAAATCAAACTTTTCACACTTTGGATACTTTTGAAAGCTCTGGGCCAGTTCCAAAATTGAGAACTTACTGGTTGATTCCTGTGGTATGGCCACAGCTCTCACCTGGGAAGGTTACTAAACTCCTAAAACTGAGAAGGAAAAAGCAAAGCAAAAAAAAAGAGAAGAAAATACAGCCTTTACCAGTGCTTGTTTCAAGAGTCAATACAGCTGCTTTGGCTTTTCTTGTCTTGCTGACAGATTTCAGCAAAATTTGGGCAAGGCTTAGGTGCTACAAGAACATAACATCTGAAACACAACTTTCCAGCTTTCTGCAGGGAAGAAGGGACATCCAAGCTTCCAACATTTCAAAAGAAGAGGTATCTTTCCAATGGGATTCTTTCCCCCTTGCACACCCCTTGCTCATCTGCAGATGCTGGGAACCATTCCTCCCACTCCTGCCTCTCAAGCACCACTGCCCTCCAAGCAAACAGATGGAAATCAAGGTGTCATTTTTTAAAAATCTAATTTAAATATGAAATTTGAAGGAGCTGAGAAATGAGTGAAAGTAAACACTTCCATTTAAGGTTGTTACTTTGTCACAAAGGAACACAAAACTCCACCATTTCTACTTTCATTGCTGTTACCAACTAGAAAGGAGCTATTTACAAGTGGATAACCACAAAGGTTTGCCTTGCCAGTTGTTAGATCTCTTGAATAAATCTTCCTAATTACCACATCACCTTCTACCTCACATACCACATCATGGGTTTGTATACAAGACCGTTAGTGACAACACCCATAGTGACAATGAGGTTTCCCTTTAGGGTGTAAAAAGATAATTTTAGTTTTAAAAGAAATGTGGAAAAAAGTGTTTGCTTATTAAAAGCTGGATCAGTAATCTGATTAGGGACCTCACAACTCCTCTGCTCACAGAAAGGGATACACTCAACCTGAATTGCCAAGGAGTCTGTGGATCCAGATATGAAACCCCTTTCAAAGGGGAGGAAGGTTCATAGCAGGACTTGGTGCCTGCAGTCCCAAGAGGTGCTCCTGTCCCTTTGTGCTACCTCTGGGAGCACCACACCAAAGCCAGGCACCGCTCCCTTTTCATCCTTTTCATCCCATGCCAGCAAAAATAAATAAATGAAAGGACTTGTCTCCAGGCAAAGTAAGTTCCTTGATGTGCCTGACATGGATGGAGGAAGGAGGCAACAGATACATATCTGCTTGGAGGCAAAGGGAAAGAGGGAGATGAAAAGGAGGTGAAGATAGGATCAACCTTCCTGGCAGAGCTTACACTTAGACCAGTAAACTGCAGCCTTAAGTTTTCAGATAACTTAAAGTCCCAGTGAAATCAATAGCAAGATGGATGTTATGGTACCAAGAACAAGTGCAGAGAAATCCGAGGCAGGAGAACAAAAGTGGAGGAGAGAGAACGCAGAGCTCAGCTTCTTCTACACACTTACACATGCAGCCTGCATTTATGCTAATACAGGATTTCTCTATTTTAATAGGTCACCTATAGCCACAAAGCAAAGGAATCTCCATGCTCAGCAAAGAGCCTAGGCTACAGAGATGCTGAATGTGGTACCACAGGAGACTCTAAGACCTAAGACTAACTTCTATATAAAAGCAAATACAGGCATCGCTGATTTTTTTGCTCTCATTCTGCTAAGCTTTACACTGTCACAATGAGGAAAAGAGATGAAAATCAGAGGTCTTAAAAGTTATGTTTCCAGTTAGATTTTTATCTTTGGATTTGTTTTTTTTTTTTAAAGAGTTCATGCAATCTTGACAGGATTAGTAAAGTAAAACTGGAACCTCACAATTCACAACCAACTGCATGTTGCCGGAAGGTTAAAAAATCATACCATGGCCTTTACTCCATAACTGAGGTTACTGGATGGAACAGAATAAATTGCAGATGTGTGTTCAGTTCTGTAAATATCTCTAGTGAAAGTGTAATTGGATGTTGAGTGGGTGGTGTGGGAGTAGGCAAGTATCCAGGCTTTGCATAAAAAAAGATTTTGTCTCTCAAGAGATGTGTTTCTTGTTCATTCTTTACACTAGTCTGAAACTGGCCCACTGTTCCATCAGGGGGCTAGAAACTGGGTACCAGCAGAGCACAGTACAACTCATAGCAGAGAAAATGAACTCCATTTACAGAATTAAAATGTGTGTTTGTAATTCTTGTGCTCCATCTTGGTCTGTGACTGCAGAATGGTGTGGATCGTTTGCGTGGGCAAGGCTTCATTACACACTTTCATTATATACATATTATATACTTCTTTCATTTTTAAAAAAGAGGCTGAATATTTTATAGTATTCCAAACAAACTGGTCTCCAACAGAAAAAAAAAACCAATGGGAATTAAACAACATAATCTATAAACTGCATAATACAAAGAAAAATAATAAAGTAATATCTACTTTATAACATAATACAGTAGGTCACATAATATAAAAAGTCACAGATTCTCAAGGGCTTCATCATTGGTTCAGATAGTCTCTCCCTCCATTCCTCCCTCCCAAATGATGGGAATCTGTGGGAATTCAAGTCCTTTTTTATTCACCAGGAAGAGAATTAAACCACTGCTGAGCAAACTCCACAAACAGAGTGGACAAATTAGAGGAGGAAGAACTGACCTAAGAGCCCATGAGAACAACCTTTGCTTTGGAGGGCAACTCTTTTGGGCTACACAAGTCTCAGCTCTGCAAGCAGTGGAGTTTCACTGACAGATTGACTGACTGGTCAGGCAAACACCAACACAGAGAACAGGAATTATTCACAAACATAAATTAATGCTATCTGTACATATCTGCAGAGTAATTACATAAGAACCTAACACCCTGAAACACAAACCATCCACAAATACGGAATAAGGGAATATAGGTCAATGCCTTCCATGGCCCTAATTGGGAATTGGTGTGTAAAATCACTGACTTAATGTGAGTCGCAGTGAGAAATACCCACAGGTAAAGCTGAGCCAGGCTGGGCCACATCAGGAAAGCAAAACAGTGACTGCATGTCTAACTTTATAAGCATTTTTATCGTATAGTGCAATTTGATACCTACCACAAAACAGTTCTGAAAATATTAAACAACTCGAATGGCTAAAGATGGCTCTGGGTAAAATACTGCATCAGTGTCAGAAGAACACAGTCTGAGCTCAGAAATAATGCCTTTTAATGCTTGAGTAGACCTTTTGGTGACTTTTTTTCTGGTGTATCTGTAACTAAACTATATTTGCTAAAACCAAACCGCACATAATGAATAAAGAACTTTAAAACTACATATCGGTTTACCTACATGGTCAAATATAATTAAGCTGAACTGCAGTTCATTTAAGTCCCATATTGGTTAAAAACAGTCACTAAGTGCAAGCAAGGGAATTACAGAGGCAGACAGACTCAGGCAAGGCACCCTCAGCACCCTCCATATCCAGTGTGTCATGAGCAGGAACAGTCTGCACTGTTTGAGACAAACAGCTGCTCTCTGTTTGCACAGACAAAAGTGCAATTGTTTTTCCATGTGTTTGGCTAGCTAAACAGAGCCTTGGCTTTAATGCAACATGCTTCCCGAATCATTCGCTTATACCATGAAAGGAAGCTACTTTGTGTCTTGAGCAGCAACAAGAAAAGAGACGAAGAGACCGAGAAGTGCAGGCAAGAGTCTGCAGAGCAGCAGCTGGGGAGCAGCAGCATCCTTGGAGTGCTCACGGCAGAGAGCTGAGATATCCATGGGCTTGTAAAACCAACAGCACCTGAGGAACTCTCCAAGGCATCATGTGAAATGAGTATTGCAACTAAAACAAGTAATACAAAATGCTTTTCATCCACAGTTGAGAGTAAAAGTAGATCAAAATGACAGCTTTTTGCTGTAGTGGCCTCTAATTCTGTGTCTTTTTTACAAAGATACCTTTTCAAGATTTCAGGCATTCTGCAGATGACAGTACTCTCTTTAGAGAGCCTGGACTACCTGGGCATGACCTGCACTAGTCTGTGGCAGCTTGAGCATGGGTGAGATCCCAGCTGTTCCGTCAGGCGCTAGATCTTGCCATTCAATGGCCTATAGACCACACAGGAACTTGGAAGCTGTATCAAAACACAAGCACAGCCCTGCTTTACAGTGCTGCTGTCTCTCTTTCTGAATGGTTGCAGCTGCGAGACTCTAGAAAAAATCAAGAAAACACTTTCATAAATATAGGCTGTTCAGATATATGGGTAATCCTGTAATAAAACACCGCTTACTCAAAAAGAATTTTTAGAACTATCATTTATTAAAATATTGTGACTAAATTTAGAAAATCCAGTGATCTCCAACAATTAAGCTGCAGAATTTTTTTTTTTTGCATTTGTATTTCCTATTGATGAGAAGGAGCCAACATATAGACCTAAGTACAGTGGGCCACTTGTCGCCCAACAGCATTTTAGGTGACTGGCCTACAAACCAGCTGAATTCTCATGTTACCTACACTGCTGTGAATGCAGAAAAAAGAGCTCTGAGATATTATGAAACTTGCTGTACTCACATAAGGTTTCAGTTGTTGTAAAGAGAAAAAAAAGTTATTTTATTGCCCAGTAAAACTCTCTCTGTTAAAAGTCTTTAGGAAAAATCACACAGAGGTATTGGAAACCTAATACTGTTCTGCAGGCCAAAATCTGGGTCTGGGATAAGCAAGTAAAACCTTGTTAAACCTGTGTCCTGTAAGTTTGGTGGGGTGGAGGGAGTGGGAGGAAGATGTTAAAGATGAAATTTAGACTCAAGAAGTTGAACTAATTATTTTTAGAATTCACCTGGGAATTCCCACTGTCATAATTCCTTTCTCTATAGTGAGTAACATGGATCTTGCTGCTCAAAACCAGGTCTGAAAATCAGAAAAATAATTTTTCTGTTTTCTTTTGTGTGTGCAGTTTGCAGTTCACATCCTGCTGGCGTGATGTTTGCGTCACTGTTCCCAACTGCATGGGAGGGGGTCCTTCCCTTCATACCTCAGCATGTGACTTTTCACATGCCAAGTTTTGATTTCTTTATCATACAACAGTTCTGCATAGTCACAGCACACACCTGGTCTCTAGTACAAGATAAAGGTGGCTGATTTTTTAAAGTCAATTTTATGTCTACTGGCTCAGAAGAACAGAGGCTCATGATCCACTGAAGCAAGCACAGTCCCAGACCCAAGTACCTAGTGGTGGCTGTGCACTCTGAGGCTTGTGCACAAGGCTGGGGTTCACTTAACCTTCCAAAACAGCTTCAGAAGTTCTGCAGCCTCAGAAAAGATTTCTTCAAAACAAACTTACACAGCTCTGTGGGCAAAGAAGCAAGGCAAACCAAGGACACAAAGCAGAAAAATATGGAGATCCACCAAAAAAAGTAGGAATGTTAAATGAAATTCTGGCATGTCAGAAGATAAAAGGAGCTTTATAGTGGCTTTAAAAGAACTAAAATTTCACAATTAGGAGTCTAATGATTTATTAGTGAAAAATGGAGAAAAACAAGAGAATTTTTGTAAAGATCAGCAGAGACTGGTACATGGTAGCATTGGAAATAGAAAGTATGCGTCTGCAGAGTACTTACAGCCTGGGCAGGGGTGGCAGGGTGGGATGTCACAAAGAAAGTATCTGGAGTTAATACAAACACAAATTTCAGGAGGAAGAGAAGGATGGCTTAGAAAGAGGAGAGCTGTACAAACTGATGTTTGAAACCTGGGGAGCTGTAACTTTGCTCATAGGAGTCACTGGGCTCAGTCTGCAAATTCTCTACTCTGAGACTGGAAAACCTGGACCTTATGCTGTGAACCACAGCTACCACAAGGAAACAAAGAAACTTAAGCAAGCTTACCTGTACAGGGGCCAAAATGTATCTAGTCATCAAAAGTTTTGGTTATGTTTGAGAACATGTCAGATTTTCTGTCATTTTCCATCTCAAACGACTTAACAAGAATTCTGGTGGGAAATGGCCAGTGTTGCACAGAGGGTTTGTGACAGGAAAAAGAGGAGAATCCAAATCCAAACTGTGACTTCCTTGTGGCCAACATGGGACAGGCTCACCAGCAGCCCAGTGGAACAGTGTCTCTAAGAGTCTCCTGGCACAGAGGTTCAACAATAACAGGGCTTAACACAGAGGAGAAACAAAATGGACAGAGTAGCTTTGTGCACTAAAGGGGCAGAAGAGGGATATCCAATCCTGCACTGGGATTCCCAATGCTGAGGAAAAAAACTTTAATTATTTCAATCAACCTAAAGACACTGTGCTAATGCAAAGGATGGTCAAAGTCATAAAGACTCTGTTGTTGCCATTGCAGTAGCCTGTAATGAAAGCAAAGGAGAAATTTGCCAAACCTTGTCTCCTTCTGGCAACTAAACAAAGTTCTGGCAGTGACACACAATGCAGCTCTCAAAACCACGCTTTTCTTTAGTTAGAGAAGCCTCTACTTTGGTGAGAGGGCTGAATTCACAAAACTCCCAGGCAAGAGGAGATGGGTGCAAGACAGTTTTCTGCCCAGTCCTCACAGAACCGTGTTACTGTGATAATTTTAATGCATTAATCCCAGTATAGTAAGAGTAACATAGTTTTAGGGTTGGTCCAACCTATGTAGAAGTGGTAAAAATATTCACTCTAAAAATTTGGGAACTACTCATTGTGTTTAATTAAATACACACAGGGAAAGCGGAAACCTTGGGACAGTTAGGGAGGCATCACCACAGGTCACCAGCAAACTACTTGAGCAAATGATGACCACAGACAAAGAAAAGGCAGACACAGTGCAGGAACACCCAGGCACAGATTCATTCACTGATCAGGAAAGCACGGTGAGTACAATATATGTTAAAAAGTTGTCAAGCACAACCAGCCAAGATGGCAGACCTGACTATTTTCACATTCACAAGTATTTATCTCTTCCAGCTTCTGTTGAAGCATTATGCTACTGATTAGCACAGCCTTACTAATTCTTTCTTCTGAGTATTTTAGAAAGATTTCCACTAAGGATTAAATAAATAATAATGAAAAAGTCATCCAAACTGTTCACCAAACTGTTCAACATTATGTTCACCATTGCTATGCTCTTAATATGTCCTAACGTCCTGGTCCTGCACCTGGGGAGGAACAGACCCATGCACCAGTACAGAGTGGGACCAACCTGCTGGAAAGCAGCTCTGCAGGGAAGGACCTGGGGGTCCTGGTGGACAACGAACTATCCATGAGCCAGCAGTGCCCTTGTGGCCAAGAAGGCCAATGGTATCCTGGGGTGCATTAGGAAAAGCATTGCCAGCAGATCAAGGGAAGTGATGCTGCCCTAGTGAGGCACATCTGGAGTGCTGTGTCCAGTTCTGGGCTCCTCAGTACAAGAGACATGGAAAAAATGCAGTGGGTCTAGTGGAGTGCTACAAAGTCAGTCAAGGGTCTGAGGAATCTCTCTCACAATGAAAGGCTGAGGGAGCTGGGCCTGTTAACCCTCAAGAAGAGATGACTGAAAGAGAACCTCATTAATGTCTATCTGAACAGAGGGTACCAAGAGGACAGGCCAGGCTCTTGGCAGTGGTTCCACGCAATAGGACAAGAGGCAATGTCCAAAAGCTGAAGCACAGGAAGCTCTACTTGAACACAGGGAAGGACTCCTTTACTGCACAGTGATCGTGCACTGGAACAGATTGACCAGGGAGGCTGTGGAATCCCCCTTACAGGATGGGCCTGGTCCTGTGCAGTGAGCTCTAGGATGACCCTGCTCGAGCTGGGAGGCTGGACCAGATGACCCCCTGTGGTCCCTTCCAACATGACCCATTCTTCGATTCTGTAATGTAACAACCACTCTTCTCAAGCATGATCTCAGTGATGTTTGGGGCTAATGCTACCCTACTTGGTTCACTCTCCAATCTCCATGATGGACAATTGCAGATAAAATCTGAGGTCCTGGTTACTGCTGCATAAAGTGAAAGACAGAGTGAAAAAAATCTTTGAATTGTCTTTAGTTTTGCAAAACCAGGGTGATTTTATGGTAAAAAATTAGATGTTCTTAAAATCAGATTTTTCTAAAGTCACAGATGCTTGAATACAGCTTCCACATTTCTGTGGAGGAGAACGAACCTTTATATTATAGTTTATAATTAAATACTATCAGAAATTGAAGCACTTACAGAGATGTGTTTGAAACTTATATATACATTTATATTCAAGCCCTACAGCAGTGGCATTCATTGTGGGTAGTACAACGCATGTTTAGCTCTGCTGCTTCTCTATTTATGGACAAGCTATGAAAGCGTTTGTCAGCAACTTTTTCTGAGTGCTCACATTACCAAATACATCCATTCTCAACTCACTTTTAATGTAATTATTGAATTCAGCAGCAAGCTATAACAGAGCTAAAGGAAAATCCCAACCTGCCTCAGTGTTTTCATGCTGCAATTGAAAACAGATGGCAACTTGTGTAATTTATGCTTTTCTACAATTAGTAACATGTTGGTATAAGATACAAATTCTAAGACTGATTTGCATCTGCTTGAACAACACCATATGCTAGTGCACAGCATAAATATTTATCCAAGCCTACTCCATCTTCTCATTTAAAGCTCAATTCCATGAAAAAATGAAAGTACCCTTCAGATACCTTCAATTAGCACTGAAGCATCCTCAGAGTGCTTTGAAGGGCTAGAGGCCCAGCATCAAACACTGAGGTATCTTGGTTTTCCTTCATGGAGAGGGGTAAATGGAGGCATGTACCTTGTGCCTTGTTGATACAATATAAATCCCACTTTTCAAGCTCCCACTAGAGTGCCTTTAGGAGTTACAAAGAAGTTTCTCATCTACAATATCGATGCTTCTCTACCTTTCCCACTATCCCGTAAAAGACTGGAAATTGGACTTGGGATACTTTTTCCTGGAGAAAGGGTTTTTTTAAAGGATTTTTAGACTGACTTATCTTGCTTGCCAAACAGTTATGCAATCCTTGTGTTTGAGGTCAGGTTGGCAAGGACCATCAAATGGGTTTTGTGTTTCTCTGCAGTTTGAGGTACGTTAACTTCACGACAATCTCACTGTTCAAATTTCTTCCAGTTGCAGGAATATAAGGCATTGGCAATTCCTCTGACATCACATGGTTTGGGGGTGGTTTTCACTCTGCTGGATACTTATAATGTGTGCCTTTTAGTCTTCCTTGTTACAAGTCTGTAATATCTTGTTATTGTGGCAGTACTTGAATTATTTGGACTAATCAGATAGTACAGATTTACCTCTGATTGCATGAAATGGGCTTGGTGGTCTTGATAAAGTGACCATTGGCTTCTTGACACAGTGGCAACTCAGCTACACTTGAGAGTTGGTTCTTATTCTGCTAATGAAATCATTTGAGAAACTGAAACTGAAATAATCATCTGTGAATGCAGAAGAAAAATGCACAGGCAGAAAATTTATAAAGCTGATCTCCTGCCTGTGCCAGCTTTTAGAGATCAGGAGAGCAGAACTATGCTAAAAGGGTCCTGGCTGCACTTTACAGTCCCCAAGCTGAGCTCCAAACAGAAGGCACTGGTACCAGTGACAGCACATGGTCCTTCAAATTCCCTGCTGCTGAAATGAAGAACTAGGCTTGAAAAGCTTAAACAGCCACTGGCAATTTGTATGATTTGAGGATCTTAGGTGTAACAGCTATAAATACTAATTTGCTAAGAATCAGTTCAAGGAATCAGCTAGCTTTCTTTTAACAGTTTGAGTAGGGCACTGATTTCTCCAGCCAGTAGGAAGAACAGATGATCAGCAAAATGAGTGATTAATTTGTCTCTCACAAGCCTCATACTTAGCTAGGTCTGCTTGGTCCATCACACTCTGTTGCAGTTATGTCATACTAAATAACAATGTGATGCATAATTTAAGTCACTAGATTGAAGACAAGTTGTAATCTTTCAAAAAATACTTGCACCTTAAAAACAGAAATTAACTTACAGAATAAATCACTGAAAAAAGAGAAAATTCGTTTTACTGACAACAGCTGGCAATATGTAGCGGTGTCATCTGCAGAGAACCAGATTTTTCAGCCAGTCAATAACAAATATTAAAGCAACTTGGGAACTTCAAAATCCTGCTGTTCCTGTCTGCACTGCTGACGACAGCAGACAGCTAAACAGAGCTGCAAATAACTTAGAGCACATCACAACACTGACTCCTTTCATAGCCTCGCATCGCCTCCAGCTCCCACTTGTTAATGCACTTACAGCAACCACTCTCCTCACAGCCCTGCCACAGGCAAACACACTTCAGGAAACCAGGTCCAAAAATATTTAATAAAGTTAATTGACTAGATATTTATTGAATTATTTTCTCAGCTTCACACCTGAAACTTCAGATTGTGAGTGGTAATCCTATTTACCAGCCCCAGAAGAGGTATCAAGTCCTAAAGCTTATAGCCTCTCACACATCTTCAGCAGGTCATGCTAGCAGGGATTTTGTCAGAAATAAATTGTCTGAAAATTCCCTCAGAAGAGGATGTCACACATAAGGAGATGGCAAGTGCTGCCCTGCTGAGGTGCAGGTGTGTGACGTGCCCCCTGCACAGCCACTGTGGGCTGTGTCCCCAGCTCGTTGAGTTTTCTACTCAGACTCCCAACTCACAGCACTTTGGAGCAGGCCAAGAGCCCAGACAAGCTTAAACTGAAATCAAGCCACCACTAAGTCCAACAGGTAGGTTGAGACTGCTTTCTGTGATATATGGTAGAATTTTATATACACAAACCAAGGCCCTACAATGAGATTGTAGGCAGCAGTCCTCTCTCAACAGTATGTCCAGCATAATGCAAAGACAGGAAAATAGTGTTCTCCAAAACAGGCAAGTACAAAATCACAAGCTTTGCAAATAAAGACATTCCAAAAACAATTATAGTGGATGCATCTTCTTAGGAGGAAAATCCCTGCTGCTACTGCCAAGAACTTTTGTACAAACTGCAACGCCAAGGCTTGGCTCTTCTTCAAATTCTTGCCCTTTTCATCATAGCCAACTTTCCTTGTTAGTGCTTCTTTGGTGTACCACTCTTTTTGCAGACAAAAGCCTCTTGCACCAGCCCACCAGAAGTTACCGTGCCTGCAGTCTGTTTTCGAAGAGCCCTTCCTGCAGCTTCCACACAGGGGAATGTTTAATTTCAAGGAGCTGTCATCTAAAGCCTGTCATTTGATTTCTTTAAATTTTCCAGATTGAGGAGTTCTGTAAACAGATGGATTAAGTGACATAGATTTTTTTTTTTAAATTTCAAATACTGCACTATGATTTACATATTTATTGCCATGGGAACATCTAACAAAAGCCCTTATTTTCAAAGAAAAACACCATCTCTTCACTTGGCTAAAGGTATTCAGTGTTTCCAAAAACGGGGCAACAATTTTTGTGTCTAAAGAGGAGCTCATCTCATACACAAATTTTTATGTGCAATTCTGCTCTGAAAAATCATTTCACATAAAGATAACAGCTTTGAAAAGAATCAGATCTGTCCTTCTGTAAAATTATGGCAATATATTCCAGTTTTGCAGCACTGTTTGTTTCTCTCAGGACAGTGAACTATTTTGCATTCTTTGATCTTTCATGGTGCAGGTAGACCTCTGCAACCCCATGGGATTACACATACGACACCACAGTGTTGTTTGTACAAGTCAGGTTTCAGAATTGCTCCACTATACTGCTAGCTTCTACATTCAGAGAATAAAAGGTGCTGTAAAATACTAAACTCTCAAGTTCAGGATCTAGAATATACACATGAATTAGTAAATTATTTTAAAATTTAAATTAAATTTTAGGCATTATCATTACTTGAAAATTATACTCTTCATATAAAAATTGTAACTGTATATTATATTTAGGTGTTGTATAAAACATATAAAAAAATTCCAGCTCCCTCTGAACTCAAGTTTCTTTGCCAGCAGGTTGTGTCTGGGTGCTGCATGCACCAACAAGCTCTGCAGCTGCCATTTCCTGTCTCAGGGGTTTTGCCTACCTGCACTAAAAAAAAAGTTTTAAAGACAGTATGTTCTTGAAAGTTCCCTTAAAAAAAGAATCAGCAGCCAGAGAGCAGACACCCCTAAGGAAGGGTTGCTAAGGAGGGTGCCATGGCAGGTCTGGCACCGTGCAGCAAGCAGGATGTGCATCCCTGGAGCTGTGGCCTCCAGCTTGGTGGGTGTGAATAGACAGGTGAGAGACAACTGAGATGAGTGTGATGGGAAAGAGAGATGAAGGCTGGACAAAATTCATGGCAAACTGGAGTACATGTGGAATACACCTGAAACCCTCATCTGTGTTGCTGCCATACAATAAAGCATGGCACAAATGGATAATTTAATTTTATGGCCACTGGAGCAGGTGTTGCAGCTAACTTAATTTTCTTGCTTTTATCTGTACTTAACATAATACTTTGTCTTTACTTTTCTCTTTATACAAAGCAGAGATTAATTCACAGATATATGCAGGATGGGATCCAAGCCCACAGGTAAGCCAAAAGGTTCTGCATTGCAGTGCAAAAGCTAAAAGTGGAATGTGTATTTATTGATTATTAAATCACTTATAAAGCTATTTCAGCTCTTTATGACAGTATAATCTATTGTTCTTTCCAAATTGTCTTGAATCTTAACTGCTTTACACTGAACAATGGGCTATGCTAGCTTCACTTTCACTAGGTATGTCTGACTTTGCCTGTTCTATATAGGCAAAGTCCAGAAGGTGCATACCAGTAGTCACATAAACTGGAAAGTAAAGGGGGAAGCTAAAATTGTGCAGAGTTGAAAAAAGACATGAAAATTAAGAAAAGAAAAAAATATCCATCAAAAAATAAGAACACCACCACCACCAAAACCAGCCAACCACGTGAAGAAAAACCCACCTCAAAAAGGGAAAAGGTCAAGAAAGCAACTTGAAAAGGATAATAGAGTCTCATGTGAAAAAGAGACTTCAAGAATCTCAAGGACAGAAGAAAATAAATAGGAGGGGGTTTAAAGACAACAGAGCTCACTGTGCACAAATGACAGAAACGGAGACAGAGGCACTCAACACTGGAAACAAAAGCACTTGTCCCTCCCCAAATATAGGTAGCCCAAGACCTACACCGAGCAGCACAAATTTCCCTGGGAAATCATCCATCCCATTTTGAGAACCCACCTTCATCCCAGCTGCAGCTGCTGGCCCACTGGGGTCCACAGCCTGGATGTGGCAGGGTTTGCTCCCCCGCACCACAAAGCCCCAGCCCACGGCATCGCCAACGATCTGGAAAGAGGAAAGGACATGATTACCTTCAAGCAGCTCCATGAAATTCAAGGGAGCAACTTCTAAATAGTCCAAGATGTAATTTCAACGTTTCTGTACTTCCAACACATAGTAGAGTACAAGCTGCTATGTCACTCATGAGAAAGGCTCTATCCAAATGTTTCCTCTCAATTTTAATGTTTTTTTGTTGAACTAGGAGGCTGTAAAAGCAATTACTAGGTTCAAGAATGTCTTTAAAGAAAGGCTCTAATAATGTATGTGAGTTAGATTTTCTGTCCCATCATACAGAAGGACCCTGCTAAAAAACTTCTGTTTGGGTAGGTGATCCACTCCTGCAGAGCAAGAGCACCAAGTCTGGATGAGTTTGCACAATATTAATATTATTGGCTTAATGTAATTTTTCACCCCTTTTAAGTATCACACTGGCATAAAGACAGAATAAGCAAGTGCTGAATCACACTTGAAATTTGTGGGAATACTGATAATGGAGTTTGGGATCTTAAAGTATAAATCTCAGCAAATACAAATAAGCTCTAATTATCCCATCAGAAAATGTCTGTTTGGATTGCTCTATGCATATAACGTGCAGAAAATAAAGAAAAATACTGGAAACATACCGTAAAAGTTTTTCTAACATATGGGGCTCCAGGCATCAAGAGCTCATCAGCAGTCACAGGTCTCTTTAATACTGTGGAGATACAGAAATGAATATTCAATAACAACATTCCTCTGAAGTTTCTCCTAATAAATTAGATACAGTGATGGGCTACATCTTTTTGGCCCCACTTCCCATACATGATTTCAATTCTTGCAGACTTGTTTGAAAGCAGTAAGAGAACCAAGGAAAAGCCTGCAGAATAACTCTGAGTATAAATTATGAGATCTTTGGAAAACTGTAGCATTTAGCCAACAGACTTTGTTGTCTGCAATCAAAATCCCCTAAACACTATCACAAAAATCACAAGTGGCTTTTCCTATGTCCAGTGTTGAAACAAGTGACCAATCTTCCTGGCACAGAGCAGCTTTCCTTCACAGCTCACTGTGTGCTTGTTGGGTGCTCTCTGCAATTTCATCTGAGTTGGGTTTAAATCACAGAACTGAATACCAAGAAAATCCTGCTTGGGTGAGGAATTTCTCAAGAGATTTCTGCAACTGTAGGCACGGATCTATAATTCCTATCTTATCCAGGGCCAGACAAGGTAACCTACAGGTGTCTGGAAATTTAAATGAAAGGAAATACCAGTAAGCTTCTGCAGGTCCCCACTGCCTTCTTATGTAATGGCATCATTTTCCTCCAAACAAATTAAATTTGAAGTTCTGCCAGATCAAATCAATACCATCCTGCGTACCAATTTTTATCTGTTCATAAATGCTTCAAAGACAAAGGACAACATAAAGATATATGTTGTTTACCCCATTTCCCTGCTTCACGCTTAATATTACGGCTGTTTTTCTTTGTGATAAATAATTTTGATGATGTCTGTCTTTTCAGTCACAGGTGGGAGACAAAATTTCTCACAGATGGTATTTAAAGACATTCTTGAGTTTCTTAATAACATTGATGGGAGTAGAGAGAATTCTAGCAGACAAACCAATACCTTTTTTTTGTTTTTTTTTTTACTTTCCCATGCATTTTGATGAACTGTCATTTAGCCAGTGCTCTGCTCTTGGCAGAGCATGTCTGGTTCAATGTGAAAAAACTGAACAATTGTGCTCATTTGACAAGTCAGGATCAGGTAAATCATCCATGCAGGGCTCTCTTATGTGCCTCCCTACATTATACCTCCAGGAATTTTTTTTTTGTTTGATTATTGTTTTTCTACATGATTGGTCAAGTCATGACCTGGGTGTTTTTTAAGTGCTTGCCTGCAAGAGAGCTCATCTGACAAATACCTCTGCCTTGTGTTTATTAGCACATAGTTCAGCAACACGCTCTGGGTCTGGATAGCAGGAAGGTATTTGTGAACAAAGTCTCCTTATAGTCAGCAGAGGATTAAGAATTCCTTGTAACATTTACATCTGACAGTCTTATGTTAACCTGTAAGTGTGGATCTGTACTTGTGCTCTGGGAGAAATAACCCTACATTGCCAGTAATTGTATAATTCGTAAAAATCAGTCTGTTTATAAGCCCACTGCTGTCTTCTTTCAAATATGAGTCTGTAAAAGCTATTCACAGTTTGAAAACTAGTCCTAAGGGAAAATTTCTTCTAAAAAATTTATGCAAGAGCAACGTCAGCCTATTCTTTTTCTTCCAGTGTTGTGTAATCAGCTGCATTAAAATAAACTTGTTCTCACTACTCATGGGCTGACACTTCATATAAAATCAGAGCCATAAATGAAGTGAATTGTTGGCATACTTCAGATAACATACACATTTATGGATAGCACATGAATGCTGTTTTATCTGTCCCAGAAAATTTTCCAGGATGTAATTAATGCACTGGAGACAAAGAGCTCCCCATACAAAAGTCACCAGAGCATTTCTGGAAAGTATACCTGAGAGATATTCTGCCAAATAGGGACAAGCCCTTGCATGAAGGGGTGAACATACTGAAAGGGGGTGCTGAACACCCAACAGCAACACACTCTGAGGGTGCAATGGCCACAAGAACTGACAGCATTTCCTCTGCTGGGCAGCAGGCCTGCTGGAGGGGGCTGTGAGCATATGATCCTACTGAGCTCTTCCAATTATTTCAGTTCAGAGCTCCATACTGAATTCCCAGCAGAGCTTAAGCAGAGGGAAGGAAATGTGCTAAAAGGAGAGAGAGGGAAAATATCCTTCCCTTTCTGATGGCCACTCTGCACAGCAGGAATGAAACGCACTTTAGTTCACTCATCTCCAGAGTAAATGGTCAATGTTTTGAACAGCATTCACCTAGTGCTTGAGGCACTCTCTTGTAATCACTTCAAATGCCAGCATCCCTCTGAAAGCAAAGATTACACATATCCACTGAAGCCTTACCCCATTATACAGTACCCACACCACTGGCAGAGACTTGGTGAATTTGAAATAATAAGGAACTCACAGGGCAGCAGGGGCCCTGTTTGATATTCAGGGCTATTTCTGAGGGAAACAGAGAGGCTGAAACAGTATCTGTCTTGGTCTGTTTTTCCCTTCCCAGATGTACAGTAAGAAACAATTTTAAGTGAACTGTGGAAGAATGGGTGTGTTTAACCTTCCGGCGTGGGATAGGAAATCCTTTCAAAAGGAAAATAAGCTTCAACACTACTTTTACCTCCTGAAACAGACCAGTGTAAGACTTAAAACAAATTAAAATGTTCAAATGGTCTCTGACAGGCTGAAACAATGCTGGCTCAGTTTTTTTAGAGCCTTCTATTTTCTGAGAGGTGTTATTCCATAGCAGCTCAAGCAGTCACTGGATAGTTAAACCCTCCTCTGACTTGCACCAAAGGAATGTTTCTAGGAGGAGATTTGAATTGGTTCAGAGCTTGGCAGTGAAGAGGCAAATCTAGGCCTCTGACTGCACGTCGTCCTAAGAGATAAACTGCAGCTCAAACCACAGTTATGGTCGTGACACTGAGATTACTGGAGGCAGACGTCTGGCTTGTGTTCAGCAGGACTTCAGGCTAGATGATGATAATAGTTCCCTCTGGCCCACAAAACCTGTGACACCGTGAATTTTTAATGTATTCTTGGAAACAGAGGCTTAGGTGTGATGATAGGAATTCTTCCCGTGGCCTTCTCCCCACAGAGATGTCTGCACCCTGGCTGCTGTGCATCCTAAGCCACGCTGGTGCTCACCAGATTTGGGGTTGCAGAGCACAGGGGGACTGCTGCTGAGTGTTGGGCTGCTGCTGAAGTAGCCACTGCTGCCACAGCTGCTCATGCTGCTCCTCCGCACTGCTGACACGATCTTTATCTCCTTGGTGGGACTCACTGCAAGCACAGAGAAAACACAGAGAGAAAGGGAGCTGGTACCAGTTATTAAGCCATTTCCCTGTTTCTTTTTAAAAAAAATCCAGCAACAAGCCATGCTTGTTAGCGTGTCCTACACTGCTAGAAGAGTCACTGTATGAGAGTAATGCTGCAACTAACAGGATGGTTGAACTGCTCCCATTGTAGTGTCTTCTAAGAGGCATTTCAATATAAGGAACAATGTTTTCCCAGTTTTTCTTTCCCTTTTTTCAGTTCTTACTAGGTATTACTGTACACAAATGCTGCCTGCAGGGCCCCTTCCCCTCACCTTTAATCTCCTTGAAAATTCCCCACAGAACGTATGACAAATTACTTTGAGTTTGGGGGACTTTAACCATTTCAGTTTGAACATGGACCCCAAATTTTGATCAGCATCTGAAATGCTGTTGATACAGATACACCATAGGGATCTATAGGTTTGGTAAAATGAGTGAATGGACAACCCCTATGAACATGGACATATAATACTCAGCCCTGCATTTTTTCCTAACACTGAAACGCCTTGTCCAAAACCAATTTTTTAATACTTGTGGAGTCACTCTACAAACAGCAGTATAACTAATGAGTCACCTGAGAGAAAGCTGGTGTGTTTCCTGTTGTCATGGTTCTGCTTGCGCAGGCAGAACGGGCTGTCGTGGCTTTCTGGCATCAGGCGAGATTTCTCAGTGAGGAGCTCCATCAATCGCCGCCGCCGCCGGAAATTCATCCTGCACTGGTAGAGCAAGTTGCTGTCCATAAAATGGTGCTTGTTGGACACTAGGAAAAGAAATGGATACAAGGTTTATGCCTGGTAGGCACAGAAAGAAATCCAAGCCTATCCAGGTGCAACTTTTGCACTACAGACCTTGCTGTGAGGATGCAATGCTCAGAGCTCACCTTGTGCAGCCTCAGAAAGAGGAGGAAGGTGGTCAGCTTCACACAGGTGGCTTCAATACACACTCTTTATAGCAGCAATAACAAACTAGGAATTGTGGTGGCAAATGCTGAGAAGAACCTTTTGCATTACTTTGATTGTTGCCCAGTGGAAATAGAAGTGCTTTACCTCTCTGTGACAGGTTGCACAATGATCCAGCTCCGTGCACAATTCCTCCCTACACCTCTTGCTGCTGCTGGTCGATACAGACCAGATCTTGCTCCTTAGGTCAAGTTTGGTGTAAATTCATCAGTCTAGGGCAGCCCTTGGGAGCTCTGCCCAACCACCTTCAGAGCTGCAAGGCAGCAAAGAATCAAGACCTGTGTATTTCCTCTGTCTTGCTCACCACAGACACCGTGTCCCAGACATTTCCTGCAGGCCACTTCCTCCCTTCGCACGGATACACAAGGTTTGGGAACAGGCACCTGGCCAAAAATCAATTCTTACATAATGAACAAAAATCTTAATTGCAACCTGTATTGACACTGAGAGCAAACTCCAGACTGCTGGTGTCAGAGCAGGAGCACCAAGCCTACTCCCTGAGTGCAACATCACTATAACATTTACGCCTTTACTGCCACTGACCTGTGATGATAAATGCAGTAGTTGGATGGAGGTCTGTGCCAGGTCCGGAAAGTGCTTTGACTCCTGCAGGTCCTGATTGCAGGAAAACTCTCTAGAGTACTTTCTGCATCAGTACTGCAGCATCTAATATAGCTGCAGTAGGTGTTTGGCAGCATTTTTCTCAATTTTCACCCAGCTTCTGTGAACTGTGAACTGTGAACTGTTCCCACAGTTGACTTTTTCAACAAAGAATCCAGGTTCTGGATTTTCCTAGTTTATAAATTGTATTTCTTGCAATACTGAATTGTAAGAACTGGTGAGCTATAGATATTTATGTGTAAAGTGTATACCACCACACAGGTATGCACTGAGATTAGTCAAGTCTATGGTTACACGTCTCAAGTCATTCAGCCTCCTGCTGCAGATACAGAACTTCTGCCTTGCTCTTTGCTCTGCCTACCGTACAAGGTCCAAAACACAGCAGAGTCCAAGGCACTACACAAGACCCAGAGCCTGGAGCCCTGCTGGCCTGCTTCCTTTCATCCTCAGGCCCAACACATCCCTTACGCTCTCATCCTTTCTGAACACCTCCCTGTGTCTCAGGTTACTCTTCATGGAACTACAGAACTACACCACACAGGACATCCTTGCAAAATAGGCTGTATTTACACAAAAACTGCCAGTAAGTCATCTGATGTTTGTGAGCTGAAGAAAAAGTCCAGTCCAGTCACCTTCTCCAGGCATCCCTGAAGTCAAGTCACCCAGACAACAAGGAAGATGCCAGTCCTAGATACGATCCTCAGGGCACTGTCCTCTATGTGGATGCAGAAACTGCCTTATGAGGTCAGACCATCTTGCAAAGAAGCATGTCTCTTGCCTGCCTGGGTCTCTGTCAGAGAGATCACTGTCTGTACAAATGGACTTCTACCTTTGGGACACAAGGAATAATCAGCACACAGGAGCTTTCTGAACTGCACATGCTGGTGCCCAAGCTGCCACTCAGGCCATCTGCCCCAGAACCACATGGTGTAGGCTGTAAGGCATCCCTTAGATTGCCTGGTTCTGTCACAGATCTTTGGAAGAGCCAGTGCCACTTGGCTTTTGTCTGCTTCCTTTGGATGCTGAATCTGTTGTGTCCTCAGGGATGCAAAATGGCTTTGTTAAGTCCAATTTAGCATCACGAGTAACTAGTTACTGTGCTCTGACACATTAATTATTGCAGGCACACACTGCTGCTGTGCTCCCCATTTTGCATACATATCATATGCAACACTATTAAACACTTACTAACAATCACTATTTTTGAAGAATGAAAGTAGAGGAGGAGAGATCTGGCAATCTGCCTACATCCCCAAAGGATTTGCTATCAGAGACAGAGTTGGTACGTAGGTGTTTGCAGCTACCAGTTTCATTTTAAGATCACTGACATGGTGAGTAAAAGTAGCAATATCTATCAATGTCTTACCACATCATTAGAATAACCTAATTTAAAGACAAAAACAAAAATTTTGAGGCCATCTCAAACTCAATCTTAAAAAGGCAAGCTCCACTTATTCAGCACTATTGCAGTTCATAATCTTAAATGAAAGAGGGCTCCACAAATGCCTCCTAGGAAATAGAACTGCATTCCCAATGTAAGAAATATCAGAAAGGTTTCTGAGTCAAGTTAAATATTATGAAGCCACCATTTGTAACAAAAATTATTCTGTTGTCTGTGTCATTAACTGAAGTACTCTGAAAGTACTCAGAAATTATGATAATCAGAGATAAACACACAGTTGTGCTGCAGACATTGCCAAGCACTCTGAACTTCAAGAATTATTGACCATTAAACTAGATAATGTAAACATTTTTATGTCATGGTACTGAACATATTTTAAAATAACAGTACTTGTTTTGAATTAAATATTGTAATATTTCTATACTTAAAACAGCGAGGCTTAGGTTTTCCACTGAAGTCATTAATCTCTGCTGTAACTATTTCAGCCCATAGGAGGGTAAATTTTTTTACAATAAATGAGTGCAAGTGGAAAAGCTAAGCCAAATGACTGTGTGTTGGAGAATATTTGTATATTATTTACACAACAAAGGATTTGCAGCCAAAATGCTCAGGACATGTAGCATCAGTATAGACTTTGGCATACTCCTTGGCTTTCATGTTTTAACCACCTCATTTCTAAAGATAGTTCACATATTACATGTTTGTAACATCATGTAATTTCTTACATATTTAAATAGAAGCTAAAAATATAAATAGGAGCAATATAGCTCAGACTGTCTCCTTGTGCATACATTATCAAATAAAATCTCTCACCAAAGTTATGACTGTGCATCATGGGGCTCTTCTCTTTTTAATCATCTGAGTTATTCATGATTTGTGATTAAATGTCCAGACTGTGATTCTGCCTACAGATGAGTGTACCTGGAAAGGTGTGGAAAAAAGAATTTCCAGACCATGGATCAGAATGAAGAGGGTGAGGAAGGGGAGGCAGATGTGGGTGCTGGCTGTCTCTGGAAGCACTCCTTGGGTACAGTGGCTGATTTCAGCAAGAGCCAGGGAAGCTACACATGTCCTTGGTAAACCACAACTCTGTTAATGTTGGATGAGAGCACTCACAGAAGATTTGGTTTGTTCCACTGGTGTACCAGGGTTTGTTGCACTGGCAGCTGCTGGTGAGAGGTACAGGTGCAGTCACGGGTGCTCACTCAAATGCTTTAGCAGCCCACACTTTGCTGCAAGCAGCAGAGAAAAGTGGGAGTGAAAAGCTTTTCCAAACCGATGGCAGAATGCTGAGAGGGTTGCACAGACTTGCCCAGGAGCAGTTTCTTTAAAGGTAATTTAGAAGTTGTTACCTCTGGGTGTTGACTCAGAAGCAGCAGCAGATAAACTTGTGGCAGCTGACAAGGCTCTTGCTCCAGGAACCTCTCATGGAAGCTGCTGCTCTAGAAAGGGATTAACATCACCACTCCTGAATTAGCTCACTGCCCTTCACAGTGCAGCACAGAAAAGCAAACTGGCACCCATTTCAGTTTGTCTTTAACAGTCAAGCCATGGCTGATGAGTGTCAGGACCTGCATTTGTACATTATGAGGGTGATGCAAAGAGCAAGGTGGGGTGACTTCATGTTTCTTGCCCCAGTTCAATTCACAGCTGTTCAGGTAGTAACATGTTCATGTTATAATGTGCACCTTATGCAACAGGAAGAAATGCACTGAAGGGAGAAAAGTAAATATATGGCAACTGGAAACCTCCAAAACCATAAAAGTACACAAGAGCATTTATTGTCCTGGAAGGAAAGGCACCAACACTCAAATATACTCACTGATGTCAAACTTTGGAGACAAGGTCATAACCCACCAGTCTAATCTCTCACATACACAGGCCACAAAATTTCTCCCAGAAACAAAATTCAACAATTATATTTTAATCTTACAAAAAAATTTAGCTTACTCATACTTTAAAACATTTATTGACCACTTTACTCTTCCCTTTAGAAGCTATTCAAGCCTTCAGTCACTTGCCCTGCCAGAAAATAAAGATTCCAACTCAAAGCTGAATTTGTTTAACTTTAGCTGCTAATCCCGGGATTTTGTCACACCTTCATTAGAAAGTTACATATAATCTGGTAAAAAATCTTTGCAAAGAAATCTGTGAAGAGAGAAGCCAACTTTCAAGCATATCTTTTATCAATTGAATAAATACTACCCATTAAATTCTGATCTTTTTTAGCCCTCCTGGAGTCCTCTTCGGAATTCCTTTATCTTTCCTAAGAATCCACTTATCAGAACTGCACACCCACAATTACAACCTCACTCCCCTTTTCTTGCTGAGTGTTGTTCTTTTTGTACATCTCAGGCCCACTGTTACTACTGCACTGTACTGCACAAATAGCACAAAATGGGAATGAATCTTGCCCTGCACATCCTCCTTTCCCTGCACAGCACTGCTCCACAGCAATGAGTGGAGCCTGCATTCTCATTTCCTAGATGCATTGCCTTGTAGTTATACCATTAGCTATACAAAAAAACTCATCTCTTTTGGGGTAATGACCATTTAATTAATAGAGTTCAATTATTTGTTTACTGTCTCATCTATCCCTAGAGCTTGCAAATTTCATTGGCAAGGGTTTTAGATGGTCATTCACCATTTATATTACTGTTAAGATGAGAAAAATCACAATATTTACTTTGGATTTTCTCTGTTTGGGAGCACTTAATGTTGCAGCTTCGGTGCTTCTTGTTCCTGGCTGCTTCACAGTTTCTGTTCAGATACATAAAATATAAATAGTAACATCCATGCAAATCTTCTTTCAGCTTTTGATTCTGACATAAAATCCAGGATCTGCATGGAGCTCAAACAGCCTTTTCTTTTCCACTTTTCCAAGGAGGCTGATGCACAGCAGAGATAGAAATACTAGCTTTACACTGATTTCATAGGACCGAGGAAGCTTTAGGAAGTACAAAAGCCTATTTTAATAAATGGTATGACTCATGCCTGAAAAATCAGGCCATTTTCATAACTGGCTTTTCCCCCAAATCCCTCCCACCACTTCAATTCCCCATGATTTTTAGCGCTGATAATCTGTGTACATCTCCACCACAGTGATTAATGCTTCCTACCAGCTGAAAGCTGCAGTCCCCAGTAGGACACATCCAGCCAGGCACCCCAGCTGCTCTGCACGTCCCCAGAAACATCACTGCCACCAAGCTAGCTCGTGGCTGGAGCCAGGGAACGGCTGTTCCATGTTGAGGGAGCAGTGGGAAGGAGATCAAAGTTCCATGAGGAGCCAGATGAGCAGCTTTTCTCAAGAGAGCAGAGGACACACTGAAGTGTGTGCTTGTTTGTATGACAGTGTGCTTGTGCTAGGGTTAAGAGGAACAGGCTATAAAACATGAGCAGTGTATAGATTTTTCAGCGTGGATATGTCATATCTTTCTCCACTTAAAGACAAAAGCAGCACTGAACTCTTTCCAGCACTGCACAACATATTTCCAAGTCTTTGACTGCACAAGGCAGCAGCCCCAATCTATTCAAAAGTACACTTAATCTTTTTAATGAGGTCGTTTCCTCTATTAAAATGATGTGAAATGTGGTTTGAAGTTGCAGGAGATCATTCTAGACCTTCACTATTATTGGCTGCAATAGTCTGTGCTTCATATAGCAAGTCACACATGACAGTTTTGACCTCTGGAGTGGCAGGATATTACCCCAAAAAAACAATGTCATGCCAAACACAAATGCAGGATGATGAGACATACACTGACAGGCTGCAGGGGCTGGCAGGGGCTGGGGGTTATCTGAAGGAGGGCACAGCTGGAGCTGCTTCCACCTGTACCCAGAGTGTGCCCAGGGAAGGGTCTGGCTCCCTTGTACTTACTCCATGTAATTTTGCTTTCTCACTCTCTTTTCCAAAGCAGAACCAGCGTTTAAAAGGGAAGGAAACAAATCAACACATAAAATACGAGTTCCTTAAAAAAATGCCTCTCTCTATGGATAGCACACAGCCTGCTGAGCCAGGCTCCTCTGTGCCTCAGGCCTTTGGCCAGCCCAGTTTTGGTCCCTTGCCAGACAAACACTGGAAGTGTGTGTCCACTTTGGCTCTCAGAGGGTAGTGGTGAGTCCATGGGCTCAGCAAACACCGACAGCTGCTGAGGCTGCAGAGAGCAGCTGTGCAGAGTTCAGCCAGTCTCACCCCACACTGCCCACCCCACACTGCCCACCTCTGCACCCCACCCACCACTCCTGTGCTGCCCCTCTTCCCTCTGCCTTCACCCACACAAGTGTGGCTGGCACTTTATTCAGCACTGGACAATGCTTTTCCCACTCCTCTCAAAGGCTTCCTGTTTTTCTGCTAATCTGGCACTGCAAATGCACTTTAATTGTGGCACCTATTCAGATTAGTTTCCTTTTACACGTTGATGAATTCCACCTGCTTGGATCTCCCACAAATCCAGGGAGAGAGACTACAGATGTTCAGTGAGCACAGGGCCCTGGATCTTGGGTCTTGGATTCCCTGCAATGCATAAACACAACACTTGCATTTCCACCTTTTATGAATGTTTATATGCTGCACAGTCCATAGATAAGCCCACCTGTGCATGTATTCAACCATCACATTAAACTCTCGGCAGTGCAGCTGTACTAAATTGTATTTTTTTCTTATTTGGATTACAAGGAATTCACTTTGAACAGACAATGGATCTCAGCTTGAACTGCTCTGGTTTCCACTGATCCCCTTGTACAAAACAGCAAGGCAGATTCTGGCTCTGCAATACAAAATCCAGAGAGCTGTTCCAGCTCATCCTACTAAGGGCGAAGTCAGTAAGCATGTCCAGAAATAAATAGGTCCTGGAACTGTAAGAAGGTCCAGGAAAAAAAAAAAAAAAAAAGCTGTACTATTACTACAGCTCTCTGAGCCATAACTAGAGAGGGCTTTCTGAGTTGTTTCAACGAACTGTAGTATATCCATGTAGTCCAAAAAACATCTAGACAATTTTTATAATGTCTTTAAAGCATCAGGATTACAACAGAAAACTGTCAAAAGTTCCTTGGGAACTGAAATTCAGAGTATCTTGTTCTTATTAAGGTGGTATGTTCTGATCAGTGCATTAACATGTTATTTCTGCTACCTTAAAATAGGTATGCAGATATGTGTTTCTATATACATTTTGTCTTTCTAGCCAGTTTGCCATCTATTTGCAGTATATTTTCAAATACACATTATTTACTCTCACATGAAAAGCCAGTGTTGAATCACATGCATTTCAGCAGTCTTTTTGGTTTGTATATGAGGATTTATCATTAATTTAGTAAGTTTACAGAACATAGCCAACTGCTTTTCTTTGCTTCCAAATAAAGTATGGAAAGTACAGTCTGTGGCAAGGGAAGCAGAAGATGAAAAGGCCCATCTGGGTATCTCTTTTTTTTTGTTGTTGCAGCCGTTAAAAACTGAAACCCATTCTCTGTCAGAAAAATAAAATTCAATAGTTAATATGAAAAGAATTTTTCATCTGTTATTTACATAAAGCATAGAGCATGCGGCTCTTTCAAAAACCAAATCAATTCCTGCTGTAGATAAAGACAACTGCAAGAAGAGCACAATGAGAAGCTGACAGACTAAGGAGCTGGAGGTTTATATAATTACATACAAAGTTCTTATTCTTTGACTTCTTGCAAGGGCAAAATCATGAAAAAATATGCAAAGTGCTCTCCAGATTTAGCATAAGCAGCTGAATTACTGGGGGTGAGATTCCTGTCCCTATGCATGGGGACACTGCCAGGGAAGAGCTGCCACACAAACAACTGAGTGCTTCTGCCTACACCAGCACAGGGGCAACAGGATTTATAATAAAGCTGTGTTGCAGGACTTCATAGACTAACTGAAGGTTTGTGTTTTACTGAGATAAATCAAGGCATCATCTGTAAAAATGTGATACTTTATAATTTTTAGCATAATGAAAGCTTGAATATATCCAAGGACTGATGTGGAAAATTGTTTTAAAAATATGTGCTGATTTTGGAGAAGAAAGCCTATGATCAATTAAGTCAAGGATTTATGGTATGCTTCAACGATTCTTGTGAACTGCTATCTGCAGTTAGTATTTCCAAGAAATGGGTTCCAGAGAGAAATCTTAAATGAAGGAAGAGTACATTTCACATACATGGCAAGTTTTCACTTCGTAAGTGAATCATAATCAGCTAACCATAAGCAGTTGAACACCTAAAGTAAATATAGCCCCACATACTTCATTATTCACAGCAATTTTGGAAGAGGAGGAAAGCTTTTCACAAAAGCAAGAGAAGGAATACTTTTTTAGATATTTAATCCACTTCCACAATTATAACAAACTTTCAATTGCATCACGTGTCTTTGATGCTTAAAACTAAATCTACTGATTATCTTCACAAAGGAAATTCTGCTGTATTCTTGCAAAGAATAGGGAAATTTAAATATAGATATAAGACTTTCCTGCAGAGACAGGGACGTAGCACATGTCAACATTTACTGTTCTCACTAAGTCACCACAAAGTGTTTGTTTTCATCTCAGAAAATAATTTGCACAGTGGAGTTCACAGATAGAAGATTAACTCTTGAAAGGAGATAAGCACCTGCTAATGTGCTAAGCCAGCAGAACACCTGTACCTTGAACACACCACGTCTGAGCAAGTGCAATTATCTCAATGAAGCTTTCTAAAGTTGAAAGGTATTTTAAAGGAGGATGGAGGCTGAAGATACAGATATCATCTCTAAGACACCTTACTACATATTGATTATCATAAAAAAATCATAGCACTGACAAAATCATATAATCATTTAGGTCGGAAAAGACCTCTAAGATCATGAAGCCCAACCATTAACCTGACACTGCCAAGTTCACCACTAACCCATGTCCTTAAGTGTCACATCTACACAACTTCTAAATCCTTCTAGGGATGGTGACTCCACCACTTCCCTGGGCAGACTGTTCCAAATCTAGAGAACCCTTTCAGTGAAGAAATTTTTCCTAACACTCAACCTAAACTCACCCTGGTGCAACCTGAGGCCTTTTCTCTTCCCCTGTCACTTGTGACGTGTCAGAAGAGCCCAACCCCACCTGCCTGCAGCCTTTCAGGGAGCTGTAGAGAGTGATAAGGCTCCCCTGAGTCTCATTTTTTCCAGGCTGAACACTCCCACCTCTGCCAGCTGCCCCTCATCTGTGCTCCAGACCCTTCCCCAGCTCTGTTGTCCTTCTCTGGATGTGCTCCAGCCCCTCAATGTCCTTCTTGTAGTGAAGGACCCAGAACTGGACACAGCACTCCCAAGTGTGGCCTCACCAGTGCTGAGTACAGGGGCCAATCCCTGCCCTGGTCCTGCTGGCCACACGGTTTCTGATCCAGGCCAGGATGCAATTGCCCTTCTTGGCCACCTGGCCTCACTGCTGGCACCAGCACCTCCAGCTCCTTTTCCAGTGGGCACTTTCCAGCAGGCACTTTCCAGCCACTCATCTCCAAGCCTGGAGCACTGGATTGGGTTCCTTGCATGGGGTTGTTTTGACCTGAGTGCAGGACCCAGCCTTTGTTGAACCTCACAACACCCACCTTGGACCATCACTCCAGACTGTCCAGATCCCTCTGTGGAGCTCTCCTACCTTCCAGAAGATTAATCTCACAAACAACTTGGTGTCATCCACAAAGTCACCTTTGCTACTCTTGTTGCCTTGATAAAGATCTCCTTAATAAAGATAATTAAGAGCATATAGTAATGAGTCCTGGCACCAACACTGAGCCCTGGGGAATACTCCAGGCCTGGCCATGCAGCCAATTTTTTGCCCTGTGAAGAGTGCACCTATCCACACCATGGTAATACAGCTTCTGCAGAATGCCATGGGAAACAGCATCAAAGGCTTGACTGAAGTCTAGGTAGACCACGTGTTCCAAAGAAGACAGCTGCCAGGCTGTCATCTCTAACAGAGAGTCTTACACCTTTCAATCATTCAGGAAAGCAAAGCCTCACCACACCTATTCTGCTACTGGTCTGAGTCTGGGAATCTGCATCCCAATCCCCTGGAATAGAGTAGGCAGCCATGAAAAATGCTTCATGCTGAACTGTGCTGTGGTCACTGCACACGGAAGGTGCTGGGGGCATGCCAGGGAAGAAACTACACCAAGCACATGGACTTGAAGGTCAGCAGCAGCTTGGGAAACCACAACAAGAGACAGAACGTGACCTAGCATGGGAAGATGAGTTCTGCTGCTCAGGCTCCTGTTTCTCACAGGCTCAGCTGGCAGCACACATGGTACCATGTATGGATTGTACAAGGCAATCCCTGCATGTTTACATTCCACAATATATTGAAAAGTGTCCAGAAATGAGCAATGGTTTGGTTGCTGACATGGAAGAAATGCAAATATTCATCGTGCAAGTTGTAGGTGCTATCATAAGACAGCACTGGTTTCTCTTAACAGTATTTAACTATTTATCACAGATAAAACTATTTATGACTGGAGATTCCAGACTTCAAAAATTTCTGCATGACAGGCAGTTGTTTCTCCATCCCTCAAGCTTTCATACCCCATGAGTCCTTGGAGAACAAAAAGACTCTGCCTGTCATGTCAGCAGTGCTCTGCTGTTGTGGATGCAGCACAGGGTAAGTTCTTCAGCAAGGGCTATAAGCAAGTATGAGCCAAAAATGACTCCATAAAGAGCTCTGTGGATACCCTCTTTTGTCCTTGGACATCTCAGTATCTCCATTTTTCCGACTGAGAAAGGGTTGTGACTATATGTGGATGCTCACACTGTCCATCCTTGCCTTGGCCTGGTCTATCTGGCAGTGAACAAATTCTCCTGCTGCATATGGATTTTGACCACAGTAGCTAAACTGCCCCACCATGCCCATATGAAGAAGAACTAAGAAAGATCCTCTCTGCTGGAAGAAAGTTCAATCTATTAATATTACCAAGCTCTACATACCTCACATACTAGAAATGGGCTTTTCTACAGCTGAGAAACATGTCCTGTGCACCTTCTGTCCCTGCCTTTCTTGTATGTGCATCACCAAACTTGTAATTCTTCCCACAATCTTTATTCCTGTACTCTGGATGGAGGTCATCAGTGCTCACAAATGCCAAGTAACTACCAGGAACTACAATCCCAATACCCACCTTCAAGAAATGCACAATGCATAATTCCCTGCTACCTACAGGAGCTTTACTCCATATCACATGGGGGTACCAATACACAGGAAAGAAAATCTGGGTCCTATTTGTGAAAATGGTGGCTTGTGGGTTATGATTTCACAGAATATTCTGAATTGGAAGGGACCCACAAGAACCACTGAGTCCAACTCTTAAATGAATGGCCCATATGGGAATCAAACCCACAACTTTGCATTATTAGCACCACCAATGGAGCTAATCCCAGTGATTTGTGTGGGCCAGTGAGATTTTGGCAGGAAGCAATTCAGCACTTAAGTACATTTCATCATTTTCATGCTTGGCAGGGGAAATGTGTATAGTTACATATGTCTAAAGAGATCAGGATGATTATTTTAAAACTGAGAATGTGATGCTTTTGCAGCATTTACACAATTCCTCTTAAACCACTGTTTTCCTTTTCAACATTAGCATCGGTGTTTGTTTCCTGTGTGAAACCTGGTTTGTGTCTGACCAATTAAAGTGAAGAAAAATGTGTCAGGAAGCCATTTTGAATACAGTGCCTCAGCTGCAGAATAGAGCTTCTCTGAGCAATTGAAATGGAAGTCAGTATTAGTAAAAAGACATTGCATAATTGGTTGTGGCTGGAAAATTACTATTTGGCATTTGGCAACTTGATGCAACTGTCTATTAGTTTCCATCACATTAGGTGGGGTAATAAATACTTCATGAGAACAATACAGAAAGTTTTATTTTATTCCATATTCTGGATATCAAACAACACTGCTAGAAAAAGATTGTCATTAGGACAGGAAATGTTTTATTCTCCACTCCTGCTCAGTCAAGAGTCTTTCTGCTGGTTCTGCCAAAAAGGATGCCAATTAGTGTCAAGCAACATTTTGGTACTGCTGATGAGAGACAAAACAAAGGAAGCACAGTATGGTGAAATTAATTTATCATACTAAGACACAGAAAAATAGCTTTCTTTTGTTTTTTAATTGGATCTAGAACTCTGTGAGATGGGTGGGAGGGTGTTGGGGAGAGAATACCTCTCCTGCTGTTTTACAGCTTATATCCCTAATTCTGTACTGGAAGTTCTCATTTCCAGCTCCCTTCTTAGAGGAAGTCAGCATTACAAGAACTTTCAAAGTGCAGAAATCATATCCAGCTGCTAAGATGAACCCCAAACCAGCTCTGTGCTAATTCTGCCAGTACTTTCATCAATATTCCTAACACTAGACAAATTGTTGCAGTGAAATGAACGAAATCTTTTTTCACAAAGCAGAAAATGCGCACAAAGCATGTTCATTCATAAAAGATAAATCTCAAGGACACATTCACTTTTACTTTACTTCCAGCATCCCCATCAAGCCCTTGTGAAATCCCCACTCAGTAATGTTTGTATTTAAAACTGGGTGAGGAATATGCACTACCTTGCAGCAAAGACTGGTATGGACAAGTGAGAAGACCACTTCCTCAGCAATCAACTAATTCCCAGAACTCTGACGTCATGAGTTGCAAATCTCTTTCTAAGAGGGGACTTGCATGTGCCCTTGACTACAAGAAAACTATGAGCAGGGCATAAACCTGCAGAATGGTCAGGGCTATCCATAGAGGAGCAGGGCCAATGTCACTCAGGAATGACCCCTGAAACCTGGCTTGACAAGGGCAAAATTATTTCCCTGCAAACGTGCCCTGCTGAGCACTTGCCTTAGCTAATGAAACAATGGTTGATCTGCAAGAAAAGCCACATCCTCCTGACTTTCTTAGCTCTGCAAAGATTCCAGTAGCTAAGAAAACCCAGCTTTGCACCAAATGTTAAGTCCTGACTTTATTTTCTCTGCAAGAATATCTGTGTCAGCATAAATCTCACTTGAATTTTTTTTCTCTTTTTTTGTAAGTGTCCTGGGTTTGGGACAGTAAGGAAAGTTTAGCACATATGTAATACACAGAAAATGTTCAGGTAAAAATAGGAATGAAATCATTGCTGCTGTACAGAGCAGGGGTGACATACCTTTCCTGTCCATCAAGCTCTGAGCAGTTGGCACCCTATAAATCATAGGAAGCACAGAAGTAATTATAGAACTGGAAGCTGATCACTGTAAACATTCAGAAGTAGCTCCTGGTAATTGCAAGTTACCATGAACATGATTAAAACCATGACAGAACTGTGCAGGCCACTTACATGCCCATTTTTCTTTATTCATTAAAACTAAGTTTTCTCATGAAATAACAAGCAATCCAGTCAATCTAGCACCTTGTGTACTTACAGCCTGCTGATATCATCAGTTTGTTCTCTGTCAGAATTAGGTTTGATGCAACACTTGAACCATCAGGATCTGATTATTTTCCTATTGTGCACTAAGTAATGTAGGTAACAACTTCTGCCATTCTGTTGCCATCTCCTGGCACCGGTTCATTGCTCCCAGAGGCACTGCCACTTTCATGGTGGGAAATGCCTGGTTACAGAAGGGCAACATCCACTGAAAACAGATAATGACAACATGTAAAATGGGGTTTCCTGCCAGGAGTGTTAATTTCTTCACCCTCAGGGCAGTAGAGAGAGACAACTCTGTCTCCTCCACCCTTAACAGAAAGAGCCTCTTGGTGAAGGTGTATCTGCCAGACACACCACACTGGACCAGGAAGAAGTATTTGATTCCTGCCTCAAAGAAGTTATATCACCAGGACAAATGCAATAACACTTCAACCAAAAGTGACAACCTCTTTCTTGCCCAAACATACTAGAACAACTCTACTACATGCCCAAGGGGAAAAGCTGCTTTTCTGCCATCAGACTATGCTCTGTTCTGCCTACAAATAGGGAGATACACAGACCCTGAAATTTTTACACTGAATCCAGAATTTAGCTTATTTATGGCTCTAATCCCTATTTGATCCTTACAAATCTATTTACCTCAATTTCACACATTGCAGATAGCAAGTTCTGCAAGTTAATTACTACAAGTGTAGGAGTACTGATTTTCAGCCACATCCTCAAGTTGTTATTAGTTTCAAATTCGTAGTTGTTTTAAGTTTCAAATCCCAGCCATATTCTTCATTTGAGGAAGCATTTTCAGAACTAATACAATGCACTTTTGACAAAGCCATCCTTTCACTGTGAAGGTGCTGCTAATAAAGGTGCATGGGCCAGGCAACTAACAAAATCTGAAATCTCTGCACAGGGGATTTGCTAAAATAAACAAAGTAAAGCCCAGATAGCCCAGGTATGCCTTCTTATCTCCCATGAATATAAAATACTTCCCATGATCCATGGAGAATCTTGACTGGCTTTGACTGTCACATAATGGTTTTGAAATGACAGGTATTTTTAATTTATACTATATTTAGCACGCAGGGCTGGTTTTAAAAGTTTCTGAACCCTTCAGATACGTTGCCTAGGAGCAAGCACCTCACTAGGATGCAGTTATATTTAGATACAGGTGCTGCTTTTGGCATTAACTTCTTTGCCAAAATGGAAACACTCTCTACAGTTATGAACGTTTTTTGCTAGTACAGTGTTAGGCAAACTGGATCACAGACATTGGTCTGGGGATATTCTCCATTCAGAGAAATGGAGATGGAAGCAGACACTGGTAGAACAGAGTTCTTTACACTATGGCTCCTTTCAAGCAGAAGACTGACATCAGCCTTGCCAACAAAATATTATTTTTCTTATGGATAAATGAAATAGAAATATAAACTGAAAAAGTACTGTAGACACTCTAATCTGCTTTTCAGAGTATGGGTCAGCCTTGTAGAGACTGCATGTCTACTGAGTCTAAAGAGCAAATGCTGTGCTTTTTAAGGCACTGAAGAGTTTGAAGGTGGCTCTTTCATTTCACCTGTCCCAGTGCACGGAATGGAGGATTTTCAGCATTTGAGGAAGCATTTTCAGAACTAATACAATGCACTTTTGAAAAAGCCACCCTTCCACTAAATAAAGTCACTTAGCCCCCTATCTGAAATCATTTAGACCCTAAGCAGACTGGGATCAGCAGGACACGGCCCCAGGTGATGTGAGCCGAGGGAAGCACTGCATGAGTGCAGGTTGGGGTGTCTCACCGTGCTGGATGATGCCGTGCTCCAGCAGCCGGCGGCCGAGCTGCTCCGCCTCGCCGCGCGTCGCAGCCTCGCCCTCCTGCAGCAGCCACTCCACGAACTCCGCCGCCACGAAGCTCCGCTCGTACTTCACCCCCTCCTCTTCCCTGGCTTGCAGAAGGGTATTCTCAGAGCTCATCAGCCTGGTGTGGTGGGGGGGAAAATGGTTCTTCAGAAAAGCAGCTTCAGATCTATTCTGGCAAATTTCATTTACATCAAGCAAACTTATATGAAGCTTTCACTGACTCACTAAATCTTTCCTCAAGCTATCAATCTACTTAGGAAGTGAATTAAAACTGCTTAGTCAAGAAATTTAGGCTTTAGATCCCTGTGTGAAGTTAATGCTTTCTTGTTTTTTCCCCTAAAAGAAAATTAGCTTCTTAGGTTTTGCATTTCCCGTGTTTAGTGTTTAACATTCTCTAAAAGTTACTGTATAATCGGCTTTGAAAAAAAATTATCTGAAAACCACCAGAATGTGACTAATGTGTTCAAAGCTTCCTAATTAATATTTACAGTTACCAGGACTATGCCCCAAAGTCATTTAGATGACTTTGAAAATTCTCTCCATAAGCTCTAAAACAGTTGCAGAAAAATTCAAGAGGAGGAAAAAAAGGTAGTTCTGTGATTTGGGGGCAGATAAATATTGTGCATCCAACATTTGGTGATGCAGCTGCAGTCAGTGAGTTGCACATGAACCTAAACATATTTTACATCTGAGGCTCACAGTTCTCTGTGCCTCAGCTGGCTCTGTGTGGCACCAGTCAAAGGAACATCAAGAGATGTCTCTAAATCTCCTAGCAACTGGCATGTGAGTAGCTGAAGGATACTAATAAAACTCTTCTCTATTCAAGGTACCTATGCAAATGACACAGTCTTAAAAAAAAGGCCTCAGTATTTTGTTATTGCAAAAGTCAGTTTGAAAGTCTGAAAGAGAAGACAGTTTTGAAGAAGAAATGAGAATTGTTTCTGTGTAATACAGAATTCCACTTTTTGGGAGGGGAGACTGAGCACCACAGCATCCTTATTAACCTATGTTTTTTCCATAACTACTTTATTTATAATAGGCTAATAATAGGACTAGTGGCAAGACTTCCAGAGTAACATTTCAAGAATGAAAAAGTTATTTTTTCCCATGTAAGACTAACAGGTTCCCCTCCCTTCACCAACTGTTTTGAAATAAGGGCACATCCGAACTACAACAGGCATATTCTAGAAGTGCTTAATCTTTGCCCTTCTGATAAATTCAAGTAAATCTATATATGAGCCATCTGCTTCTTAAACTGACAGCATGTCCAGAGACTATGGAATATAACTTTACCTCCTTTGGGAAGCATCAGAAAAATCTGCGCCATAGGAACACAGAGGGAAGTTTCATTTGAAATTACAGTGAAGAGGTTTGACAGGGTCCAACCTCTGATATTTCACCTAAAAGACTCTTCTCTTGAATTTAATGAGCACTAACCTGAAGCCTGAACCTACTGGATCTGACCACCAGGTAGCAGATCATCAAACCAGGCAAAGGCTGCTGAGCCCCAGCTGTGCGCCAGTGGCAGCACAGTGAACTGCTCATTTGGATGGTGTGTCAGTGCCAGCATCTCTGAGCTGACTAAGAACTGAGAAAGTTAAAATTAGCTGAAGACAATGTATTGACTCCAGAACTCTTGCAGGCTTTATTATTTTTTAATATTTTAATTTACAAGGATCTTGTCCCACACTCAGCACATCTAATATAGACCTCCTATGCTCCAAGAAGCACATCTTTAAATGTGTCTCGTTCACCAGGCTTTTTCCACCCCAGAAAAAAAAAGCAAACCCAAAGCTTGTGTCTTTTTGTACCATCTGCTGCATGGTTACCCAGAACTGGTTACCCAGGCTCTGCAGGCATGAAATAAAAACATCCTTAGGATTACGTTAATTGTTCTTTGATGAGTCTATAATTAGTTGACTGCCTCACTGAAATCACAGATAGAAAGGTCCTTGAAAAGGCAGTGCTAATGGTTAGATTTTTACAGAGACACAAAGAAATCTGGAAAAGTATCAAGTGGAAAAACACTCAGTTTGACATTTCACACCCTTCTGCATAAGCCCAGAATAGCACTGCAAAGGATTTGGACTTGTGAACAAACAGACACGACAAATTGCCAGTTTAAGAAGTCCAGACACAGCAATCCATGGACTTACATCACTCACTGAATTAACTCACTGTAACTCCATGGCTGTCAACAAAACTGTACCAATTTACATCAATCAAAAAACTGGCCTTTCATTAAGCAGAACTGGAAACCTCCTCTTACTCTTCCATTTTCTCCTTGATGCAAAAAACATGAGGCTATTAATGTTGAAATATATTATTTGCTTAAACTGGCATTGTCCTGCATTAAAGGAATGTATTTAGCTAAACACTGAAATTCAAGCTCCTTTTCAAAAGAAATCTTTAACCTTGTTTTTATCAAAATAACTGCATCAGAGGATAAAAGCAACTCAACCACTGATGAGTTAAACTGAAAGTGATTCCAAGAATGCAGTCTCAAAATTATCTGAAAGATTTCCTGAAATTAAAACCATAAATCTGCACTTCATTCACTGTGAAATCTGGTTCAAAAATCTCAGTTGATGTCAGCATCATGAAATGACTTATAGCTCCGATACATGACTGCACCAGAAACAACAATCTTGTGTGCCTGACCAAACCCTACTGAGAGTTGCAAACGTCATAAAAAGAGGATGCTTGCACAACTTGATTTTTTTTTTAAGCTAAAAAAGGTCTTTGCTGGATTATACAAGATTTGCAGGGAGAATTTTGTTGAACAGGAAACATGCTTCTCTCATTCAATCTATTTGGTCAGTCCTGTAGATCTCAAAAGCTGATACCAACCTTAGATCTCATAAACCATTCCACCATTTCAGACAAGACTGTAGGAAATCCAGTAGTTTTCATCTCTAGTTGTACACCTTAACCTCAAAGCATGTTCACAGAAAGGATTACCAAAGTTTGCAATGATGTGCAGGGAATCTGAACTGATTCATGAATTTCAGTGCAAATGAAGGGAGAATATAATCAGAGACTGATTTTAGATCTTCTAATCCCACAGGTACAGCCACTGAAGATGCCCGCAGGGGGTGAAAGGGGCAATGCACAAGAAAGGTGAGTTCAGGTTATGAGGAGCACTATGGTCATGCAGAAGAGAGACAGGAAAGGCAGCTCCTCAGCAGAGGGACAGTCCTAATGTTCCCATGTTCCAGGGCAGAGAACAAGGCATTTACCCAAAACAGCTGGAACCTGCCTAAGACATCCATGCCTCTTCCCATGCAACAACCTGCTGATCCTCCTGAAGCATTTTGTTCATTTTACCCACTGAGGGTACAAATCTGCACGGACTGGTGTTGGGTAATGTCTGCAATTTTGGCAAGCACAAACCACGTTGGCTTCTGAACCTAGTGGTACTCCAGCCCTAATGCAGAGAGTGGAAAAGACAGGAAATAATCATGGTGTCTATCTTCAATTAGCAAAGCCTAGTGAAAATCAGCAAACTACAAAATTACACACAGATTTTCAAAATGTGTTGGATTTGGATAGATTTTCTTTGGCATAGCTGCATTTCTCTTGCAATCAGGCCCATAGGCATTTTGATAAACAAGTTGAATATGCTGCTAAATGACTTCATGTTTGTGCACGAATACTTTTCTCTGGTTGCTGCCATTTAGTAAATATTTTAATAGCACTGAATTAATATTTTCTTTCTCAGGACTATCAGCAAACTGATACAAGAGATATATTACACAATCAAACATTTCATTGCAGAAATCTTGCTGACTTTCAGCATTACATTTTGATTTTAAAGTGCATCCAATGAAACTGTGAAGGTGCTGCTAATAAAGGTGCATGGGCCAGGAAACTAACAAAATCTGAAATCTCTGCACAGGGGATTTGCTAAAATAAACAAAGTAAAGCCCAGATAGCCCAGGTATGCCTTCTTATCTCCCATGAATATAAAATACTTCCCATGATCCATGGAGAATCTTGACTGGCTTTGACTGTCACATAATGGTTTTGAAATGACAGGTATTTTTAATTTATACTATATTTAGCACGCAGGGCTGGTTTTAAAAGTTTCTGAACCCTTCAGATACGTTGCCTAGGAGCAAGCACCTCACTAGGATGCAGTTATATTTAGATACAGGTGCTGCTTTTGGCATTAACTTCTTTGCCAAAATGGAAACACTCTCTACAGTTATGAACGTTTTTTGCTAGTACAGTGTTAGGCAAACTGGATCACAGACATTGGTCTGGGGATATTCTCCATTCAGAGAAATGGAGATGGAAGCAGACACTGGTAGAACAGAGTTCTTTACACTATGGCTCCTTTCAAGCAGAAGACTGACATCAGCCTTGCCAACAAAATATTATTTTTCTTATGGATAAATGAAATAGAAATATAAACTGAAAAAGTACTGTAGACACTCTAATCTGCTTTTCAGAGTATGGGTCAGGCTTGTAGAGACTGCATGTCTACTGAGTCTAAAGAGCAAATGCTGTGCTTTTTAAGGCACTGAAGAGTTTGACGGTGGCTCTTTCATTTCACCTGTCCCAGTGCATAGAATGGAGGATTTTCTCAAGTGATGCATTTTCTTATGTCTTATAATTTATTTTTATTATTTATTTATTATTTTATTATTATTTATTATTTATTTATTATAAATTATACAATTTATTATATTTTTACTTTAAATAGTCTCAGTCACTGTGTCTTGGGGAATTTTATATGGCAGGTGTAACAAAAGGAGTGGGATTTACACGTATTTTTTTATATTTTTGGTTCACTGCTCTTTCACCAAACTGATCTTCAGAGCTGGCTAACCTTGAAAATAGTATTTATTATCAGCTTTTATAACTTGGGAGTTTCCTGAGTGCTTTCTTCTCAGAAGGAAACAAATTTCCTTCATTGAGAAAACACAGCATCTCTCCTGGCTGCTGCATGCTTCTGCTCCAAGCAAGCAGAAGAGCGGGTGGAATCCACTCTAGAGCAATACTTCAAGCTTTTTGGTAAAAAACTGATCACAAATTTTCCATTAATTTGCAGCATACACCAACATGCATTTTCTTCCCTCTGTTCAAAAGTACCATGTCAAACTCTCTACATCCTGAATAAAAAATGTCTTTAATTTTTTATTAGGAAGTATGGTTAAGATACCTAGTTACTTGATTGAAGTAATCCAGTTATTATTATCCCAGCATAATAATCTGTTTAAAGTCATAATTTTAAAAAGTGGTTTTTTTGAAATTGCTTTTAACGTAACTTTTCTGATGTTGAAACTTTGCAGACTGGAACACTGAAGATTCATCTCACCTATGACTTAAAATCGTACCTCCCTGTGAAGCTGTAGATATGGAGTCTCCACAGACATGTAGCTGCTTGTTGAATGCATTTTGGTGTACTAATGTTTCAGGAATTATAATTATGCTTTTACATTATCAAATAATTAAGTAATTATTCGAATTATTTTGACAAATAATTCTGTATTTTTACAGAATGTATTTCAAGGGCTTCGACTCACACTGAATTCTCATATAGGATGTATTTACAATCTAAGGCATCAGATTTTCAACAAAATGCCTCAAATGAACATGGTAAAAAAGCAAAAGAAAAATAGGAGATGGAAGGACTCCCAGCCGAAGTAATGGAATTGCCCAAACCCATTCCTGCATTAATTGAAAGCCTGTGAAGATTCAAAAATAGATTAACAAGTATCATTTGCCTCACAAGACACTATTATCAACATATTATGAATACTGAATGCAACATACTTTTCATAGAGTCTTTGTCCTCTCATGAACACCTTCACCTCATTGTCCAGGGGAAACGTCCCATCATCTTTTCTGAAGCGGTAGAACAGTTTGACATCCTTGAATTCTTTATGCTCATCACAAACTGAAACATAAAATAATTTTAAAATAAAAATCTTCACATACATGTTAAGTAGCTGAGGACCCATTTAGCAGGTACCACTGCTGAGCTTCAAAGCAAGCACATGTAGAGTCTAACCCCCTGTATTTCTCAGCACACAACTTTAATGAAAAGCTGGAGAAAACTTTCAGAGAAGCAACCAAATTTCTTGGTGAGGGGGAGAAGTGTCCATCAGTTTTGTAAGTATTACTGCAAACATAAAGAGCAAAAAAGCATCCATCCACTACATACCCAGAAAACCTTTTGATGAAAAGAGTGTTGGCTTGTTTGTTTAAAAGGCCACCAGCGTAGAATGCCCAACAATTTAAGGTTTGCCCAACTTCTTAAAGTTATCTGTATCAGTTAGCAGTGCTGTAGGAAGCTGAAACTTCCTAAAGAAACAGTTAAAACCAAAGCCTTCTGCCTTCTTAAAACTGTCTCAATTGCTCTGCCATGCCAGCTAGCAAATGGTAGGCACATGAGCACACTGAGAAATGCCAAATTAGGCTTGTAAAACAGCAGCTCATGGGCTCTTGTCAATGCAGAACAGAGCTCCATCAAGGGCACAAACTGATGGGAAAGCTATCCCAAGCGAGCTGCTCCTAACAGAGCTGTCAACCCATATACCTTCTGCACCACAGCAGCAGGAACTGGCGTCCCTTTCACTTAACACAGGACTTGAAAGAATATTCTAAACATCCTGCAGAACCTCTCTGAATCTACCTGCCCAAGACCACTTCACAATGTATTTTATTAGAGTGCAACACATGAACATTTTCAAAAAACACCTGTTCCATTTCTAATATATACACACACATATATAAAATTTCTTCAACAATTTGCAATTGGATGCTAGGGTAGAAAATGCTTGAAGGTCGTTAGAGCTTTCAACAAGCATTCAGCAATAAAACATCTATTGCTCAATTAAATTAAGTCACTCAGGCATCCAGGCAACTCTTCACTGACATTTGCTCAATAGAGGATTAAGTAGACAGATTTGAATACCCTGTAATTACTTTATTCTTTAACTATCTACCGTGAGTCCCAGTTTCCATAACAACCCAGAATTTTCATTTAATAGCCAAGCAGAAGCTGTAGAAGTGGCACTCATTCAATATGTGCATTTCTGACTTTAATTAAGGTGTTGTTAATGTACTGCAGAAGCAGCAGCATTGCTGCACATACAATGACCTCTGCATAGAGTCAACATTTGTCTGTTTGTAGTCACTCAGTTTTCTCTTGAAAAAGAAACAAATGGTACATTTGCCTTTTTAAAATGGGTAATACTATAGGCTTGAAATTGAGGCCTTGGATTTTCTTTGCTCATGTGCTTCTCAGCCTCTTTGTGCCCCAAAAGGCAACTAAATGCTACCAGTGAATTGCAAGTCTTTTCATCAGCATGAATTGTTATTCAAGAAGCTGAAAGGAACAGATCTCAAATAGACAACAAGTTTAGGAGAAAATTAATCAGGGCACAGCCAGACCACTAACTTTCTTGCAGCTGTACCAGCACTAATGTTTGTGCAGCTGCTGTGAGGGCCAGGGCCAGGGAACTAATCCACGTGAGAAAAATGATCTTTTTTTTTTTGCTGGCTGATTTTTCAGATGGGTTTTTCAGCTGGAGAACTGCACTCTTAGGAGCAGGGAAATGAGGGCAGCAGGGAGAGGGAGGACACGATGCAGCTGGGGCTTCTGGAGACAGAGAAGCAGCACCACAGTCTCCAGTAAGCTCCCTCTGCCATGGGGAACATCACATCTCTTCAGGCTCTCCTCTCCTCCAGGACACAGGTGGCCTTGCACACCAGCACAGTTCAAGAGAGATGCTCCATTTCTGGCAGGAAAAGGATCCTACCTGTCCTATACTTGGCTGAAGAGCAGGAGTGGGATTTCCCTTTGTCTCACAGCAGTCAATAAATTTAGCTTAGAACTTTTTAGCAGGCGATGCTGCACTTACCATGGTGGATAATGCTGTGATCCAGTAATTTCTGCACCAGTTTAATGGCTGTCTCCCTGTCAGAGGCCTCTTTGTGGTCGATCAGCCAGTCAATCAGCTCTTTGGCAACGAAGCAGTTCGGGTACGTTTTGAGGTGGTGTCGCCGATCCTTAATGACCTTCTCCTCATGCAGTCGGAGCCTGGGGGACAAACCACCTTGTAAGCACCATTTGCAAAGAGCCTCCCTCTGTGACAGCAAGGTTGGGATGAGAGCAGAGCAGTGGCACCCACGCCCTGCTCACAGGATGGGCTTTGCAGGTGTTGGCCAGAAAAGTCACTCATCCAGTGCTGGCATCTCACAACGAGGGGACCCACAGCAACCATTTGTCACAACTTTAAACCCCATAACTGAAAAAACTTGTTTTCTGCTCAGCGGAAAAGTTTAAAAAACTGAAGAACAGCACAGCATATTAAGTCCATTAAAATACTTCCTGTAAGTCAATTAAACTGTCAATAATTTGGAATTAATTTTCCCACACTACCACTAATGTGTTCCATATTATTTTATAGTATCGCTGCTGTATATATTTTTTTAAATCCCACTAGTTTTTGCAGCTGTAGCTTCTCCCTTGGTTGGGTAACTGCATTTTTGCCTCCAATTGCACAAGGATAGAATTTATGATTTAAAATTCAGATGTGAAGCTGCCCCAACACAACGTAATCTATCATTAAAAAGTTGCCTCCTACTCCAAATAAAGGAAACTGATTTCTTGCTTAGGCATCTGTTGACAAATGCTCTCTGTTTGCAAAATCTCCCTCATCATCCTGAAAGCAAGTTAATTGAGATGCCTGGGTCAGAATGCAAGATCCTGATTAGAGTAATACCTTGAGGTTCTGAGGTTCTCCATCTTTATGTTTAATCTTTTTTTTTTCCAAATAAACAAAATAAGCCACAATAGCAATAAATTAGCAGATAGAAGGTTTTAAAGTTGTTTGAAGTTTTATGCTCTTTTGTTCCATTTTAATGAATTATATCAAAAAATCTGGTTTCGTAATGTCTATGCTACAGTTCAGAGGAAAGCACAGAAATGACAATGCTGGGACTCCTATCACAAACAGAAACATTGCTGTTCATTGCTAAGAGTCCAGGGTCCTACCTTGTACACACTCTCACTGACTGCAGAGTCCTGAGTAATGCTAGTTATTGTAGGTGCTACAAGAGTAATAGCACAGAAGGATGTTAACATGAGCTTCAAGAAACACAGAGCAGGAGTACCAGAAATTTTCCTCTCAATGAAATTCCAGTATGAAACAGTAATTTCTCTTTAAAATCATAAAAGGGAAAATATTTGGCTGAAATCAATGAAGGAAATATTATTGGGGTATCAGACAAGACTTACGTAGGCTTCTGCCTAAGAAGAATAGCAAAGCAATGCTTTGTTCTGCAGCATTTAGCCTTGAAGTACACTGGAATTGCCAACCTGGGATGTGAATTCAAAACCAGATTCGCAAACATTAAAAAAAAAAAAAAAAAAAAAGGCAAGACTTTTATATTAAAAATACTGATAAATCAGATCAGTATTCTGGAAAGAAATGCTGGTAAATATCCCAAAGATTGTGAAATTCTCTGAGCTAAAATACTTTTGCTTAAAGCATATTTTCCAGATGTGCTCTAACAGCTGTCGCTATGCTTAGAAAGAAAAGCATTCACAATTTTAATTACAGAACATGCAATTATCAGTACGTCTAATGGAGCTTTACAATTAAAATACATTCCAGGTTCTGTTAATGTTCATCTGGTCTTATGTCATACAATAACCTGCAAGAACAAAACTATAAAAAGAATGTATAATACAAAGGTCGACAGCTCAATCCAGCTTTCAGTCAGCAGTGTAAGTTTAAATGGATGGAGTTCATCTGATGCAAGAGGGAAAACCCCTTCCACAAAATTCTTTATCCACATGCTCCACAGGAGTATACCAGGACTGGTCTGGCATTTCACAAACACGGCAGTAGTCAAGAGCCCCAGAAATGAGCATTTATGTCTTAAATTCCAACTGCAGGCTTTCCTGCAGTTGATAGGCTTATATTTCAATCCTTCTGTCATGTCAAAAGACAGGTTCCAACTACAATCTTTTTCCTCACTCAGAGAAAGGATCTCTCTGTACACCTTTTGTCTATATTTATTAAAACTCAAATATTTTGTATCTGAATTATTTCCGCTCAATTTCTAAAGTGGATCCAAATTTTCTAAGAGGATACAAAATCATTAAGTCAAAGAAAACATGACTTCATAACCCTGAACAAATGTGAATTTCCACATGAATGTGGGAATTTCTTCTGCAGTCTATACCAATTATGCCTATATTGAATTATGTCCAGGCTTATTTATTTGGAATAATAAACACAAAAGGAATTTGGATTTTCTCTTTGGTGGTGTATGCTGCTCTCTTTCTCAAGGCTCCCTCACCTCTAAAAATCTTCTAAAAATCAAACTCTATGAAGGAGAAATAGCTCAATAAATTGACACTCTATCTAGTGTAACCTACAAATATAGAAGCTTCAGGTAAAGTTATTGAGTATGTATTGCAGTGTGCCAATAAAAGTTTAGGCAGGAATTCAAAAAATGTGTGTGTGCTCAGAAGTATTTATCAGAAGCCAAATCAAATGGAATACAAAGGAATAAAATGTACCAGTGAATACAATTATAGACAATGCTCAAGTGAACTGGTAAATTCTTTATTCCTTGGCATTGAGAAGCAGGCTTCTCACCCAAAGTCCTTGATGTTTTCCCTTTTAGTAATGTTAATCTCTTTATGTCAGCTAGTCTGCATGATGACTGGAAAAGACCTAACTTGACATCAAACACATTTTTCTCACTAGAAGAAGTTTTTCTCAAGAGCTGCTCAGGAGAATTAGCTGACTGACAAACCCTGACCAGTTTGAGAGAAGAGGGAGAAGATAGTGAAGCAAGGGGTGATAAGGGGACACCTTGATTCAACAAGCCTTTGAAATATTGACCCAGTTTCTGCAACTTAATAGCTTAACATTAAACCATTTTATGGGTACCTCTACCTCACCCATATATAATTCCATATATTATTCAAGATTACCTGCCAGATTTTGCATGTGAGGCCACAGTCTGCCCTATCTGAGGAAAACATTGTGAGCAAGATCCAGAGCATTTGAGCAATTGCCTGTGCAGGTTAACAGGCATATGCAAGCCTTAAAATTTACAGATTTACAGATTTCTATGATCCTTACTACTCATGCTCACAACAAATAAAAGCTGTATTCACAAGCATGCATGGAAGAATAGTTTTCTTGGGCGTTTGTCTAAACAGGAGTTGCTCCTAAGTGACAATATGTAAGGACTCTTGCTCCAAATAGAAGCATGGAACAAGATTACTTGGAACACACGGCTCCTGCTTTGCAGTAAATGTGTTCAGAACTTTCTGGAACAATGTTATTTGTTGAGATGCCATTAGGCACTTCCATGATAACAGAAAAATCTAAATTTTTGCCTAGAAATGAAGAATCAGGCACTAACTTGGGGTGAAATTGCTCTTGCAGCTACATGAAACTTGCATTTTGGTTTTCACCAACAGAGGCATTTTTATTTCCACCAGGAATATTGTGCATTCTGAAGTTCCTTGCCTCTTCTCTGAACCAGTGGGTAAGGATTTATGAGACAGTGCCTGCACCATCAGCTTTCCTTTCCAAGCCCAGAAAAGGCCAATGCTGGATGAATACAGTAAGGATACCATTAACTGAACCACAGTCCAAATATCTCCCCCAGCTACTTCCCTCTATTAAGCCTAGTAGCTTGTGCTTAGCTAACATAGATCTTACAAAGCATTATCCAATCTTGAGTTCTATAAATGAAACAAAAATTAAAAACCTCCTGCTCTTCCTGGTAATTTTCTGAATAATTCATCTGCCAGTTTCTACATCCTATGTAGTTCCTACGTTTATCCTAGCAAGGCTCAAAAAAAATGTGCAAGGAACAGGTTGGTCCCTGACACTCTGAATAGACAACATGGTGTGAAGAATTTCACACTGTGCTCCTCTCTTTCACTTCTTTTAACCTTCCTGAAACAATCCCACACATGAAATGTACATATAATAGAATCATAGACACACAAACAGTTTGGGTTGAAAAGGACCTTTGAAGGTGATCTAATTCCAACATGAGCAGGGACATCTTCCATTATATCAAGTTGCTCAGAGCCCCTCCACGCTGACCTTGAATGGTTCCAGGGGTGGGGCATCTGCCACCTCTCTGGGCAACCTGTTCCAGTATTTCACCATCCTCATTATGAAAAATTTCTTCCTTATATCTATCCTTACATCTGAATTTATCTATTTTAATTTAAACCATTACCCCTGTCCTATTGTGACAGGCCCTACTAAAAAGTTTATCCCCATAACTCTTCTAAGCCTTAAGTATTGAAAGGCCACAGTAAGTTCTCTTCCCCAGGCTACACAGATCCAAAACTCCTAGTCTGTGTTTCTGTTCTCACAAGGAGTGCTCTATCTCTCTAACCATCTTCAGGGCTCTTCTCTGCACCTGCTGCAAAAGGTCCACATCCTTCCTGTGCTGGGGAACCCCACAGCTGGACACAGCACTGCAGGGGGGGTCTCACCAGAGTGGAGTAGTGGGGCAGAATCAATTCCCTCAATCTGCTGTGCACAATGCTTTGGATGAAACAATTTTTTTTAATGGAAGAACAAAACTTCAGTGAAGAGATCACTTGAAACAGAAATCCCTATCAGAATTTACTAATTATTGAACAATACACACTGATGATGTAATTAGCCATGGCACAATGCACGTCCTGCCTCAGCATGCTCAGCTGCTGCTGAGTTCTGGCATGCTCATGGGTTACTGCTGTGTTACACCTTGCATACACCCTTGGCTGCAGTGACTACTCCACACTGAGCACTGCCAGGCAGCATTCACTGAACTACTACAGTTTTATCAGATTTGGGTGAACTGAACAAACTGTATTAGATCCCTTGGAAAAGTAGCAGCTGTATGCAGAGAGGCAAAGCCCTGCAGGTGGTTTCTGCCATCTTAAAAGTCTTACACAAGTAAGAATTACACAATCCTTCTATAAGGATTCAGTTATTTCCAAGGAAAACTAGTCATGATATCCTTTGTGAGATACATGTATGGACAAAAGAAGTATCTTGCCAAAGATAAGGACAATTCATGGTGGCCAAAGAACATAGGTTTTCCACACCTCTTCTCAAGGGACATCCTAGGTGCTCCTCTGGCAGGTAGAATTGCCCCTTTCTGTTTGAAACAGAACAGTTTTGTACCCTCCCTGAGGTCACAAAGTTTGGTGTTTCCAACATAAACATATGACCTGTCTACAGGATGGTAGATGGGCATCTTAAAAAAGATCACATTTTCCAAAGTATCTCAGTGACTTAGAGGCAGAAGTCCCACTGAAATTTAAAACTTACAAGCCAGTTATACACCTGAATCATTACAAAATACATTAGCATAAGGTAGAATTTGTGTATATATATACACACAGGAAAAAACTACTTAAAGTGTCCTTTATACTAAATTTTTGCCTTTGCACTGTCAGCAAAAAAATAAAATAGGTCAGTGAGGATATGAACTTTGTACACAGAGGCGATGGTGAAGGTACTCTGTGAATGCAGTGTGTGTTGCTGGGACAAGCATTTCCAGCTGGGCTTGCCAAGTCTCAGCTGAAGCGTCAGCGTTTCACTGCTGCCTGTTCCTCTTTCTATTTATGCTTCAGCTCTGCAATCACTTACTTCTGTCACTTGATATTCACAGGAGCTAAATTACCCTTTATAATATGGGGTCGTACTGGAAATAGGATGAAGACATTTCTGTTTTGGTAGTTGTGGCAGAGCAGGAATTCTGCCATTTCAAATACATTTAGAAAGGTTGTCTTCAAAGCAGCTCCTGATAGTAGTTCTCATCACTGTGGCAATCTCCCTTTTTTTGCCCACAGCCATGTATGTAATCAAAGTGAGGAGATGCCAGAACATAGAGCCAGATAGACTTCAAATAAACCATCTCTTGGTGCACTGCAGAGGAAATCCTAAATCTTCGAAAGATTACAGTTCACCAGTGTCCCTGTGGCTTTAAATAAAATATTGTGGCTGCCTCTTATGGAATCTTTTTTTATACATTCAGAAAGTATTAAGGCCACTGAGCCTGTGACCAAAGATGTACAAGGACGTCCCCAACACTCATAACATCTTACTAACACTGTCAGGTTCAAAGCAAACTGGGGAACAGACACAGGCATTGCTCAGGGTCTGGGATGAAATCAACATGATGTCTCTCAGATAATCTCTTACAGCCCACAAATTCAGGCCAGAAATTCAGAGCCACAGCCTCTAGAGTACTCCAGACTGCAGAGGAAATTAAATCTGTGTGTTTGTATTGATCTGTCATAAGACTAGAGACCCCTTGAAAAACCTACAGAAGCTGTGAAGTGACTAATCTCCCTGCCTGCCAAGCCATTTCACTTGCATTTCACTTTAAAGTAAAAAGTGTTCAAACATGAAAAATATACCTAACTGCCTGTGCACTTGAACCTTGAGAGATTCTGTCTTGCTGGAAAGCATAAAACTGGGTTTTATAAAGAGGAAAACACAGAATACAAGTTTCTATTCCACCTGCCTCTAGTCATATAAGGGAAGTGAAGTCTGCCTGTCTCAGGCTGCTCACTTTCCGGCCTGAAGCTGTCAGAACTCAGCAAATCACAGCCCTCCTTCTCTAAATGGAAATCAGACATAATTGTGCTTCTCACTCAGCTATGGATGAGCTGGGATGCACCACAGGACAAATGCATGCAGGTCAAAGTCTATGGGATACCACTGTGTGGATCCCCAAAAGAACTGATGTACTTTTCACTCAAAAACAAGTCATCTTTGCTAATATACATCAACTAGGGCTTTTATCCACATTAGTTTTCTGTATCTCCATTGCACAGATATTCTTAGGCTTATTAAATCAATGTCTATTGGGAAGATTAATTTTTGCAAGGACATTTTCCCAAAACTAAACTGAAGACCACCAAAATTTCAAAGTACAGACCAGAAACCATAGCAGAACTGTCATTAAAGACAACCTATGACTGGATTAACATGGTAATAAGCTCACTAGCTCTTGTACACTTATGCAAAAATACCTCTCAGTAAAGGAATTATTTTATGGATAGCAAACTCAGGAAGAGGCAGTGAGGTCTCAAGGGAGGCCAGTGAAAATCAACTAAATTTGTGTCAGGGAATGAAGGCCTGTTATCTCAGTAACACGGCTGGAAGAAGAGAATGTTCCTTTGAAATGCTAAATGGGCTAAACAGGGCAAATACAGGTCAGAGAGCCTAAATTTTACTGCTACAGATATTCCAGCATTCAGGAACCCGGAGAGACAGACTAGCAGCTGGGGAATAGGATGCTCAGCTGCAGGTCTGCATCACTGGAGTCAGGAAGAGGGGCTGCACCAATGACACAAACAGTGGGTGCCAGAACGCCCTGCTGTGTGAGAACTCCTCTCCTGGATGCACCTGGCATGCCATGGGGGTAGGGGAACCTAAAAAGTTACAGGCTGAGGTCCCTTATGCAGCAAGGCTGGCACCTCTTCTACCCAGAGGGAAAAGCTGACTTTAATCCTGGTAGGCACTTGCACTGTGTGCAGCAAGTTTCAGACCACCTGAGAAACAAGGTCTTCTCACCACCCATCTCCCAGCACATCTGGGGAAGAGCAAATCTCAAACATCCAGAACACAGCACAGTACCAAACAAGCCTGGAGTGCAAACAGTGAAAGGGTCAGAGATAACCCAAGAAATCCATGGGAGAACTGAAATCAGTCAAGTGCCTAATCTTGAGCACAGCCTGGTATTTCTCCCATCCTGTCAATAAGTGACAAATAGTTTTGCTGGGACATTATATGGGTAACTCTGAGCTCAAAGTCCTTCCAGGAATGGCTGCTCTCAGCCTGAGAAACACAGACCTGCAGGAGATCTTCTCCCTGATATTCAGCACTTCTCAGAGGAGCACTAACTGTTTGGACTTCTTTCAGTGGTCCTTGGCAACCTTGCTGAATGCAAGAATAAAAAATCTGCCTTCATCATTAATAGAGCATCATACTGCAGTAATATATCAATTGCATTTAGCGATTTTTTTCATCTCTATGCAAAACTCTTAACCAAATACTGTGCTGAATCATGACTGTCATTGAGAATAGATATCCAGTACCTGACAGGTAAGATAATAAAATGCTTAGTGCTACATACAATTATTAAAAAACTTGATTTTTTACTGGGGCTATGACTCAAAAATTTTTATTCACTTTCAATAAATATGTAAGTCCATCTTAAAATGAATAGAGATGCAATATTATTTCAATATACAATATGTCATATTAAAACCATTAAACTGTGTTTATCTGTTCAGATTCTAAATTAATAGCTTCCATTCTTTCATGTTTAGTATAACTGCATTTCTAGGATTTATTTTTATTTTGAAGGAAGTTGTGATAGCAGTAAGTGCAAAAGTACTCACTAGAAAAGGCACTTTGTATTGAATTTCTTTAAATTAAAAAAAAAAACCTGCCCTGTTTTAACACTGGTACATGCTTTTTTACCTCCTCCAGCTGGCAACACCACAATATGCAGGATGCTATGCTGACCAAAGACATGATTCAAGGGAGTTCTTTCCACTGTCTTCCAGAAGTCTATTGAAATTCAGTGGTTGACCACTAAACTGTAAAAGAAAGCTGGAAAACTGATGCAGATTTTTAAACACTGAAAGTAATTATCCATTTGACTGGATTGCCTAGAAGCAATTAAATTGTTAGAGGATGACCTTCACAGTTCATAAACAGACATGGAGGAACAGGTAAGACTATAAAATGTGAGGCTGTACACTAACAACAAAATGCTCTGCTGAAAACTGAGAACTCAGAGGCTAAAAGCAACTTAGTGAAACTTTCACTAAGTACAGGCTGAGACCATGCAAAAAACAAGGGCAATCTCACATTGTACTAACAGAGATGTTTCCAGAAATGATGGGAAATCCAGTTGTTTATGTCATTGTATCTAATACTACAGAACATCATCTAAATACTGTGCTTTGTTCATGACATCTCATTCAAGAAGGATCAGCTCAAAGAGATGCAATGATGTAGCTCCACTCTGGTATGAGAAATAATGAGCCAGTCTCATGAGCAGAGAGAAAAAGACACTGGATTGGGAGTCTGGCCTTACCTAGACAAGAAGTGAGAGGAGCAGAATTGCTGTCTATAATCTTTCAGGTGAGTTGAAAGCAGAGAGCAAGAAAAGCTATTTAAGTAACGATGGCAGATCCTAACATAAGAATTAGAGTTTTGGAGAAAATATTTCTAAATCTTACTTAAGGCAATAATAGTAATAAATATGTCAAAGGATTATGTATTGTAATATTCTTCAGATGACCTTCCAGTCCTGTGGTTTATAATTAAATGATTTACACTGCTATCTCCAAACAACCTTGGGAATACTGTAAGGTGAAAGAATATCTGTGGCTGGCCTTTGAATGCACTGTATCAGGATTCAGCCTTTTTAAAGTCCTGGATCATGTCAGCAAAAAAGAAAAGTTCAAATGCTGCCTATACTAAGGCACTTACTTTCATTACAAGTGTATATGCAGATATATAGACCTTCTTTGTGTGTATGCCAAAACTCAGGAGCTGTAAGTACAAGAGATGTCCCCATTTTGTGAACGTGCTTCCTTCATTTTGCCACAGGGTGCTCCTTGGCTTTCATTTTTACTGTGCAAGCATTCAACAGTCCTTACCTGGCTGACTGGAAGGATGGGGATTTAACTGGCCAGTCTGCACCAAACTAGTGGCATGTTTTCCTCCAGCATCTGAAGGAAACCATCCAACCTTTGTGGCAGACAACTGTGTCAGGACAGAGCTGGGGATCTGCTGTGGGGAAACCCCACCAGCTGGGGAGCAGCATGCACAGAGACCAAGGGTCTCCTCTGCCTCCTTGCTAAATCAAAGTGGAGAAGCCAGGAGGAACTGCAATGGCTGAGGATCCTTCTGCCAGCCCCACAGCCCAGCTATGCATTTTACCCTTGGATGAAGCCTCTACATGTCTGAACTCAGCTGGCTTTCCTGCCTCCACACGCAACACTGACCTATCCTCGTGAGATCCAGATCACCAGGTTTGCAGAAACCACCGGCTTCTAATCTCAGATCTTGTGAAGTTACTGCAAAGAAGCTGTTTATAGTCATAGTCACCTTAGTCTTCTTAGCCTGGAATTTGTCTAATTTTATATAGTGGCACATAACTTTGTTTTATTTATTGAAATAATATTAAGTATGTAATTATTAAAGTTAATAAATGAAAATAGGTTAGAAGTCTAAATCAAATGGTGTTACAGCCTCTTAGAGTTTCCTTAAGTTATCTTGTCTTTGAGAGTAAAATATAAGCCAGTATGACCTTTCCAGCCAGCTGGAGGCAACAAAGCAGCATAATCCAAACGAACATTCTGCTCATTTATACATTTTCTTCTTACAGAAAATCCTCTAACATTCAGTAAGGTTTCACTGCCAAAAGAAGAAGAAAAAAATAAACGACCATGTGCAGATGAAAAAATTAAAAATGTCTTGGAAATCTACTGACTGCCCCAGACTACACTGAGTTCCAAATGAATGCATGCCAATGGTAACAATCATTTTACTCAACAATTTTGCAACACAACACTACTGCATTTATTTTTTAAACACAGAAAGGATTGCCCTCTGACACAAATGTTTTAATGGCAAAACACCATTCTATCTGCTTTAAATATCTCTCTTTATCTAGGTCACGCAAACACATAACAGCAAGAATTATGGTATGTGAATTCAAGGGGATTATTTAATGGGATGAAGTTGCTCACTGCCTAAATACTGGTAGGCTAATGAAGAACTTCATCATTAGGGAAAATCTATTATTAAAAAGAATAGTTAAATACTGAATCTATTTAAAATATTTTCCTTTTGCAAAAATCTAGCCTGGGGATGGTTCTGTTTGATTAACTCAGCATTTTTCTACATCTCATATATTATGATATGAACACAGCTGTGGCACAACCACTCTTTATGAATAGTTCCTTCTGTCAGGATGCTATCAAGGATCTTGTCTTGTTTGATTAGGCCTTGTCAAAAGCTCACAAGTCTATAAGCTTTGAAAAGATTAATATTACAGAAGTATTCTTCCTCTCCTCTTAAGATTAAATCGAAGTTTTCCTTTAAAGTAACAAATCCCTAAGGAGTCCACAGAAATTCTGCTGCTCTACTGAACAGCTTGCTCCCACTGCTGGGCCATGTGTTTGCCATTTCTCCTTGTACACAATATTCTCTCTCCACACATGCAGAAAGCTCAGTGAACAGGTATTTATGTGCAGACAATAAATTCAAAATGTGACCTCTTACTCCTTTAATAACTCAGACCATGCACCCTGACCTTACCTACCAAGGAACAGCATCAGCTTTACATACTCATCAGCCCCTGTAGAATGCCACTGGATTTAGATTATAATAACATGGTTATGTTTACAGCACACTCCAAACTTTGTCTCGGGCCTCAACTCGAATCCAAAACACATGTTGCACAGGCAGCTAGAGATAGACTTTAGATGGGCAAGAGGACAAGAGGAGCTAAGTGGTTCAGGCCTGCACTGTGCCTTTACACAAACTCAGATATTCACCTATCATCAGTGTAAATGGCCCAACACTGTGTTAATCCAATTCAGCCAGCCCTGACATCACCTGTCTTGAAGAAAGGAAGATCTGTAGGAGCTTGGCTATGGTTGCTCCTCAGATAGCTTGAAGAAGCACAGTTGGGCAGACAGACCACAGGCACTTCTTGTTGCAGCTACCCAAGCACATGAAGGGTGGCTAGAGCATGTGCCAAGGTTTAGTCCTTTATTCGTGCTGGCTATCAAAGCACAGTACAGTGTTCAGTAGGTCTTAATTTAAATGTAACCAAAACCAGTGGAATGTGAGAGTTACAGAATCATACAAATGTTTATGTTGGAAAATACTTTTAAGATCATGGAGTCCTACCCTTAACCCTGGCAACCCCACCACTAAACCAGGTTCCTAAGCGCCCTATCTTTTAAATACCTCCAGGGATGGTGACTCCACCACTTCCCTGGGCAGCCTGTTAGAGTGCTTGACAATCACTTCAGTGAAATTCTTCATAATGTCCAATCTAAACCTTCTGTGGTCCAACCTGAGGCCGTTACTTTTTGTCCTGTTGCTTGTGACCTGGGAGATGACACCAATCCACCCCCCAGCTACAGCCTCCTTTCAGGGAGCTGTAGAGAGTGATAAAGTCTCCCCTGAGCTTCCTCTTCCCCAGGCTAAACAGCCCAGGTCCCTCATGAGACTTGTGCTCCGGACCCTTCCCCAGCTCCATTCCCCTTCTCTGGATGTGCTCCAGCCCCTCAGTGTCCTTCCTGTAGTGAAGAGCCCAGAATTGGACAAAGGATTTGAGGTGTGGCATAATCAGTGCCGAGTACAGGGGACAATCCCTGCCCTGGTCCTGCTGGCCACACTATTGCTGATCCAGGCCAGGATGCCATTGGCCTTCTTGGCCACCTGGGCACAGCTGGTTCATGTTCAGTCACTGTCACCAGCACGCCCAGATCCTTTTCCAACAAGCACCTTTCCAGCCACCCAACTCCAACTGGAGCATTGCACGGGGCTGTGAACAGAATGCAGGACCTGACACTTGGCCTTGCTGTATCTCATAAAATTTGCCTCTGCCCACTGATCCATCCTGTCCAAATACCTCTGTACAGCCCTCCTGCCCTCCAGCAGATCAACACTCCCACACAACTTGGTCTCACCTGCAAAGCCCCTGAGGGTGCCCTTGATCCCCTTGTCCAGATTGCAGATAAAGATATACAGCATTTCAGTCCATATGTAAGTAGGCTGTGCAGATACGAGCTGCTGAAATTGCAAAAGGTTTGTGGCCACTGAAGACATGAAATCATTGAACAAGTGACCAATGCCTTTCTGTGCCTTTTCCTACAGGTTTTTCATTTTCTGAGAGGGAATACTGATATTTCACATAAAAAGATGTGCTGTAATTTTCCGCCTGAAGCAAAACAATTTCCACTCCACCGGAACTTTTCCTTAGCCACTATATGTAAAAATAAATTCTTCTTTCCATTGTTATTGTGCTTCTCCTGAAAAGTTTATGCAATCCTTTCTTTCTTCCTCCTTTGGCCCTATACTATCTTTCCCCAGAGTATTGTTGTTACTGGCCCCATCTAAACTCAGCTGTTCCATATTGATCAGAAAAGCAAGCAACACAGGGTACAAACATATTTCATGTGAAATTATGTAGGAAACACTGTTTCAGCTGGTGTTGATTTACAGATTCAACCAAAAAAAGTAATATGAAATTATTAATACGTTAGTTTGGAGCAGCTCTAGCCCCTCTGTAGCCCAACAGAGTGAATGCAAGCAATTATCTTTCAACCACTGGTGTTTGATTCATTACAGTAGGCCCAAAGCATAGCACTTGGAAAAACCACCACTTTATAGAAAACTAAAGAGATTGGATTTTTCTCCATGAGGAAATATTTTTTAAAGTATCTAGGCCTTGCAACATTGTGATAAAGGACATACAGAGAAAGCAGAAATCCCATTCTTTTGTGTATGTTGAAAGAGACATTATTATTTTTAAAATAGGTGGGATAGTGGTTAGGCACATGTTTGATATAATCATCTCTGATTGCAGGACAGACTAGAGGATGAGATATGCCCCTCCAAGGGAAGAAAATTTTAATAGTTCAAATACCTTCCTCCCTCAATATGTGAATGCAAATCCTCTTTCCACAAGCAAAGCTGGAGCTGCAGGACTATGCACAGGAACCTGTGCACGCACTGTGCACACAAATGAATTCCCAAACTGGTCCCTCCTTTGTGCACAGTGTGAGGGGATCTGAGAGTGTCTGCAGGCACTGAGAAAGAGGAGCAGGTGGCTGGCCCTGAGATGACTGTTCCTCCTGCAATGCCATCACAGCACAGCCAGCAGCATTGCTGGCACCCTGACCTACTGGCCTTACAGCACATATTACTCTCTACACTGTCTCCAATCTTTTCCCTATTCTTACGCTTCAAGGATTCCTATAAAACCAGCATGTCCCAAATATGTGCACTTTGGTTTCTGTACCCCAAATTCTTGAGACATAAATCAACAGATCACAATCATCTTGGAAAGAAATCTTGGTGGTGGGATGAGTTGTGATGTTGGCATTTGATGAATCTTGTGTGATCTGAGGTAAAATCCTAGCCTAATTTAAGACATTGAGGTCAAGGGAGCCAGGCTGTCACCTTCACATCTTCCTAAAAATCTCAGTTGAAGCAGAGAGATTTCAAAAGTTCTTGGGATTTATTTGGGAATGGATATGTTTCTCATCCTTAAATTCACTTGAAAAGCTGGGCAATGTGAGAGCAGTGGTACAAACTAACCCAGCTGATTTGGCACTGAAGTAGATTAGGAGGCATTCTCAGAAGCCCTTCCACCAGTGCAGAGAGTGGATAATCATCTCTGGTTACCAGCCAAGAACAAAAAGCTGATATCAGCCACCACATCTTAAAGAAGACAACACACTATGCCTTCATAAAATATTCAGCTGGAAGAGATCTCTGGAGGTCATCAGGTCCAATCTATACTGAAAGTATAACCAGTTAATACAAGTTGCTTCGGGTCATGTCCAGGCAAGATTTTAATATTTCAGAGCTTCTCTGGTCTCCTATTCCATTTTTTTACCTACCCTCACAGAGAGTAATTCTTTCTAAATACCTGATTAGAAAGTCCCTTGCAAATTTTGACTACTGCCTCTAGTACCATCCCTGTGCACCTCGGAAAATTCTCTTCCGCTTTCCCTACATCGTCTCATTTTAGTAGTTACAACCAGAAGAATTCCCCAGGCCTTTTCTTCTCTAGGCTGAGCAGATCCAGCCCTCAGCACCTCCTTGTATGTGCCTTGGCCCAACCCCAGCCTGGAAGTCAGCCCTCCTTGGGGCTTGAGTCTTGTAGTCTATTTTGGAGTTGTATAATTTTGCATAAATTAAAGGTAAATAAATAAAGCTTATTAATATAAAATAAAGTTTTTAATAAACTTTACTTTATTTTTTCTGTTCAGTGTGCTTTTAAGAACCCATTTTCATCCCTTGTCTAATCAGACATGTCTACCAATGGCTCCTATTATGGACCCATTTTTCTTGTCAGAGAGATCTACTTACTAACCTCATTTAATCTATTTCTAGTCATTTCCCAAAAGACTTGAAAGGTCTGAGTTTGTCCAACATGCTATGAGTTTTGAAAATAATTGCCCAAGGCAAGTCTTTAAGCTACTAGACACTCTCTAAAGGTATTTGTACAATCTCTTTTGGGATTTACACATGATAACGCTACTTTGAGCTTCTTCCTGTGACAACCTCCCTCTGTTTGCACTGAACAACCAGCAAAATAGCAGTTTAAGCTAAGAGTTACTTTTTCTACATCTTCGTAAAAATAAATCAATTTCAACTAGAGGAAAGTGTAAGTTAATTACATCCTGAGCATCAGGAAACAATTAACAGCTTTCTATTATACCGCCCTAATTTCTAAGCTATACAATTATATGCTACCGCAGAAAAGGATGTATGATTATCAAGACAAGGATCTTTTCAGAAAAAAATGAAAGGAAATTGTTCCACTGCTGACAATCAGCACTATAAATAATGCCTAGCTAATACCTTTCCAGAAGTCATTTCCATTATTTGCAATCCTAACTTTGAGTGATATGTTGGCTGTGTGTTGTCAGATTCGCCTTCCAAAGAGGATGAGCATAAATGTTGTACTGATTCCTCATATAAGCCCTGAAAAATTCAGCTGCCTGTGAATATTTTGCAGTACTCACTGGAATTAAATTAAAAATCATTGTTTTTCCCAATCGTATTGTAATTATGTCTCGCATTTGCTTTGCCTCTTAAATCAGGGCCAAGATTTGTAAAAACACAATGGGACAGGCAGGCCTGCTTTAAGCAGTCACAATGCCTTGAAGACTCAAGTCACAACACAAAGAGCAACAGACACAACATACAAACACTTATTTTTAACTGCCAATAAACCCATTTGGCCCAATACACAGGTGAGTGGTGCAGACACAGTGGGTTGTACAGTGGTTCAGCTGAACACTAAGAGAAAAACACCCAACAGTACTTAGTGTGCTAAGCAAGGCAGCAAATCCACACAAACCTCCACAACACGAAGTAAAAGACTACTGTGCTGGATGGCCACTGTGTTACTGAGGGTGGGAGAAACTTCCCAAAGCAGGTACAGCATATAAGATTAATATAGAATAAATATGATAGTGCTGCATCAGCAGAAGAACTTTGGTCTCTGCAGATTCCTTACGCAGTGCATGTCCTTTCAGGACAGCTATACCACTTCCCCAGAAAGTTTAAGTTCTGTTTCAAGTTCTCCTTCCCTATCATTTTCCACTCAAGTCTTCTATGCACTGTCCTCAACAAACATGGTCTTGTTTGAATCTTATCTAGCATTACAGCTTGGAAATACAGTTGCCACAGCTCTTGAGAAGAACAACAGTGTCCATCTCCCAGATTCCTTCCACTGCCTTCTCTTCTGTTACACCAAACACAGTATTCATACCTGACTTTCAAGCTCCCATCTTTACTGTCACCATCTCTTGGCTTTTGCTCTGATCAACCATTTAGTAACAGTTTGTCATTTGATTTTTTACCTTCAGGTGAGCATCTCTGTACTTGCTGCCTTAATAGAGGAGGCACCCTCACCCAAACAGCCACAGACCCACCTGGATGGAGTCACCCAAATCTGGTCTAGCATTGCTGTGATCTCTACCAAAAACCTGCCATGTAAACAAGGGTCCAGCAGGGCAAGAACAGGGTGAGAAGGCACTCCTGGACTGGCAGAGCTGTACTTTTAACTTCAAGAACTGATTCCCTGAGAAGCCATTCTCACTGTGGGGTCCCTATCCCCTGACCTCAGGCCAGGTGATCTTACCCCTTACACCATGATCAGCACTAGTTTGACATCATGATACCCTGGCTGAGCCCCCCAGACTGTTCACCATGGGCTCAGACACACCAATGCAGTGCACCAGCCATGCAGCAGAAGCCCCAGCCCAAGGGAATTGGGCTGCTCCTTTCTGCAGACACATGGACCAATAGTCACAGAAAACCCACAGTATGACCTGCCCCTGGCTCCTCACAAAAACCAGAAAACTCTCACCTGCCTGCAAACCCATGTGACACAGCTGTGGTAGCCCATGTACCCAACCACACAACTGCAAGGAAACTGAGAATTACAGCCTTGTGATGTGAGAACATGTTTCTATATTCACTCTAAATTAGCAAGTTTAGGAACATTTTTTAATTATTTGTAACTGCACCTTGGAGATCTGAATGCATTTGCTAGATTGAGGCATTTACTAGATTGAGGCACTGCTAACACACGAAATACATAAACTGTAAAAGGCTGGTAATTACAGTCAGAGTTGCATTCTGAAGCAGTGCTGTCACAGTGGTGATAAGCCGGTCATGCAAATTGCACAGTACAAATTTCAAAACACATGAAATATCAGTATTTGAACGTCCATTCATGCACAATACTGTAACAAGAGTGTACAAGTTTTGCCTTGAAAGAAAAAAAAACGTTGTCAAACTTAGCCTCTGTTCCTGCTCAGTAACAGCATGTGCATTGTGCATTTTAAACTCAATGCCATTTTTACAACATGTCTTCTACTGAGTCTGACATTTTTTAGTGGGAATCCAGAAAATTAAGCCCTGAGGGGGGGGTCAAGCAAACCCAGCAGTGGCTGCTGCCACCATTCCCTCTCCCTGTACTTGACCATGTGTTTCTGCTGTCTCCTTCACCCCAGTGTTGGCGCTGGTCTGACTTCATGATGAACTTGTTTAGAAAGTTAAATTTTTCTTATTTGGCTTCAGCTGCTTCAGGTCCCTGAACTTCTGATCCCAGACAAACACCAGTGCGAGGTGCAAGGGAAGTGATAAGAGTGGGGCAGCAGCAGGCTGCAGTTAGATCTGCTCTATCAGTAAACCACAGCCCCAAACTGTATGTATTTCAGTGACATGGGGGAAGCCAGCCCCCATTTCTCCCCCTGTACTTCTTCAGAGAAAGCTTTTTTGTGGTCATGTGGTAAATTGGTTTGTAAAACTGACCCAACTGAAATACCAGCCTTCCAAAACCTCTGCTGATCACTTCTCCAGGGCAGGTCACCATATGGTAATGGTCCAGAGATGCTTAAGCCAGTCCAAAGGAGGACACAGAGGAGGGAACTGGAAGGCAAGAACACCTATTTAATTCCAGTGGTTTATATATTAAAATTGTTTAAAACATATGGTTTATATGTCCTGGTCTTGCTTAAGAACAAAACCAACAACTCACGATTAACACATGAAATACATCCTTCCCTCAACAAATGCCAGTGGTTCTGCTGAGACTTCAAGCTTTACACTTTCTGTCTTTATTAACCTTTAGAGCTTCAACACAGTTCTTCTTCCAAGACCAGATAAACAAACCAAACCTGATTAGCTCTTGCTTCTTCCCCAGTCTTTGATCCCCTTTGCCAGTTTTTCATCAGTTTAACCTCTTTCCACTTAAATTTATTCTGAGGAGATGACTGGCCTTGAACACAGGAAAAAAGAAGTATCTTTGAGTTAGCAAAGGGACTTACACGTCTGCTATGCCAGGATGGTAGAAGCAAGATAATTAACAGAATAACCATACCAGGGTTATGAAAATAAAAATAAGTAGCTAGAGAGTTAGAAGGTCCCTGAGCCTCAGAAGGCAACATCTGTTTATGAGAGAAGACCCCAAGTCCAGAGCTACCACCAAGCTGGCTTTCAGTACCTGGACACCTCATGATGGGGACCAAGAAGTCTATGTCAGGAACTTAGCTGACTGCAGAGAGGCGACATTTGCTGCTGTGACAATATCCTTCATTTTCTTAAGTTCTACATCACAGAAAGCACTGAAATTCTGCGAGTTTTACACTTCAAAAAGTACCGGAATCTACAGACACTTTAATTAAAATGAGACACACTGATTCCTCCCTCATCTTTTTACATCTATCCAATAGTAAAGGCTGGCTAACCTCCCTCCTGGCTCCAGTCCCATCTCTTACTTTACTGGTGTGACTCTGGGGGGCTGCAAGAGCAGATCCTTTCCCAAGGAGGGTACCCAGAGCTCCCTATCCATTTCAGTACACACTGTATCCTCTCTGAATCTCCATACCTGGGAGTTATTTTTCTCTGTGCTTTCAGGATGCCACTCTTGGGCTTGGGGTCTGACCTCCCAAACCAGAAATCCCATTCCTGACAGAATCCCACCTTGGTGGCTGCACACAGACCATCCCTCACCATCCAGAACCCACTACTGATACAAGGCACTGCTACCAAGATTTGTGCTGCAAGGGCTTTATTTTTCTTCAGAGCATACAGCAGCTACCTCCGTTGGGATCTGATAAACAGCTCAAATTCCTAGGCACAAATGGTAAATTATAATGACAAGTGATAGGAGGACTTCTCTGTCATGGTGCCAGCCTATGGCCACTGCTCTCACAGAAGCAGGAATTATGTAATAAATGCAAACCTAGATTGATTTTGGCACATTCATTATGCCTTCCCTGCATTATCATCAACTTTGAAACAAGTTTCTTTCATTTTTTCACAGGCAGCTCCTCTAACATAAAATAAATTAAAAATATTCTTGCACATGCTATACACATAAACGGGCCTGCCAATCTCTGCTAACCTGAGACTAAAGTTAATGATTGACTCCATGTGGAATGGAATACATAAAATATACAGCCCAAACCACTCATACAACATTCACCTTCTTAAGTACATTTGCCTTCTTATGAACATTTGCTTTCTTATGTACAAAGAACAATTGCTATTTGCACGTGCATTGTTAACTACTTGATCTCTGAGCTGCGCTTGAGGAAAGCTGCTGAATTATCAAAAGGCATAGCTAAAAGGAAAGAACTAAGGAAACAAAGCTTTACATCTTCATTTCTAGAAATGTTGAATAGCCCAAATTTTACTAAGGGACATGAGAAAGTGAAAATCCTGGCCCAGGAATCTCACATATATATACACAGATGGGATTTGTTATTAGAATTAGTACCAATAGGAAAGATTGAAATACATAAAGGGGTGCATCAAAAATCAAAGATCCTAGAAAAATGAACATATAAATTTGAAAAACATTTCTTAATTAAATAATTTATAGTAATAAAAATATGTAATTGAAATTGTGATAGGGTAGAGTTAGCAGGAAACCTGATTTCAGAACACTTCATTTTGCAGCTTTACCAACCTTCACTTTGACATGTTTTCTTTCAGCATTTCACTCTGGTGAAACCTCACAGAAAAAAACTGACAATTTTTTGGTTGCTTGATTTTGGAAAACAAATTGATGGAAGTGAAATTATTTGTACAGGGAGTTCTGGAGGAATCTGTTCCATGGAGATCTGATGATATAATCTCTGTGTTCTATCCACCCTGAAGAATTGAGCATACGAGGTCTTCTCAAGTGAGACAACAGAAAGCTACTTTTTTCAGGGTTAGTTTTGAACCCAATCAGTAGCTCTTGGGAAATGCAACTACTGTGAAGAACTAAGCGAGTTGCAAGAAAAATGTTCAGGAGGCAGAAAAACAATCATTCCCTGAAGAGGAAGTACAAAATTGGATTGTCTTAGGCAGATTACAAAATCTCATTTTAAAAAATTCTGTCAATTCTTCAAATTGCATAGATGATTGTTTAACATCTAGGGATGTGACGTGAGAATAAGACAATCATATATCTTAAATCCTTTTAGAGTCTAAGCTTACACCAGAGTCTCAACACATTTTCAAACACAGTGACAGCATTTAATAAATTCTGTAACTATATAATTTATATAATCCTGTATCGTAACAATACATTAACACTAAGGGTCTTTTGATATTGCTCTAGAAACTGTCACTGTTATGTGCCATGGGCTTTCTGCACCTTACTGTGCTAATGAACTTTTCAATCCCATCACCATGAAAAAAATGGTGACTGTTTATTGCTTAGAATAAGAAAAAAGTTATAGACTTGTAGGTGCTGCCATCCTTCACAAGTTAATGACTCTGAAAGTTATGCACTCTAACATGGCTTCTAAAAGTGACAAGGTTCCTGAAGTGAAACCTTTGAAAGACAAGTGAAACTGGTTTTTTCTTACAGCTTCAAAATGTGCAGCTGTTTACCATGTAAAACCTTTAAAACAAAGGTAAAACAAAACTTATACACCAACTCTGACAAAGAGGGAAATAAATTCCTGTTGAATCTTTTGTCTCTTCCAAAAGAAAGAAAAATCTCTAAGAAACATGCTTCATATTTCTCTTAAGCAAAAAGAAAGATGATGCTCATTATAAAAACTATTCTATCAAAATCACTGCCTCATCTAGAGCAGCGTGTATAAATAAAACATATTTATTTACCCAACTATTTAACAGAAGTGTGAATAGGGAAAGATGTAGCTTCTTGTGAAAGCTAGTGATAAAGAGGGATCCAAAAATCTGCAGAGACATTAAAAGTCATTCAAGTTACAGCTACTACAGAGAACTGCATACCATATACAATGACAATAATAGATGTTTAAATATTGCTGCTTGGTCGACTGAAGCCTGAGGATTTCTGAATTACTAGGCACATTTTCTGCAAAACATAAGGAACTTTTGGGAGATATACAAGATTGTGGTGACAATCTGGCATCAAGAAACAATTAGCAGATGAGGAGATTTCAGACACCCCTACCTTGTAAGATAGGCAACCAGCACCTGTATCAAAACATGCCCATTGAAACTGCTTTTGGTCACCAGAGGGCAAGATCAGCTCTATCCAAGCCAGTGCTCAAACCCAGACATAATACTTTAATCCTTCTGCCAAACAGTGCTGAAATGGGCACAACCTGTTGCCTTCAGGGTGAGAGAAATGAGCTTGGAATTGCTCTGCTTCTGATAAAATTCTTAAAAGCTTCAGTAGTGCCATTATTAAGCTTCTAACAAGGACTACTGATGTGACACCTTCCTTCAGGCACTGCCAGCAAGGCCAAGGAAGCTCAGGGACATTTGCTTCCCCAGAGCTGTACCAGGCATGGATTTGCAGACAGGGATGCAGCAGGGAGGGAAGGGCTCTCCCAGTCCTGAGGAATCTGAAGGCGCCGTGATCCTCTCAAACATTTTACGGGCAGTGCTGTTGCAACCTCCTCAGGAGAGAGCACCCATCACTGAACAGCTATAGGGTCCCTGCAGCAGAACAAAGAAGAGCTGAGATTTTGGGTGGCTGGAGCTGTCAGGCAGCCAGAACCTCACAGTTTGTCCCTGCAGGACCATCAGTGCTAAAGGTCACAGCTGGATCATGCTCATCCCAGCTTTCACCTTGCTCTTGCTAATCTCTTGCACAGCAACAGAAGCTGCCAAAGGCTCTGTTGTGATGTGTCACACTGCTGAAATCTTCAGCTTTCCTTCACAGCTGTCAGCTTAATAATTTAAAGACTTGCCAAGAGCCAAACTTCTAAGTCCTCACTTCAAAAAATACGTTCTATTAACCAAAAGCAAGAGTTAGGCATTTGCTCAGACAGCTACTGGGTATAGAGGCAAAGGACAGTACTGGATGTAAAAACTTACCATGTTATCTAACATATAGCTCAAGATCTCATTTATTTTTCCATAAATCACCCCACCCATGGGCCAGGATTTACACCACAGCCTGTGCCAGCAGCCAAGTTCCTGGGTGCCATCTGACATTACACACATCAGGGCAGAGGCTCCTGACCTTGCAAAGGCAAAACACACATCACAAGCAACTAAGAGATGGGAACAAGGAGAAGGGAAAAACACTGTCCTACTCCTCTCCCTCCCCTAGTCACTGTGCATTTGTCTAGGGAGTGGAAGAGAGCACAGGGCTTCCATTCCCACCACAGGCACTGCCAGTGTGCAAAGCCAGGCTTGCCAGGATGCAGCCCAGACAACTTTAACCCTCACTGCATCAGATCCTGCCAGAGAAGGACAGATATGCAACAGCCCATGGGAATGAGAGCTATGAGGCAATGCATGAGGCTGGAGAGAGAGACAGGCACTAGGAACTTTGCAAGGAATTTAAATCGCGCAGCTCTGGTAAGTATTTGAGTTTAGACACACGTGCTGTTTGGTTTAGTACAAGAGTGCTTTAAATACCTCCATTTGGTTGGGCTTGTGTAAGTAACACCATGCTCACAGTTTCATTTTACACTTTTTACTCATAAGTTATGTGCTCATCTTGCATGCACTTTCACCCAAATACACACATAATCACCTGTCTGCCTGCATCAATCCCACTGGGGAATCTTGCAGTTGTAAGCATCTAAGAATAGAGTATAGTATGTTGCCTTGAGTGCATGTGTGTGCTGGTTTTCTATCATCTGTTTGCCTGCCCCAAAGGCTGCTGATAGAAACTGTCTTTGATCCCAAAAACACTCCACATTTTCATTTCACATTAACAATTATCTGCTTATCTTGGACCGGAAAAGGGAAACTTTAAATGCAGGGTTGGCTAAAACTTGTCTGCCCGCCAGTCTTCTATCACTTATTTGTGGCTTTTACTGCCTGGAAAACTGAAGAATACAAATCCTTTGCACAGAGTATCCCAATAGAGAAATAAAATGAAATTAAGAAAAAATTGGGGGGAAGTAGACAACAGTACGGTTCCACCTGACTCAACAGCTCACTGCTATTGAAATGGAAATTTTGTGTCTTCTCTACCACATCCACTTCTTCCTCCTGGCTCCACATTCCCAACACCTATCTTGTGTGGCTTCTGGAAGTTAGCAGATCAGAAAATTAACCTACCCACCAAATCACCATATTGTGGTGATTTGTCCACAGGTAACTTCACAGGACGGGCAATAATTATTTTGTATATGCAGATCACCTTGCCCAAAAAGACCACTGTGTTTCAATACCTTAATAAATAAAATGACCAATCTCATTTGTCATTGATAGTAACACTGATGAGTTGATTTTAGGAGCCTGATTTGATAACATTTCCTCAGTTTCTCAGAGAAAGATTGCAAAGCTTCTGCTCTTACATTTAACTATGAGGTATACAAAAAGATTAATGCGATCCTTAAAGAAATTTTGTATTAGCCTGAAATCTTCAACTTCTAGTAGCATAAATTAGGAATAGAATGATTCGTATCTGACAGTTGGATGCTCAACTCGGCACCAAATCCACCATTCCTGTGCCAGTGCACTGCTACCCTAAGTGTCACTTCAGGCTACTTTGAAGCAGAATCTCAAGCTTGGAGGAGGCACTGGTGTGTACCGGAGACAGATCACCAAAATAACATTTACTTGCCAAACAGGAGTATCACTGGTGTGCATCACAAAGCAGCACTCCTCCTTATTTCGTGGATGCAAACAGTAACAGTGTCTGTACTAGCAGCAATGATAGCATCTGCCAAAGCAGGGAACATTTCTACCACTCTTCAGTGTTTGTCTGGCATCTGAGAAAAAAGTTTTTAAAAATTCAAGAAAAACTACTGGGAAAATATTTTTACAATCCCCTTCTAGTTACTCACATAACACATTATAGTGAGATTTTTCTTCCTGGATCACAAGACGGTCCATTACCAAACTGAAACAATTAAAATTACTTTTTTTTCTCCTCTGTACTGTATAGGTACAGCCGGCACACATAGCCAGCATACACCACAGAAATTAAAAATTAACTGAGTCAGACATTTTTTTCAAGGCTCCTGTGCTGCCCACAACTCCAGTCACACAGCACTGTTAATTGCCGCTGGCACTGACAGTAGGGATCCCCTTCCATCTGCTGGGACCAGCTGATGCAAAATAAAAACAATCCCTTGGAGTGCGGCGCAGCTCTGCGGGGTCAGAGCCGGCCGGGCTGTGCGGGACCCTGCCCTGCTCTCCGTGGGGTGCCGAGACTTTCTCTCTTACGGTTTCTTTGGGGTTTTCCATATTTAAAGACGCCGTCTCCCGCAGCGTTGGATGCCTTTAGTGACGCAGAGCCTCTCCCCTGTTCCAGGAGGGAGCAGCGGTGCCGCGGCAGGAGCCCCCCGTGCGCTGCTTCAGCTCCCCGGCTGCGGCCCCGCGGTCCCCGCGGCTGCTGAGAGCGGGGCCGGAGCCCGGGCCGCGGTGGAAGCAGGGCAGGTGCTCCGGGGCAAAGCAAGTCCGCGGGGACCCTCGCCCTCCGCCCCCCAAACCTCCCCCTCTCGCCGCCAGCGGGGCCGCTGCTGACCCCGGCCAAGCTGAGGAAGGCACCGCTTACCGGAGCTGCTCGCCGGTGAGCAGGACCTCGGCCATGTGCTCCAGCTCCGCCGCTTTCTGCTGCATGCTGCTCACGCCCTCCTCCATCGCCGCGGGCTGCGCGGGGAGCGGGGGCTCGCCGCCCCCCGGCCGCGCTGGCCCCGCCGGCAGCTCCGCAGCTCTCCGCGGGGTGCCGGGCAGCGACAGCCGCTCCTGCCGCTCCTGCCGCTCCGGCTCACCTGAGCGCCTCAGGTCACTTTTCCCCTCGGCAGGCTCGGAGCCCTCCCGCCGCTTCCCGTGTTATTGTGTCACTGGCCGGCGGAGAAACACATGGCTGCGGCCGCCGCGCCGCAGCCGGGCTCGCCGAGGCAGCAGCGGCCCCCCCCGGCTGTCACACGGCAGGCTCGGCGCTCCCCCGCGGCAAGGGGCCGGTCCCCGCCGGGGGTGCGAGGCAGGCGCTGCCGCCGCTGCCCTGCCCCAGCCCCAGCCCCGGCCCGGGAGGCAGAAGCGGCGGCGCACGGAGCAGCGCAGCGCTCCCGCCCGCGGCTCCTTCCCGCGGGTGCAAAGTCCCGCGTCCTCCCCTGGGCGCGGGGCTGCCGGGAGGACGCGCTGCTCGGAGAGAAGCCGGCCCGACTGCGCGGGCGGAGAGGCGGCTGCTGCCCGCTCAGGTGGTGCGGGATGAGCCCTGGCACTGGTCCTTGGAGATGCAGCGTGGGGCGGGCAGTAGAAAGGGAGCTGGTGATCTGGGGTTTCACCCTCAAAACTGTTACTGCCCTCCTGCTGTCCACATTTCCGCTTATCTGCCACCCAGGGGTTATTTTCAAACCCTGGTCCCCTGCTCACGTCAACTCTTTGTCTCCAGGCGACAGAGGATGCAGAATTCTTGAGGGCAGAAGAACATTTTGTCTTGGCAACGGGAAATAAATTGCAAGGTCACGAACACTGTCAACATTTTTGGTGGGGGGAAAAAATCGTTCTTTTCTTTTAAAAAAGTCCAGGAGGAGGCATCTTCTGCAGTGGTCCAACCATGGTTTTCATTTGCAAACACATGCAATACCTTGATTGCCTACTCAGTGCCTTTATATCTGTCTGCACATACTCTGTATGCATGGAAATTATGTCTGCTAAAGTACTTGCAACACTGTCGTCGATTCAGAACCAAAATTACAGAACCACAAGAAAAACTAAGATGGAATTCAACAAACTAATAGCAAGGAGAGTGCAGACAATGGGAAGAAGGTGTTGTTTGCATCACCCATAGTAGAATTGTGGCATTTATTACCAAAGGTGGGTCTGGATATAAAAGAATGGAATTGGAACCAAGGAGAAAAATACTTGGAAAAGAAATCTACATAGGCTTACTAAGCAGACAGCAGCCACATCCAGCTCAGGAAATTCTCTGTTCTAAAAATAATGGTCTCACAAGGCAAGCTCTTGTGTGACATTTTGTATGTGCTTTCCCTGCTGCTCCCTACACATCTGTTTATAGCCACTGAGATGAACACAGGACTAGATGGGCCGTTGGTTCAATCCAGTAGAGTCTTTTTAATGAGCACTGTTGTGAGCCTCAAAGAGCACTAGAGATCCATGAATGGCAGAGGGAGAAAAACACAATCTGCCTTTGTTTCCTTTGGGCCAGAGACAGGGACACCTTAGAACTGTAAGCACTACAGCTTGAGATTACTTTCTGTAAATTTGGAAGATACACATTTAGTCTGAATACTTGCAAACAGCCTCTAATTCCACTCATACTGCAAACATACAAAGTACAGATTCACAGAGCTGGAAACAAAAATCGAAACAACCATCTCATCTGACCTTCTTTTTAAGACAAAGAACGTACACAGCAATTTTTATCAAGCACTTTATCATATGACTGAAGGAAAGACATTTTCAAGAGAATGTACATTGCAGACCATTTCTGGGTAAATCTTTCGCGCTATCACCTGGCTTTGGCTGATTTCATCCGTTCACTGCTGCTAAAAGGAGATACACTGTTCCAGGCTCTGCAATGTGCCTTGTGTTAGTTTTCCCACTTTTAGGACCTCTGCTTGTTGCAATTCATTTCATTAAACAGGCAGAAGAGTAACAGAAAGCGGAGGACTTCCTTCTGAGCTAGTGAGCAGAGCTGTGCAGATGACTGCAGGGTGCAATGAGTGCCAGAGGTGACACTAAGATAGAGTGGGCCTTGGTAGCTTCAAACAGGAACAAAAGAGGAGGAAGAGGGAGAAGAGGCTGTTTTTTGCAGTGACAAGGTATCGTGACAGGGTGCTTGTGGAACTGAAGCCTGAAATTCATATCTTTCCCTGCACAGTTTCACAACTTGCAAAATGCAGGCCAGTGCAAATTCCCGTACTGTATTTAATGATTATAGAATTTCATGTTGGCCTTTGCACACTGATATCCCATTTGTAATTTGTTCTGCATGTTCACACTGAAATTTCTTACAGTTACAGTTATCCTGGGAGGAGGGAATGGGCTATGAGTCCTTCCAAGCCTGCCATCACCCAAAAAAGGGCAATGACATAACCTTGAAGAGTCACGTTGCAGCCAAGAGCCAGTAAAAAGCTACACAAAATAACCTGATGGGATGTTTACTTGCTTTTTATCTACAGACTGCTATAGAACATAAGGTCTAACAAAAAGTTAGGCTGTGTTGACCCTTCCCCCTAGGGTCATGAAGACTAAAACACTCCTCTAAGAGATGGAACAGCATGTGCAGATCTGAAATCCTAGCAGCAAGAGAGGGAGAGGCATCCCTCTGAGAAAGCCTCCTGTAAGTAGAGTGACTTTTTGTTTTTTTCAGATATAGGATCAATTTTAGAAGTTGGTGCCTATTTTAGATATGAATATTTGAGTTTTACTTTAGCATGGCTGAAATTAGGAGGTAGCTAGCCACCAGTTAGGCATTCCTCAGCCAAAAGCATGGCAGATCTTTGAGCTGGAGCCCTGGGACACTTCAAAACTCATTCTCCACATCAAGAGAGTAACAAAAGCTGCACAGGCCTGCTAGAGGGTTGGTATCACAGGTGTGAGGGGTAGCTCAAGTGTCTTTTGATGACATTAGAGGCTCTCTGGCATGCAGTGAGGTATAAGGCTGTACACTTGAACCACCAAGGTCACAACGCTCTATGGAACCTAATGCATGAATAGGCACATTGTATTAGAGTACTGGGTTTAGAAAACATGTTAGTAAGTTGTATAAACTTTCTTATCTCATTTAGTAAATGCTCAAGTGGTGAAACACTAGATGTTTACATAAAGAAATACGAATATTGCTTTCACTGCTTTGAAGACTGTTGTATCTGTGGCCTACATTTTGACTCAATAAATTAATCTGATATTTGATAAATGAATTATTTAGTCTCACTAGTCAATTTTCTGCAAGCTTATTTTAACACAAAATATCTTCATAAAAGAATTACAAGTATTCGTGTCTATACTTGTCATTTCTCCTATAGCATTATTCTTGGATCCCATATAAAGTTGTTTGGCTTTCCCTTGCTGGGATGACAAGAGCAGCTTTTTAAACAGGAAAATGACACAGATGCAAAAGATGGTGAAGCACTTGAAGGACAACAGGCATTAGCAAGTAAGCTGTTGGATGGTTTTGGGTTTTTTTCCCTAACATCTTTTGTATAAGAGACAGCATTATGTAAACATCAAATTTAAAAATACTTTCCCACTCTCTTTGCTGAGAAAGACAAGTACAAAATGGTTTTTGGCTTTTAAGTTGACTTTTTATCTAAGTAGCTCTTGCAACACTCATGGAAAATTAGTGTGAAGGTTTTTTCCTATATTCCCATGCTTATTTGCAGAGAGCTCACTTGTCTTTGTGTTTCAACTGGTTGACTTCCTTAGCACTAGAGGCCTGGGAAGGGGCACCATAGGAACTACCAGGTATTGTCCAATCTCCCCTCCTCTTTTCAGGCTTGTACAATAGTGTTTCCCATACATGGAAGTGCATAGATTACATTCATTGCTGCTCTAAGTTTGAACCATTTAAGTTGTCTGCTAGGAACTGGTCATAAGAATCAGTGCCTGTGTGATTCAAAGAATGCATCTGGCCAAGCTAATTTTAGTCTTGTGATAAACCACAGGAAAAGTTAGTAAGTTTTCAAAAAAAAAAAGAAAGAAAGAAAAAACCAAAATCCCAACCCCCCAAAAAACCAAGGATATGTTTTAAACTTCTCTTTTTCTATTATTGCTTTCAAGTTCCTGCAAAAGCTTCCATGGTGAGATAACAGAAGGAATTTTTCTCAATCTGTCCAGCTTTTCAGCACTAGAATGAGAACCATGTCTGTTTATATTCTTATGTTTCATGTGTTACTGACCTGGTAGTTGTTATAATAGTGAGCTGAAGTGCAGAGAAAAAGGCATTTTGATCCTGAGATATACAGAGACAATCTGAAAGCAGTTTTCTAAGCCTGTCCTTGCACAACTTTTCCATTTTGCATTAAATATTCAAACACCCACTAGGCCAGACAGAGGTAGTAAGATTTCTGTGCAGACTGACAGCTAAGGCATGACCAAGAGATGGGTATCTGCTTCAGTGCTTGCTCTTGTGAGCAGGTAAATATTTTATAGAAATAAGCAGATTCAATAAGATAAAAGATCAGAAATTTGCATCAGACCAGTAACCCAAATAATTCCAGTTGACAGTATGCTCTTTTAAACCAGCATTTTGTACTACCCAAGGCATGTTGCCCCCTACTTTATTATACCTAGAATATTTTTAAATTCCTCTTATTTCATATATTCATTTCTTTTCCAATGATTTCAAATTTTGAGCATCACAAAAATATTTACAAGTCAAAAAACACCTGTAAACCTGTTGGAAACGTCAGGTTTATCTTTGAAGAAGTTCATATGTATTTCCCATAGTTCTTTTTGTTTGTTTGTTTTCTCTTTATTTTATTGTGCTTTTTAACCAACAGCAATTATGAACTTGTACAACTAGAGTTTTGTCTATATCATATGTTTAGTCCAGGTCATAGTCCTAGGCTTATGTAGTATCCAGCCTAATGCATGGACTGGGAGGTGTGAGTCAGCTGGGAAGTGTGACTAAGAGCTGAAAAGGAGCTCTTTCTAAACCACTTCTCAAGTGTGAAGACAACACCTTCTAGCTCCGGTAAAAGCCAGCTTCTTAAGCCATCCCCCAGCCACTTCTGCGTTAATGCACTCTGATGTCTGGTTGCAAGATTTAAAATGTTTGCTTAAAGCGCTGTGGCTTGAACTGGCGGTTTGACACTGAGTTGCCATCAGCCCTGAACACTCAGGCATGGGCTGGTTTTCTTGTTCTGTGGGAGACAACACCTAAGAGTAAAGGTTCAGTCTAAGACACCTTAGTATCCTTTGCTATCTATTTCTGCTTCTCAGTGCAAGTTTTGCTGACTGTTTCTCTTTCCACAGTGCCCACGATGGAGCAGACTCTGCCTTAGGACACCTGTTTGTTTCCTAGAGTGAGCATCCCAGCCAGGGCTTGGGGCAGTGGTGGGTGCAGGCGTGCAGTGTGCACATCTCTGGGGATTCTCCGGGGTTCTGGTGGCAGGAACAGAGGCAAACAGCTTGGCAGAGTCCAAACAGCTGCGTCTGTGAGGAACAGAATCACAGGGCTCCTGACAGGCTGCTGAGGCTTCAGCATTGTCTGTCCTCCACCACATCCCACCCGGGAATTCCTTAGGTGAGGCTGTGGGGCACACAGAGCCATCCCGGCCTGAGGAAGCCGCTCCTGTGGCTCACAGAGCTCGCTGGGGCACAGGCAGCAGCGCAGCACAATGACACAATGACAAAGTGCCACCGCTGCTGCGGGACATCGGCAGCGCTCATCCTCTGGCACAATCAACCAGCACAGCACTGCGCTGGCTCACCTGACTCGTGTCCATGTCCGCAGAAAGAACTGCTGCCAGTGTTTAATCACTCTGCCACCCTGTGGCCCTTTCAAGAATTTAAGTAGGAAAATGCCAATTGGAAAATTGTAGTGAATAGATGATCCACAAAAGAAAAAGACTAATTTTATAAAAGAATAATCTTTAGACAATACCGTCTTTGCACACAATTAAAAACACAAACATATTTGACTCCATCATTAATTTCCCTCCTCAATGGACACAAAAAATAACTGCCCAATCTAGTAAAAATGAAAAGGTCAGTAAAACACTGGATAATTCAATATTCTCTTTCAGGAAGGCACTTTGCAAGCATTTGTGTGGGACTTCCTGGGTTCTCAAACTATTTCTAGATGACCTACAGTGCTGAAGCAATGAGATTAACTCAGTAGAACATGATTCTAAAATAAATCAGAATCTACATTGTGCTGAGACGTAGCAAAATAATTGACTATGACCAGTCCCTCTATTGAACTAAAGAGAAAGTATCTTCGGTGCTATTGAGAACCAGAAATCTTTATGGAGAAAGAGCTCTTCTGCAGCTCTGCATCAGGATAACTGGATGCCAAAAAACGGTTGGAAGGAGGCACCAAAGACAGAACTGGGATGAAACAGAAGCATATCAAGGTTCTCTCATAAGATCAAATTCAGGTTTCTTGAAATAGGTGAACAATATTGCCAAGGGCTGAACTGTAGTGGGAACACTGTTCTGCTTTCAACAGCTCAGTGGAAAAAAACCCCAAAAAACATGTAAAAATCAGTCTGTAGTTGTTGAGTCCAAGAAGAAAATTTCACCGAAGTGCACTCCCACAGGGAAGAGGGGTGAAATGAGGATAAAAACGTCCAAGAAGCATCAGCAAAGAAAAGAGGATTGGTGAGAAAAGCATCCCACTAAGAACACAAATAAGATTCGAGCGGGAGAAAACAGGGGAAAAGAAGCTGGAACAGCAACAATAAAGCCGTGGTGAGGGAGGAGATGGAAGGAATAAATTTTCTTTGTGAAGTCCCTCAGAGTTTTCTCCCTGTATTACACTGGTTTCACAGCAACTGTCAGAGACACAAGACCTATCTGCACTGACTTCTCTCTCTGGAGAGGAGCCCTCCAAATTGCTACTCTTAAAGATGTCAATATAGAAAACTCACCCAGAAGCATCTCAGAAAACCCACTTACTGAACATCTCCACTGTGGAATAGGATCAGCTAAACCTGTATTTTTTCTGTAACACAGTTTGGAAGACCCCAGTGTGCACTCCCTCAGGAATGGAACCTGCATAGAATTTTTAATTAAAGCTTTTGAAGTTTTTTAATTGCCTTTAATGTTTCTCTCATTCAAATCATTACATTACATTACATTACATTACATTTTGGAGGAAAACTCATTTAGCTCTCTGAAGATGGGCTTAAAGGGCAGTATTTTGCCTCATGCCTCACACAGGATCCCTTCTGAAGGAGTTCACGATGAGAGCAGCCTCTTTATCCACTTACTGACCAATTTCCCACAGAAAGGCAATTCTGTTAGGTAAGGTCTATGTCAAAACTCATGACCCAGTCTCCAACTCTGACTTAGACAGGAGCAGGTGAGAGGACAAGAATCTCTCCTAAGTGTACAGGCAGTGAACTTTTCTGAGTCAACAGTGATTGAGAGGCCAAAACATCCAGTGAATGGAGAACTACTTGTGTTATCCTGGTTATAGCGTACCACATTATGTCAAATTGTTCAATATCTCAAGATATTGACAGCCTTTTTGATATACTCACTACTATTCATTACTCACAGAGTTGTAAGAAAAAACCCTGAGCTATTTATTTACACAGTGATTACAATGGAAAAGTATTTGTTCTTATGACAAACTCCAGTATTCAGCAGTAGGAGAAAAAAATAACGATGGTTAGCATCTTCACAGAAAAATATCAACAATATAATAGATATGGGATAATTTAGGCATAGACCCTAGTACCTGATGAGGGGGATAGATGGAAATCTTCAGAATAAAATGTTTCCTGCAGAGATGTCCACAGGGTTTTTCCATTTGCATGTCAGGTGGATGGTTTGGGATGAAAAAGGGCATGGGACTAGAAGGGCTTCAAGGTATATTGGGGAGCAGGATGGGAAGGGTATAGCTTGCTCCTCTAACATTTCAGCTTTGGGAAGAAAGTTGAGAATAACAAAATCAAGTGAACTGGTAATTGTTGGATGGTTACAGCCTGAGATTGCATTATTCATCATGACTGAGAGTGAAACTAGAAGGCCCTACAAGCAGAAACATAAGAAACACCTGGAATGTAACAGAATCAGGTATTTGTTCTGCAGCTCATTGCAGCATTAGGTTTGTTGGACAGAATATTTTATTATGTGCATTTTATTCTTTCCCATGTAAGGCTTCTGCTCCCTTTGTTACATGAGCTTTTCCTATATTGGCTTCTTCTCATTTAAGTTTTCATTCTGCCATTTTTCACTGTTCGTTTCCTGTGCCACTCTATTCCTCCATTGTAGTCTCTTTACAAATAGAATACTTGATGCATTTTCCTATTTGAGTTTTTAAAAATATTTTGCATTCAATGGCTATAGTTTTCATATTAATTTTATTAATCTATTTATTTATTTTAGATTCATATAGAAAGTGTAAGTATGTATTTTGCTGAGATATATTTGTAGTGAATATCCCCAGCAATGCCTTAAAAATTAATAATAAACTAAAAACCACCCACTCTCTGAGGTTACTACTATGCAGATAGCATCTAGTCAAGAAGAGAGATGATGGGATAACTTGCCAGATGACACATACTGATATTTAGGTTGTCAGTATTAATGAGGTCTGCAGACTGAGCCTTGAAATTAGACACAAAATTCTCTACACAGTATTAAAAAAACTACATTTATTTGCATTTATCTCATGTAACTCCCAGATATCAATGATAACACCGTTTTAAATATCTCTAGCAGCAGGTGTTTTATGTGATTAAATTTTAGGGCCTGCAGTAAAGTATTGCTGTTAATTTTCCCAGCTAGCAAAATCATCTGGGTCTGAACTACAGGCTTTGCTGTGGTAGAAGCACTCTGGAGATCTACCCAGAAAATGACGTACAGGGAGCAAAAGATTTTAATGATGTACTCATTCATGAACTAACATGGCTGCCTGACATATATTCTAAATTTAAAAGGGTCTCTGTAATTATTCCGTTCTTGAAAAAAACAGGTTACTCTTTCATGCCAATGTGAATAGACATTACAGCACCTTCCCCCACCCATTGGAGCAGTGTTTACACTGGGAGGACATGCTGTGCAGCAATGAATGTCCTGGCTGACTGGGGAGACTGGGAGAAGCTCTGAACATAGGCTGGACATCAGGTTTACCCCACCGTATCCTGCAATCAGTGTTGCATGACTGATCCTCTGCCTTTGTTTGCAATTACACATGCAGTCCCTGCAGAGAAATAACATAGCAATGAAACAGGGCTCTAATTGCCAGTTATCTCAGAAGCTTTGGGCATCTGGGTTCTTGCTTGTCACAACGGTGTGTGGTGAAATTCTCAAAATCATTTCCGAATTGTCTCGATTGTGTTTGTGCTCCAGCCTTTTGGTGTATGCTTTCCAGCTCTGTGGTTGAGTGTCCCTTCTCCAGTATTTCCAGGCCAGAACCAATTTTATGTCACCGAAATAATCCAAGCTATTGTATGGTTTACATGAATATTTAGGTTTGGTTACAGCTGTCTATTTTCTCCTAATTTGAATATATGTGTTTTGCATCTCCGTGGAGGCCTGTTAAGACTGACAAGACAGCCTTGTCTGAGGTAGCAATGAGCTATCTGGTTATTTTACTAATTGGCTAGAACGTTCCCAGTTTGAGTCTTGGACTCATCAGCTCTTGCTTTGTGGTGCTTTTCTGGCTGACATCATCAGGCATGATAGTTTTACTGGGGTACAGTAATACAAATGAATCAAGGTCTGCAACACAGAATATGCAAGCCACTGTTTTGCTATTTCACCTTCCATTAAAAAAAAAAAAAAAAAAGTTTAAAAAAATTAAAGTATGTCTCAAGAACCAACTCTAATCAAGAGCAGAAGAGTGTGTGCTCTGGTGATTTAGGGGGTCTGAATTTATTTTGGATCCTGAGTTATGACTAAAACCTGAATATTGTGACTAATAGAGACAAGCACATCTTTATGACCTTGTTAACTCTTCTGTGGATCACAGTCATTTCGACTTTCACCACATCTCATAAGTTTCTCAATGTGTTGCACAGAAATTTATTCTCTCCTCTTATCCACTACTTTCTGTTCTTTTCATAAGTAATCTGCAATTCTTAATTTAAAACAGACTAGACAATCATTATTCAGGATAGGTGTGCACTATGGATTTATACAATGGCACAATTATATTTTCTGTTTGGTCTTTCTTTTCTCTTTCTTCTTTTCCTAGAAGGAAACGTTGTATTCCATTGTGTACAAACATTCATTGTGGACAGTCATTCTCCCAGTGTCTCACAGGAGCCTGCGATGTGCTGAAACAGCATTCAGTGCTCCAACTCCAGTCACACCTAGAACTTCAGTCACCCTCTGTACTGAAACACAATGAGCACATTCTATGGCAGATATTTCTAGACAAGAGGAAATTGTCATTTAATGAGTAAAAATGTAACACACATGCTAATTTTAAATATCGCAGATGGCATTCCAGCTGAAAAAAGAAATCCTTGAACTAGGGCTTATGCGGCTTTAATCAAAAGGAGTCTCTCTTGTGGAATAATTTCTGAGAACTGTAGCTGTGAATTGTGTAATTATCACTGAGCTGATAACGTGTTGCTATATTCAACTTTGGCACTGTGCCAGTTTTTCCAGTGCTGGCTCTATTATTATTATTATTATATTCTCAGCTACCTCTGTTATACTTTGAAGGACATCTGTAAATTTCTAGTGTGTACATCTTTGTCATTTGAACACCTCATTTCATTATTTTCTCACTACATTTTACTGTACAGCTCCCAATAACTTGAATTGCAATCACACATGGGAAGTCATCCTCCTAACACGGTAGCTAATGACTAGAGCCTGCCAGTGTTAACGTGCACTGTTACCTCCTGCTTCATCATTCCAGGTTTCAGTCGTGGAGCTTCAGAGTTCTTTCTTTTATTTGATTTGTCTCAGACACCCTTCATTTATTTAACAGTTCACATCCCTGATGTTTGAGTCCTGGGAAAGATTATATAGGGTCAAGGACTTCAAAGACAAGACTATGACAATCTTCAATTATCCTTTTTTTGTTTGCTAACTTCACTCAACAATTGTCAACCACATTCCATTAACACTAATTTCCATTAACATTTGTCAATTGAAAAACTATGTCAAAGCTTATTTTGCTTGAGGATTGACTTCATTCCAGACCAGTTGAGGATGCAGAGGCTAGTTAGCAGTTCAGTCTACTTCTCCCTTATGCTACTACAGGTGTACATGTTATAGTTCACACTCACAGCAGCCACTTAAAGCCTCCAGTGGGCACCTGGGTGGACTGATAGCAGCTGGTAATTAGTTAAATCAGAATGGCTGAATTTACTGCTTCCTCAACTCTTGCTTCCATTCTCCTACAGGTGAGTTTCACTCCTGTTGTACCATGATGTTACATGCTCTTGAACTCTGACAGTTTCAGCCCATCAGACCAGCTCAAACTGAAAACAGAACTGATTTATGCTATAGCAATTACAGAGCAAATAAATAACCCCACAGCATCAATATAAAATAATTTCAGTATCCTAGCAATCTCTCTTGCCATAGCATGCACCTCCTTATAAATTGACAGCAACATTGCTACTCCATCATCTCATTTTCTCTGCGATTCAAATTCATTAAATGATTCATCCATGTTTCAAGAACCAACTTCATGAGGTCCTAGACAAACCTATTTTTGTCAGGTCACTGCTCTAAAGCAATCTCATAGAATACATAATACCAGCTGTTTCCTGAGAAACGAGACATCTCTATAGATTCATGTCCATGTCTTTGGTGATAGGCGCATTGGCTTCCACCTCTTAGAATCAGAGCAGCCTTCCCCCAAGTAGGGGCTTCAATCCAGCCACTGATTTCTACCAAAATCCCAGGAAATTCACCTGCCAAACTTGCTTGACCTTGAATATCAACTTCCAGAAGGGTAAACACGGGGCAGGCACAGAAAGATGGCAGCACAAGCATATACATTTCAGTTCTGAAATATATATATAAAATAAATAAAAAGCATCTTCAACCAGAACTACCAGGATAAACAAAATTGATTAGAAAAATTAACAACTACTACAAATGCTCCTGACCACAGAACAATGCCAACTCCTGAATAACATCCAGTGATTTAATTCCTAATGAGTTTCTGTTACATAGCAGATCTCTTAAGATAGAAACTCCATGAACCCATGCCTTGGATTCAGTTTCTTGGCTATACCATAATTTTTTTTTATTTCACAGAATGAAAAGTAGAAAGAAGAAAAAGCAGGTGTGCAAGGTCATTGGAAAATTGCATAAATTAAGGTATAAATTAAAGCCAGCAAAAATAAGCTGCTATTCAGTTAGCAACTATTTCAGGATTTACTTGGTAAAAAGTGATTTTCTAGTTTACCTGAGAAGTGTGCATGAAGAGATTCACATTAAAGCAAAATGTAAGTCTCAAATAAGGCTATACACATATCAGTTTGCACCCATGCATTAGTAGAAACCAGCCAAAGTTGGAGTGTCTCTGGTTCCCTGTCCACACAATGATGATATTTCCACCTTCCAATGACTGAAATAAAACATGAAAACATAATAGATGTCTGGGTGTTTGAACAACCCACTGCACATGTGTTGTGACAAAGGTAGCAGCCTAATAACTTCAGCCAAAGCTTTCTCCAAGGCCAATTGCCTCACTGAAAGCAGAAGATGCCTGACTCAGCCACATACAACAACAGCTGGTCTCTGCCAGGCTGGGACTGAACCAAGCCAGCTCCATCCCACCAGCTCCTGCTTCTGGTTCTCACAGAAAAGGGGTTGCGACCTCCTCATCTAGGTCATTTGGTACAGACTCTTACCAAGCACAGAGGCACTCTGCAAGTGGACAGACATAACTTAGGAGCACTGAGGAACTATTTGTTAGCTGATGCACACAATAAGCAGCTGGGGCTAACACACTACCAGGCTGAGTATTAATATGCCCTGCAGCAAAAATCAGTATCTGAGGAGCCAGTTGTCCTGGACAAGGCAGGGAAGAGGCATCTTGTGCTGCTCCTTGCAGAAGTCTCATTCCCAGTGCTGTTTAGCTGCTGTGTTCTGAGCTTCCACTTCTGTTTTCTTCTTATGGTTTAAGGACATCAATAGATCTCCCCTTGAATCTCTGAGCTGCAGACTATTTCCATTGCAATAATCACCCATGCCTGTGGTTTCCACTCATTTGTGTCATGGCTTTAGCTCAAGCATTTCCTCCCAGCTTCCTCTGGCAGACATAGCCCCATTAGGCCACAGCAAGAGCCCGAGCTGAGCCCTGAGTCACAGGGAGACAAATCCCCGTGTGGAGGCTGTGCAAGCCTTTCCTGCGGGGTCGTGTGTGGATGAGCACCTGCAGGTAGCTGCCCTCGGTCAGACTGTCCCCAGAAGGACAGAAGGGTGAGTGACACCAGTGATGGCAGCTGCCTCAGCAGTGCTTTCCCACCCACGGTCAGGCCCTGTTGTGGTGGCTGGGACACTCAATCTCCCTCTCTCCACACTTGCTGTCATGCTCTGGTGTTGAGGAAAAACTTTGAGAGTGGCACAGCAATGCTCCAGGCTTGGGGCAGCATGGCTGGAAAGCTGTCAGGTGGAAAAGGGGTGCTGGTCAACAGTGACTGAACATGAGCCAGTTTGTGGCCATGAAGGCAAATGGCATCCTGGCCTGGATCAGAAACAGTGTGGCCAGCAGGACCAGGGCAGGATTGTGCCCTGTACTGAGCACTGGTGAGGCCATACCTGGAATGCTGTGTTCAGGTCTGGGCCCCTCACTACAAGAAAGTCATTGAGGGGCTGGAGCTCGTCCAGAGAGGGGCAGTGGAGCTGGGGAAGGGTCTGGAGCACAGGTCAGTTGAGGAGCAGCTGAGGGAGCTGGAGGTGTTTAGCCTGGGATAAAGGAGGGTCAGGGGAGGCCTTATTGCTCACCACCACTCCCTGAAAGGAGGCTGCAGCCAGGCAGGGACTCTCCCAGCTGAGAAGTAACAGGATGAGAGGAAGTGGGCTCGGGTTACACCAGCCCAGGTTTAGATTGCATAGTGGGAACAGTGTCTTCACAAAAGGGTGGTCAGACACTGAACCGGCCCAGGGACGTGGTGGAGTCACCATCCCTGGAGGTGTTTAAAAGACATGCGTGTGTGGCTCGTGGGGACATGGATTTTCCAGTGCTAGATAAAGGGTTGGACTTCATCATCTTGGAAGACTTTTCCATCCTAAACACGTCGATATGATTTTATGCTGCCTCAGAGCTGGGCAAGGTCTTCCATACTGGACCTGTTTTTGCAATGTTTTGTCATTTTATTTAGTTTTGCGCGTTTTGTATATTTTTATTGCGTTTTTTGGCATAACAAGAGATCTTACTGCAGCACAGCGCCGCTGCTGTGCAGCGGGACAGAAATCGAGAGGTTTGTCCCAGATTAGACCCGGCAGATGAGCAGAGCGAAGCGATTCCCCTCGGTACCACCCCAAGCCGTACCCGTCCGCTTCCCCGTTCCTGTCTGTCTGTCCGCCCGTCCACAACCCGCCGAGCCCAGGCAGGCTGCGCGCGCCGCCGCCGCCTCCCCCTGGGCCGGGCCCCGCCGGGGCGGGCATGGAGGCTGAGGCACGGAGCTCGGAGCGGGCCGGGGCGGGCATGGAGGCTGAGGCGCGGAGCTCGGAGCGGGCCGGGGCGGGCATGGAGGCTGAGCCGCGGAGCTCGGAGCGGGCCGGGGCGGGCATGGAGGCTGAGGCGCGGAGTTCGGAGCGGGCCCCGCCGAGGACAGAGGCCGTGGCCGGGGCCGCCGTGCGGAGCCGCGCCGAGGTGGACGCCACGCTGCAGACGGCCAAGCTGAACCCGGCGGAGCTGCTGCCGGCCGCGCAGTGCCTCAGCTTCGGCCCGCAGGCCGGCGGCGAGTGCTGCCTGCTGCAGCTGGAGCCGGGGCTGTGCGCCGAGCTGGAGGCGGGCCGCAGGTACGGCGGGCGCGGGCGGGGAAACGCGGGAACGCGGCTCAGTCCGCATTTGGGTTCTTGAGATGCGGTGTGCACTAGTGCCCCTTAAATCCCTTAAACCTGCCTCAGTTCCACTGGAAACTAAAGGCTATTTACACTTACAAGAAGCGTTGTTTATGGTTTTTTTTTTTGTTTGTTTGTTTGTCTTTTTTTGGTTAACGGAAGACTTGCTGTGGAGACTTGGAGACTTCTAAACAAAACTCAGAAGGTGCTGGAACAGGCTCCCCAAAAAGTGGGCACAGCCCCAAGCCTGCCACAGTTCAAGAAGCAATTGCACAGTGTCTCGGGCACAGGGTGTGATTATTTGGGCAGTCCTGTGCCGGGCCAGGAGCTGGACTCACTCATCTTTGTGGGTCCCATCCAGCTCGGGATATTCTATGATCAGAAATACAAGTTTAGAAAAGAGATTATGTCTCTAAAAGAATCCTGCCGACTTTGAGATTTTCCTGTTAGAACGCTCGAGGTCTGATGGATGGCGGAGTGCCTACAAGACAGGCAAATTGGCAGGAAAGGAGGTGCAGTATTGGCATGGGCATAGGGTAACATGGTTATGTGACACAGAACTCTAGACCAAGAGCAAGTTCTAGATAAGGTTTTGATACTGTTTTAAATTTCTTCCTTTACTGCTATGCCAGTAACATAAAGAAAATCTTCGAAGTGATACCAAATGAGAAGTCCCTCTAAAGAAGGTAGTTCTGTGAGATGTATGTTAGTACAGTTCCTATTTAGTGCAATACTGATAAAGTATTATCTGATGGAGGCTGGGATCATGTTGATCCCTTGGGGCACAGCTGAGCTTTGTTCATGCATGCAGGCTTTGGGAAACAAGAGGAGCAGTTTAATTAAATTGAATCTGAGCACCTAGGTTAGTGTATGTAGCCTGGGAGGAACTAAATGTTCCCCTGTCATCGTCATTATTTCTGTGCTGGTTTTTTTTTCCAGCCTAGTAATCCGTGGTGAAAAGGATGAACACGCAGTGTTGTGCAGCAAAGATAAAACTTATGACATGAAAATAGCAGATACCTCAAATATGCTGCTTTTTGTTCCTGGTTGCAAAACTCCAGAGGAACTGAATGCAGATCCAGCATCTTGTAATATTATTCATTCACAGGTATGTCTTTCAGGGTTTTTGTTTGTTTGCTTTAATTCTGTGCTTTCTTATTTTCTGTAATTTTTTTGTATTTTGTCCAAGGTGCATATATGAAACCCAGCTGGGATTCAGTTGCCTAAACATAAGCTTCTAATGCCATTTTAGATGCCCTGTGGTATTGCTTAGCCTCTATTGCAGGCTGCCACTGGAGAAAGAACAAGTGTCCTGTAGCTTCTTTGGGTATTGACCAGTTTCAGGAAGATGTCTTTATAAATGTGCTTTTTATACAGGGCCATGCTATGTCCTAGGGTGGCCAAAATGGCTTTAGAGCTCTTCTTCAGGCAGCTGAACTTTCTCTGTAATGTATGATTATTATTGTTTCCAGGAAGTTAAAACTGTGGTTTATATTCAGTGCACAGTAATTACTTGTATTAGGTATTAAAAGCTTGCAAAGAGAATATAATTTCTCAGTGTTAGGAATGATTTTAAAAGTAAGGTTGATTTTTAGGAGTGCTTTCCCCAAAAAGCAGATTTTACCATATCGTGTCTGAATACTGTTTTTTAAATATAGAAATGTATTCAAAGGTGGCTCTTCCAATTAGCATATCAAAACATTTATCAAAGTGAATGATTTTAGTGTTCTTGGTTTAAGAATTCATAGTTCTCTGCCCTGTGAAGCATATTTAATAAAATCCTATTAAAAATAGCTAGGCAAATATTATTAGTTAATTATTTGCTGTAGTGGACATAATGGTGTCATTGAGGAAAATCCTACTTTGGCATCAGTTCTTTCATGAGTCCTAATGAGCTAATGTAAAAAGTTAATTCAAGCTGAAGTAGATTAATGAGAAAGTCATATTGTTCCATATAATTTTTTTTTTTTTCAACATTTAATAGTTTCAGTATTGCTGTGAAGTTTCACCTCATTAAAATGTAATTTCCTTAGGAACTATTTAAAAAGTTTTATTTCTAAGAGCTCTCAAAATGATTTCAGAAATGTTAGATGGTTCATTGACACTGCAAATTGTGAAACATAGCAGAAGATACCATGTGTACTCAGTACTTTGGGGCTTCACTGCCCTTCACTTGCAGTTTTGGTGCTGATCTTTTTATGAATTGCACAGCTGATACTCACAGCCAAAGCATCTGCCATTTTATTCACCTCACACAGCTCAGCTCAGGTTATGAGCTTTGGAATATTAATTGGAATTATTTATTTTCTTTTCTATGCAGAGTATCTACTTATTACCAAATTCATCAGAAAACAACTTGGCAGGAAAAAGCCTAGCACTTAAGTAAATGCTAATTGACATGAAGCTTGGAAGTTTATCAGGAAATTGGTGTTTAGCTGAATTTTTTGCTAAGCCAGTTATATAATAGATTAAAATTGAGAGATTTCTGTGCATTAGAATTTGTATGGGATTTCTTCTATGTATAGGTGGTTTTGCTTACAGTCTATTGTTTTAAAGTTTTAGTTGTTTTGTTTTCTTTTGATGGAGGACTTCTAAAATACACCAAGTACTCTGGTAAAGCACTTAGGGCATTATAAAGTACTGTCTAGAGGCTTTTTTGTGAAAGCTGTTTTAACATGGGGCTAGTGATTGGGTCAGGAGCTGGAGCCTGTTCTGCCTCTGCGATTCTGTTCCCATTTCTGTCAGTTTGGTAAGTAGCAGAAATGACGCTGAAAGGCCTCCAATAGTCCATCCTCTTCAAAAAATCTTGCAGGAAGTCAAAGCAGTACCCCATGATTACTTTTGAAAGTAAAGCTTTGGTAAATCACTGTTGTTGAATCAAGAACAGCTGAGCTTCCTGTTGCACACTCCTCATTTGTGTGTCGACTCAGGGCAGGGAAGAGAGATGTCTTGTCAGTTGTGTGCAAGTGCAGCTTTCTGTCCTTGTTAATGTCTGCTTTGCTTGAGCTTAGGGCTATGATGGTTCATTAAGGTATAAAAAGACCATGAATTAGATCCCATGCATGGGAGGAAGTGGGGAAGATCGACACAGGTTGATTCAGGAAGGCCCTTATGGCAGTAATATCGTTTACTGTTAAGACAAAAAGCAGTTTTGAGGGGAATTGTGCAGAAATATATCCCATGGTGATTTCCTGTCATTTGCAGGCAGAGTTGAATTGTTAGCTTTGTCTTATGCACTACGAACATATTTTTTATCAATTAGCAGTGGATTTTTATTCTTCTGTCTGTAGTAATTTTTTTATTGAAAACATCAGAATGCTTATTTTGTCTTCAAAGTAATTACTCTGTTAATAGTTTCTTGTTTTCAGTGACTAGATTAACACTGCTTGCTTTTTGGTAAGCAGCTTTGAATCCAGATGCTACATTAAAATGTTTAAAGAGTCACTGTTTTGTTCTGTAGATTGCTGGTTTCTCCAAGAACTATTGGGAGTTAAGGAGATGTCGACCAAAACTGAAGAAACTGAGGAAGCTTTTAATGGAAGATCCATATGAAGGGCCTGATAGTCAGAACGATCAGACTTCAACATTGTCAAAGGTAAATCAGCTGTGTAAATTGCTTCCTTGCAATTGGTGACAAGCAAATTAAAGTGAAGATACATCCTTAAGTAGAAAAATCCCTTTTCTTACGTGATTCACAGTGCTTCTTTGAGTTAATTTTTTAGCTCTTCAATTCTAAACAAGTTGGTTGTTATTAGCACTTTCAGTGAGTACAGATAAGCAACCTTTTTATTAGTTAAAGGAGGAAAATTAAGGACATGGAAGGAGGCTGGGCATTTCCCTTTTCCTATGGGAAGTTTCTTGGAGGACAGCCTTCAGAATCTTTTCTAAATTCCTTGAGAGCTGCATTACTACTAAGGTATAATGCAGCCTTTCCTTCTTCTTTGGGTCTGTCATGTATGAGGTCAGAGCACACCCGTGTGCAAGTTGCTTTCCAATCAGAAATTGGTGATGACAAGGAGGAGAAGCGAGTTGAAGAGAGTAACAGGGATTATGTAAGGCATGAAATAAGACACATTAAAAGAAGGGGAAGCACAAATGAAATCCTGTCCTACTGTCTTATCATGTTTCCAGGAAATTCAGTTTGGGACCTAAAGAGTAATGGGGAGACCTGGACTGTGCAGCATATGATCTCAGATAGGTTTTCCTTTTAAGTTTAAAACCAAAAAGTAGTTGCTCCCAAGTATTTTATGCTGAGGCTTGATTGAAGCTGACACCAACAAACCATCTGCATGTGCTTGGATGTGCAAATACAGATGTTACTTTTCCCTGGAGTGACATGGTGCCTCTCTTTTTTTCTTAGATGATTAAGAGGCTGATTTCTGATTAGTTACAGAATCTTGCCCCCAGAATTGCCTGCCTGTGCTGATCTAGAAGGACATGCAGCAAAATAAGGGCTGACAAAGGTTAAAGGGCTTAAATGGTTTGAAAATTATGAGCATTGTCAAAGGCTAGCAACATGAAAAAGTCATATGAAATAATATTTATTCATAATATTGAGTATTACTAAAAAGATGTCAGTGTCTCCCAAATGTTAATGCCCAGTTGAGATTTGATCACCATTTATTTTTGAAGGAGAATGTATTTCCTCCATGAGCTTACTGGATAACAACTAGATATGTCTGATACACGTAGACAAGTCTTAACCTTGCCTCTGGTGGAACTCCTAAATGAGTCTGAAAACTCTCTAGGGAAAACTCTTTCCTATGGGAATAATTTTCACTGAAATCCTCAACAATGGATGTGTAGGAAACAATGATTTCCACTGTTTTGTGTGCTTACACTTAACATTTATTGTGTGCTGGAACTAATAGTCCACCTTTAATCTATTTGAAAACAAATTACTTTCTTTTGGTTGCTTACTGTAAGCTAAGTCTCATGATCTTCAGGACTGTTGGGAACTTGGCTTGATGATATTTCAACACACTCTGATAGGAATAGCATATCAGGAAGTAGAGGCCTTTCTGTATTTATTAAATGTTTTTTAAACATGTGGTGTTCCAAACTTAGAGTTGGTATGTTCCATTTGTGTTCCCATAGTCTGATGGATCTCAATCCAACACTTAATCCAATGTTTTTCTTTCTGATAGGAAGTATTCTTGAGCTATAATCAAAAAAACTTTAATATTAGAGTTGATTAAAAAGGCTCTAACGTGAATAAAGGAATTGATGTTATATTTCCTGTGCATTGAAGTCTGATATTTCTTCCATTTACTTCACTCCTCATGGTAACTTCTGTTCCACCCACATCTTCACCACAGTATCCCACAGCACCTTCCCATCTCACCACAGAACTGTTCTGCAGGGAGTGTTTGTGTTATGGCTGGGTCTGTGCTGTGTGTGTGCCAATTGATTAGCAGACACCAAAACACAACATGTAACTGTTGAGGTCGTGGTGGAGGAGGCTTTCCCTCAGTGGAGGTGCTAAGTGCAGGTTCTGACTTCTATCCAAAAGTGATAAGTGATTTGTGCTTTGCCTTTTCTTTGGATCTCACAGATTAAAATATGTGATTTCAGGAAAGCCAGAACACATTCACTTTTCATTCTTACTGGGATACTTCACTTACAAGGTCTGCTTGTGCTAGTTGGACATTCTGGGAATACAAATATATTATTACTTAAGCCTGGTACAAAGACTTTCCTGTAGTTAGACTGCCTTTTATGTTGAATAATCCTTTGAGAAAACGTTTTAAGTTACAGGAAAAGTTTCAGAGAGTGTGGCAAACCTTAGAAAATTCAGTCTGGGGGAAAAAACATCTTTCTTAAGTCTTTCCTTCGTTATAGCTTATAATGCCTTTAGTGTGGTTGCTGAAGCAAAGAAGGAGTAAGAATAACCTCTCTTATTTCCTTCTTTTTTTCCCTTATTGCAGTATACAACAGAAGATTTGTTAAGTCTGATTCAAGCAAGTGAAGAAGAAATACTCCACCAATTGCAGGTTATAGATGCCTGCAAAATTGAAGGTATTCATATCTAAAGTATATTATTACCTATGAGGAAATAACCCTCCTATTTTCCCCAAAATAAATGTCTCCTTTTTCTAAGGCCTGTTCCATATCCTCGACTTTCAAGGTGCAAGTTACTTCAAAGTTCTAAGACTTGTTTCCCTAGATCCATGTCCTCTGCTGCTATGAATCTGATCAGAAGGATAAAGCTGAGCAGGCACTGCCAGTCTCTCTCTTTCCAGGATGACTCCTTCTTTGCTGCTACAAACACTGGCATCAGAGTATCCCACCCACAGCACGAATATTTTTTAGCTGGTCACCCTCTTCATGAATGAATGGGTACTGCTTTCTGTAGTTCTAGAGGCAAAAGTAGCTAATTCTTAGGTAACCCCATGCTTTTCATAGTCCTTTCTTCCTCTCAGACTGGGTTTATCTCAGTGTCTTCCTGCCACGTGAGGAAAGGCTTGAGCAAGTCCCTCACCTTGGGACAGGTCCTTCTCATCCTTTACCTGGCCATGCCCAGACCCTCACTGGGACACAAGGTGATGGCAGTCCTAGAGTTATGTGGATTTCTGGATTTTTGTAAACTTCTCTGGGCCTGAGCTGTTGCTTTATAGGGCCAATGCAGACAGTTCCGTTCATGCAGTTCTGTTCCTGAACTAATTATTAGTTTTGCCACATCTGATTTATCTTGGAGTGATATTTGTAGTGTCTTTGTATCTATGGATTACAAACAATTGAGATAATTAAGTTTCATTCTCCTTTACATTTGCTCTTATTATTTGGTTCCTTTTCTCAGCTTTTAATCTTGACAAAGACACAATGCTGCTGTATGTTGTAAAGGTATGACCTGAATGTTGAGACTCCAGTAGTGTATCTTAATGGCAATAGAATTAAGGTGTTAATGCTTTCCTTCGAACAGTGTTTTGTGGTGCTCTGTTTGGCAGGATATTGGAGAATTCTAGACTTTGACTATGAGATGAAACTCTTGAGTCATGTGACTCAGCTAATAGACTCAGAGTCCTGGCCTTTGAGTAAGGTTCCTCTATGTGCCTGCCTTGAAGAACTTGGATCTCTAGAACCCAGGTAAACAATTCTTTCTAGTACTCAAAATTGCCCACATTCATTATTAACTATTAATAATTACAGTACTTGTTAACTGTCTAGTAGAATTATAGTCTTGCAAGTCTAGATTCTCATTATCATGATGTAAATGATACATGTTCTTTGTTTCTAAAAATACTCAAGGGAATTTTTAGTCAGATAGGTTGGTAAATCGATTTTAATCTTTAGTGGTAGTATTTCCATTGATTCATAGTAGAAGCATTACTTCTGAGTTGTAAATGATAGAAGTAGCATGTGCTTAAATTGTAAATTGCTGAGCATCTCAAAATACCTGTTCTGAAGCTATAGCTAGCCAAAAATGTTGGGTTTACCTATTGCATACTAGCTGAGAGGGGGGTATGTTTTCTGGTGTAATTCAGAATTACCATTCAAAGAAAGTCTTAAGTTTACAATATGTAGCATTTTCCACTTAATTGGCTTTTGGCTCAAAACGATATCTGCAGTTAGAATATAATTTTATGACAGAGCCTCAGTAAAGTGCCTATTATTCAGTAAGGATAATTAATTGCTAAATTTTTGACTTGGATCATTCAGACTGGTAAAAAACATTAAGATCATTGAGTCCAACCATTAACCCACCACTGCCAAGTCCAGTACTGAACCATGTCCCTAAGTTATAGGGACATATTATTTGCTAGTTATAACTAGAAAGGGGAAGAGACCTTTGGGGTTGACAGGCTAAATTAGCTCCTGTCTGTTATTTGTCCCCTTTTGTTCTCTTCTATTTTTACCAGTTTCTTCATTCCCCCACAAATATGTCTTCTGATCTATTATCTTCATTTTTTTTCTCCATACCTGTTTCTTAATATTTGTGGTAATGGTTTCAGTAGTGTCCTATTAAACAGTATTAGAACTTGATTTCTGATTTTTTTTTTTCCAGGGAGATGATAGAACACGTTCTTTTAAGTTATGGCAGAAAATATGTTGATGATGGTAAGTTTGGGAAAGCTTAAATGGTTTAACTTTGCATAAAAGAAATAGTTATTAATTAGGAGATGTAGGTTTTGCGAAGAATGGCCCAAATGGGCCAGATGAGTTTGCTACAGTGCCATTACAAGGAGGGAGCAAACTGGGCTAAAAATCAGTGCAATTGTTACAGGAAGTTTCATAGGAAAAAAAGACTATTAAACTGTACAAGACAATTGTGCACAGAGGTACTGAAAAGGATTTATTAGGTGTCTACAAGCCATAATTTCATCACTAAAGAGAGGTCACTAGTAAACTTTAGGTGGCATCTCTTTAGATACCTTAGAAGATCTCAGATATTTAAGCAATTAATTGTGCTATTATGAGTAGTTAGTGGCGAATTCAGCTTACCTGAAGTAGCTACCTGCCTTTGATCTCTTGAACTGCACTCCAAGATCTGCTGGTTGTATTGATTAGATTTCCATTGTCCATCTCACACACACATATAATACTGCACTGCCCTAATCTCAGCCGGAATTCTTCTCCACAGTGGCTTTCATCTCACCTTTGGCTGAAGTAGGAGTTGCACTCAACCTTAAAGGACATAGGAAAGTAATTGGAGTGACAACAGACTCTTGTCTTAATATATTTAGGCAGTTTGCACAAGGAACAAGTCTGAGTTACAGACAGGTGGCTGAAACAATAGAAGGAAGTGTTTATATGTGATTTGGTTCAGAGAATTTTAGCCAAGTCAGTGTGAGAGAAAATGAAGTCTCATCCCCTCATAATCTCATAGGCGTGATTAAAGAAGTGAAAATTTTGTTAATTGTTTAAGCAAATGCTCTAATACAAGCCATTCAGAAATAGGAATGAGAGCTGTAGGAGAAACAGGACAGAGTGAAAGAGGAAAACAGGGAGGGCAAGCACATTTATGGATACGAATTAATACTGTAGTTGGGACAGTGCTGCTGTATTCTTCATAATTTGTTCTTGAGAATGAGAAGATACCATAATTTATCCAAATTAATACCAAGTCATATTACTTCCCAAGGGAAAGAAAAACGAGGATGCTTGGTGTACAGAAGACTGTAGAACAGAATGGAAATACAAGACTGTTCTTTTATCAAAAGGCAAGAACTCAAGATAACCTAATTTTTGCTTCTCGGCAGGGGAGGTTTTCTTTGAAATGCGTGAAGATAAAATATGCAGAGCTATAGCACGAATGCTCTTGCAAAATGCAGTTAAATTCAATCTATCAGAGTTTGAAGAAGTCTGGCAACAGAGTGTTCCTGAGGGGATGACAACAAGGCTTGATCAGCTTCAGGTAAACACATAAAGAAGTATTGATTCTTTTGTGAGTAGGCTGACTGTGTCATATAGTAGTAGAACTGACTTGTGTCATATATAGATTTTATCCATGATTGGGTATTGTGTTGCTTCTGTCAGCTTTTGATATCAAGGACACTTTATGATGTCCTCTATGAGCACCAGTAGTCTGCAATCATGATAATTCAGGTTTCTGTGACTCAGGCACGTTTCACTGTTTGAAGAAAGGTTGCAGCTGTACCATTACTACTTGTAAATGTGACTGGAACAGAAGCTGAAGTTGTTGTTGAACAGATGGTAGTGACAGCCAGTAGAGTAGCAAACACTATAGGAATCCTTTTGCTCAAAGCAGGCAGAGAGATGTTGGAACCCAATGGATTCTCCCTTCCTTCTTGTCTTAAAGGAAATTAAAATACTGCCTGTAAAACAGTGCCTTTATGATACTTCTTCACTTTGCCTCTGGTAGTGCAGTTATAGAAGGCTTTGGATCTGCAAAGAGCAACTTGTATGGAATATTGTTAGAAAGATGGAAGTTTTGTTTTGTCGGTACTTAACATTTCCTTTCTCATGCTGATCTACAGGGCTTGGCTCTTGTGGATAAAAGTTCAAGACCAGAGACCATTTTTCTGTTAAAAGTAGAAGACTTACCTGAAGACAATCAAGAAAGATTCAACAGCTTATTTGGCATACGGGAAAAGTGGACAGAAGTGGATATTACCCCTTACATACAGTAAGGATGTAGTTTTTTAAATTAAAATATAATTAGTATTGTATTCTTCCATTTTTGCCTAGCTGGCTTCTGATGACCTGTCACTGCCTCAGTGATACTACTATAGTTTGCATTTTTAATTAATATGGATTCTATATGAATACAATACCCACTACCTCTGGGATCTGTAACTCTCTTTTTTTTTTTTTTTTGGATTTAAATGTGTGTAAAAAGCTGATCCTACTGGATTTAAATGAGTGGTAATTCTCATTTGATTAAGGCAGACAATTCAAAGGCTAAACTTCCTGACATGTACAATGAGTCTCTATATTTAAAACACTTGAATTGTAGAGCAGCAGTGCTTCCTGTACTGCATCCATTGTTCCTTTGATGTAAGATTTACTCTACTGCACTAGCTGGAACATCCAGCTGTGATAAATGTGAGCAGGTATTGATGCTAACCCAGAAGTAACTGCATCCACCCCTTATGAGTGGCTCTAAATTTACTGGAATATAACTGAATAGTTCAGAGCTAACTGTTTTGCTAGATTGAAAACTCTAATAGAGAACAGTTTTCTGCCTAAACCCCAAAGTTCTTTATTCTGAAATATGTAATGTAGTTTTGCCTAGTGCTTAAATGTCAAGGGAAGTTCTAAACTTTAGGTAATTTAAAGCATTATGTGACAGTTATAATAGTTTAGGGTTTTTTTCCTAATAACTCAATCCACTTCATTGCTGCAGTTATAAATATTTTACAGATTCGTTTTGAGTGTATCTCTTAATGCCAATGTCATGTGCTTTATTTCCTCTTCAGAGATTTGTGTGCAGAGAAGCAGACCGTTGGTGCTCTTCTAACAAAATATGCTCGCTCGTCAATGCTGAATGGTGTTAAAGTTTTTAATTCTAGAAGACCCATCTCATAACAAGTATTGTTTGAAGAACTGAGGATACTGACTGTAGTAACAGTGAACGTTACTTGCTGCTGCCTTCTGGGGAAGAGAGTTGCCAACCATCATTATACAGTGGAGTTTAAGCAGCTAGGCTACTTGAACAAGTTGTGTTTTCTGCTCAGCTGAGGAGAGTGTGAGGGCACTTGGGGCCTCTAAGGAATGATATTCAGCTCACCTTCCTATGCCAGCCTTCTTTGCTGGCAAACTTTCTTTGCCCAACTTCTTTTTCCTTTGTGTCTAGTTAAGCCAGGAGCCAAGCTACTTCTTGAATAAGCTTTATCTGTTTATCTGTAAGTCTGAAATGAAAATTTAAAACCTCTTTGCTAATAGTTCAATCAATTGAATTGACTTGATAGCAAAATGGAAATTTTAGTCTTTTGCCCATTAGTGGCCATTCTTAACAATTAAAGTTTCAATGCAGTGTTCACATTCTGAATAGCACAGAGCTCATCAAGCTCGTGAACAAATCATTCCCCACCGAGACTACACCAGTCTTGATTTTGAAAAGTGGTTCTTTTTAAGGTCATGTCTATGAACACCATCATCACAAGCACCTGACACTTTAATCCTTGGCAGAATGGCTTTATATATATTACAAAAAAGCTAATTGCAGTGAAGTGTGAATATAAGAGAGTAGTTGGACATTGTGTTACGCATTTCCTATAAACTGTCATTAAAATGTAGCTGAGGTAAAGCTAATGATTTACAGAAGACTACTTGAAGTTTTTTAAAACGAACTGATAACTTTTGTAGTACAATTATTTTTTAAAAACTTTATTGTGGCAAATAACTGCACATAGAAATTGTGCCTTGAAACCTTACAGTATAATATTGTGCTGTGTTGAGCAATGAAACAGGATGTTTTTATGATACTGCCATGAAGTGGTGTGCCTGAGATGGTATTTTTGTAATAATTAAAAAGGATTGTTTGTATGTCAGTAAACCAGAGTTTAATATTAGATAGTTTTCAGATTTATATTTTAAACTTAACGGTTGTAGGTTGTTTGATACAAAAAACATTTTTTCCATCAGACTCAGATTGAAATCCCTTGGAACTGCCAGCATTCCAGCTGTAGAGTGAGGAGAGAAACTCCTTCTAAATCAAATGTGACTCTTAAGACGCAGGGCGTGTGTACTTGGAATTTGTTACAGATAAAAAGCTGAATAAAAGCTACTCCCTGAGCTCTGTTTATTGCTGCAAGGACAGTGCCCTGTGCTGCGCATTGCTGTGAGGGGTGTGGTGCTTGACCAGCTGTGTGGAGATGTGGAATGGCTCTGCTGGGAACAGCTGCCTTGTTTGCTGTCTGGTTCCCACAACGGCGGTCCCCCAGTAGCGCCAGAAGGTTCATTCCCAGAGATCAATGGTAATATGAATGGAAAAGCCTTGGAAATTCCTTCCATTGCATCACAGAATGCTCCTTAGTTAAAATACTCAACACAATTGATACTTTTGTATTTGTGGTCCAAGTTTGTATTTACATAGGGGTTTCTTTGTAAAACAAATAAGAAATTAAGTATTTCATGAATAGAGATTTATTACAGCCGTGAAAAGAGTTTGTTTAATTATGTGTGTGTTATACTCCATGTGTTCAGTCCTCCTGATTCAAAATGAAATGACGCTTTCAAACTCCCACCTGTTTCTTCTTATTTTAACCTAAACGAGATGACTCCAACGTTACTTAGAACAGCCTCGGTTGTGAGGGAGCTCTGTCTCGTGTGCTGCTCCTCCCAGCGGTGACACCCGCGGGTGACACCCGGGGATCGCTGCGGTCCCGCCTCGCCTCCGGCTCCGCGCGCGCTGCTCCCGCCGCCCGTTCCCGCCTTCCCCGGGCCCGCGCCTGCGCGAGCCGCCGCGCCTGCGCACGGGGACGGCGCGGCCCCTCTCGCCTTTTGGATTATTTTACTCCTTTTTTTTTTTTTTTTTTTTTTTTTTTTTTTTTTTTTCCCCCCCCCTCTTTTTTTCCTCCGCAGCTGCCTCCGCTGAGCCGCCCTTCTGTAAAACGCAAAACTCCAAAAGCCTTTCCCGCTGAAGTGACAGAGCTCAGTGAATCGGCCGTGACCTCTCACTCGCGGGGTCGGGGGTGACCGGCAAGATGGCGGCGGCTGCGGAAGAGCCGCGGCGGGCGCGCTGCTGAGGGAGCCCCTGCCCAGGCCCGGCCCGCTCCGCCCTCCGCACGCTCCCGGCTCCCGGCGGACGGCGCTGCCCCAGCCGGCGCTCCCAGGAGCGCGGGCCCCGCTGCCTGCCCGGCCTCCTGGCCGCGGCCCTGCTGCTTCTGTGGCTCCCGCCGCCGCTGCCCGCTGAGCCCGTTTGCCGTGGTTCCCGCGGAGAGGAGGCGCCTCCGGACTGGTTCCGTATCCCAGCGGACAGAGCGGCTGTGTGCATCCACAGAAGGTTATGTACAAACGCTCCTTGGTGGCGGTGCTGTAACGATGGCGCTCACTCGGGCTGAAGATTCCTGGCTGCTGGGGGTCACGCATCCGCTGAGATGAGAGATCAAATACGACGTGACCCGGGGAAAATTCGAAGGACCCGTTGAGTGAGGATGATGTTGATGCCAGTCTGACGGTCAGCAGTGTGTCTTAAGTGCTGCGGTTCAGGATGAATAGGAAGAAAGGAGACAAAGGATTTGAAAGCCCAAGACCCTATAAATTATAAGTATCCATTTTTTAAAAATTGCTGTACTTGAAACCAATGCTCACTGAATCAGACGACAGGCTGATTAATATTGATTTACTTGGGAAGGTTGGAGCTGTTGCTTGTGGTGCAGCTTGCATTCAGAAAATGCGTGTTGCAAATGTATGTTTTAATGTGTAAATGGACTTACTCGTGGGCAGCAAATCTGTCAGCCATGCAGTCTCACGAAGATGTTTACATTATGCTCTTCAAACCTTGGACATTTCTTCATACACTATCAGTACTAAAGACCGTACGACGATGTTCCATATGTACTGCTGTGTCAAGAAGCCCTTTTGACTTAAGGGCTCTTTTATGTATAAAAAATGCTTGCCTTTGCAGCAAACAGTTTTGTTAAGCAAATTGTCGTTTTCACACATTCACTATTTAGGTTGTAACTAAGCTACAAAGGAGTTGGTGGTGGATTTTAGTGCATTTAAACAGATTTCTTGTTACACCTCCTTGATCCCTTTATAAATTTGTTACACAAATATGTTTCTAGGTAGAATCAGTCTTCTCATATACACTTAATATAAGTAACGTCTGAATCCATTTTTAGGTGTAAGTTGTAGGAATTTTTATCAAACTTTCTCATTTGAAGCAATGTTACTTCTTAATGCACGGGATATGTGCAGATAAAATGTGATGAGCCATAGAAGTTGAATTATTTCAAGGTTTTATCTTGAGTCTTGAAATGCGTTACTATGAAGATGACACCTACTACAGGAAAATACATAGAAATAACTTACAGGATTTCTAAAAAGTTGGAATTATTTTCTCTCCTACCTTTTAAATCAGAGTTTTATTTACCAGAAGATCTAATATGTCCCTCAAAATTTAAGCAAATGCATTTGACTAGTATAAAATACCTGTCTTGATTAGTGTATTTGCATTATTTAAAATTATAAATTGTTATGGCATGCTAATTGTTAAAGCACATACTTTATCTTTTAATGTGTAATACCTCCTTATATAAATCATGTATGAGTGTCAACTCCCCGGGTAAACTTTCCACAGGTCTCTGATTTTACACGTTATGGCTCCTGCCATTACTGATCCTGCTCATCATTACAGTGTTAGACCTTGACACTGCCATTTGTAATTCTTTATTTTACATACAGATAACATAATTTTTGAGCACTTAACTTCCTGTTTTTTATATTACTGGTAAATTCATACTGGTATGATATACTATGTTTGATTTTTTGGCAGACTTTCCTGATATTATGGGTAACTTCTATTCATTATTTGATTTAGACCACATAAAAGATTGAGACAATCATTAATGATTTTTTATAGAAGTATATTCTATTGGCAGTATTTATCTATATGTACATATATCCTGTGTGATTCTCTGTTAAACTTTGTTAAAGTATTATTTTAAATGCTGGCATTTGTGCAAAACTTTACTTTTTTTTTTTTTTTCCTTTCAGCACAACTCATCAGGTAGTTTGTATCAACAACATAAATTTTCAGAGAAAGTCTGTTGTAGTAAGTATTTCTTAATAAAGTGTGAAGTAGAAATTAAGTGTCTGGGTTTTCTTCGTGCTTTTAGAGGAAAAAACTGCACTCACTGATAATGCTGTTCAGCTACTTCATATGTTGTACTTTCTAATCTGATGCTTTTCCTAAGTATGTCATTGCTTGAGATATATCAAGTAAAGTGCCTTCTAACTGTGAACGTTTTTAGAAGAAGATTTCTAAATGAAGGCTGCTGCATTGTAAATACTACAGAGCAATTTTCAGTTCAGAATTCTTGCTCACACATTGTTAGCTGGTGTTAGGAATAGGCTTACTGAGTATTCTACCATGTATGTGAGTTCACTTGGACTTTGAAGAGGCTTTCATCATTTAAGGCCTGAAGTCTCCAGGGGTCTCTGTCAATTTACATATCTGTTTAAAAGGATTCTGCTTAGGTTTTAAGAATCCTTGTCTCAAGTTCAGATACCAAAATATACAACATAATGTTAATAATAACTTAAAATCTAGTCAATAGATGCGGATTTTTTCCAGTAAAACAGGCATGATTGTCAGTCATGTTGAATTTTTTGTTTTGATTTGTTTCATTTACAGCTGCAAAAATTCACTTGTTAAATGGCATGAAAGAAAATGCAGACAATATGAAGGGCAAATAATTTTCCTTTTTAAATATGAAAATATCATCTTTATACCAGTGATTTTTTGAAATTGTATTAGTAGTAATTTTTTCTATGTCTCTAGTTTTTTGAGTTGATAAAGATTTAACAGAAGATTTTGATTTGTGTTTTCTTAGGGTTATGTGGAACTGACAATATTTCCCACAGTTGCAAACCTGAACAGAATCAAGCTGAACAGTAAACAGTGCAGGATCTACAGAGTGAGAGTCAATGATTTAGAAGCAGCTTTCATCTATAATGATCCAACGCTGGAGGTCTGTCACCATGAGTCAAAGCAGTAAGTGGTGTATTTAAGACTCTGCAGATGCAATGCTTTCTGTTACTCTTAAGTATAATCTATTCTATTTTATTGCCAGGTTTTACCTGGTAATTTCCTAATGGTAACTTTTGGTATGGTGCCTTAATTTTGGGAAATCATTTTGGCAATAATTTTGACTCCTACACTAGTCTTCTTTAGAATTTCTTGTGCTAATGTAGCTTTGTATTGTTTTGTGAAAATATAACAGAAATTCTATAAAGTACTTCTTTATGGGAAGAAAAGGCCTTGGATTTGATCTGTGTGCTCAAGACACACTCTGTATTTCTTTATTCATCAGTTATGCAAGGGCTTCAATAATTCAGTTTGCAGATACAGTGTTCATTTATATAGGACACCAAATTTATTATTAGAGTTATGCAATTTTCTTTGAGTCTTGATACTGAACCACTTGAGTATATTTGTAGTTTGCTTTGTGACTTGATGTTTTTGTTATTGACGCTATTGCTCATTATGTCAAAAATTCAGAATCCTTATTGCAGGGATTCTAGATTGTTGTTAAGAGCTAGGAAGTAAAGCTTTTGGCCTTTCCTGAGGAATCAAACTTCCATTATTTATTGTTGCAGATACAGTGTAAGTCCTAGAACCTGAACTCACTTCAAAATGTGAAAGGAGCAGTTTCAAATTTGTTTACCATCTCATATTGAAGAGTATGTTTAAAATCCTGTGGCATCCTGCATGTTTTAGGGAACTGATATGCACAGGAGATTTAGCAAAAAATCTTGTAGCCATTTCATTTTTGGTAAGAGCATGAACTGCAGATGTTTTCCCTAGGTGTTCTCTTTTTATTTGCTGGAGTGTTCATATTCTCACTTCTTCTTCTAGCTGGCTTGGTTGAATTTACAATGTGCTGAATTTACAATTTGTTAAAAAATTCTAGTGAAAGTATTGTTTAATAGCAGTTGATAGAGTCCTTTAGGCTGCAAAAGACTGGCTGAAATCATCTAGTCCAATTCCCCTGCTTATGTGGGCTCAGGTAGAGCAGGTTGCACAGGGCCGTGTCCATTTGGATTTTGAGTACCTTCAGGGCTGGAATCTCTGCAGTCTCTCCAGGCAACTTTCTCCAAGTGTTGATGACCCTCCCAGTAAAAAGCATTTTCCTGTATTCTGATAGAATTTCACGTGTTTTAACTTATATCCACTGGCAGGAGCAGACAGAGTGGGCACAAACTGAGGCATAGGAGGTTCCCTCTGAACATCAAGAAACACTTTTTATTGTGAGGTGACTGAGCACTGAGACAATTTGCTCAAGAGACTGTGCAGTCTCTATCCTTGCAGGAGCAAGCCCAGCATCCTGGGCAAGTGGTTGTAGGTGACCCTGTTGAAGCTGAGGGGTTGGACCAGAACCTTCAGAAATTTATTCCAACCTCAGCCATTCTCTGATTCTGTGATAACTGGAATCCTATGTAACTCCTGGAAGATGGGAGAAAGAAACAGCATTTAAAATTACCAGAGCAAGCACTCCATTATGTTAAAAAAGGAATTAGGAAAGAGAATTCTGTCCTTTTGTGGTGAAGGTGAGGGGTGTTTTGTTCATACTATTCAAACTTAATAGAAAATCTCTGTATTTCATAACTCCTATGTTATTCATAGTTATGAAAGACAGAGGTCACCAAATATTCATTACAAAAACTGGTATGCCTCTTTCTGTATCTCTGAAGTTAAAGGCAACATGAGTCACAAAATAGTAGATGAAGTTAGATGTATTCTTCCATTGAAATATCTGGTCAGAATTGGGTAGTTAAATACAGCATCTCTGCTCTTTAGGCAGTATTGCAGGCAGAAATACTAGAAATCTAAAAACTCAAGAATTAGTACCTCAGAAAAAAAAAAATCATCAGTGTATTTTTCTCTGCCCTTCTGTACAAAGAACTGTTTCTAGAAACAGTGCTTTGTAGTAGTCTTTATGTCTAATCATCTGGTCATCTCTTCCAAGTTCTCATTTGTTATGGCAAGTTTAGTGATGATGTCCTTTGTACCCTTGTAGCTGAACTAGCTGCAGCAATTATTTTGAAAGGTACACAGATGAGACATGATAGTTTGTTTCTGATCTTACAGGAATCATTGCCTTTTGCACAGTTTTCTTAAATAGTCTGTTGAACTAGTAAATGGGAAATTAAGATGTTTCTTGGCAACCTGTTTATTTAAAATATTTTTTTTTCAGTCTTTCCTTTTCCCTGTGGTATGTAGCAAATACAAGCTCAAGTTATAAGATTGTATATACAAACATTTAATGTTGTTTTTATAATGCTTTTAGTTTCTTAGATGTTGTTTTCTAAAAGAACAGGTCAAATCATAGAAGCATTGAAATTGGAAAAGACCCATAAGATCATCATCCATAAGTCCAGCTGTCAATCCAGCACCACCATGACCATTAAATCATGTCTTCAGGTGCCATGTCCACATGTTTTTTGAACACTTCCAGGAATGGTGATTCCACTACTTCCCTGGGCAGTCTGTTCCAACCTTTTCATTCTTTTCTTTGAAGAAATTTTTTCCAAATAGCTTATCTGGGGCATAAGTATTTAAAAAGTTGTTAATTTAATGGATAATTTTCTACCTTTTTAGCAAAGTTAAAATAATCTGAAGACTTCTTACTCCCTTACTCCCATACTCTATATGGAGTAAAAATTAGGAAACTTGCTACAGCATCTCTGACTTGAAAGGTTATGTTTGCTGATAGGAGGTTAAGAGAAATGGTTCACTGTTATGTTGTGCAAATTTTGGCATGCAAGGAAACAGTTAAAAGAGGATTGAGAAATTCAGCTTTACATATGACACAATTCTGTCTGTTTCACTATGATGTTCTTTGCTACTTCTTAGTGAGATCTGTCAGGTCACCTCTTTGTGTTCTGAATTGAAATATTCAACTTGTTTTCAGTTCAAATAGTACTTTTGGGTTTTAGCATCTTTGAGGAAAAAAATTATTGACACATGGTGTCTGTCATTTCACATTTTCAGTGTTGCAGAGGATGAAGCAATTTTTTCAGTCATGTATTTTCAGTTCCCCTGAATATCAGAAAAACTTTTACTAAAAAGGTAATTAAAAATAAGTGAAATTTGTAGGAAAGGTTAGAAGCCATACATTAGCACATTGAATATATTTTTAGCTTTGATGCCATTGCAAATTTATCCATTAGTCCTAAACCATAACTTCAGGTAACAGGTGAGAGAGTGTTTAAAGGTTTGTCTAGAAATAAAGTTGGACTTCTGTCTTGTAATTTCCTCTGGAGGCTTCAGGACAACGTGGCTTTTTCATGTCAGAATAGATGGATGAACTTAGATAACGGAGTCCCTTCCTTCCTGACCCAGCAAACACCTGAATGGTGGTGTACGGTATGAAATAATTCACATTGCTTTACTGTGTGTGCACAAGCTGGCAGGAGAATCCCATTTTGCTCCTGCTTTTGAGAAGAGTTTCAAATCTTGTGAAGACTGCATATAGTGTTGGGGAATGTCTATTTTGGTCATGTTTCAGGGCTGTTAAAGTTTTTGAGTGTTACAGCTGTCTATCCTCTTCATCTTTCTTGTACATTGTTGCTTTCTTGATTCTGTCAGTATAACAGAAATGAATTTGCTTTTTCTGGGCTATCCTTCTACATTCTATGTAGAAATCCCAGTGCATATTCTGAATACTGAGACAACTGCTTGTATCTCAGCCCTATTTATTTAAAATTGGCAAAGGAGATTTTTTTTTTCTTAATCTTATGGTTGAGATTGTAAACTGTTAAATAGGTGCAGCAGAAGTTTGGAGTTTGGGTGCAGTAGTTTGATCTCTGATACGAAGTTTGTGATGATCCCACTGTGCCTGCTTCATGCTTCACATTTGTGGGATAATTAGGACGCTAGCTGAGCAGCTGTTGCATTTTACTATTATTTCTGTATAAAGGAAGCTGTGTTTCTGTATAGCTAGCTAATGTGCACATAATGCTTTCCTGTGCAATGCTGGTTCATTTGTCTTTTTTTTAGCTTGAAGACTGTAGCATTTAAGCATTACAAATATCAAGATGTTTTGATATCCTCTGATTTCACTGTTGCTTTATTTGCAAGCAGCAGTAAGCTGTGAGAGAGTGATGTGGTAGCCTTCAGGGCATGTCTGTCTTGCAATATTTTTTTCTTCTGAGAAGTCAATGATCAGCCTTTTTACAAAATAGAAAAATTTCTGGTGGACTGAGCATGTGTTGCCTTGCTGCAATAAATAGCCTTTTTTTACACTGATATTATGCTTGTCTAATTGAAAATTCATGGTAGACTTCATTAGAAATAAACAAAGTGTCCTGGCCAGGATAGAGTTCATTTTTGCAGTAGTCAGGAGTGGAGAAGAAAAGGCTAAGACCTGGAGATTATTCTATACCACCTCACCTCATTTTCCAGGACTGGGCAAAAGGCTCACTTTCAGGTTCCACAGCATGGCAGAGGGGCCAGGCATTTTCAGGAGTTTACCCAGGATGAGCAATACCATGTGAATCATTCACCTCTTTTCTCAAACACGTTGTCATTGGTTTTGTTGCTGTTACTGTCTTTGGTAAATTGTTTTTATCTCAATCTATAATATTTACCTTTTGTGGCTCCAATTCTCATCTGCAGCCCACCACAGGGCAGGGTAGAGAGATAGAGTGGCACGTGGTAGTTTCAGTGGAAACACTAAATGGCAGAATTCCTAGACTGTGACACAAAGGTGCAGAGCACTTTTGAAAAGAGATGACCAAGTCCTTAAACTTGACCAGGAAAATCAGGTTTTTCATCATGACAAAGATTCAAATCATTGCCCTATTAATAAATGACCTATATGTCTTACATATTTTAAGTGGTATATCTTGTATGTACTCCAATATCAAGTGCTTATTCTATATGGGAAGCAAAGTAAAATAGTAAATGAATTACAGGCAATGAAGAGCAATGAATTACAGGTAGAGCAAAGAACTTACTTTGCTAAGTTGAAGTTAAGTACTGTAGGAAAACAGTGGTTTATAGACTATACATTTGTAGCACTGGTGCAGCTACTAGTGAGAAATGCTGTGGAAAGTTTTGAGATCAGTTAGTAATTTTAAAAAATAAGTCTCTGCAGAATTGCTTCTTTACAGTCACTAAAGCTGCATGCCTTGGGCTGTAGTTAACAGTGTTTGGGGTGAATTCTGATAACAAAATGTATCTCTACCGGGAAAAAAACCACGAATACACATTTGTTTTTCATTGTCATTCTACACTTAGCATTAGGAAAATTTATCATTGTTCCTTGGGCTGTAACTTTTGGCATGTGCTCTGTTTTTCTTAAAATGGCCATATTCAGTTTATTGAGAATAGTTCAACCTATAAAAAGATTAATCTGTGGTACTACTACGTCTTTAATGGATTCCTTTTACAATGAATCACCCATTTGAACTGGAACACTTCAGAAAAATAGAAACACAAGAATAGACTTATTTTCCATAAAATGTTAACCTCTGGAGTCTACCTTCTTTGATGTACAATCATAACGTTTTCCTGTTTGTGAACCCAGTGACGTTTAAAGTGTAGCCACAAGCTCATCACAATCCTCAAAGTTTGAACAGATTCTCACTGATGTGTAGGAAAGGGATCCCTATCAATAACAGTCAATTTTCAAAAACATTTGGAGTAAAATTAAACACTTTGGACTTCAGAGTCTAACAGAATGTTACTGTGGTTTTCTGTTGCTCGCTTTTTTGATTACTAATACTTCTTAGTCTCTTTTTAAATAGAGATTTTCCAGTGGTATTTGCTTGCCTTTCTAGGGTGCCATTTGAGGGACAGCTTAAAGCAACTTTGCTAAGGGAGGTTCTTTGACCCCTCAGTATGACAGATCAAGGAAGTAAATCAACTAAAAGCTGCCTGATCAGAAAAAAAGGACTTATTTTCCCATTTGACACTTTCAGCTGCATCCGTACGTGATCAGATGAACAGGAATCTCTTTAGTGAGTGAGGTAGTAGTGGCGCATGAATGAGGATAGGAGGCAGCACATCAGCTGGAGTTTAAGTGGGAATTGTTCTGGAGCCATACCTGAAGTTATACTATATTCCAGGGTACAAGCTCAGCCTTTTCCTTTAAAAACTTGTTGGCATTATGCCTTACAAAAAGGTACAGTTAACTGTGAAAAAGTCAAAGAAAAATATATTAAAACTTGAGATTTGTGTGTTTCTCTACTGAAATGGTCCCATTTACTACTCATGTCCGATTTTCAGAAGCTTCCAAGCAAAGTAGAAAAGGTTGCTGTTCCTGATAGTCTTGGTAGTGGCGCCAGGGAATTTGTGCACTGTTATTGCCAAAGATGAAGAACTACATGAAAATATGTTCTCAATATATTTCTGTGTTTTAGCGAAGTTTTTTGTATGTGGGAAACTCAGAATATTAAGCATGGTGTTTGACATACCTAGAGTTACGGAATGGTGCTGGTGTCATGGTTAATTACACTTTGTTCTTCCAAGTAGGGTACAGTAATTTGGGTTGTTTTCTCTGTGGGTGGTGAACAAAGAGTGGTTAGATGAGAGCAAAATCCTGAAATGAGATCATGTCTGCTTTGTGTGGACTTCAGATTCCATGGAAGGTGGAGTCCCCAGCCAGAAGTTAATTGTGGTGCAGTAATCATGCTCCTGGGTCAGGACAACCCCCAGTGTCAGTACAGGCTGGGGGGATGAAGGGATTGCAGGCAGCCCTGCAGAGGAAGACTTCAAGGTGCTGGTGGATGAGAGGCTCAGCATGAGCTGATGATGTGCATTTGCACCCCAAAAAGCCAGCAGTGTCCTGGGCTGCATCACCAGCGGTGTGGGCAGCAGGGTGAGGGAGGGGACTCCAGCCTTGTGAGACCCCACCTGCAGCGCTACTTCCAGCTCTGAGGTCCTCAGCACAGATGGTCTTGGACCTCTTGGGCAGATCCAGGATGGTAAGAGGGATGGAGCATCTGTCTGTGGGGAAAGGCTGAGAGAGTTGGGGTTGTTCAGCCTGGAGGAGATACGGCTCTAGGAAGATCTTATTGCAACCTTTCAATACTTAGAGAAGCTTTATAAAGAGGATGGGGCAGACTTTTTAGTAGATCCTGCTACAGTAGGACAAAGGGTAATGGTTTTAAACTTTGAGAGGGTAGATTTAGACTGGGTGCCAGGAAGAGCTCTCTTACTGTGAGGGCAATGAAACCCTGGAACTGGTTTCCCAGAGAGGTGGTAAATGCCCCATCCCTGGAAACACTGAAGGTCTGGTTGGACGGGGCTCTGAGCCACATTATCTGGTACAAGATGTCCCTGTCCTCCCCCAGGTGAGTTGGACTAGAGAACCTTTGAAGGTCGCTTCCTAGCCGGAGTGTTCTGTGGCTCTGTGATTCTGTGACTGCTTTATGCTTGATTGTGTCCTGCTTCCACAGTGCTTGGATTCATCAGCAGTACCTCTCAAATTTTGTAGGAAAGGTGATAAGTTAGTCAAACACTTTCTCTTCAGGTATGGTTGCGCAAGCTTTTGAAAAACTGTGTGTTCTGGAGAATTAGAATTAGGAAAGATTTTGCTCCCATACTTTAAACAGTTTAGAAATCCATTTTTAAAAAATAAAGAAGCTGTAAAAGCAGGGTTGTTTTTGAACTTGACTGGCCATTGTCCAGTAGCTAAATATAATCACATTAAATAATAAGGTGACATCATACTCTTAAGTACTTTAACAGAAGAAATATGCTTGTTCCTGCTCATTTCAGTAGAAAGCAATTAACCTAGGTCATAACTGAAGTAATGATAGGAGACTTTGTAATGAAGTGAGTAGTTAATGAGCCCCTGATACATAGTTGCTCAAACCTGATTACAAAAAAGTGTGTTTGCATCTTAAATAAAGAAGGGTATACTTTAAAAAAGAATGTTTCAAATATAACTAAAAACTAGAAAGTATAGCACATATTTCTGTGTTTGTGTATTAAGGCCAAAACTCTTAACGTATAATATTTTATGCATTACTTACAAGTGCATTAAAAAACTCCTATTGCTATTCATCAAGCTAAATGGGTTAAGCTAAAACGCCATTGTCAAGCTAAAATCTTAACCTTAGCAAAGCAAGATAAGAGCAAAACTGCAGTATGTGAGGAAGCAGATCTTCAACACAGAGCTTTTGAATAAACATAACAACTTCATCCAAAATAAAACCCAGAATTTTTAATTTCTATTCCAATAAATGTAGATATTACTCTTATTGGCAACAAAAGAATACTGAGCATTTCTCAGTTTATTGAAAGTTACTACTGCTTAAGTGTTTTTGATCACAGATAACTTCTGCAAGAGCCACATTTTAAGTTCTGGTTGTTGAAATCTAATCTTTACTCCTTTTATCTTCCATTCCTTTAGAAACAAAACAAAACACTTGGTTGTCCATGCACCTTGAAATTCAGTATAGAAATTGTCTTAACTTGCAAAGTTGCTTTTTGTGGTTCAGCACAGCTGTACTTTAAGAATTAACTGGGTATTTCTGACAGGAGGAATCTCAACTATTTCTCCAATGCCTATGCTGCTGCTGTCAGTGCTGTGGACCCAGATGCTGGAAACGGAGAACTCTGCATTAAGGTTCCCTCAGAGCTGTGGAAACATGTTGATGGTAAGGAGACCAGACTGAAAAATTCATTTAGGACATCAGAGTTGTCAGCTACGATTTTGCTTAGGAAGATAGTAGCTTTGAGGAAACAGAAGTAGTGTTACATTATTTTATGAATTTTTGATTACTGTTTCCTTTTTCCTCTCCACTTGAACTCTGAAAAATACTTCCACTTTTTGGTAATATGAAGTGTTGCAAGGTTTCTTGACACTATATACAAGCATACTCTTGGGTGGTCATGACCCCAGGAGAATACTTGAGGAAGTGGGAATAATTGAGTGTACTGGGAGCTAAACTGTGATTTTGAAGCTGCTTACAACATATGATTCAGCAAAGAAAATAATTTACAAGGATGTAGTTATATACATCTCTTTACAAAGCTCTACTACTTTTATGCCATCTCACCTTGAGGAATGGTCATTTTAAAATGGATTTGGTAATGAAAGTAGACTCCTTTATAAACTGGCATACTAGATCCTGGAATAAGTAACTGTTTTGGTAAGTTACTCTCCAGTGTTGATTATTTTCTTATAGGGATCTTACTAGTTTCTTGTATTATTTCTTTCATGGCTTTATCAGCTTTTCTCATGGATTATGAGATCTCTGAGAGAATAATAACAACTGTATCACAAGGCTGACTCATGCAATATTGTCAGGTGCACCTTAATGGGAAAGACATTTTTGTTTATTTTAGTTTTTAAGTTCCTGTTACCTTACGTGCAAGCCTAGAAGGGAGACTATTCAAACATGTACAGTTTCACTTTTCAAAGTTTGAGTGCCAAAATATGGTGATACTTGTGGGATAAATTTCAGCATATGCTTGAATTTCTTTTCTTGCCTGTCTATTCATAGGTGAGATTTCTGTGAAACTAAACCAAAGTGAAGACACTTAAGTTACAGGAAAAGCCTTAACTATAGTAAGAGATTTTAAGCAACTGCAAATTACAATAATATCTCTTTTAAGAATGTGCCTGCTTCATAGAGATCTTGGAGAAAATTTTTCAGCAGGGTGCCAAGGAGATGATGGTTAGGGTATAGTCTGTATAAATATGCTTTACTGTTGGGGAATTGGAAGATGAAATGTGACTCCAATTGCAGTTTTTATTAATTAATTAATAAAGGTTCTTATAAATAAGTCTCCTCTAAGTTGTGCTTAGGGAGGTCTCAGTTTTGTAAGCTTTGGGCTGTACTTTGGAAGTGAACTGGAGAGTCCATGGGAATGAAGTTATCACATAATCTTCAAAGACCTAGAGTCCAAAACTGAGTTACTATTCTGAAATTACTTTCATGTGAGATCTTTATACTTACTCCAGTTTTGGTGTTTCTACTGCAGAGTTAAAAGTCCTGAAGGTGCATATAAATTTTTCTCTGGACCAGCCAAAAGGAGGCCTTCATTTTGTGGTGCCCAACATGGAGGGCAACATGGCAGAAAGAGGGGCTCATGTCTTTTCATGTGGTTATCAAAATTCTACAAGGTAAGAAAACTGTATGAGTGGTAGATTTGTATTTTCTATTTATTCTTAAAGTGTAGGAAATACAAACAATTTAGAATTCTTTTAAGATTAAAAAATACTAAAACTTAATTTGTGCTTGAAAGGAGCTTACCAGTGTGAAGTAGCATCTAATGACTGGTAATTAGAGTGTCTAGTCTTTAGAGCTCAGCTGGAAGTAAAAACAAAAAAATTTGTAAAACTTTATAAAGTTAATGTATTGTAGGAGTCAGTATGTCAACATTCATATATTCTTAAAGTATTTAGGGGTATAGTTTGGAACTTGAAAGAAAAATGACCTGTGAAAAAGATGATTGTTAAGTATAATTGTTAATTATTTTCCCCCCAATCCTAACTTTCCTAGATTTTGGTTTCCTTGTGTGGATTCTTATTCTGAGTTGTGTACCTGGAAACTTGAGTATACTGTAGATGCTGCAATGGTGGCTGTTTCAAATGGAGATTTGGTGGAAACTGTATACACCCATGATATGAGAAAGAAGACTTTTCATTACATGTTGACTATTCCAACTGCAGCTTCTAACATCTCCTTGGCAATTGGACCTTTTGAAATCCTTGTTGATCCATACATGCATGAGGTAATAATCTTCACCATAGAAGCCTCCATTTTTTTTTTCAAAAGAGGTTTTATGTTGCAGTCAGTATATATTAGTCCAAGTATTTCTAGATCAACCATCAGTACAGTCGTATCATGAAGTTTGTCTAGTAATGCCTGTATTTAAATTTATCTCCAAAAAAGCCTTTAAATAATCAGCAATTCCATTTATGTCTGAATTTATGGGGAAAATTTAGTTCAAATTGAGTTTCTTCCCTGACATATAATATACTTGATATTTATGTATTTAAAAATATTCGTAGTCTTGTAACAAATTTTCCTTTGTTTGTAGGTGACTCACTTTTGCTTACCACAACTTCTGCCATTGCTCAAACACACCACATCCTACCTTCATGAGGTGTTTGAATTTTATGAGGAGATTCTTACCTGCCGCTATCCTTACTCCTGTTTCAAGACGGTTTTTATAGATGAAGCTTATGTTGAAGTAGCTGCTTATGCATCCATGAGTATTTTCAGGTTAGTTTTTGAGAAAATTACACCTAAATCCACGGGCCTAGAAGCTCTAGATCCAAGACTGTTGGGAAATATGTGAGTCTCTAGTTATTTTGGTAGTCTGAGTTTTGGTCTTCTAGTTTGCCTAAAAAAAGAAGGCCTGAGCTTTCTAGTTTGAAAAGGTTTTTTTTTATTGACATTACAGGTTTTTAACACCATTTCCATTTTTATCTCTTTTAAAGATGTTGGATTTACTTTAAGAAAAAACTGGCAGTGATTTTCCTTCTGAATTAGAAATGCCTTGCATGAAGTATTTAATCTCAAATTAAGTGCAGAAGTTTGATTGTGTTTTATTTTTCTCCAGCTGGAATAGGTTATCAAGAATCCAAGAGAGTTTCACCAGTTAAACTACTTAGATTCTACACAGAGTTATGTATAGATTATAATAGCAAGAGATCTGCTTGCATTAAGATTATTAAAAAATAAAAAAATTTTAAAAATATTATGAACTCATTGAAACAACAGTGAAGAAATTAATTTACTTGTTTTGTTTTAAGGCTCTTGTGTTTCTTTGGAGCCAGTACTCATGTGTGATTTTTGGTTTTTTTTATGGGGGTCCAGCACAAACCTCTTGCACAGTGCAATGATTATAGATGAAACTCCACTGACAAGGAGATGCTTGGCACAGGCCCTGGCCCAGCAATTCTTTGGATGTTTCATATCCAGAATGTCCTGGTAAGTATTTTACCATAGTATTCTCCAGAAAATGGGGAGGATCTAGGAAGCTCAAATTTTAATTCACAAATTCTGTTTTATCAGAAAAATAAGTGAAACAGTAATTGTAGAAGAAAGCAAAAATGAGAAAAAAAGTAAGAATAATAAACCCAGCTCAATAAATGAAAATCCATTAGTATTTTTTGTTGTTTTGAAAGGAGAATGTAAGAGATAAAAGTTCCAAAGATTGTATAGATTAAATATATCTTCCTGAATGTTACAGTGTGTTTTGGCATCTAAAAATTTTAGAAAGGTAACTCTTTTGCATTGTCAGTCAATTTCTGTTACATATTTTGGATGGAGTATAGCCTGCGTGCAAAGTACTTGTAAAGCACAGAACTAATAAATTAAGAACTAAATAATTAAGGAGAATGCAGAAATTAGTGTCAAGTAGGAAAATTCCTGCTTAGGTAGCTATTAACCCAATATCTCAGAAAACCTCCCCAAGTGGTTCTTGCAGTTCTAATCAGTATTTATATTAAATCCTTTTGACCCATTACTTTTTTTAATGGCAAAAGTGTATGTCCCAGAGCAACCTTGTCTTAAAAACAAAGGAAATCAACATGTTCTTAAATTGATGTTTGTATTGTTGTAATTTCTCTGGCTCTCTTCTTTATTTCTAGCCTACTTCTGTGATGAAGGCAATTTTTTGCATCCTTCATAATACTCCTTTTTCATATGTTCTTGTTCAATTTACTTCATCATACCCTGTGTACAATGTAATTTTTCTGTTTAAGGTCCTAGTTCATGATCATGTTGTAGTTTTTGTCTCTTTTTTCTCTATTAGAGCATCACTTACAGAAGATGTGTTTAAAAGGGTTTCCACCAAATTGTGAGATAGGTCTACTTGCTGTCCAAATCTTCTGCACTGCATTGAGTTGTTTATCAAGAAATTAAGATCATACAGATTAGCAGTTGCTTTAACTTTAGTGTCCATTTTCACCTGTTTATTATTATTGTTTCAGCTAAAATAGTTTGGTTTCATATTTAAATCTGGATTTCTGTGGTAAAAGTTCAGTTTTCACTGACTTTTCAGTTTCATTGGTCCCATCCAGGTGCCAGGTTCCATAAATTGGTTCACAGCTCATCAGACTTCTGTTGACTTAGAGGTGTTATACAACCTCTTGAAATTTGTGGCTATTTTTAAGCTGGTCAAAAATACCATCTCTTACAAAACATCCTCTAAAGTGATATAATTCATGTTTCTTTCTTATAATAGGTCAGATGAATGGGTGCTAAAGGGAATCTCTGGTTACATTTATGGCCTTTGGATGAAAAAAACCTTTGGTGTTAATGAGTATCGCCACTGGATTAAACAGGTAACATCATAGCATTTTCTGTACCTTTCTGACATTTTGCATCAAAGAAGTATAAAATCAGAATATAATAGAGCTTTGCATTGCAATCTAAAGACCTTTTTAGTAGTGACAAACTTCAGAGCTAAAATATTTTTACCACTTGCTGCAAGGAAGAACACTGAATGTACAAAACAAAATAGATTTTTGTGACTGCTGTATGAATAATGAATAATAATTGTTGTTGTATCTCTATGCACTTAATTTTCCTCTTTTGTTAGGACTCCTGAACCAAAAAAAAGAGTCAAAAAAAATACTACTTTTGGAATACTTAGAATAGAATGTAGGATTCATAAAGATTTGTATTTGGTGAATTTATTGTGCTGTCATGGCTGTCCATATAGCTCTGAAAGTCTCCAGTATTAGCTTGGATCAGTGGTGATTCAGGTATCTTTTAGTGTCGTTGAAGTACTACATGAAATAATTAAACAGTAAAAAAAATCCCTGTTTAAAGGGAGTTCTTTTCTTGGAAAATGAACTTCTGTCTGTAGCTTGCATTCCCAAATGTAATCTTTGAGACAGGTACCTTTTAGTAATAGCAGCTGTGACTCCTCCTTCTTTACCAGTAACATTTATTCACAAAAAGATACATATCTTCTTTCTCTCATCACATTTTCTTACTCTCCCTATTCCAAAAAGTGAATCCTAACACCACTTGTTCTGTGTACATCCCTTACACACCTGGGAACCCAATACCAAGTCCTTCACTGCCTAATGCTTCAGTTCACCAGTCTTGTGTTGTCTGTGCTCAAGGTGTGGCCGTTGCAGAGAGCAGCAGAACTGGATGGAGGTCTGTTGTAAGAGTTCACTGCTGTCTGCAGCAAAGTTGCTCCTGTTGTTCCCCATCTGTCCACACTAAACTAAAGGTGTCCATGTAGAATTGAGAGGTGCTACTGTCACAGCTTCCAGTTCTGCCCTTTTTCTAATGTATTACCAATATATGAAAGTGTCTAAGTTGATATGTATCAATAATCTCAATACATAAAAACATTTGGAAAATCTTCAACCCTGAGTTGCACACAGGCATCAGTTTCTATTTCCTGTGCTTAAGCTGACACAATTTGATTCATGTTGACTTTTGGGTGACAGTGAGCCCTTACCAACATCCTGCCTTAAAGTATTCTTGTTAACCTGGACAAGTTCAGACTCAGTGCAGAGCTTGGGCCAGACATAAATATTTATTTATTTGTATCTATATTTAGTACATTATATTTATTTGTGTATGTGTGTCTGTAGCTGTTCGCCATTGCATGAAATGCTAATCACATCTATTTCTTTGGTCAAAGACAACTTATTTATTGAATAAAAATACTCTGGTTATAATGCAGTTCAGCACTGTTGGGGATTAGCCCCCTGTTCAGCCCCTGAACAAGTATAAACTGCTAATTTCTACTGTTTTATTGTTGTTTGTCTTGTGAAGATCATCCCTGATTTAAAAATATTTCTCCCTTTGTAAACAAGCTTATTAGGAGGTATGACTTGAACAATATTAAAAGCTTTTCTGTCTTTAAATAACTGCTCTGCTCTTCAAAATTATGCTAACTTACATATGCTGTTCTTAGGAGTTAGATCAAATCGTGGCATATGAACTGAAGACTGGAGGAGTTTTACTGCATCCAATATTTGGAGGAGGAAAAGAGAAAGACAAGTATGTTTATTTAAGCTGCAAGTCATTGCAGGGTATGTTTTTATGGGGCTATTAATGTATGCCTTGGGTGTGTTGTGGAGCACAAGGCCAAAGGCTGAAGATCTCGAGCTGCCCAAGGCATGTATTACCAGTCTCATAAAGTACATCTTGAGTATATTGTAATACCTGTTGTTTTATTTTTCTTTCAATTTGAATCTCAAAGGAGATGAAGTATAATGAATGTTTTTAATGCTGTTACGAAACTGCTTTTTAATAAGAGGGTGAGAGAGAACATGGAGCCAGGATTTTGACATGAGCTGTTTTTGGAGTGGTTAGTAATTTTCAGGCTTTTTTATGCTATCATCGGTTTTCTATTTCTTTGCCCTTTTTTCTTTCTGCTCTCTGATATCACCTTGTAGTCCTAGACTGAGATTTCTTAGTATATTGGAGGTAGAAAAGTATTAGATCAGTAATCTGTGAAGTACTATTAGTTAACAATGTGAACTGGCTGGGTTTTTATTTTCCTTACAATTGTAGCTTCAGTATGTCCGGCTTAGAATGATTCCCCTTCTTTCTCTGGTAATACTCCAGAACTACCCACTGAGTAGTACTAAATACTGGAGGTAGAAAAATATTGCTACATGTCAGATCAGTAAGTTGATATGGGTTTCAGTGACAAGGTTTGGCTGGGTTTTTTTTTTCTTGCATGAATTGATCTCTTTATAACACAGCCTCACAAGGAGTTGCTTTTTGGAAATGCACAAGCAGCATGTGTACAATTGCAAGATTGAGCCTGTGTGGGTAGACTACAATGTCAACTTCTGTTCTTTACTGCAGCAGAAGCCCCTGTATTATGAAAATACAACCCAAATTGCCTGTAGCAGTGGTTCTTTTGCATTTGATTGTGTGCAAATCCAGTTTTAGTTAATTTAATGTTAAAACTCTGGATTTAGAACTGAATGAATTGTGAAAATCACTAAATTCACAACAATAAGATCAGATAAAACTAGAGATAAGGGGCACATTTTTAAAGAAGGAAATTCACTAAAATCAAAATCTCTAACTGTTAATTTATTAGTTTCACTCTATTTAGTCTAGATTTGGAGGCAAATAATTGACAAAATCTTGTCCTAATGCTCTTAAAGTTGTGTTTTCTTGCTGTGATATATTGCTGGAAACGGTTTCTACAGTTATTTTACTACTTCATTGTATAACAGCTTGTTAGTAATAACCACAGCATCACTTAAATATGAATTACAACTTGCTGTTCTTTGTAGATTGCAGAGTTCCCTTGTAAGTAAATTATGGATATGTTCCTGACTCTGGGAGATAATTTGTATTTAAGGAAGGTATTTTCATAATGGGACCTAGAACATTTTTCTCCAGTATATTGTATGCATTTCATTTCTTTCTTCTGCTTGTTATGATGTATGTATTTGCAGCACAGCAGTTCCAATTAATAATAATATGAAGAAAATTTGTGTTAAGTAATGATCTCATTTTTCAGCTAAACTAGAAGTAAAATACCATAATGACTCATCAAGGGAAAAAAAACCAAAACCCCAACTTGTTTCAGACACATGAATTAATTTGTGTGCAAAACAAAGGTCTCACAGTCTTCCTGTTTATGTCTGGTGTAGCACAAACACTGCACTCCAGAGTGCTTATTCTAAAAGACAAAATCCCAGAGCCTGGGACAATGAAGGGAAGAAAACTGCAGATTAACTGCTGTATGCATGAAAGCTTCAGAACAAAGCTTTGTGTATAATCTTTTCATCTTTTGTCCTCATCTCTCAGACTGTGGTTTTCTTCAGCCTTTGATTGTGCTGCTACCACCCTACTGTAAAAATTAAAAACTTCTAGAAATTTATATAGATATATTTTGTATGGAAGAATCTTACTAACCAGGTTTACATTGAATGGCTGGACTGTGTTCAAGAGCATGAGCACTATAAAATTCTATGGAAAAGCTGGTTCACTTTCTATTTCAACAAAGGTTCTACGTCCATATTGGTAATTTTAACCAATATGTTTTGGTGCCAATTCAGTAAAAACTGTGGGATTATAATGATTGAAAAAAAATATAATCTGGATTATTAAGAAATGTATTAATATTGAAGGAGCTACAAAATGTAACTGTCAAATGCAACCTTGTCTCAGCTTGTTTTGCAGTTAAATAATGTATCCAGTACCAAAATCAATCAACACTTAGTAAATTTAAAAAGGGATCTTGGGTTTGTGGGTCCTGGATCATTGTAATTTGCAAGAAAAGAATTTTACGAAAGTCAATCAACTGTAAAATTTGAAGTTGGATAAATAGTTTTTATTCTGAGACCAAATTATTATATAATGTCTGAGCCACAACCTCACTTTCCTCCTTGAATTTCAATTCTTTCATGATTGCTAGTCCTTCCCTACCTCAGAAGTATCCAGAATAACAGGAGAACTGTGATAAGTGGAACTTCAGCAACTGCTTATCAGCTACAAACAAGGAGTTAAACTGTGTACTTCTTTTCCACAAAATTACTGTACCTAAGAAGGATAATACTTGCTTAAATTTAGAAATACTTCTCTTTTTGTATCTTCTTAAGATGTTTAAAGAGATACTCATGAGCAAAGTCAAGGTATTCTCCCAGTAAGTAGAAGGATGGAAAAGTTATTAAGATATTGCAGCTCCCTTGGTTTTTGCCATCAGAAATACTAAGGGCTGCAGATAAGGAGCTAAGTGCTGGTACTGTCTTGCTGGAACACTTGCTAGTGAACCTCAGCAAACCTGGTTTCTTCAGATGTTTGTTATTCATTCAAGGAAAACTCACTCCTGTGAAAAATACTAAAAGAAAAAACATAGCAAAGCAACATACAGTTTCCACAGACTCGGTTCATCAATAAAATTAGATCAGACTATTAATAATTTCTACTTCTCAAATAAGAGTCTCCTTAAAAGGAGGCAAAAAAGTCTTATTTTTCTCAAGGATTAAATATTACCTGCCTAGTCTTCTTTGACACGTTACCTAATTTAGAAGATACCAAGTTTGCCAAAATAATGAAAGATAAAATTGCTAACTAAAATAAAAGGAAAAATTCCTTAGACTCATCCCATGAAAGCATTCTGTGAGTGGTAAAACTCCTGCTTGTCTTGAATTGCAACAAGTATTTATTTAAATGCAAAGTATTTACTGTATACAGTCATTCTTAAATGGAAGTGGAGCAGGAAGATTGCTGATTCATAAGTAATTTCCAGACTCAGTCACAGGTTCCTTGCTCAGTTTGTTGGTGCTTCCCCTGTCTCTACAGCACTACACAGCAGCTGTCATTGGCCATTGGTCTCTGTACAGTATTGCTGCCTGCCAGGTACATACACTCCTGTTGCCTCTCTAGACAATGAGTGATCTTTTTAAGTGTGCCATAATTTGTAACTAAAGCAGTACAAGAAATCCTAAGTAATTGTTGGTGCAGCTCTAAGCTTGGTTGCTGGGGTACATTTTAAGTTTCATTCAATAAACAACATATATGTTGTTTTTTTGTTTTTTTCAGCCCTGCTTCACATTTACATTTTTCAATCAAACACCCTCATACACTGTCCTGGGAATATTACACTATGTTCCAGTGTAAAGCACATCTTGTTATGAGACTGATTGAGAACAGAATTAGCATGGAGTTCATGTTACAGGTAGGTGTTTAGATGGTTATGTGGAATATAAAAAACTCTTTGTCTTCAGTTTCATTTATCGTCATTAAATAGAGTTCAGAGAGGAGCAGAACAGGTCATTATCGGATTCTATTTGTAGTTTCAGTTTTAGCAGGACTGAACAAACATTGATCATTTGGGTTAGGATAAGGTTAGCTGTTATTCTTATGGCATAACTTACTTTTTATATGCTGCATATTCTCTTTAATCTTAAGGTGTTTTATTGGTTTGAGTTATTTTGATTTGTTGTTAACACTGAGAGCCTGTTTTACTGTCCCTGACTGGTGTTGCTGTCAGCTAATCTAATGAAATTATAAGTAATGACAATAATGATAATCCAGCTCCAGCTCTCTCATTATATAAAGTTTTCAGTGCTAGATGAAACTTAGATGCTTATATTAGAAGAAGCATTGAATACAAAATTGTAATTTTATTCTGAATTACTGAACTTTAGCAGAACTGTAGTTTCTCTTCTTCACCAATAATCTTTTGTAACATACCTTAGAAAGAATAGGGTGATGCAAATAAACAATTAAAAATTAATGATATTTTTATATCAGCTCCAGGTTTTTGAGGGATTGGGGTTTTTTTCCTTGGTTTGGGGTTATTTTTTAAGGAAAACATGTATGTTGTTGTGCTAGGGCTATTATAAGCAGTTTTCAGGTTGAAAATACTGCAGAGAATCTGATGAATGTTTAATTTCTGAAAAAGGAGATATAGTCAGTGATTTCTTTTACTGTAGATAATTTTTCTAAGTTGATGATCTTTTAAAGGATTTTGTATATGCATATGGACATGTACCTTGGAGGAAGATACATTTGGACTGAAAATTGCTGATATGGTCAAGCAAATAATTTCCCATAATAGCTTGATTTCAAAAATCTTTTTTTAAAGGCAGTTATCAGAAAGTGAACTTATAGGCTTTTAGTTGCAATTCAACTGAAACTTAACAGAAAAGCTTATTTTATATGTAAGTTATATTAGTTATATTAAGTTTATATAAGTTTATATTACTTTAGGGAAAGTAACAACTTTTTATCACTTTAGGTTTTCAACAAGTTGTTGAGTCTGGCCAGTACTGCTTCATCTCAGAAGTTCCAGTCACACATGTGGAGTCAGATGTTGGTTTCCACATCTGGGTTTTTGAAATCTATCTCAAATGTCTCAGGCAAAGACATCCAACCTTTAATAAAGCAATGGGTGTATCCTTTTTATTCTTGGTCTGGATTGTTAATATGGAGAATGAATTTGGTTTTTTAATTGGCACTGTCAAAGGAATGTGAAGAAGAGTATGAAATGTCATTACATAAAACATTTATGTAATTCACATTATTCTGTGAATTATATATATATATGAGCCACAAGTTCACAATCTTTTCCTAGTCCTTTGAACTATGCTGTCTTCTTTGCATGTTCTTTACTAGAAGGGATTTCATTATTTTAAGTTTTCCTTTGAAGGAAGCACAGGAACTCTGCTGGAATTTAAGGCCAAATTATACTAAAAGGATTCCAGAGGACACTGCCCATAGAAATATGCTGAAGTCGGACATGGAAAATGCTATAGTCTGGTGCATATTAATATGTGATTTCCAGTAAATCTGCATGAAATAAGTAACCTAAAGCACGGGCTATTAGTTTACAATATACTTTAATAGCTTGGTGGCTTGTGTTAATAGCACAGTTTCAGGTAAAATAAACCTCTGTGTGTTGATTCTTCAAATTTAAGTGATATTAGTCAAGAAACAGGGTTTCTTGTTTTGAATTGCTGTGCGGGGAAATTTGAAGTGGCTCCATTTAACAGCTTTACTTGTTAGTTTTGTTTAATGTGACTCCAGGCTAGAATTGTACATGACTGCAGCAAAAACATACCTTACTGTTGTAACAGACAGCAAAAGTAGGTATTTAATTTGAGCTGATTTAACAGCATTCATGCACCTCAATATCTTAACTAAAAATCACTGTACAATTAGTATTTATAGAGTAATTTGAGAGATTAGTATTTTACTTGCATCAGAAGTGTTCATAAAGTATAAATACGTATTATTCTAATTTCCTTACTTGGCTATGCCAAGCACTAAAGAAAAATAGGAGCTCTTTATTCACACTGCAGCTACACCTAAATGTCAGCATTACTATCTGAGCTGGGTGAATCTTAACTACACATTTGGGGATTTTTTCACCTTCTCCATACCTTGGCCCCAGGGTTGATCCTGTTAACTGTAACTTGTATTTAATCCTATGATTGCAACCTCCCTACCATGCTTCAAAGACTGCTATTCCTGTGAAAATAGATTTTCCACCTTGTAAGATCACAGCAGGTCTTTATGTTGTTTGAGAGGAGATCTTGCTGCTATTAACTAGTGCTGTCTTATGCCATTAGCAAGGGCAGTGTTGATTCTGAGTGTAAACTTTGTGCTGAAGAAACAACTAAAAATCTCTTAAACTGTACCTGATCACAAAGTCCCAGAGCTTCCTGAAGGCAGCCTCCATGAACATTACCAGTCTGAGGTATTTAGCAAAATGGCCAAGTTTTGGGAGGAAAGTTAATAACCCCTGTACAATAAGAAGTGTCTTTGTGGAAACTCCTCCCTTAAATGTTGGGACACAAAAGAACAGATTTTTGTCCCTTGCTTTTGTCTCATATTGTTAGAGACTTGTGAGAGTGCATTAGACTAAAATGCTTCAGTTTAGTGTTTTTGTTTACTGTAAGTAAAGTGTAGTAATGGCTGTCATACAGGAATGAATGATGAAATTATTCACAGGAGAAGTTGTCTTGAAAAAATCATTGCCTGGGCAAAAATTTAGAGTGAGATTGTTACTTTTGTCATTCATATTGTATATTCTCACGTATATGTGAACTCATATACACACACAGGTGAATGCTCACATGACCCAGTTTGAAGAACTGCAATAAAATAATGGAGTTAAATGTAGTGTGGGTAGAAAGCAGAAACTAATGTGTACATTTCCCCCTTAGTTTTATTTAACTAAAATACATAGTAAAACCATATTGAAATTTCTGAAGTCTTACACAATTACTTTTTCTGAAAGCATGCCAAGGACGTTGGATGTGGTAGAGTCCAGAATATTTTCTCATAATTAATTTCTTTGTACTAGGTAGTTTTTATTACACTTCAGTTTTTCTCCACAAGAGACATGATTGGACATTAAAAAACTATTTAAAGAAAAAAAATTTAAAGAACGTAAAACCCCAGAATTTCATTAATGAATATGAGTGATTTCATTTCCAGATTTTCTTGGAATGGGAAATTCTAGGAATAAAGAAGCATAAAGCAAGTGTTAAGAATTGAGAATTATGGCTTTTTGTAACTGTTGCATTGGGCACTAGAATTCCTATACTGCTTATTAGGGATCAGAGTGGAGTGGTAAAATTTTATGGTAGCTTTGCATTTAATAGAAAACGGAATGTATTGGAATTGGAAATAAAACAAGATTACACATCTCCTGGGACTCAGAAATATGTGGTAAGGTCCATTTTCCATATTTTACCTACACACACAAATTTGATGTATACATTAATGATAAGTTTAATGTTAATAATCAAATCTTGTGAACTTGAAGGGTCCTCTTAAAGTGACCGTGCAAGAACTTGATGGCTCATTCAACCATACATTGCAGATTGAAGAAAACAGTCTTAAGCATGATATACCTTGCCATTCTAAAAGCAGAAGGTAAGAGCTAAAATACTATTTGCAGGTATTTTTACTTTGGATTTATGAAAACATACAGGGCATTTGATGATAAATATATGCTTCTTCTTAATCTTACTAAATAAAATTTACCTGTGATGTAAGTGGAAAATTTCTTTAAGGACAGCAAGAAACCTTACACAGTTCTTAATTACAAATCATTTTGTAAAAGTTTTATGAAGAGCTAATTTAGGTAGAATGAATTGAACAAAGACTCTAATTAATCAAATTATTGAAAATGCCTTTGAATGGAAATCACAAATTAGAGGGAAGACAAGTGTAGGCCAGAGGAGTGCCTCAAGTGAAGAGACTGCTGGGACTGTTAGGTTAAACCTAAGGAACAAGAAAAGTGACATACTTCCCACATAGTCTTTCCATCTTCTAATGCATTTTAATAATTACTTTGAATTGTACTTGTCAAACTTCTGTGTTTATGTGTAATTGTAAAAATAGTGGGAGTAAAAATTGTAGAAATGGTTGCATAGCTCAAATTTGTGAATATTTTTTGCTGGAGAGAGCATTATGTTTTTGTGTGGTGAAATACACAGAGTACTTATACAGTCTTAATTTATAAACATATATTTGCCAGTCTGGTAAGTAATACTTTTTTCCTCTTCTTTAATAGAAATAAGAAGAAAAAGATTCCACTGATGAATGGAGAAGAGGTGGACATGGACCTTTCTGCTATGGAGTAAGTTGGCTTGTTGGAGTTTCTCAGTGTGAGTCTTGAGCCGCCTTCCCCTTGTCTAAAGCATGCCATTTTGAAGGATTGGATAATAAAGTTGTACTTTGTTACATGACTGACAACTTTGAAGACTATCCCATATTTCTTTGTCTTTTCTGCTGTAGGTGGGGAAATGCTGGGGAAGCATAAAAAGTATGGGTTAGCCAATATAATCAGATTTTATAAAATACCTTGGGTGTGGTGTGGTGATAATAAATTACCTGACTAACACATTTCCAATGATACCTTTCAGGTGACTTTATAGATGAAAGGTAAACAAGAATTTGTTTGAAACAAAGTGAGAGCCGTTTTTGTTGGGTCTTGATGAAAACCATTTAATTGCCTGTAATACACGCAAGTTCCTGAAATCTGTAATTACAAAACAATTGCTCTAGATTAAAATAATGATAAAATGCTCCACACTGAAATCCACATGGACATTAATTTCAGTTGGAGCTGTTAAGTTCTTTGGAAGCAAATTGTTGCCCAATGTAAATACCTGCCTTACCCTCCTTGACTTGGAGCCAGTGGGGCCCTCAGAAGCTGTGAAGGTGTTGGCACCTTGTTCTATGGCTGAGGGAAGTAAATAATCTGCTCTTGAAAGCCAGTGATGTCTCTTTGAAGAAGGATAGATTGCTTGTCACCTTAAAAGTGTTTCAGATTCTCATAAATTTAACCTCATCTAACACATGATGAGAAAAAGCTTTTTAAGGCCTATTTACATTGAGCAAGTCATTGCTATAGTTTCCATATGACAATTTACATATGAGTAGTTTAATTGTATTAAAGGATAATTACCCTAAATATTTGTGAGTATTTTTGATCAGTTAAGCTCAGGTCCCTGCTTTGTTACCCTGAGCTGACACTTCAGTGATCTTAGAATGAGACCTTTGAGCTGGGATGGGATTTTATGCAAAACACTTGCACTTTATCTGATAACCTGATCTGTGGTGTGGTCATTCTGCTGTCCAGTTTGGACTTCTCTGCTCCAAGCACGTATGATAATACACATTCTATTTTCTAAATCTTGTGTACACAATCTTTCACTGTTGTTTCTTCTCCAGCTACTAACTTGATGGTAATTCTAGTTTTTCTACAAAAATAAACAGAAATACACATCATATTTATAATGATGCTCTTTTCATCAGTCCAAACTCTCTCCTAATGCCATGTCGGTATTTTGGTTTTGTGATTTTTATGTGGAATAATGAGTAAGAGAATGTATTGCATAGTTTGTGCTTGTTGCTCCCAGCAAATTACTTCTGCAGTCATGGTGTTGTGTGAATACTAAAGTGCAAAATGTTTGTTTGGGTGGAATACAATAGAGTCATTTTATCTGTAGGATAACTTTAATCCCGATTTTTATCATCATTTTCATGGTTGCCCTTATAAGCTTTCAACATCATAGCATGTGAGTGGTTGTAAAGGAGTTTCACATCTATTGATTAAAAAAAAACAACTGATTTTCTTTCTTGGATTTTTTTTTGTAGTCTTAACCTTTAAAAAGTGATAAAAGGCTTATCAGTTAAAAAAACTGTAGCATCTGAACAAATAGAATTAAATATACTGAGATCATACAGTAGTTTACCTTAAACAAAGATGTGTAGGTTAAAAATGCTATAACACTGTATTCATTTGGTGTATTAGAGGTTTGGGCAGATTGCCCTGGGAGGCTGTAGAATTGCCATCCTAGAAGCAGGAGATTGGAGCAGGAGACTTTCAAAAGTCTAGGTTCTTTCTAACCTGTATTTTGTTATGGTTCTTTGAATTTAAATACTTTACAAATAACTCATAAAAAGTTAGAATATCTTTAGAATTTCTATAGTCTTGAAATTTTGTAAGCTATTAATGTTTTTTCTGTCTGTCTTAGTGCTGATTCCCCCTTGCTCTGGATAAGAATAGATCCCGATATGTCGGTGCTGAGGAAGGTGGAATTTGAGCAGTCTGATTTCATGTGGCAGTATCAGCTGCGGTATGAGAGGGATGTGGTGGCACAAGAAGAAGCCATCCTGGCATTGGAAAAGTTCCCTACTCCTGCATCCCGGCTGGCCCTGACTGACATCCTGGAACAGGAACAATGTTTCTACCGGGTGAGAATGCTGGCCTGCTTCTGCCTTGCAAAGGTGAGGCTGTGTGGATGGGAGTAAGGGAGGAAGTCCACTAGACTTTGTGAATGGCTGAAAATGGGTCGAAACTCATCACAGTTCCTAAACTGGCTTGATATTTAGCTTCTTAAATGTATTTGCCAAGTATTTTTAACATGACCAATTTGAAAGGAAAGTTGTATTATTTTAGTCTGTAAATGGAGACTGCAGAAGGCTTTCATAATTGTCAAAATTGAGATGTCAGACATGAAAACCACAAGGGATTTTTCCAGATTTCATTAAGTGGCAGAAATAAAAGACTTCTGTTTAATTTTTTTTCAGAACCAAAGTATATTTTTTATTATTTTAGTGGGCAGTTCCTTGGCCAGTCTGTTGAGAACTCTGAAGTGCTGAAATTCATCTTTTTCTAATTGGACTTCAGATTGCTACTCTATATCATTTCAGATTGAATAGGGTCACAAAATAAGCATCAAGTTGTGCTGCAGTTAAATATTAAAAAGCCAAGTAATTGCCTTGAAAAGGGAAGTTTTTTTTCCTTAGACATAAAATGAGCATTAAGAGTGAAAATTAGTACACCCCTAATTTTGCACCATGTGGGTAGAAACACAGAAGAAGAATTTCTAAAATGGCATAGTGATGACTTTTATGGACAAGAAGACATATTGATTGACCATTTGTAGAGTTCAGATTATTGACATACAGCTTCCTTTTTGCTGTGTATCTGCTGGGAATAATTTAGTTCCCATACAGAAATAAAGCCTTCAGCCATATTTTGAAAATCAAATCCCAGTGTTTTTGACAAACTATTTTAATATTTTGAAACACTGATGTGAAACTGCCAGTGTGTGTTGTAGTATTGGTGCTGCCAGTATCTGACTTAAAATATGTGCTTTTCATAACAAATTTGCTTGGAATATCTAGTAGTATATATTTCACAGGTAAATATTAAAAGAGCAGTTGTTGCAACATTTAAATGCTATAGTTTTTTCTATCGTTACTCTAACTTCTTAGGCAATTGGGCTGCAGATAATCATTGCCGGTTTTGTTCAGTTGTAATTGTATGGAAAATCTTGGGTCTATGGATAAGGTGGTTGACTTGCAGAAAAGAAGATAATAAGGCAAGCAAAAAGTATGGCTGTGACATTTAATCAAGGTGAAGGAGCATGGCAGGACAAAGTTGTAGATATGTTTATGTAAGTTACCTGGGAGGAAAGTGTAATACATTTTATTACTGATTCCAGAATCAGGACATTAATAAGAATAATTTCCTGTTGTTATTGAGTGTAATTTTCTCAGGTTGTAAATATTCAGGATTCGTATTTTTATTGAAAAAAGCCAAGTCCCTTGTAATTATTGAGGAGGAGGATTCTTTTTTGTTGATTTACAGTTTCTAGCTGGGTTGAAGTTACTGTTGTCAAATATTATTGGTGTACTCATGTTGATACAGAGAAATAATATGTGACAATGCAATTATCAAACTGAATTTGCTACACTTTTTTGGTGTACTTCATGGTAAAACAGGACTTGGTAAAACAGTTTCTCAGCAGTGAAGTATCCAGGTGACATATTAAATCCTCATTGATAAACTAAGAGATATGTGTGTATATGTGTGCACACACACTGTGCTGAGTCTTTCAGGACAAGTAACGCGTACAGACAAAGGAGAAAATAATGTCACGGTCTTAATTCCTGAGGGTACACAGGCTGATTTCCCAGTTCAGATCCATTGCAGCGTAGGTGATGTGTTTCAAACTGTGCAATAGGAACACTATTATCACAAACTTCTCCCTCCCAAACGTTGAGGAGTTTCATAGATGTGCATGAGTCTCACCTTAGTCTACATTTTTATCCTGTATTGAATTGAATGATCCAGAAATGGAGTGTGCCTCCTGCCTTTTTAACTAGGAATAATGCAAGACAGGTTCATTTGTACTGCTGTATGGGATATGTACAGTTACATTTAGCTCAGAATGTGTAATGTCTCAGGAGAATAAGCAGAAAAATCGGATTCTGTCAGTAAAGAGAAATTCAAATGAGTCACAACACATAAGACCAAGAAAATACTGAAAAGATGATGATTTACCTACTGTTGATTTTAATTGAAATTAGTTGTTTATCTACAGACTTTGTGAACTTAAATGTTTACAATAAGATGTTAATATTTTAAAATGTACACCCTGATATTAATGGAATAGTGAATATCTTGTAAACATAGTACACTTTGATATTTTGGGGATTGAGTTTTATTGGACACTTCTACATAAATTTGATATTTGTAGTTTTAAGTTCTTTATCATGGTTTCTGAGCAGTTTTTGGGATTAATCTTCCTCTGCAGGAAGTTATTGTAGCTTTCAGAAAAAGTTGTACCTGCATCTTTAGTTCAAACCTTCAGTTACTGCAAAGGGAAGAGCAATTGCAGTATTTCTGCTCTCTGACTTTCCTTTGAAGCCTGGCTTAGTGGAAAATGGTTTTTAGTTATAAAGCACCACTCTTCCACAACAGCAATGGTGAAGTGGATTGCTGTGCATGTTCAGATAACCTCTTGCTCTTCCTTCACTTACGTATGTAATAGCCTTTGAAAGAAACGACATAATTTAGAAGGAAATCATCAGATTCAGGTTTTTCTTTGTAAGAACAGATTTTTCCTTAGTTGTTCATGGGTCTCTAACAATGGGAATTCCTGGTACATTGTAGGGTGCATTGATCCCATTTGTTTGTGTGCACACACACCAGGCAGATTATCCATTAGCAGGCACAGGTGGTTTTGTCTGCAGGCTTTCAGTGCTCCATACAGCAAATGTATGAAACCCAGGATGCTGGGAAGGCACAAAAAGCAGTTTTGTCTTTGTGGAACCTTACACCAAAGCAGAGTATAGCAATAAATTGTTCTCAGTGCACAGTCTTTTAGTAAATTAAAGTTAGAGGGAGCTGCCTTGTCTTTAACTTAGGGGTGGTCTTTTATTCTTAGGGTGGCTGAGGCCTGTTTTAAAGTCTAGGCTGAGGTTACTGGCAGGGTGAATTTGGGAAGTCAGTATTGCAAAATCCTCTTCCATCACTGGCTTCCGTAGAGTCAGAGAACTTGGCTTAGTAAACACAGAATTTTCATCTAAAATATATAACAGAGAAAATAATTAAGAACAGAAGTTTATCATGGAAGGACAGTTAGTTGCAGATGACTTCCAAATGGAACCATTTCATAAAATTTACCTTTAATGTAGATGAGATATATTGAGAATGACAGTGAAAACTTAGCTAATATAAGATAATACACTCATGAAAGTAAGTAACTATTTAAAGGAGAGAATGTTCTTGGCAGTTATCCTTTTTGATTATGGGAAATGTGTATTTTTCTACAGCCAAACTAAACTTGCAGTGGTCATGTTAATACGATTTCCCTTCCCCCCTACTTAATTCAGATTGCAAATTCCATGGTAAGTACATGGACAGGACCACCAGCCATGAAGTCACTCTTTACACGAATGTTTTGTTGTAAGACTTGTCCAAACATTGTGAAGACCAACAACTTCATGAACTTTCAGAGCTACTTTCTTCAGAAGGTAAAATTTATTTTTCTCAATGAATGTTTGAAAGAATTGTCAAAAATAGAAAAATGTTCCTACAATTGACAATTACAGGAATATCGATAGCACAAACCTGATTTACTCTTTAATAAAAATCAAAGTAACTAATTCTTTCTAATATGGCTTTAGTTTGTTCCATCGTACTAAAAAAATCACTTAACAGTTCTTAGCTATTTTTTCTGAGTAGCTGAAGTTAAATTAGCAGTTTCTTCAGGAGAATGGAAAATTATATATTATATAATTACTTGTAATTATTTGTAAGCTCATTCTTAAATAGGACTGTAGAAAGATACTAATTTTATATTTTAGGTGAATTCAGCAACTGCCTTTATTATCATACTGCAAGTAAACTCTCATAACTCTTAAATTGATGGGCTTTTTTATTCAAGACATTGCATAACGCTTCTTGCCCTCTTCTTTCTATTGTCAACGTCACATATTGCTGCTGTTTATTTTGTGTTAACAGGGTTTTTTGCTGTAACCTATGGTTTTTGGTTATTTATTGGATAACAAAATTAATTACAATGTTTTTCTCTCATGATTCGTTTGACTGGGTGATTCAGTTCTTATTTCATAGATTTCGTCTTACTGATTTTATAGAAGACTCACATTTTGGGTTTTTTTTTACTCTGTCCAAAATTGCTTCATCCTTCATTTCATTTTTGGACCTTCTTTTTGTAATTTTGTGGGTTTTTTGTCATTGTTCGTTCTTTACCACTAAATCTTCCATTTTTCTCCCTTTTTAATCCTGTGTGCCAAGTCTGTAGATCTAGAGTGAGATTCTTAAATCTGTGTTGAGTGGAGCCTATAGATGTGCTTAGCTCATTTTAAAATAAATGATGGTAACAGCTGTGTGGCTAATAATTCTTCAGGCTTCACTGACCCTGTTGAGTCTATATGTCTCAGTGAAAATGGAAGCTTAGGCTTCGTGTTCACATGAAAACACTCAAATTCAGTGTCTATCTCAAAATAAATTCCATCATCATCTTCTATGTCTCACTGGTTTTCATTTGATGCCTTTTTAATAGTGTCTTGACTTGAGAGTCTGTTTTTTTTATATACTTTTTTTTTAAATGTCTGTATTGTGACTAGTTACTGAGCAATAACTACATAGTTTATTTGATCTGAAAATTACATAGTAAGTGATCTGACTTGCAAAAAGTATGTAAATACAGCTTTTCAGACACCTGCTATTGTAAATTTGTTAATTGCTGATTTTCAGGATGTACCCCTTTTCAGGGTGTAACTATCATTTCAACAATGTAAAGAGTGATATTAATTAATTTTATTACACAGACTATGCCTGTTGCCATGGCCCTTCTGAGAGATGTTCACAACCTTTGTCCAAAGGAGGTTTTAATGTTCATTTTGGATTTGATCAAGTATAACGATAACAGGAAGAATAAGGTAAAGACTGTGTTTATTTTAATCTCTTACTGATTTTTTTTTTGGTAAAAAAAGTTTTAGTTAGTACACTGCATGATGTTTGATGCCACAGCTGCAATTACCTAGCTCAGAGTTGCTGCAAAGGTTTGCAGTAAATGTTAGAGAATGTTGTCTAGCTGACATTTCTATGGCAGCGCTTCTTGATGTTTCAAAGCTCTGTGTGCTTGTTGTTACTAAGGACCCACTTGTCTTCATTTGCACACGTACTTTTCTTGCTTTACTCTTTTTTATTCAAAATACCCAAGTGTTTGGAGAAAAGGTAGCATGAGAAGTTAAGAGCTGGTGGGTTTTTTTCATGTTTATTTCACCTTGAGAGGAGTATTTGAAAAAGTGAGGAAAGGAAATAATTTTTTTTAACACTATGCAGGACTCTGGCATTCTGTGCTCTGAGTATCAGTTCTAGCTCACAGAATTGGATTGTTTTCATCTGGCTTAATAACAGGTGAACCACAGGTTTATGTTGTCCATCACTAAAATGAACCATCTAAGTTGGAAATGTTCCCATGCAGACCACTTCTGAAGGATGATTAAATGACCTTTAAAGATGCTGAGATGACACAGAGTTCCATATCTATAGCTAGGAGCCTAGCATAAGTTTCCCATTTAAGTATCCAAAGTGAAGTGGAACCAGTCTGATGTGTCTTAAAAATCATTTTTTCTTATGTATAGAACACATACTGTAACAAGACATGTGCCGCTTGCTACTGAGGTAAGGATGATGGATGGGGAGAGGTAGAGAGTTGGACACAAGAATGCAAGCATCAGTAGTCACAGAAAAGGGTGACATGTGCTGACATCTTATCACTGAGGGAGAGGTTCAGCCCCACCTTTCCATGTGTCCCTTCTGCACGTTTGACATCATTTGCTGCATCTGACAGATGCTGGGTTTGTTTAGATTAAAGTAACTAACATTCAAATCCAGGACTTCTTTCTGCTTTTTATAAATTTGATTTTTATATGTTTTGTTGCCTACTAACACAACCAACAGATGCAAAAGACAGCATAATGGAAGGGGTGAAACTATGAGCACCAGGTAAGAAGGGTGGATGAATAAGTAAGATTTTCTTCACTAAGCAGCAGTGAGCTTATTAGTTCACTTCAGAAGCTCATGAAGTTGCTGGCTGGATTAATGGTACAATTTTCAGAACCATTCTTTTCCTGTTTTCATTTCTCAGTTTTTCCCATGGTCTTGGTTTTAAGATCTGTTCTGTAACAGGGCTTAAGCATTTCTTAGCTTTGAAGGGATATATATTGTTATATTTTCTTGTGTTAGATATTGGTTTTGTCTAGTTTTCAGACAACTACTATCGTGCTGAACTGATTGATGCCCTGGCCAACTCTGTGACTCCTGCAGTCAGTGTGAACAATGAGGTTCGAACACTGGATAACTTAAATCCTGATGTACGACTTATTCTTGAGGAAATAACCCGTTTTCTGAATATGGAGAAGCTTCTTCCCAGTTACAGACATACTATCACAGTCAGGTATGGTTTAATGACACTACTTTTCTTGGGCTTTATGCACCTTTCTGTAGTTAGCTTTTGCTGAGATTTTAGCTTGTATGTCTTAATCTTAAATGTCAAATTCCTTTCAAGTTTCAAAAGCTGATAATGCAACTGTGTCTTGATTGCTTTACTTTCCAGCATTAATTTTTGTAAATGTAGACTTTTAGTAATAATTAGTAATTATGTAGACCTTTAGTCATAATTTGATCGTCCCATGCCTCTTTAAGAAGATCATTTATGAAAGTTTTGCCTTGTAACAGTAACTGTAGAGCATGCAATATCATCTGAGTTGTCTTTCTCTAAGTTATCATGGCTCTGCTGAAACCAAGCAATGGATTTGACAGGATGGAAAATTTTGTGTTTCTGCCTAATTCAGAGATAATAAGAGCTGTATATTAATGCTGTGAAAGTAATTGTAACATATTAATCATGTTAATGTGGATAACATAATTCAGAAAATTTGCAGTACTTGATCTGGAAGAAAGTAAGTTTACTTTTCTTGGCTAGTATTCCATAAAGCTGCTGTAAATTTTCTTCTGCCATTGGTAGCTGTTTGAAAGCTATTCGAGTGCTTCAGAAGAACGGTCATGTGCCAAGTGATCCTGCTCTCTTCAAGTCGTACGCAGAGTACGGGCACTTCATCGATGTCCGAATAGCAGCGCTGGAGGCTGTTGTTGATTATACCAAAGGTACTTTTTTCCCAAGGATTTTGACATTTTCTAACAATTCTCATACAAATGTAATGCTTATCTCATTAATATTAGGTTAAAGAGTGTCCACCAGAAGGGCTTGAATGGTGACAGGTGTATTGATAAGAAACTGAGATTTCTATTATTGTTTTGTGCCAGCAAGTACAAGTGTTATGAAAATGTGTTGAGCATTGTTTCTCAGTGCTTTGCGAATTGAATCAGATAACAATGTTTTAAGATAATGAGTGGCAGTAAGGGGATTTGGTAATTTGACTTTAATACTTTAGTGACTTTGATTTAGTTGATTTCAGCCATAATTGTTAGTCAAAGTCATTAATTTTGCTTTACCTTCTTCCTGATATCTTAATTGTGCTTTTTGCATGCATCTTGTGCTTATGAATTTTGGGAACTTAGATTATTGTAGAGATATTTGGCTGATTCTGTTTTGCCATTCCTTATGCATAGCTTATGTTTGTGAGATGTTTGCATTCTTTTAATATTGCTTTTATCCTAGTTGACTATTGCAGGTCCATAAAAAAAACCCAAAACCCTGGACAGTTTCTTAAATGCTCTGTAGTTGATACTCAATCCTGACAGATTTCTAATGGCAGTTAGAAAATACAGCTTCAGTGATTTGCATTACTCAAAGTTAATTTAGTTTTATATTATCCTGATCATTTATTTGGGTTAATCTTTGTTTATTCAGCAGATTTTTAATACTTTTGTATTTGGAGGTTTATACCTTTCAAAGTGGCCAAATCCTTCAATTCTTCCTCTGTAGCAGACTGGTAGATCTAGATTTCTAATTGTTCTGTCTCAGATTTAGTGGGCTTGTTTTGTTTTCAGGGTAAAGGAGACTTTCCTTTGCTTGTTACATGAGTAATTGTTTTCTCCTTTTTTTAAAGGACTATATTACTTTGACGTTACTCCTGTTATTCTATCCAGAGACTTCTCAAACTAGATAAGCAGTTGGAGATTTTAAGGCAATCGGAATCTTTGAGTGAATGCATTTGGTGAAATTCAGGCATCCAGTCACCGACTGAAACCAGGTTGCCATTCTGAACAGCTGATAACTGTGAGGGAGGCTGTGCACTGCACACAGACCAGTTGGTGATCCTGTGAGTGGTACACAGCTAGAATTCAGAACTGTGCTAGTGCTATGCATATCTCTCTCCAGTGGGATAATTGCTTTTTTCCATCCTTCACAGAATGTTAGTGGAAATATTTGCTGGAGAATAGAGAGCTTACTCATCAGCTCTTTTCCTCTAGAGTGATCTCCTCACTAATTCATCCCACCCTATGGAAAGACAAACTGATAGAAATAATGTTTCCTCATGAAATTCTTGACCTTTTATGGATGGTATTTATAGTTAATAACTGGCTCCAGTAAGGAAGTGTTTGTACTACAAAGTAATAGAGTACATCTTTAAAACAGCTGATCTAACAGAGTGTTGTGTAAGCAAGGTAATAGCATAAGTTGCTTGAAACCTACAGAGGCTAAAACTTTAATGGTGAAAAGTAGTAGGTTACTTGAAATCAGTGGTTGAGCTGAACAGAGTTTTTGACTGAGCACACTGTGAGATCTGATAATGACAGACTAGAATACTGCTGTACCTGCCTTGCCCCTTGCCAGCAGCTTTTTCTCTGATGCAGAGGTAGCAGATGCAAATATCTATCTTCTATAAAGTCACTTCAATTCACCACACAGCCTGCTGTCTAGCTGGTCATCAGCTTCCAAGCACTGAACAGAGGAGCTTGCGCTCCTGTTGTAAGATTTGGTGGGTTTTTGGTGGAGGGACGATCCAGAAACTCAGTGTGATAGCTGACTTCTTCCTCTACCCATAGAGGAGCTAGCAGTGCTTGTCTTGCAGAGCCCTAAACCTGGCTTTGGAAGGAGAAATGATTGGCCATCTATTGCCAAGAGATCTGATTCTCATTGTTCTCGGTTACCTGGTTTCCAGTTCACACTGGATGCAAACCAACAGCTATCAAGTGCCTGTTGCTTGTGCCAAAGCTGGCTTTTAACAGTTCTTGCAAAGGAAGCTAACAGATTTTGTAATTTCCATAAAAAGGAAAGTCTGTATTTTCTGGGTGGAACTTTCAGAGTAGGAATAACACTACCTTTTTTCGAGTTACTTGAAAAGAAATAATTTCTCCATGGAACTGAATAAGTTGTTTTCTTTGCCATTAATAGCAAGGCGTTTTTTTGGGAACTGGTAACTTTAAAATGCTTGAGGCAGCATATGAGGGCTTGGACAGTTTATCTAAAGTGGCTTGAATTGAACTTTTTAAAGTTAGCTTGTGAGAGCTATATAACTATTACTTGTATAGAATAAATGCTTAGAAGAGATAGCAACAAACTATTGTAAATAAATAAAGATTATCAAATTTGATAAATGTTAAAGTTCAGTGTCAAAGATGTTCTGCTGCAATTGAGAACTGAGATGACACTACTTGTAATTTGAAAAAAAATCACAAGAGGATTTTTGTTTCAGAAAGCAATCACTTGTGTTTATATCTACCAGAAGTATGAAAATCTACACATGTTGCTTTTCCCACAGCCTTCTCCTAGCCAAACTGGCAAGCTACAGACAGGATGGGTGGTCAGTGCAGTGGTAAGAATTGAGGTCATGGGCCACACTCAGAGGGTGGTGATCAGTGGTTTTTACTCAGGCTGGCAGTCTCTCACAAACGGGTCCCCCAGTGTGGAGAACAGCATTGAAAAGTGCCTCACCAGATTTATTGGTGAAAAAGCTGATGACAAGGTGGGGCACATCAGAAGGGAGAGACAGAGAGACCTGGCAGGCTGGGAGAGCAGGAGGGTAAGAACTGGATGAAGTTTGACAAGTGCAAGGTCCTGGGACAACATAACCAAAGAGCCCAGACCAGGCCAGGATCTGTGCTTGGGGAGCAGCATCACTGAAAGAGACCTGGGGGTCTGGGTGGATGACAAGCTGGCCACGGGTCAGCAGTGTGTGGCTGCAGCAGATCATCCTGGGCTGCATCTGCAGGGGCAATACCAACAGAGACTGAGATGTGATCATCCCACTCTACTTTGTACTCAGTTTGCATTTCAAGCAGTATATATGGTTGCAGCCCTCACAGTTCAAGAAAATTGTGGGCAGACTGCAGAGGGTCCAGATAGGGGCCATGAGGATTATCAGAGGGGTGCAGAACCTGCTCCGTGAGGGAGGAGTGACAGAGTTGCTCTCTTCTCTCCCTGGAGAAACTCTCCAGAGTTTCTCTTTTCTCCCTTGAGAAGAGAAGGCTTAAGGGCACTTCATCACAATATTCCAGTACTTTGAGAGCAGCTGCAAAGTGGATGGAGTGTCTCCTCCACATGGAAAGGAGAAGGATTAACAAGTAAAAGTTGCAGCAAGAGACATTTGATTGATACAAGAAAATAATTTTTTTACAGTGAGAGCAATCACTCAGTGGCACAGCCTCCCCAGAGATGTGATGGAGTCCCCATTGCTGGAAGTTTTCAAGATGTAGTTGGATAGAGTGCTAGATAATCTCAGCTAGGCTCCCTTTTCCATGGAAGGTTGGAGCAGATGATTTTGTGAGGTCTCCAAACCAGGCCTGGTATATGGTTCTTCTGGGTAATAAGATTTGTTCTGCCTGAGGTGGGGTTTAATTTGTCATTGCTGTCCAAATTGTTTCGTAGTTCCTGTATAAATTTGAAGAGCAGGTTAAATGCTTTAGTAGCAAAGCTTTGGAAGCCTGGAAGGCTTAATTTACACTGTAAGGCAAATAGCAGGGAAGACTGAAGACTTGCTTCATTTCTAGCAGAAATACACACAATTTATTTTTTTTTTTAAATCACAAAAGTATGTTGTTACCTAGTTTTGTTATCCATTATCATCAGTTTAAAGGATTAACCTTCCAGACTTTTCATTTTCTAATTAAAAAGGGTTTTAAAATCACTTTTGTTAGTCAAAATAATTGCAATTTGCTAACGATTGTGACTGCATGTTTGCAGTGTTGCAATTCTTTGCTGTGTGGTAATAAAATGTTATTTTTGTTAGATGCAAAACAACTTTTGTTTGCAAGCCAGGAAGAGCAGCTGTGCATTGAGCTGAGCACAGAAAGTCACTAATCCCTTAAAATTATTTTCTCTGCATAGTTTTTCAAAGGTTTCTGGTTTTTAAGGCAAATCTGAGATTGTAGTTCTGAGCTGTGTGGATACAAATTTGCTCTGGCATCATCTGGAACCGTAGTATACTCTGAACAGTGCACTATGTGAGCTAATACATTCTGCCTCTAAGCAGGGATTACTGGAGCCTCACCAGTGTAACCATTTTTGTTTTGGCTGGATTGTAGGAAGAGCAGGGCTGACTTGCAAGTGGCGTGCAAAAGACTCTCCAGCCATTGTCATAAGCAATATTTTAATGTAGTTGCCTTCTCCAAAACCATAAAGCAGTCTTATGTTCTAGTTGTCCAAAGCATTTTAAAAACTTGTAATAGAATGAAGTGCTGGTTCTTAGATTATAAATAAATATGTATTCTGTTAAAAGAAACTCACTCTAGTGAAATAACAAGAAAATAATAGGTATTAGAATTGGGTGGACTAAAGAAGTTACATTTTAAAATTGTTGACTGAAAACAAACAAAGATTAGGAATAAAAGTTGAACTGAGGTATTTAGAACTAGAAATACAATTTGCTAGGAGAAGAAAGAAATACATTGCTAGGACCTCAAGATGGAAAGCAATAGAAATGTTTTTGGACTTGTCTATCCAGTAATGATTAATACACTCTCTTCATTGTTTTGAAGAAATGAGAATACTGCTGTAAAAATCTTACAGTTATGTACCTGATAAAAAGGTCACATAAAAATTCTTTCTTTTCTTGTGTAATGAGTGATGATAATATCCCATGTATTTCCCTATTTTGCAGTATTACTCTGATAATCAAATGAATGTAAGTTATATTTCAAACTAACAAGCTGACTTTGTTTCTAGCAGTGTCAAACAGCAATTTTCTAGAAGCATGTGCTGATAGGTTTCAAAATCCATTTTAGTTGCAAAGTGTAATGATTTATAAAACCAATGAAGGCTGCTGAGGGGATCATGATTGGAGTTTTATATAAGTCCTGTAGTTGACCTTTTTCTATCCTATGTAAAGATTATTATCTTTCACAGATTCCCATGTATGAGAATTGTATATTCTCTACAGAATTTGTGCTTCTGATTCTTGAAATTTGAATGTGTTTATTTTAGGAAGCACACAATATACAGATGAGCCTTTATTCCCAACCAATTGATTTTCCCAACCAATGGTCATGCAAATAGTCAAATTGATGTTATTGAACAATTGAGGCATGTAAGAGTTTCATCTATTTCCATGTAAAGTAACACGCTTTTTACTTTGAATTTGCTCTATAGAGGAATTCCTCTTTAATAGCAATGATTCATGGTCTTCATGTGCTAACTCAGGAACTCATGTCTTCATCAAAATCCTTTCAGTTTATAAATATTAATAGGTGTTTTGTTTTATTTTGCTTTGCAGTTGATAGGAGCTATGAAGAATTACAGTGGCTACTCGCTATGGTTCAGAGTGATCCTGTACCCTACATAAGGTAATTGAGTTAATGAAAAATTGACAGGTTTTTTACTAATGCTGAGGCTATTAAGTAAATTCTTCACCTGGAGTCTAACTGCTTCTTCACAAAACTGTTTTTCCTTCATGTTATTTTACATCAATTGAAACACGTTTAGATGTTTCAACAGTTCACATCTCAAAAATTAGTTTATTCTGTTATTATTCTGCATTATGTTATTTTTGTCTTTTATATTCTATCTTGTGGCAGAAGTCTGAAGTTAGAGATTGTTTCCTGATCATAAATATAGTGTATAAATATGATGTTGCATGTGGCAAAAAAGGCTTTGTGATACTTAAAAAAAGACAGAGCCTGAGACATAGTGCACACAGTATTTGGACACTAAGGGGTGTAAAGCAATTGTCAGACTGTAGGTGGGGTGAAAGGATCATGTAAACATAGGGTGAAATTTTAGTGTTGCTTGTTTTAACTTCGTTTTCACACAAGTGGTTGGGTATACTAGCATATTCATTACAAACCTGTGGACACCCAATTTCATAATAATTGTTTTTTTCCAACACCTTATTCTTATGATAACCATTAAAATACTGAGATTGAAACTTAAATAATACTACTTTTACTCTCTCTATATAGTTGATTTCTTACAAACATCATAGCTGCAAGGTTGTTCTGTTTCATTTCTGTCATTCTTGTTAATGGAAATAAATACAGATTTAGCTTCAGTTTAAGAAAGAGATTTAATTTTCTTTGTATCCCTTTAAAGAGGAGCTTAAATTTTGAATTGAGTGCTATATGTTAGCCTCTTCTAAGAGAAAATGAAAAAAAAAAACTGTCTGCAAGATACTTCTTGTTCCAAATGTGTAAGACATCAAGGTGAAAGCTGGCTATACAGGGAAAAATTGTTAAAATAATAAGTAATGAAACATAGGATTCATTACATGTTTTCAAGGCCAAGTTTAAACAAACAAAAATGTATCTACTTTCAGCTCTGTGTATAAATACTGTAAGAAGCATTGTAAGTGCAGGATCTTCAGAAACCAATGTAACTGAAGAGGTGGCAGTGTTTGTTTTTGTAAAAATGTGCAAGTCACTGTTTTTGGTCCTGCCATTTTGTATCAGTCATAAATTTTTACAGTTATTTAAAAACTCTTTGTTTTCAGTATGTAAGGAGTTTCTTTACCTGTGTTGCTTTTTCTTGGTGAACTTCCAAGTCAGTGTGCAAATAAAGATCATTACTAAGCAGAAGAGCATAACGTAGCCTACAACTGTCCAAAAACATCCTACTGCTTTGCACCTTACTTTTTATCTCTAAGTTCTATTGCTGGTGGTAAATCTGTGTCTATGTATATTGAGGACAGAAGGAAGAACTAGAGGCATAAAACATTGGTTTAAAATTTGGAAGTAATCCTGCAAGCTTAATAAGTTTGTAAGAATATTGCAGACTCAACAGACTTTGTTGTCCTTAGGGTTTTTCTTTTGGATTTAATAAAGATTATTTTTGTTTCTTTCAGGCATAAGATTTTGGATATGCTGACTAAGAATCCACCTTTCACCAAGAATATGGAGTCCCCGTTATGTAATGAAGCTTTGGTAGATCAGCTTTGGAAACTGATGAATTCAGGTTAAGTTTTTTGATTTGTTTGTTGTTTTGTTGTGTTGGGGTTTTATTGTGAGGTTTTTTGAAATAAGTATTAAAAACTTACTTCAGAATATGCCAAGAGCTGTCTTAGTTTCAGTAGTTAAAAATTAAAAATCCAGTCTCAGGAGCTGAAAATCATCTATATACTTCCATGACACAGGCTACCAAACCTTGTCTTTAATTCTTTTGTCTACTGATGTAGTGTGTTTTGATGTCCTTCTGCACAGAATCATACTTTTAATGTTCAAAATTGTTCAAAGGAAGTGTTTCCTCAAATAATGGTGTCTGTGTTAGAGTTTGCTTTACATTAGATAATCTCTTTTTGTCCTCTTTTTCTAAACTCTCACAGAATATGAGAGGACAGCATTGGTGTAGATAATTTAAATGAGATTTTTAGAAGTGCATTGTAGACCTAAAACTCCATTTGCCTTGTGAGATTAGGAAAGGTCCTAGTGAGAGAAGGGCTTGCTTCTTTATCATTGACCTGTTTTTCATTACTGAAGCAGTTTTATCCAGTCCTGACAAACATCTGGCACATTACTACACAGATTACATATAAACATTTATATAGCTTTTTTAGGTCATTGCAGGCTTTCTGTTCTCTGTGTGTCATTATATTCAGTGTTTAAAAGTTTACAGCTACACTCCAGGGGTTGAAGTGGGGAGACTACTAGTAGTAAGGTTTCATTGGATTTGCCAAGTGTCAGACACAGAAAATAAACAGTTTTGATGTTCCCATCAGAGAATTTGTTTTTCTTTTTTGTGAGAGAAGAGCGTGTGCAGTGTTACAAGCATTCCCTCTTTTTGCAAATAACAAATAGGGTACATTCTTATTAAGGTTCATGGGGCTTTAAGCACCTAAATTGCTATGTCTCAAGCTGATGTAATGTTTTTGGTTAATTTTCTATAAGAGATAACTGTAGCATTCCAGGGTGCCTTGAAACAAATTGTTGATGTGTGACATGCTAGTAGCCCAGTTTAAAGGTGCATGATTCTCAAATCATGAGTGCTTTCATTTAACATAAGTACTTGTAATGGAGAACAGACTCTGATTTATATATGTAATTTTTTTTCTGTGTTAATCTGCATTAAATTGGTAATGTCGTGATAGTTCTAAAATTAATAATTTTGAATGTGTCATTCTCTGAGGAGTATTTTAAAATTAGAAATATCCAGATTAATATTCATATTGCTTACATTTGTACCTAGTTAAGTGTAACTGGTAATTTGTAACTAGTAAGGGTAAGCTAAGCTTACTCCAAACACTGTTTTGGGCCTATAAAACTACTATTTACAGGGATAGATCTTATAATTTTATTTTGTGCTAAGTCTTGCACAGCCACATTAACATGGCAGTTGGGCACATCTGTGTCTTGTTTACCAGATATAGTTCAATTCCTGCTGGGGAACAATATGTTCAATAAACTCGAAATCAGTCAAGAGCTGGGCTGAGTTAACACCAGAATTGCTGTATTTGCAGCATTGCACCAGATGTTAAATGTCTTTCTGTTGTGATTGGTGCCAAACGTGCTTAGACCATTTGTGTATGAAGATACTAAAGTAGTACACAGTTTGCAGTGAAAAAGAATTTAAAAATAAAGCACTGCTTTGTGCAGTAAAAATACATGTTTTCAGTACAAATGAATACATGAATACAAATTAAAGTATTGAGTATTCAGTGAAGTATATGACATAGTAATGATATTAAAAAGTGTGGTTGTGCATTTCTCTATCAATGCAGTTTCCAGAGAGTAAAGATCTTAGTTGTGCTTAAAATTCTTGTAATATAATATAATATAATATAATATAATATATTGTATTATGTATTTATGGAATACATAGGCAAATGTAACCAAATCCATTAATACAGGAAGCCAATTTGGTAACAAAGTCTTCTGTTTACTTTTCCCGTAGAAAAACTTATGAGAGCAACTTGAAAAATAAAGGCTTATGGGTGTGGTTATTTTTCTTTTATTTTTCATAATGTTATTGTAGCACTTACTTTTCCAGTCTTGTTCTACTAAATTTGTCTAACTTACAACCCAGGAAACTTAAAGCCTTCCTTTTAAACAGGAAAGTTTAAAAAGAAAAAGATTTTGGAAAAAAACAAGTGAATAGGAGCTATTAAGAGGCAGGAGTAATAAAGGAAGTGTATCTTAAGCACAGAAAATGTCATACTCTGGTGGGCCTAGATTACTTAAGCTGGGAGAGGAGGAGATTTTATCTCTGTATTAACAATTTCTTTTGTATTTTAGGAACTTCACATGACTGGAGATTACGATGTGGTGCTGTGGACCTCTATTTCACACTCTTTGGCCTCAGCAGACCTTCCTGTTTACCATTACCAGAGCTTGGACTTGTTCTTAACCTGAAAGAAAAGAAGGCTGTACTCAATCCAACAATTATCCCTGAATCAGTTGCAAATAATCAGGAACCTGTGAACAGTACTAACAATCATGGACAGTCAGTAGGATTTCAGAACACCGTAAGCACAAACCATCTGCATTCATCCTATTCAGCTGCCTCTGAGTTCTTGCATGGGTTGCTGATTTAATTTTATATTGTGTTCAAGCCTCTCATGCTTTACCTAAGCTACCTTCTTTCCTCATTGCTCTTGATTCTGTCCGCTTGAAAAGCTGGAATATACCATGACTTTTTGGACATTTTTTAACTGTTTTGCATCACACATGCAAGCTTTATACTTTTTTTTTTCCTTAGTCTCGTCATTTCTGTTCTTTATGAAACTTTATGTATTACTTATGAGTTATGAAGTGATTCACAGAAATGTTTGATGCTGTGATAAAAGCTTTCTTCATGAGACTGTTTCTTATAGGCAAGTTATCCAGTTTTCCAAAACACCACCTTTTATCAGTAAATCTATTGCATCTTAAAACACATAGATACACCTCATTTTAAACAACTTCAAGTGATGTGAAGATTGAAATTTTAGCACATCTGCATTGGACATTTGAATCTGATATTTTGAAGGATTTTTAACAGGATTTGCTCTGAAGGATTTGTAACAACTTCTGAAGAATGGCATACATTCAGTTTGGTATCGTTCTGGATTCAGAGGCTTCAGTCCTAACACATATTCCATTGCATAGATAGAAAATAATTTTTTGTAAACTATTAAGGTCATACTTTCCTCAAGAATAACTGCCAGTGCTGCAAGACTAAGTATTTTTGTTGGACAAATTTAATTATGAGGGGGAAAAAAAAATCAACAGACATGGAAATATTAAGTGATTTTTCTTAACAGTTTCAAAACCAGCATATGATTAGCACTTTTGAAACTCTTTCCACCCTTTTGAATGGGATAGTTAGCTGTTACTTTATCAGTCCCATAGACATTGACTATGTTTTTATTGAAAAGTATGCTGAGAGTACTAATTAACAGTACCCTGCAGGCCCTTTCCAGCAGGGGGAGAAAATGTTGGTAGAGTCAGATATTGTTAGACCTGTCCTGCATATTTACAGAGCATGTGATAAGTCCTAATTTGCTGCACCTAATCATTAGAATTAAATAGCAGGAGGCATTTTGTTGGCAGATTTTTAGGCTGCAGTTCAGTGAACACCCAAACTATTTTTGCAGCCAGACTATCAAAAAATTTCCTCTTAACTCTTCCTAAACTTTCCTCTCCCCTGTGCTAGCATAGTTGTTGCTGCAACAATGAGCTGGATCAGGGAGGATCTGGTTGAACAGCACCTTTTTATGAACAGATATTTCAGCTTCCTGAGCCAGTTTGTCACGCAGCTGTAAAAAGGCTTGTGGCACCCCAGGACAGAACCATGTGTGGATGAGGCTGCTTCATTTAGCAGTGTACTGCTTTGCACTGGTGTGGAAATACTGCACTGCTACAAGCCTCAGTTTGTACTTCATCCCTTGTATCTTCTGTTCCTCATCTTCACTCTCCTGCCCCTTACCTTAAGGTTCCCATTTTCACTGTAACTCCTCCCAAAATTCAGGGAACTGGTTTTCCAGTAGCATAAAACAAAGACTGCCTCTTACATCAGACACAGTTAATCCAGGAGTGTTTCACAATAGCAGTGCCTGGGACAAAATAATAGGGATGAAAAAAGAGAGATGCATATTTGAGGAGAAAAAAGAATAAACAGGTAATAGAATTTTTCAGATTAACTAGGTTCTTTAAAGTAGACATGCACTAAGAGCATAAACATGTTAAAATCAGGACTGATGGAGTAGTGCCTTTGAAGCTTTTTTTTTTTTTTTTTGTAAAAGTTACCCACTTAATAAAATGGAACTTGAACTGTTCAGGGCTAGAGTTTGTGGGGCTAGAGTGCCCTTTGTAGGATAGAAGAAGAGCAGTATATGCCCTTGAGAGGCTATGGTATATATGCCTTTTATATTTTTTAGTGATCTTTTAATTATGTTTGCTTGTGTGGATGCTTTATTTTCCCTTCTAAATTTTGTTTATTGAACTTGTTGAAGCACCTGTCTCCTGTTCTCATTACTATATGTGTAACTTAGGAGACTCTCCTATTTTTCTATTTCTTTGAATTTGTTCTTTTTATAATCTAAGCAGTAATATACAGAACAGTTTTATTCTTTTTAATAAATATTGTAAATTGAAGAAAAAGAAATTATAAGTACTCATTATGATTTGTACTAAGTAAAGTAAGTGTTAGCTTTTAAAATAAAGTAAAAGAAGATTTAGCTAAATCCCATGTGTAGATCAGAGGCTATCACAGTTTTTTCAACTGAGATTTGTCCTGAGGAGAGTCTGCAAGGCACAGATTTATAGACAGGCTATTCAGAGGCAGCAAATGTTGTTGCACACCAACAGTACCATGATTGTAAGAAGCAACAGAAAAGATGCCAATGCTAGATATGCTGAGGGAGCAGGGATGGAAGTAAAGAAAAACTACGTTTGTAGGAGTGGTTGGCACAAATCCATACAGGGTTTTAGAAAATACTTCTTGCCAGAACTACAGAGAAAACTTTGTTCAAATCACCCACTTTACTCAGAAGATTTTTCAGGTATCAGGTCGCTTTCTCTGAAACATGGATCTTGCTATCTTCTAATTTTGGTCTTTTAATGCTGCTCCAGGAGGATGATCATCTTATTAAGGAAACAGCATCCAGCATTTCTGGTCATCAGCAGGGGGTGAAGAGGAAGGCTGATATGCCACTCGGGTCTCCATTGGAGCCAGGGCAAATACTAGAGAAGAATGAAGACAGTAAAGTCAAACTCAAAATCAGAGTAAGAAATGGAAATTCAACTTGCACAATGTGTAGGGTGTTCAGAATAACAGCAGTGGTGTCTGCTGGCTTCCCTTGAAGCTGTGTTCAAACAAAAGGCATGCTGTGTATATATGGACAGCAGTTGTTATGCTTACTTTGGCAAAATCATTTCCTATCAGATTCTTTATTGGCTGGCAAGAACTAAAGTTGACAGATAATGCTCTTGTTCGCACAGCTTCACAGTAAATTAGAAAGGAAAGACACTGACCCTTTTTAATTTTATTGAACTTTTATTCCTTGGCAGTGGTAGATATCACTTCCTTTCCCTCTCACCCCCAGTTTACCTCCAAAAAAATTAGAATTCTGTTCAGTAATGTTTTTGTGAGTTATTAGTATCTGCTTATTTTTTTTTTCCTGATATCTTAGTTCTCAAACTCTCAAGAGGAAGAGGAAATTGATATGGACACAGTTCATGACAGCCAAGCCTTCATTTACCATCATTTGAATATGCTGGAGAGACCATCCACACCAGGTACAAGTAAATTTTTTAGGCAAAGTGGTTGTAATTTTTTGACTACTTCAGTTGTGAGGTGTTTTTTGCTACTGCTTATTTCCATACATACAGTGTTGGTAAGTGGTAAATGTTACTGGAATTTCAGGAACTGTGTAAAGGGGGCATAAAGAGCTTTTCTTTAGGTTTCAGTAGATGCCTAGATAAGTGTATACATGTGTATTTTCCACACATATCTAAGTAAGACGAATATAAATCATGCTTATGAAAGTGAAAAGCTAAGGAATGAATAAAAGAGCACAAAGTTTGAGTAGAATCCCATAAGCAATTAAGTAAAACTTGTTTTGCTATAGGTGTCATTTAAAAAATAATAATTTTGAAGGTTAAAAAAACATAGCAAGACTCCTCAGATAAAAAAAACCACTCAAATATTAATGAATTATAACTTACCATCAGCAGTTAAAAAACATAAAAGCCTCAAAGGTATTTAGAAGTGCTTTCCAAAGTTGAAAAGATTGCATCTGTGAGTAAAATTGTTTCATTTCAAGCACTTCCTTTCTTTTACTACTCCTTAGTATAATTTTTTTATACACTACTTGACAAACTTATTCTCTAGGCATAGTGTTTCCTAGAAGTATTAAAACAGGTTGAACTTCATTGTTGAACTTCCACCTTCTTTGCTTCTTTGTCACTAGCAAAGAAATTCAAGGGTTAATCTCAAACTGTTTTAACTACGTTTCTAAAGTTCAGTTCCAGAATGTGCCAGTGGAGCAAAGCTGAGTTCATGTGACAATGTGCCAAGCATTTTGAGGGATCTTCATTCAGATTCAGAACAAGATTTTAAGCTTGCAGTACTGTATTGTGTCAAAGTGAAGTTTTTGGCTTTAGAATTCAGAGCAATTACCTTCTTGCTTGTTTTTCTGTTTTTATCCAGTGACTGCCTAGTGTAAAACAGAAATAGACCTTAGCAGCAGGATCTGGAGTGTTGATTCCATCTTGAGTTGCCCTAGGTCCTGAGCTATGCTGGCAGGTGACCTTACCTGCTTTCTCAGTGACCAGGCAGTTTAGTGGCCCCATTTAAGAGAAGGGCTGGTGGATGCTGCTGCCCTGAGAATCCTGCTGAGGCTGGTGCCTTGGTGCCAGTGGTGCAAAAGCTGGAGACTCATACTCCATTATGAGCCTTGGATATAACATTTTTCCTTCCTTGGCAGATGCTCTAGTCACTAAGGGACTTCATTTCTTTCTTCTGATTTTTGTGTTTTTTGGTGTTTTTTATAAAAGGTAACTGCTGTCACTTCTCAGCTAAGAAATTAAGTTAATATGGGGACATTAAAACACAGGGAGGTCTAGTTTCTGGATTCCAGATGGCCTTCAGTTAATGACATGCCTACAGCCAACTCCACCAGGACAGCTTTGCTGTTAGGTATCTAGAGTAACAAAACCCACAGCTTTTTGACTTACTTCAACAGGGTAAAGGAGCAGGCTGCATGTAGGTTACTCTCGTGAACTTAGGAGCCTGTATCTTTAATTTAAACTTCTCAGAGCTGCTTTGAATTCTGTTCTCAGTGTTACAGTCAACCATCCCATTTTCTGCTATGGCAAAGAATGATGCATCCAGGGCATTCAAGTGCAAAGCTGATCTGCTGAGGATTAGTATTTATAATTCTTACATGATATTTTGCAACAATTTTTTCACTAGATTTTCACACTCTATGGAATATAAAGTCATAAACAAAACTCTGCCAAATACGTCACAGATAGGACTTAGGGGACCCTCTGTGTGCCAGCTCTGTGCTCCGGGACTGTTTAAGTTTGCACTGGAGGTCAGAAAGGGTAAAGTCTGACAGGAGTGGAGCAATGGCCACTTGACTGGTGCTTTTACAGACCCACAGCAGACACAAGCTACTTCAAGTCTCACTTGTGTCCTAAATGACCTTCTCACCTCTGTTTAGACATTCAGCACACTGTAATTCATTTTCTTTTCTAGCTAATAAATGAGACAAGTGCCAGGTTTTGCACCAGAATTCATTTTAAATAGTAAGCCTTTGAAAAGCATTATTTTGAATTCAGATTGTTTTATTCTTTTTTTTTTTTTTTGGTTTGTGCAGTTAGAAACAGTTCAACTTCACATATTTTTTTGCTTCTAAAATTTCACCTTTTTCTTAATTGTGGCATTTATCTTAGAAGCTGAGATGAATGAATTACAGACTGAGTAAATAAAGACAGTTCAATCTTTAGGGGATGGTATACTGTTGAGAAGAAACAGATGGGGAAAAATAAAAGCATGCATAAATAAAATCACACGTAAGAATGTTCTGTTTTACAAAGGAATTACAGGGCATGTGAGGTTTTACAGCAATGATGGAGGATGGGTGCATTTCAGGGAGTGATTATAGTGAAATGGATTCACAGTAAGTTCTGAAATGGTCTCAGTGTCTTGTCAGTAAATCTGCCTCAGTTCTAACTCCTGCTTGGAAGGAGTGAGCTCTCAGTCCAGCCGCAGTTTCCCTCCCCCAGCTGTGGGCTATGTCCCCGCATGTCACATGAAGTGTTAGGTCATCAGCCCAACACAGCATGTGAAAAGCAGCTGCCAGGAGGAAGTTCACATTGGGTTCTGTTGAATCTGTGGTTTTTTGCTGGATTGTTGGGTTGGTTTTTTTTTTCCATTTCCCAGGACCACCCCAAATGATGATTTGGATTTGGTCAAGTTTATGTAACCCCCTTAACACCAGGAAAATATTTTCCTTTAAAAGTTGGGGGAGGGTGGGGGAGTGTTTTTGTATGGTTCTGCCCATGGACATGAAAGGTTAAGGGTGAGACAATAAAAGAAGTTTTCTAGTACACCTCTTGCTGGGTTACAAATTTCAGTGTTAAAAAGTACAGCACCTGTCCTAGTTAATATAGAAAATAAATGGTTTAAATTAATGGTCCTACTAAAGCATCCTGACTATCATAATAGAACTGTTGACTCTGGCAGCTGTAAGGGAATCTAATCATTTTATCAAGAAATTATTAGAACAAACAAAACATTAGTTGTGAACTGTCTTAAGAATGCTGTTGTGATGATTACTCATCTGCTCTTAGGGCTAGAAACTTGGTAGCCTCCTTTGAACCTCCAAGGCTGTGCAATGTTACATTTCTTATGTGAGAGCAGATTTCATTTGCCAGTAATCATCAAGAATATTAGGAATGCTCCCTTCACTTAAATCTTAAGATAAAAGACTGTCAAGATGAGATTTTGTGTAAGCAATGGATTTGATCTCTCAGGCTGTGTCTTGCTTTGTTGACTTCAGTGAAATCAGATAAAGGTACCCTTCTTTAATATTTCACTCATCTGAAAGTAAATTACATCAGAAATAATTTTTAAAAGGTTCTGCTGTGTGTGTCAGTGGTTATTGATTGGTCTGGTCTTTTCTGCTTCCAAAATAAATGCCTGGCTGTAGGCTGCATGATCTGCCAGTGAAGTTGTATGTCATTATGGCTCATCACTGATAAACACTTAATTGAACTTTTTCCAACAAGTTTTGGTAGTTTGAAAGTTGATAAAAAGCAGTGTCCAATTCTCTCTTTATTTCTGCAAGGGAAGGAAAAATAAAATACAGTAATGGTCTCTTTGTGCACCAGCAGTTCTTTTTCTGATGACATTCAGAGGCAGTGGACTTTGAGGACATCCTGAGCATTCAGACTCAGATCATACAGATTCCTTGGCCATTCTGTTAATCCTTTTGCACTTTTCGAGGACAGTCAAATTGGAAATTGCTGCTGCTGAGTTTGTGGTTGCTCTGTTTACTGTGTAGGTGTACATGAAACTTTGGAGGTCTAGACCACAGTCATAATGTTGATTGGATTGTGGTCTTGTTTATCACAGTTACTGCACTTTCAGGAAATTATGGTTTATTTGGATTGACTTTTTTTCTGAAACAATTTCAAACTGGACATAGTGCATATGCTGCAATAAAGTGTAGAGGTAAACTACTGTAGATATTATGTTTAAACAGTACATTTACAACAGCAGATCCAAGCCTGAGGTGCAAATCACTGCCCCTGGAGTTTGGATGCAGGAGTAAAATAGGAATTCAGTCCAAACTGTGTGAGAAGCCCAGTCCTCTGCAGTTACCCAAGATAGCTGTAAGTGCACCAGTACCTCAAAGTCCAGCCATTAGTGACTCTCTGCCAAAAAGTGCTATGGAAACATCAGCACACAGATATATAAATGAACACTTCTTGGATTTGAGGACACCACTGACAGTGATGACCTTTTGCTTTGCTTTCTAAGGAGGTAAAAGTTGTTACAACTGTTCTGTTAGAATGCCTTTTAATAACATATAATATTAATACACTATCTGTTACACTTTTTTACTCAAGATTTAACTGCTTCCAAAGCGGTCGCTCATAGGCTTTAAGGTTTGTAGATAAATTTGCCTCACTGAAATTGGTTAATAACACCCATCACAAGGAATGGTGTTTTCCAGTGCTTTACTCTCAAGCAAAGAAAGCAGCTTTAATAGAAATACAAGCCCTGTAGGTACTGACAACAGAAATGAGAATTGCATCAGTGTGTGGCTGCAGTGTGTCAACGCCTTGATTTAATAAAATCGACATAATACTGTAGCTGTGACTGTCTCTGAGAAAACAAGTAATCACTCTCAAATCTAGAGGATGAATAAGGCTAGCAAGTTTTCAAGTCAACTACCTGAAACAGGTAGAAACAAAGTATTCTGAATTGGCTTCCTGATTTAGATGTTCTTTCTTTCAAAAACAGGGATTTCACTAGAACGTTCTAGAATATTAAAATAAATGTAGTAGAAATAACACCACAGTTAAGCTATTATTTTGATGTACGTGTAAGGCAATATAGTAGTTCAATGAAAGTCAGATGAGGAAATCAAACTTTTTTAACTTACCAGTTAAAACTGTGTTTTAGTTAAAACACCAGCTTGTCTATACAATACTTTCATTTTACCTTTGATATCGGTATAAGGAATTGTCTATCTGGATTTAAATGCCACTAAAAAATTGAAGTCAAATGAATCTGTAAATTGGAACTAGTTAAAATATTTATGTTGGTACCAAATTAACTGATTTGCTTAGGATATCTTCAGAAAACCTTTGGCTGGTTTTATTTTTTTTAACTAGACCTTTGCTTTTCACTCTCAAACTTTAATTTTTGTCCCATGGACCTTAAAAGAGCACTCTCCTAGAGAGAAAATTGATAACCTTCTTCAGAGATGTATAATTTGAAAACTCTGGTTGTTTAGACTAATTACAGGACATTGCATTCTGGAAACTTGAAATCATTTATGCTTGGTAATTTTTTCTGTGTACTTTGTTGGTGGTTCAACAGATGCATAAACACAGCATTAAATTAAAAAATAGTGTGTCTTGGATGTTTCCAGAGTAACACTAAAAAGAAAAGAATAAGGGAAAAAGGGATAATTTTGAAACTGTTTTTATGGTATTTTCCTTTTTTTGAATGTTTTCTCTTTAGAGAAAATGCTAGCCAGAGATGCAGTTCAGCTGCTAGACATAGAGTGTGCATTGCCCTTCTCATTGGTGAGCCTTCTTTGGGTTCTGGGAGAGGCACATGAAGCGGTTCTGTGCGTGTATCGACCTCCCCCTCTTCCAGAGCCTGTCCATGTCAGGTGCTGCAGCACCAGCCTGTCCTCAGCACCCATGGGCTTCAGCCTTTGCTGTGATTTGTGAACTTCTCCCTCTCTGATGTTTCAGTAAGTTAGGGTGCAAATGGGGAAATTTCAAACAAGTGTCAATTTGTAAAAATCCTGTATCAGCCAGCTGTTTTACATTCATTGGCCATGCGAAGAAACAGACTGTAAGTTTGTGGCATCCCACTCTCTTCACACAAAATCAGAAACTTAGCTTTCATGAGGGACCTCATGAAAGCCTGTCAGCATGTTAAAGCCTCAAGTTACAGGTTTTCAAACTGTAAAAGTTGAAAACCAAAATAAGAGAAAAATAGGTGAAACAACAATATAGTCCAATGTTAATGCACCAATGAGTATTAAAACTTAAGTGAACAGGATGTTAGCATTATCTGACAGCAATTTGTATTATGACAGAAAATGTTACTTTAAAGCTTACTAGGATCCAAATCCCTTAAATTTTTAAACGAGATGCATGTTTTCATATTTTATTCTCTGTCACGACATCTGCAGCGTTTGTAGTTGTCCCTGGGGCAAACAGTACACGAATATTCTAATTTTTCTCCCATGAGATCATAATCCTGTCTAGTTTTAAGCACCTACCCAGCTAGCTGGAACACCACAAAGCCAACAATTACACTGGAATCTCCACATCCTAAACAGGAGATCCATGTGGATTGACACATGTATGTGCATTTTCTTCCAAGGAATGCTACTAACCACTTCAGAAGTGAGCTGCTGGGCTCGCCCTCCACTTACTGTGTGTTTCTGTGTTTTGTGAAACCTGGGTTTCAGTCCTTCTCTCTGTGCCAGGAAGAAGTGGGTTCCCTGCAGGAAGAGGGAGTGCTCTGTGCCTCTTCGCATCAGTCCTGCTACCCCCGTTGATAAAAAGATGATTATACTGCCCTGTGAGGCAATTTCTATTTAGCCTTGCTTTCCTCAGCTACACTTGTCATGTTCCTGCCATAGGCTTTAACTAGATACTAATCAAAATGAAGAAAAAAAAAAAGGTTCTGTAGGTTCACTGAATTTTATGCATGGATATCGGTAACATTTTTTATAGGTCTGACCATTTTGGCACATAACTGAGTTATGTAGTTTGTGATCAATCTTTTGTTGCCATCATCCAGGATCAATATATTTGACTCTTGATTTCAAAGCATTCTTTAACAGTAGCAGGAAATTTTCTGGGTAGCTGTTATTTTTGCATTTAAAACCCAAGAGACTAGAGTCACTACTGACCTCTATGAAGAAATTGTGTGTATACTTCTATTGCTGGCTCAGTACAAGCAGATTTTTGTAATGACATTCTTTTATTTCTTGCTGGCATCTTTTCTGTATTACCACCAATGTTGACTGTTTCCTTAAGTGTCAGTAGCCCTTGAGTTGCAGTTGTATCCCATTTCTCCCTTTCTTGAAGATCAAGGTGGTCACCACCACCCCTTTGGTCCTGTTGGCTTAAGCTGCTGTTGTATTTGCTCCTTAACTTACTCCAGTCAGTGGTGTTTAACTGCTTTTACAAACAGATTTTTTTAATAACACACCTGAAATAAGTAATGAGGTGACAATACAGACTGTTGCCTTGGCAGAGCTGGCAGTTCTGTAAACTGCAGGAAATTAGCACAAGTGGCAGGTCATGTAACGGAGTCAGGAGAGTCTGGTTGGTTACATCCTCCATCTCCACTTGACACTACTGGTACATCATCCCTGCAGACTTTAACCAGTGGTTTTATACCAGTTCTGGTTAAAATTTTTTAAGTTCAGAGGCTTAGCTTTGGCTTGAGGTTGTTACAAATGTAGTGTCTATACTTACAGGTTTAGTTTTCAAATAAAAATAACTCCACAATTTGGAATTAATGGAGCCGAGGAGTTTTAAGAATTTGTGTCATGTTGTGTGGGTTTTTTCTTCTATTTGAAGTTGACTTGAGTTTGCCATGTGTGTTTTAACGTATCATGTGCCTGTAGCTTGAGAACAGATGAAAGTGTCTTCTGTACTTCAGGTGATGTTTTATACATGTTCTATACAACCAACCAGTGTTCTTCAGGCTTTTTGCCAAGACCTTTATTTCTGTGTTTCTAGGATCTCTGTTTGTGTCACTGCCACAGTTCACCTGGAACTACTGCAACCTATTTTAACAGTGTCAAATACTGCCTGCTTTGATTTTCTGAGATACAGCCTCCATTCTTTCTTTTTCTAATGGCCTGAGCCAGATACACTCCTTTTTTCACCATTGTGTCATCTGTTTAATGGCTGGTTTTGAATCTTTGCAGCTGCTAAATAAAGTTGTCTAAACATTGAATGCTTTAGAAGAAGGAGCTCAGGTTATGAGGATAGGTCTAGATACAGGAGGAATTCCTTTAAAAATATTATTGGAAATAGTTACATAGTAAAGCAGTCTCGTACCTTTCTGCATCAAATGCTTTCACACTGTCTTCATTGTTGAGAATGGCTCCAGACAACAATGTAAAAAAATGGAGTAGGTATGCATTGAAGTCAGCAAGTTGAAGTTGGAATTGGTGTGCATCTCCTCTACCTGCCATAAGATACATAAAAATGTAAAGTTGTGAATTCTAACAACAAATTTTTGCATTTATAGCATGAGCTTACTGATGCTTAGTTCTGATTAAATAAAAACTAAAGATTTTAAAAATACTTTTATATTAGAGATTCCAAGTTTATAAGAAACTATTGTATTCCAGACTAGCCTCCTTCATAACCTCAATAGAATTTTATATTGCACCATATTCCTGTCTTGTGGTTAAGACCAAACATATTTCTAGAAAGACATCATTTTGCTGCTTAAGACTCCAAGCAGTAGAAATTCCACTATGTCCCATAGTAAGTTATTGATTATCCTCACTATAACAATGTTCTGTGTTTCTATTCTGACTTCTAAACACTTCATATAGATGTAGATTTTGTTTTTTTCCAGATATATTTATAAACAAACAAAACCCAGAATAGCTGTACCATCTAGAAATTTTCCTATATATATATATGATTGAATCAGTTCTCAGTCTTTTGGGTGAGGCTAGAAAGATTGGAAACAATTGGAAATTGTTCTCAATATTTTCTTGTCATAGTACAGGAAGCTGTCTCTTTAGACTTCCAGGAATCATTACTATAGACAAATAATTCTTGCCTTTAGAGTTATACAGCCAACCAGCCAAACAAAAAGATGTACTGGAAAATAAATGTGTTTTCAAATATAAAGAAAAAATAATTGCATAGTAACATCAAATAACATCATTTCTTGTTATTTAATTGGGATATTTTTACCAAAAACTGGGTGGGAAAAACCCCCATATTTAAAATAGCAATGAAGAAAATCCATTTTAAGTAACGCTTAGAGGATTTGTTGCCTTCAAAAATCTGCTGGTGCTTTTCTATATTTATCTAGTTGTTAATGCATTCTTGCAGCGTGAGTGATCTGATTCAATTTCTGCCAAAAGGAATCTGAGTATTCCTAGCTTCCAAGCATTTCCACTCTTCAACAAAGGTATCCTTTGAATAATGCCCTTTAATCTCTACTATTTGAAGCTATTGCAGTCTGTCTGGAAAATGAAATATTAAATGAGCCAAAGAAAGAATGAGAAAGTCATTCCTTCATTGAGATGTCATGGATAATATTTCCTTCCTCAGGTTCAGATACCAGGCTTGGTCAGTATATGACTAGTTCTAGTGTACTTGTGAAATATACACTGATAAAGATGGTAGAGTTGTCTTTATTGGGCTTCAGTTTTGTTTAGGGGGAAAAAAAACCCTTGTATAATCTTTCAAACAGGCTAAATTGGTTACAAGAGGCAATTTTTAGAAAAATCAGTTTAATTTTCCACTATCAAAAGGTTTGTATGTTGTTGTGGGGAGCTTTACCTCTTGACTAAAAAGAGTTCACATCCCAGAAATGCACTTTATTGTGCCAGTCTTGCACTTTATATCAGAATTTTCACAGCAGTTATATTATTCAGGGTATAGTGGTCTTCCTACTCTATTTAAAAATGAATTTCAGGAAGCTAGAATGACTTGAAGTGTCTTAGGGCTCTTTACAGTTCCTAATTGTCTGGGATACTTTTATGCTGTTGAGGAAGGGAGGACCATCTCTGAAAATTGTCAGTAGTGTGGGAACTTTAATGGCACTTTCAGAGCCTTCTCTGAAGCTAAATGGTACAAGCATCATAACAGATTCCATGTTTTTATGTTTAAATGATAATGTAGGTTTTATGTAATGTTTCAGAATTCCTTATGTTTGGAAACATTGCAAGTTAAACATTTGCTAATCCCACTGTATCGATTCTTTTAGGTAAAGAACAATCTTCTGGAGAGATAAACATGCACCCTGTCTCAGCAGCTCCACTCTCTGTGTTCAGTAAAGAATCAAACTCCTCAAAACACAGCGACCACCATCACCACCACCACCATGAGCACAAGAAAAAGAAGAAGAAACACAAGCATAAGCATAAACACAAACATAAACATGATACTAAAGAAAAGGAAAAGGATCCCTTTGTTTTCTCTAACAGTCCAGCCAGTGCACGATCAATCCGTTCCCCATCACTTTCAGACTGATGCCAATGGCTTCTCTGGAGCTGAACTTGCAATACTCTTGGAGTGCTTAGAAGGATGTACATAACTATAGCTTCCATCGTTTTTTTTATGGAACTAAGAATATGTGAATTGCCTGAGCAATTCAGAAGTTCTGCCACCTTTGAAGCCTTCTTTTTGCATGTGTGGTTGTTGAAATCTGATTCAAAAAATATGGTTTATGATTCTGACTCATTTTGTATTTCACTGTTCTCCACACCTCCCACTCTTTTTTCCATTTTAAACAAAGAAAACAGCCCTTTATGTAAGGGCCCCATGTCCACTGGCAACCCCCTGCACATCACGCTTGCCATGTGTATTGCCAGAATGAATTATGGTTTAATCCTTTGAAGAATGTTAGAGGCAGAGTATGTTTCAAGCAGAAGCCAATTGCCAGGCCTTTGGTGACAGACTGTTTCCAGAGCAGTATTGTATAACTAAGTGTACATCTCCTCAGAAGACAGGGATTTTCTTTAGTCTTCAGCTGACCTGTTTCTTGCTTTAACCATTGCAACGTAATGTCAGACTTCTAAACAGTATGTAGAACATTTTCAATTTTCAGATACTAAAACTCTTGAAAAATTCCAGGCTGCTTTTAAGCTGGTGGTATTTATTATGGACATGAGCCTTTTAATATGATTAAATTCTGCAATTGTTTTTGGAATTTTAGCAAAATGCGTAATGCATGTTTTGTCCTGTAATCAGGCTTTTAAAAATCCAATAAAGTTTGCGAATTATTTTGACAGAGGCATATTTTTTTCTTCAAGCTAACATTGGAATATGCTTTTGAAATATGTTTGCTAAAATTTAAAAAATAATTCTAAAAAGTTTGAAAATTAAAATATTGAAAAACATGTATTTCTTCCTCCTGAGGGGTGATTTGCTTGAAAGCAGGATCAGCTTATGAATCCACAGGTGAGATATATCAGTAGATTAAACTAGGTCAGGGACTTTAAATGATGGATGCATTTAAATTTCTTTAGCTGTGTTTTATGCAGTGTACTACTTACACCTGGGAAGTGTTTTATTTAAAAACTTAATTTTAAAAAAGTTTTAAAGTAGAGATAAATAATCTCTGCCACTTTTTATCTATTTTCTTTGTATGTGTGTAGAGGCAGTGTTTTGTTTTATTTCCATATACTGGTTGGTTTCTGTTGCCCAGAGTTCACATAGTGTTCTATAAGATGGTTGTATTTGGGTTAAATATTTTTTTTATCAGTTTTCACAATTTTCATGAGAGACTGATTCTCCTTCTTAGAGCAAAGAGAGAAAGTTCAAGAGGGACCCAAGAAGACTTTTTTAAAGCCATATTCTGTTTCATGAAAGTTAATAAATACTTTTATATTCTATACCTGCTGGTGAATCCTGTAGTTCTTGGAATAAAAAGTTTTTTGTAGACTAGAAAGATGGTAGGCTCAGGTATTTTGTAATATGCATATACTTATTTTGTTTCTCAAACACCATATCCTTTTAATACTGCAGGGATAGTTGTGCTAATCATTTCGCTTGGAGCACATTTGGGCTGGATTCAGACACAATGGCCCTGGGCAGCCCTGCAGCCTCTCCTGATCTGCTGCTTTGCTGTGTCAGGGGAAGGCCCCCTGGTTTCCTTCTATTGATAACTGTGAGCTCTTGGAGCTTAGGTGAGCTAAAGGTGCAAGAGGAACACCTAAGCATAAGAATGAGGTACTGGGTGTGTTTTGGGTTCTAACCGTGTGTGCAGCTCAGCTCAGCACTCCTGGTGAGACAGCAAGTAATAGCTCAATGGAAATATTTTGAGGTGTTTTTCCCTTGGCTAAGCAGTGATGTAACGGTGCCAGGGGTGTTTGTGGGAGACCTGGGCTAATAAGCAATGAAAGCTGGCATTGTTTGGGAGATTGAAGGCAGATGCATTTATGTTTTAAAAATGAGGTCATGGATAATTTAGACTGGTGTAGTTTCTACTTTCAGAGTTGTGGGTTTACACTCTTAGGCTGAGGGAGAACTTATTGTTCAGTGATACAGGCACAGAACTGAGGCAGAGCTGCAGCACAGGAACTCTGCCATCAGAGGTTCTGTGTATGACTTCAAGTGAACTATTAAATACATGCTGAGAAAATATGGTGAAGATAACTGCCAATAGCAAATTGGAAGGTAGGGGAGAGAGGGAGAATCTAAAAAAAACATTTTCTAATGCAGTTTCTGAGGTTACGTCATGTTCCTGGTTCAGAAAATCCATTAGTATATTTGATGGAATACAAAGTTTAAGATCTGCAGGTGGTGGAACATGGACAAGCAATGTTCACAAACTGGTAAATGTGCACAGAAATGAGAATAATTTGGCAGATGGCACAGGTGATTTAAAAAAAAAACAAACTGAAATTTTGAAGGAATGAATGTGAAATACTGAACTCCAGGGAAAAGGAAGTGCATGAAAGCAAGTAATTCTCCCCATCTTGTATGATGCAGTGAGAAAAAAACATCAGGTTGCACAGAGGTGAGCAGTTTGATACTATTGCAAAGTAAAAATCACTTAAGAATTAACAGTATTTTTTTAATATAAGATGTAAACGTAATTGTTCTATTGAGTGCCAGTGATTTGGAGCAACATATTTTAAGAAATAAGTGGGCAGATGGAAACAAGAGGTAACATTGCATATAAGAAAATACATAAACAGAACTGAGTACTCCTGGTCTAGAATAAAAGAAGTCTGAGGGAGGAACTCATCCTTCACATACCTAAAATATTGCTACAACAAAAAATATTTATCAGTTCTTGATGATGCTTCCTTTGGGAAGGGAGGGATTAGCTTTATTCACAAGAAAAAATACTTTTGTTGAATATTAAGATGAAAAGCATTCTAACAGGTACCTAATGATGTGAAAACTAATTTCTTGTAGGCTTGTAAGCAGCAGATTGGCAAATACCTGGAGGGGATGTTTATGGGATGCTTCACCCCACCACGGTGCAGGGACGTCACTGCTATGGTTGTTTTTGTGGTTTCTTTAATCTTCGTTTTTGCAGTGAAGTTCTTGTGGTGCCTCCCTGGATGTGACCAGCACCTGCAGAAGGTTTAGGAAACTGGGGTCTTTGCCTGCCAAAGATCTCACCAATTGAGGTTTAGCTTGAGTCTTCTGCTGGAAAACTGATGGCTATTTCAAAGTTGTAACGTGTCATCAATTCAAGTTAAAATTTGATATTTGAATGGTGGATTAATCTCTGTTCTCTCCACCTTCAAATCTCATAGGTTGCCTGTAATCTATGCAGTTGCTTTTGATCTGGGTTCTGATTTTTGGTTAAAACTTCTGCTTTATAGCTCTTCTTAAAACAAAAGGAAAAACATTTTATTTGTGGGGGGTATTATCCAAATACTGCCAGAATGCATATTACATATATAAGTAGAAATGTATGTGTCATTGAAAATATGCAAAGCAGTCAAAGTCTGGAGTATTTATTTTGGTGTATCAGCTTTTAACATTAATTCCTTTATTTTGATCAATATAAACATTAGAACACATTTAAGTGTAGGGCAAATATGAAATGCTAAAATATATCTAGGAGTTTCTAATGCAGACTTTTCATTGGAATTTTTTTTTTAATTTCTCAGTATAATTACAGAATAAAATGCCCACAAAGTAGGTACTGCATCTCTTAAATTTGTAGGCATCTAATGAGGACATAGCTCCTGTCCTTAGGTGTCCAAGTAAGCAGGAGTTTCAGCTTTGGTCAGTCACTGCCAGGCCCTGTCAGAGTGTGCCAGTGCTGAGGAGGGAGGGACTGCAGGATGCACCTTCATGGAGGCCTTGGGTGAGCTCCTAATATCTTTGTATTAGCAAGTTCTGCTGTCCATAAAGCACTCAAGCTGACACAAGGGCTCCTATCAATGAAAATTAGTGTCTTACACTGTTTAGCTTTTGGGAATATAAGAGCTTCTTACTTTTAGTTGATTTCATATTTGTAGAAATAGAATTTTTTAAAATTCTAGTAGAAGAAATTATGAGTCATATCATAATTTTAGTTTCTTATGATAGTTTATTCTCAGAATATAAGAACCCTGTTTTTAATGGAGCATCTGTATTAAACAGCAGCCCTTAAAGTACATAAGGTAAGTAAAAATGTTTTAGATGAGATTTAGTTACTTTTGTATGTTTAAATTCTTATATATTCATTAAAATATATATTCTTAAAGTACATGTTTACTTTCTGATTTTATAATTTTAAATGACAATAATATATGTGTCTGCATATGAATTAAGTCACAACAGCTAATATCTAAAGTCTGCATTATTTCATAGTCATCTGATCCCATAAATACATGTATTCTAAACACATTTCTAAGGCTTTCTTTTACTGTTATTTTTGTCTTGATAAATCTACAATGTTTAGCAATCTTTGTTGATGTACAAGAGTCAAGATTCCTTCTGTTAGTATGGTGCTTAGGTTGTGGTAACTGCCATAAAGTGACAGAACAAAGGAAAGCATATTTAGCTGGATTTTCTTAATTTCTAAATGAAAGTGAATCTGCATGGGTATGCTTTGGGCTGATTAACAGCTTGTCCCTCCTGCAGCCAGAAGCTCTTTCCCTCCCCAGCTCCTGACCCCACAGTGGCATGTAGGATTTTTTTGCTAACTGGGCTCTTCTGTGGCCTGATACAACTCTAACCTGTGAATAAAACTGGGGTTATTCTTGCTCTGTTAGTGAGCTGAAACTTTTGGGCAGAGGCTGAGTAGGCAGTGAGGCTCATGCCTGGCTTGTGCAGTCAAGGGTGGAGTAGGAAGAGGGAGGGAGGGAGGCGTGAGCAGGAACAAAACCCTCTTTGGCAGCAGCAGCCGGCTCATTTGGCTCCGCTGCTTCTTGTGACTTTGCTCCGAGAAAATCATACAATAGGGAGAATTCAAGTTTTCACATCTGCGCCTCTCTGGGAGTCTTAATTTTGTTGTGAATTGGTTGAGTGATTGTTTTGAATCAGATTCATTTTGGACATTTTGGAAGGTTGGAGTGAGATGAGCTTATGTGACTGGCAGTTATTTTTGCTGTGTTAAAAATTGGTCTCAATGATAGAGTGGAAAAGAAACTCACTTCAAAAATTACTCCAAAAGTCATTTCAGGTCAAATAGAGTTTTATTAATTACTTTTATTCTTTCTATTATTATTGTTATTGTTCTAATCTATTATATTGTATTTTTCTTTTATCCACAGAACTGAATTTCACAAGAGTTAATCTGAAGCAATTCATTCTGAAAATGCACCTTTCATTTTCTAAATATTCTTATATTTTGTAAATAAAGCACACTGTGAAGTGTAAGTAACCAGTTAAGCTTCTAAATTAAAATATTCTTTAAAAATAAGGCAGAGTTTGAAAGCGGAGTACAAATGAAAGCATATTGTAAGACCTGGTTGATTCTTCCCCTTTTCAAAACCATATTTCTGGGGAAGAAAAGTCTCTTTCAAAACTTACCTGTTTTATAGCTCATTTCCCACCCAGGAGCTGAATCAAAGCATATGGGGGAGGAAGGTTTCTTACAAGTTTTGAAACTATTTGACTACAACTTTTCAAGTTGATACAGAGGTCATGGAAGTTTTTGACAATGCATTATTGTCTTGCAAGTTTTAGTCAATTGCTAGTTTTTCTGTAGAGTCACCATCTTGAGATAGGGGGGAAGAGTCTGGGATTGTTTGTTACCTCAGGAAAGAGAGACTTGGAGAGCTTAAAGTTCTCCCATTAGCTCTGTCACTCAGCCTCCTAAGGCAGCTTCTGCTGCTTTTAGGTATTACAGAGCTGCTGTTGTCATCACTTGTTTTCCTCTACTATTTCTTTGCCTTTGAGTCTTCTTCCAATTTATAGATATAATAGATGTCAGAGAGATGTCTAAGCTTCAAGAAAGACAAATGACTCAAAGACATCCACTAGAGCAGAGGGCTTAAGCTGCTTAGGAGCAGGTTAATACCCTACATTTGGGGAGTTGAGTCTTGTCATGGCTATTCATGGTCTGCTCCCAGCTCTGTGGCCAGCAGGCTGCTACAGCTTATTCTCCTCTCTGAGAACCAAACATAGACTTTCCTTGTGCCTTGTAGACATTTTATGGTTCCAGAGTCTGTGCAAGCATCTTTCTTGTGTTTGGAGCAGTATGTATAAAAAATGCTTCTCCATCTCAAATGTAATTTTATAATCTTGGAATTCTTATGTTTGTTTTTCAGTAGCTGACTATTTTCAAAATACTGAACACTTCTGTTGCTTTTGAGAGTCAGATTTTTGCAAAAAGGCATTTCTTTTTAAGCACTGAAAATCTTCCAGGTGCTCTATGAAACACTCAGCACTTACTAAGTAGGATAAGACACAAAGGAGGAGTGAGAACAAAAGTTTTTTGTACATCTCTTCATGGAAAAGAAGTGCTGTAGGAGAACTGATAAAGGACTTCAAGGAATTGGTTGTTGACTACTGCTATGATGAAGAGATACAAAAATCTCAGAGTAAAATAGTGTGGAAAGGGCAGCTGAAAACAGTACTCTTTTTGCAAAAAAGGTTTAAAATTTTAATTGGCAATAAAATAATTTGTGAAATGAAAACAAGAAAGTTGTAATCTACAACAGCTGCCTAATGTTTGACCATTGTCCTTGAGTGCTGTATTCCTTAACTAAGGACTTAGCAAGAGCCCTATTTCTTTTTCAGAGTCAAGCAGTGTATCATGACTGAATATCTGTCATCCAACAGACATTAACAGCTTGCTGGTTCATTCTTTGTTTTCTTTTAGTGATTTGTGCTATCAGGAATAGAGAAAACTTTTAAATATGTGTTTTACAAAAATAAAATATACTTTCAACCTGATTTACCTGTTCTGTAATAACATATGTAATGTATACTTGGGCTGCACAGAAACACAGTTGTGAATTATCCTTTGGGCTGTATTTTTATCAGTTTATATTTCTGATTTTGGCTGTGAGTTGAGGCAATGACTTGTACCTTTCCCTAGAGTCTGAGATGACTTTGGGTAGTCAGTGCCACCATTTGAAGCAAATGTTACAAAACCATTGAGAGCCCCTTCCAGTTTCCTCAGCTTGAGTGCCAGTTTTTCTAATTCATCCACCTTTCTTGTACTTAAATATGATGGAGGCTTCAGCCAAGGAGGATGGGAGGATTCGGTCTGGGCAGATTTTCAGGCTGAGGTGATCCTGCTCCACTTGCTGGGCTCCTGAAGAAACTCCTGGCAGTTTCTTGTCTGCTACAGAAAAGAGGGAAGTTGTAAATCCTAGAGTGTTTTTTGGTAACTGATATTTAATGTAAAGATGAGTTAGTATAAGGCATCCACAATGTTATTGCTGTTAAAAGGAAGTCCAGGTGGTGAGTTGTTGCATGTGTGATATTCTTAATATTCGTGGGCCTTTGACATTCATTGGAGGGACATGACTATCCCAGTTTTTTAGATCCTGGTATAATTCAGAACTTTTTCATTTCTTTTTGTATGTGCAGAGTTCATCTTTGTTAAGGCAGCATCTCCCTGGAGTGCTGGAGTGACTGGGGCCAGGGAGCAGCACCAGTGCCTGGCATGTCTCTGCTTTCTGGACTGGGGGTCGTGCTGGTGCTCCAGCAGCAATCAGAGATCTGTTTGATGAAAATACAGGCAGCAATTCACCTCCACACACTGCTCACAGCCAGCACTGTTTACAGGCTGGCCTGGGAACAGGTGACTGAACAGCATTTTCAGCCTAGAGGAAAACAGATAGTTTTGTTTAGGATTGGGTATATTTTCCTTTTTGGAAGGCTACTCTTTTAAACATCTTAAGCATCTGAAATTGACCTAATCATGTACTATGTCCTTTCCATCCAGAGATTGTAGATTTCCTTTTATATGTATATAAATAAATACAATTTGTTGTGAATGATGGCAGGATTTCTATGTAAATTGACTTTATATGGCACCTATCATGCCCCCCTCGAGTTAATAATGCTTATACTAAGGTTTGGTTCTGAAATACAGCAAACCCTTAGAAAGGCATAGGGAAATGAGAGGCCCTGTTGTGAGCTAATGAGCTCTGTGAAGGAACCAACATGTCAGCACTGTAAAATGAGATACACTTAATAGCTTTTCACAATGGATGCTTGTATACGATACACATCAGCGTACTGTGAAGTGGCTTGTTATGATAAGACCATAATATAGAACTTTTCTGTTGAAATGGTTCTCTCTCCCTACTTCTTAGGAAATATTTGTTCAAATAAATATGTGGGTTAGTGAGGCAACAGATAGTTATTTGTCTCTCAAGTGTGAGTAATGTAATATGAACAAGCATTAATGACCTAACTCCTTAATTCAACAGGAGATCCTTATTTTTCTTACACGCTAGCTTATTTCTTAATATTTTGGAATCCATTGCTCAGTGTGTGTTGTGTGTTCCCAGGGGAGCTGAGAGCAAGTTACAAGCTTTGGATTAACTCTCAGTTTTGCTCAACTTTATCATCTCTTGGACTCTCTCTGGGGCTTCTTCAACTCAATGGCTGGCAACCATGTGCATCTGCTCCCTGAATCATCTACTAACATCTGCCTGAAATACTGAAAGACTCACATTTTTCACTGGATGTGAGAGGTAGAACTGGCCAAACCATTCATGTGATTTACACGTCCTTGCCTGGTTTCCAGAAGAGACTCCAGCATGGCGAAACCAAAGCCCCGTGAATTTCTGTGAGTTAACACCTTGATGCAAGGCTGAAGCAGTTCACATATCACTGCCACCAGGGCTGAGGCAGCAGAAGGGAACTTGGGGCCCAGCCATTCCAGAGTGAAGCCTATTGGGATGGACAGACCTCTGATCAAAGTGAATCAAACATGAAATAAAGAGCTAAGCTAGCCCAGGGAGTGAGGGAGCTAAACGAATGGGTCAAGAACTGTGAAAGGGAACCAGTGACAGGCCATAAAGTCAAAGGAAGATCTGAGAGGCAGTAGCAACAAGGAAGAAAAGCTGGGCATCAAGGAACAATAGGCAAAGGTGACTAGGCAGAATAATTTAGATCTGCGATCCACTGGGTTGTAACCAGAAGTTCAGGAGTCTCACTGCTCCTGGCCAGCAGGTATCATATCCGTTTGCTTAAAATACATGTTTTATTCCTCTGTAGGTATGAGTTACCAAAGGGATGACAGCCTACAACAATTGGCTGTGGTTGCCAATCTCTTACCCCATGTGAGCCAGACATGTTCCAGTACTCCTGTTGAACCATGAAGGAGGCAGCACATCATCAGCACACTAGGAATTGCTCTTCTTCGAATTCAGCCTTCTAAAATAATTTTAAAATAAAACAAACCACAAAGTACTCTCTTTCGAGAATATGAATAAGGTCCATTTGAATGGACATAAGATCATCTGGGCAACTTAATGCAATACCTTGGCATTCAAGTATGATGAGACAATCTCAACACAGTGTCTAGAGTGGAGAATGGGGCTGCAGGAGAAATCTGGTCATGCTTAGATCAGTTCAATCTTTTTCTGGAGAGCTGGATCCTATTTCTGTGTCTCCATACACAGAATTATTATGAGATGCTGCCAGGTCTTTTCAGCTATAGTTTTTAGAAAAGGTAATTTTCCAACTTCTCTGTTCAGCACTCAGCTTGAAATGCCCAGCTCTGATTAGGAGAATTGCTGAGTCTTGATGGGTTCATCTGAAGTTAGCAGGTCTGTGCTGCACACATGCCGTACAGCCAGTCTCTGGTAGTGCCTCTTATAGACTGTGGTAATTTGCTTTTTAATGCTGTGTTTTCTTGAAACTGGCATTCTTCAAGTGTTAAGATAGGCTCTTAAATGAAGTAGAAATAGTTTGTAAATGTCCCTGTGTCTCATCTGCAAATGGTGCTGCCTTTACCTCAAAGGAGTGCTGTCATGGAAGCTGCCTGGACACAATTGCAAAGACATTTCTTGATCATCTTGTCCATAGAGAAGCTTTGAATGGTGCTCCTCAATAAAGAAGTCAGGAATTTGTATGCAGTGACTGTGCTGAGCTGCTGTGCTGCTGTCAGTATCACTGGCAGCATCTGGAAGATCCAGCTGGTCCTGCAGCCCTGATGTGCAGTTCTGCAGCATTTGAACAGCAGGGGTGTGTTCTGTGCCCCTTTCTTCTCAGCAGCATTTAGCATTGCAAAATGGATGTGTCTAAGAGCAAGCTGGCTCAACATTTCTGATCTGGAACAGCTCTCTGCCTGGCTTTGCTGTGTGGAGTTGATGTGGGAAGCAGATGAAGTAAGGGTGTAAGAACATCTGTTTGTTGCTGTGGTTGATGTTGCTTGAACAAGGGTCTAGAGCACCAAGACCTGTGCAGAAAGCACCTGAACAGGACATAGATGAGCCAGAGCAACAGACATGAATCAGCATGTGACCAGAGGACAGGCTGAGTGGCAGTGGGAATCTATCCTAATCTGGATGACCTGGAGTACATTTTGGGTGATGTATTTTGCATTTAGGTGATAATGCTGATCAGGTCCTTGGTAGCAGAGAAACACAAAACCAGCTGAGAGCTCCTTCTGCATTAGGCAGGAGGTTGTCCCTCAGCCATACTTCAAGCTCCCTTCAGCCTTGTGCTACTTGTTGAACACTATGTGGCTTCTCAGTACTTGACCACTTTTTGTATTTGACAGGTGACCTCCGAGTCAAGTCAGTGGCTACTTGCCCACCTTGTTATATCTTCCTGTTTTAGGGTCATTATAAAATATTAGATGGATTTTTGGTGAATATAATTGGTTTTCTCTTTGGACAATACTCCAAATTTAACATCTTCTTTGAAGCTCAGCATAGCACTTTCCTGGAGCTGCTTCAAACCCCAGCACTCAGTGTTTAAAACTCAGTGTTAATGCCTGTTGGAGATGATGTTGTAACAGCCTCTGTCATGCTTTGAGTGATAGTCTTGTTTTCTTAAAATCTCTCTTACCATCTTGGAGATATCAAATTCTGGAGTCAAACACTGATTTTAATGCAGGAATGTTCCCCATGGGCCCTGATGTTTTATCCAAGAGTCTCAACCTTTGTTGGGATTGCTGCTGTTGATTTCCAGTCTAGGAGACTGTCTCAAATTGCCCCCCAAGTTTGGTGTCACCAAAAAAGCTCATATCTCTTTGCAGCTAATCAGAAAAAAGAGCTGGGCTTTAGGAGATCATTTGGGTTTGTAGACACTGAAAGAACGCTTGATTAGTAGCTCTTGAGCTGAAGATTTATTAAGTGATTTTATGTATTCTATTCCTTTTTGAGAGACTGAATGCATCTCTTGACAAAATGAAACATAATTTTTCTGCTTCTCTCTATTCTGCACAGTTCATGCTCCCCAGAGATGGGAGGAATTCCTTCAATGACATACAAACAAAAAAGATTCAGTTGCTACATGGGAATAGCAATTAATATTTTCAATTTTTTAAACCTTTAATATGTTTTAACCCTCTTATTCTTGTTTTCTAGGTGAGGAATTTGTTTTGGCTTAAAATGCCCCAGAAAGGCCTGGGTAATCCAGTTGTTGAAATATAGAATTTCCCTGTGTAATGAAAAGTGCATGAGCTGAGGAGACAGAAAGTGCCAGCCCCTGGATTGTTTCCTCAAACATTCGCAATGGACATGGATTAATTCAGGGAATCCCTTGGTTTTGTCATGAAGGGTGAACTTGGCAATCACATTGTTGCACCTTCAGCTCAGAAGTATTTTGATGGAGGTGAATTTTTTATATAAATTTCATATCCAAGCTGCTTTGTGGCCCCATGAGGAGGGTAAGATTTAGTATCAGGTAAAAGAAGGAATCCCTGCTCTGAATGAGCAGCCCAACTGTGTGTTACTGTTGGGCCTGCTGCTAATATTATTTCTGATGAGGCATGTTTACTTACTTTCACCATGACTGTCCGGAAATCCCATGGCAAGAAATGTCAGAACATTTGCCAAATCACTACTTCACCCATCAAGCTGATTGTTGTGTGTTTTCGGTCTGGTTCACATTAAGGGTTTGCTCCATCACTGCCTTTGCTCTTTTGGGGTATATTGATGACTTGTGGTGGGTTTTATAACAAACAGCCCTTTTTGAAGGATTAGTCCCCCCTTTTCTCCCTGAGCCTGTGGCATGTTAGTAAATACAGGATTAATCTTTTCTACTTCAGACAAAGTCTGTCTAAGGCAGTTAATCCAAAGCAATCAAAAGTAAACTCCTTCCAGTTGATTATTATATTATAATGTCTTTTGCAAAACAAAAAATAAAAAGCATGCCTATAAAATAGAAAGAATGTTATGAAACTGAAAGAGGCTTAATTTCTCCTCCTGACAAGTATCTCATTTTTCTGTATATCAAAACTTTTTCAAGAATCAGAAGGCCTGCAAGCAGAGGTAGGCTGGTGCTGCCTGAGAGCTGGCCTGTGTAAAGGGAAAGTTTGGCAGCCTGGGATCTGGCTGGCTGGGGGTGCACACAGCCAAGCCCCCTTGCACCAGCACAGCTGGGGGGCTGAAGTCTCTCCAGGGGTTCCTCCAGAGCACAAGAGGAGATTTGACTGATAAAGACAGGCTTGAAAGGCTGTCTCAGCTCTGCTGTTTGCAGTCCCTGTGAAACTCTGCAATGGACAGAGAGGGCCTTTCACAGCCTGGGTTTGGAAGTCTGGCATCCTCCCCAGCCTCTGATTTAACAATTTCATCTTACGTCCAACCTGAGATGAATGGCAAAGCATGAGGGATCAGAGAGAGTAGACTGCTGCTTTGCAGGAGAGAGGCAGCACTCTTGGAACCCTCTTGATACTGTGTTATTTACTTGCATAGTTCCACATTGATTCTGCTGACTTTACATATTGGTAAAGTATGAGCTGAATTAATAGATGAGTAAAGCTCTGCTGGAGAGTACATGCTCCAATAATTAGTTTTAAAAAATTATTACTTGTTTTATTTCTACTATGCATGTATTTCATGCATAGTAGAAATACCTAAATTTATATTTATACCTAAATTGGCTTTTTGTTGTGCATCGAGAATTCCTGAATGTCTTGCAGGTAACTTGGGAAGGAAACAAGAAACTTGGGATTGTGTTCTACAAATTCTTTAGAATGGAGGAAGACACATAAAAGTCATCTTTTAAGTATCTTAAAGTATATTTGGGCTTAATTTTACTTTTTAAATTCGTATTGGTCCCCTGGAAGATGTGTGAGGACTGACAGTTCAAACAGCAAAATTCTACTTCAGTAGTAGTTATGTGTTTTCTGAAGGTGATACCTTGTAAAAGGTAAAATGTGTTTTTTGCAGAAAGATGTTTATATGCTAAAATTTATGTGGAAATTACTGTCAGTGAGGCAAGAAGAGCAAGTGGAAGTGGGACGGGTGCTGTCACTTGTTAGTCTGTGCCAGTCTTCCCTAGGCTTGTTCTATTAAATGTTTTTTCTCTGAGGCAATGGATTTAGGGGCAGGATGATAGTAAGAGGCACAGCAGGCTGAATCTGGAGGTACTTTGATCTTTTGAACCAAAAGTGGTGATAAGAATCAGCAGTGGTACTGAGAATAATGAATCTGGAACTTGGAGATGAACGAAAAAATCTGAAACCTGAAATTAGGCTGTGATTAAGAGCCTTTTGGAGTTTTCTAAGCTCAACAGCTCTTCATTAATTCAGTCTGGCATATGTTTATTTCAATACTGTGATCCATAACAGCTTACTCCAAATGGAAGCAAGAAACTCAGCTGGACACAGCTTGGCAGGTTGCTGTGGTGTCTGAGTTTTATATGCTCTTCTGGCTACATTGCAACAACTTAAACTGGAAACGCTCAAAGCCCTAATGAAACCTTTCATATTTAAAACGTGGAGCAAGATTATGCTCTAGGCATGAGCCAGAAAGTGAGAGGGAGGAGCTGACATCACCTTAGCTGTATTTGAGCTTTTGTTGGCTGAAAAAAGGTCTGAGAAAAAAGTACATGCCTGTAACAGCAAATTGTGTTACTTAGGCCACCTACAGGGACTCCTTACTGTGCTGTTCATTCCCTGGAATGCATGTCATGAAAGCAGCTGAGAGCTGTCAAGAAATGCAGGGCTAGGAGATGTAAAGAAAATAGAGGTGTTCAGCTCTCACCTGCCCCAGGCCTCTGCCTTGGCATCCTCTCACAAGTGCATTGCCTCTCTCTGTCCCAGTCTCACAGACCCCTGCCCTGTGCATGTGGACTGCCACAATCAAAAAAAGGAACCAAAACCAAAACAAAACAAATCAACCCTGGAGAAAGGGCTTTTAAATTTTTTGTTTAGTGAAAGATGGCTAAGCAAGTGATCACCACCTTAAATTTGCTGTATGGGTCCTTGACTCTGCTGGGATGTTTGGAAGTCTGGTTGAAAACGAATTCACAGAAGTAGCATTGATGGTGAGAGATCCTGTAAGAACTAAAGCAAAACCTCCGGACGTGCAAATAAACATCCATTTCTTGGTATTCCTATACACTTACTTGCTGCTGCTTGTGAGCAGCATGGTGCAGCTAAAAAATCTGATCTCATTACTTAGGTCCTGCTTACTCTTCGCAGGGATAGAAAGGGATACCATGCCATTGACTTGCTTCCTTCTTCTAGGCCACTTTTCTCTAGTATTTAATCTCATCATACAACTAATTAAATGTGCAAACACTTATAATAAATTATAATAGCTGTTAGTGGGAAAATTCAGCTGAAGATAAGTCTCCAAATTTTCTGCGTAAATCTTGATGCATTGGCTTGCTGACACGTGGTTAAAACACAGCCGTAAATCTCTTTGTGAGTCATGTCGTGAGGAAGGAAACACACAGGAATTTTTCAGCACAGCAGTTATAAGTCAAAAGCTCAGAGCTCCTTGCTGCTGCGAATCCAGCCCCACTGGTGTCTGAAGTATGAATTCCTGGTTTTGTACCAAGGTTGGAACATGATAAAAAGAAACAATCAAGTTGCTTTTACCTTGATTCCTGTCACTGAGAAGTCCAAACACCCACAAAAGCCTTCAGATGTTTCCACTTGAGTTCAAATCAAACATTGCAAAGTTTGCTGTTCCCACCCCCCACTTTTTGACCTGGAGTATGATATAATCAAACTGTTCACATCTTTACCTTAAAAGTAGGTGTATAGCTAACATGCCAGCTTCAAAATACATCTAGGTGGTGCTAAAAATCTGTCCAAGTCCAAAAACTGCCATTATTTTCAGGAAATCTGCATCAAAATATTTTCTTTCATTTTTTGTATTGTAAAATACAGACACAAAGGAGAAGGTGTATGGAGATATGCAGCCAGAAGGATAGATGGAGCTGTGTCTCTCTTCCCTAATTTGTGTATGATTCTACTATTAGTTAATACAGGGCTTCTGGATGTGGTGGTTCTGTCCTCCTCCCACTCCATTTCTGGGGATTCCTGAGAATCAGCCCAGAAGGTCAGCTGCATTTGGAGAGTCAGCTTGCTAAACAGCCAGAAAGCAGATCTAACCAGTATCGGGGGGGGAAGTATTTTGTGCCTTTTGAAGAACTAAATTAAATCCACTGAGAGCCAAATGGGAGCCATAGCTGGTACAAGAAAGGGGCAGTGGTGCCAGCTGGGGGCTGCCAGCTTCCAGACCTGCAGGGCTGCAGGTGAGATCCCGCTCTCGGGCACCAGGAGGGAGCAAACCCCATGGGACACGGGCACAGAGCTGCAAGCTGCAGGCAGCCATGACGCAGTGGATTTTGTGAGCAGATTTGGAAGAGAAAGCCAGCATGTTTGGCCACTACAAATGAGAGGCTGTTCCCTGTGTGCAGTGTGGGGACACAGCTCTATGAATGGAGGCATTAATTGGGAGCACGGCTGCAGCTCCAGCTCAGAAAAGCTGCTTGGTGCTTGCTTGTGTCCCTTCCATTCCATCAAAGCTCGAGCACTTCATGGAATAAAAGCATATGGGACCAATAAAGCAGATTTAAGGAGATGGAGTCCAGGTGGCAAAAGCGTATAATGGGAAGTGACTTATGGGAAAATGTTGCATTCAAAACTCCTCTGTTGGTTTAGGTGACCCTGTAAATCCAGGCCCTGCTTTTAGTCAATGGGACTACTCATGAGAGCTAAATTACTTGTGTTGCAGGATTGAACCTACTGAAAGGAAGACTTTTCAAGGAGGTCCAAATAAATGTTCTAACTCATGCTTACAGTGTTCTTAGTTTTTAGCATGATCCCAGTAGTGGACACAGACAACTAATTTGCCATAATTTGTATATTTGTTTGGCATGTGTTTACAGAGGGGAGATCTGGATTTATTTAAAGAATTACTTTGCCCCTGGTTTCCGTACCCTTCCCTTAATCTCTCTCCACAAAAGAAACTCAAAACCCCCATACTCTCCTTCTCCCCACTTAATGGAAAACTTGAAAGGAAACCCTGCACAGTGTACCTTTCATATGCACACAGGTACCTTGCAGTGAAATGAGAAACAGCAGAAGAGCTCTGCAATAACCATGACTGAGTGTGCAAGGAAAAAAACAAGCCTTCAGTAGAATACTGTTTTGTTAGATCTTAATAGCAGAAAAAAGTCCCCTAGAAATAAATCCTCGACATGATTCTCATATGAAAGAGAATCTCTCCACGTTGAAACCAAATGTTCAAAAGTTCTGTGCTTTGTTGTATTAACGCCCATAATTTATTCTTCTTAGAAACTATCCCTCACAGGCTGTTATAGCACTCAGTGTGGTACATCATAAAAAAAACAACTTAGAAGGCAAAAACATTGGAACAAAAACAAAACTCTGAAAGCTTTAGTGAATAAAGACTTGCAGGGGGGTCTGGAAAAAGGACACAAACGTTGTGAGAAATCAAAAACAGAAGTATAAATTGTAAGCAGAAATATAAACTTAGCTTTGTGAACAAACAAGTCCTTTTAGAATTCTCAAGTAGTTGTATGTAAAATTGATTTATGCAGCCCAAAAACCTTCTCTGCACAGTCATTCCTCTCTGCAGCATCCAAAGCTGAACAAGCCAGTACACTCTTGGGTTTTTTTCCCCAGAATTGTGTACATTTCAGTGCAGGAGCACCTGTCCCTGTGATGGATACCTGCTCAATCTAGCACTTGTAAGGGCCATAACCCATGTTGGAGTTGGGCTTGTAGCTTCCTCTCACAATGGATCTTCACACAAGGATGAGTTGTTCAATCACTTGAAATAGCTTTTACACCCCAACTGGAGGTGGTAAGAAATAAGACATTTTTATTATTATTTTTTTGCTTCTAAAACATTTATCCAATTTCCCCTGCCCCGGAAAGATTGAGACGTTTATGTTCTCTGCAGATTCAACTTTCTTTTCAGGAAGATGAAAATCCAAGCACTGTATTAATGATGGCCAACCCACTGATCTTGAATTACAAATGCCGCATCAACAACCCAGGTCATGTCACAGCTTGGACCAACAGCTTCTTGCTGACACAGTAGGTGGTCAGAATTCCTGACTGTGTTCCAGAGGCTGGTCTTGGTGTATCACCTGCAAATCCATGTGTACTTTCAACCCTGTCCTGTAGTGGGACCCTTGGAAGTCACCAGTCCTTCCTCTGTAAGCCTGGTCTGGATTTGCTTTACTTATCTGTTCTCTAGGGTATGTTGGCTGTATTTGTGGCTATTTTTGTTGGCTACTGTCACCTATGGATTGGTGTTAGTATCTGGGAGTGTACAATCATAATTTTTTTTTTTCAATTTAACCTTCACAACCCTCATTCCTAGTGCAGCATCTCTTGTCAGGCCTCTACAGTCAGGTTTCAACACTGGGTTTTCTGTAGCAGGCAAAAGCAGCCTTGACATTTATTGTGTTCCCTTCTTTAGGGATTTTATTAACTTGGTCCCTAGTTACAATTTGTGAGTTACTTTTTAATTTAAGAAATTTGTGCATCTTTTTCAGGATGTAGAATTTGATTTCACTTGTACATATTGTATAAGACTAGGAACTTCAAAATTAGGTGGAGCTGTAATTGTGTTAAAGAGGTGTTGTTTGGTATAGGGCCTAAGGGATTTGCCTTGGAACAAGAAAAGCAGTAGAAAAGAAGGATTGAAGGTGTAGAGAGCAATGTCTCAGTGATAAGGTAGGTAGATAAGAAGCCATGGTGTCAGCCCTCAACCCATGGAGCAGGATCTCGGCTGATGCTGTGGCTCTCTGCTATGGGTCTTTGCTGATGCTGGTAATGCTCTGTTCTTTCCTGTGCCTCTTGGCTGGTCTTATCCAGGGCTTGGAGTGCCCTGTGGATGGCCAAAGTGATAAAGCTGTGAGCTATCTCAGCCAGTTCTAGCTCTCTCAGAGGAAAATTGCAGCCCATGAAGAGTCTTTTCATGCTGGTCAGGGAGAACTAAGCCTTACTTTACGATCTTTATTACTCTTCACATATTCAAATTTCATCTCTCCACACACATGTACCCCTGGTTACAGTTTATGGCCATTTCTTTTTCATCCCAAACTCCCAATGGCAGACATCCTCACAGAGGTGGATCCTGCTGGTGCAATTCTGTAAAGGTGTGATATTTTATAACTGCTCGTAGCCTGGTATATTGTGGTAAACAGAGTCCAGGAAAAGAGGATTAGTATTTTGGCAGATGATTTTTAGAAACTCTGGGTCTGATGACTTTTCAGAGGGAGAATATTTTTTTTGCTTTAACTGAAGATAAAGGATACTGTATCATCCCTCTGGTGGGCAAAGTCTAGCGGAAATAAAAAACATTTAACAGAGGGAAAAATGTTGTTTAACAGAAGTGGTAAACTTTTGGAGTTTGAACAAAGCTGTTGTGTAGCTGCAATACTGTCAATGAAGGGTTAAGAATAAGAATATATGCCAAGTCAAAGTCAGAGATACAAGACCACATAATCCATTCAGATTGCAGATGAAGTAACTCCAGCCATGCCTAGAAGGTAACTGGACAAAGTATGTTTTTTCCATTAGCTCAGCTCGCGCAATTATGCTGGTACAGAATTACATATTTCTGCACAGTTCTGGCCACAGAAGCTATTTCTTCATGGTCAGACCTGTTTGCTGGAGGTGAAACTGAGCTGGGTCATTGGAGCTGCAGAGGAACTCCTAATGAAACAAAACCACATGAGGTTGTACTTTGCAGGGGGTGGATGGCTGGATTAGGCTGTACACTAAGTAGTCCCCCAGGATATTTTTCAACTGCAATGCAAGCTCAGTGATCAAATATGGAACAGATTAACAGGAGAAGGGGTTGTACATTTCTTGTAAATCACAATCTTCCTTTATTCATGAATATCTGCAGTGCAATTTTTGGGAAGCACTGGTTTTTATGGTTGATTTTAGCGCTGTAATTCCATGGCATATCAAGCTGCCAGTATAATTTTCTGATGAATTTATTTGCATCAATACTTTTTAAAATGAGTGCAGTAAGTGCAGGGATTAAAAGGGGTTATGTTTAAAAGGTCTTTATTTCTAGCAGTCTGAGATATCTGTAAACACAGCTTTTAAAAATAGGATCTTAATGTTAGCTCCAGAAATCCATATATGTTGCTCAATGTGTGGCCTGATTTAATTATATAGGTACTCCCTCTGATTACAGGAGATGGAGAGATGTTCAGATTTCTGATTCTGATGAGAACAGCTGCTTTAAAGCTGAGCTTGTACGACCTTGTCTCCTATGTGTTTTGAATAGGACCTTGGTGTCTGAAATTTCTTACATGCTATACCTGTGCAAGTGCAGCCCTGACCTGATCTGAGCAACTTGTGCCTTGCTGCTGCCTAAAGCCAAGTCCAGAAAGCAGATCCAACATCTGTGATCACAGCTCACTGAGGGTATGCTGCAGGGAGAGGCTGTTCTATGTTTTAACAAGGGCATGTAGTGATAGGGCAAGGAGAAGTGGCTTCAAAGTGAAAAAGGGCAGGTGCAGATTGGGTATTAGGAAGGAATTTCGAATTTTAAAGTCTCTTCTCACCTAAACCGCTCTGTGAGTCTGTGGACATGCAGGGATGCCACAGCCTGTAAAAGAGTGGTGGTGGCACTGCACAGATTGCCTTTTAGGGATCTTAAATAAGTCTTTATACATACACATTTTAAATTATGTGGCTTTGGGTAGAAATCCATTCCCAAAGCCCTTCAGGACACACACCGGCTTCCACTTCTATCACTGTGTACCCCTCTGCCCCAGGTCACTGCCCCTGCTTGAACTGTGGTAGTTAATTCTGAGGAAGCATTAGCTAAAGCAATAGCCACTGCTCTCCATGGCACCTAGGGACAGCAGCATCTGTTTTGCTAAATAGCCTGAATGTGTTTATACAGAGTGAGAGTTGCCTAAGATTTATTTAATTGAGTATGACTCAAAAGTGAGTAGCTGTATGACCGAGAATGCTGTGGTATTAAACTGATGTCAAGATTGACCAAAATATTTTTAGAGTGCAATGAATATATTGGGAAATGATAAATCTTGCCAGTTCCTGCAAACCATGCTGAAGGGAAGGGAAAGGAAGCTAAGTAGGGAAGCTTGTGCTTGTCTCCAAATACAGGTATATATTAACTCTGTAAATGTGGAAAAATCATTTAGTTTATAACGTAGACATGTCTTTATTCAGCAGACCACTTGTAACAATAAGTTTAAGCCCCTCTGTTGTAGTATAGATTCTTTTCCATGCTGTAACAAATAATTAAAAGTGATAAGCTAAAATCAAAGAAAAGAAAAGGAAAATTATATTTAAGTGAGATGGGACTAAAAAGTTGTCGATGGTGTGGCAGGCTGCACATTAGCTTCTAAGGCAAGTGAGATGAGTCGTTTTTTACATGGAATTCAAACAAATACTAGGGAGCACAGTGTTGGGAACAGCCTTCTGTGAGGTGGAGATCTGTGCGTGTGCTAGTTTGTTTCTTCTTCTCTGGTAATTTTTTGCTCCCTTTGCTCAGATATTTTGTGTTTAGATATTGCAGAATATATGCATATTTTAATTTGCTTGCATTCATTTCTTGTAGTACTCTAACTGGATTTGTATCTAGAATTCTTTGAAATTTTAATATTCCTCAAACACTTGAAATCTGTCTGCTTCTGTGTTCTCTGCATTATCAGGTGTTCTGTGCTGTCTTTCCAACAGCAGCCCTGTTTCATTTATGACACAGGACCTGCTACCTATGCAATAGCTCCTCAAAGCTTTGATTTTATCTTCCTTTTCAATGTTACCTCTCTTGAAAGACTGATGGAAGGGGCTGTAGGGAACAGAGAGGATGGTTGGGCAGATTTCACAGTGGGGTTTCGGGTTTTTTGGGGGGTGAGCAGGGATTTATTTCAGCACAAGAAATTTGCTTTCCCAGCATGCTCAACACAACAGTTTTTATGAAGAGAGACTCAGGCTGTGTGTGCAGCTGTGCTGAGGGAGAGGTGTGACAGACAGCCATGACCACACTCCTGGATGTGGCTCAGGCTGTGAGTGCCTTTTAAAACTCCTTGCCTTTGAAATAAGCCTGCAGTGTGACCCATGGTCAGTGAGGGCCTCAAAGACACCCAGATAAGATGATCTCCAGAGAGCTCAGCCATTAAGTGTGGGCAAGTTGCGCACAGTGCTCAGCATACACAAAGATCTCTTGAAGATTTATAACTTGACAAAATTTGTATGGAATTTGGTAGCAATGAATGTGTTCATTTGACACAGGCCATTCTTACCTGTTCCCCAAAATCTGGTCTGTTGCTTCAGGGTGTGTAAGCCTGAGACCTGTTTATGGAAAGGACAGATAATTTTGGTTAACATTTGTATAGAAAAGAACACATTCTTTGTTTTAATCTCAAAAATGTTCGGTGTATTTTGCTGTAAACTAAAAATAGATTAAGAACTCCCAACTCTTCTCAGCACAAAAATATCAGTGCAAATATAATTTTGCAGAGCAATAAACAGCAAAAATCAAGGTCTTATAAAGGAAAATTTGGCTAACCAGAGAGTCACACTGCTACTTACTTTCCCTGTAACCTAATAAATAATCACTGAGGGCCCATCACTTCACCTGCAGCACTCACTGCCATATCCCAAGGTAAAGGTGATAAATTATGTCTTCACCCCTTCACCTCCAGCCCAGCTAGCATGATATTTGGATTTCATGCATGCTGTGTATTGCCACCCACTATTTTATACCCATTCAAGCAAGAAGCCTTCAAAATACTTAAAAATCACAATTAAAATGAACTACTTCATAATACATTTATTTATAATAAACAAGTCACTCCAATACATTAAAAACCCAAGGGCCCTGCTGTTGTAATCTGGATGCATAAATTTAAAATTATATGCACTCTAGCAAAGGTGGCCTGAGCTTGGACATGTCTGGAAGTGCCAGCCAGTGGAGGCTGGCTCAAGGCATGGGGTTGGAAATTGGGGTGCTCTGGTTTTGTAGTTAAACTCCTAAAAGCAGAAAAAGCACTCCAGACAGCAGATCCTGGTGAAGGACTTTGCAAAGTGAAGAAAGTAATCTTATCCATTACTGAATAGCTATATTAAATGATGAGGAAAAGCTGAGCACCACCTTGTTATCTGCACATGACCTCTCCTGAGGCATCTGCGGCACAAAATAAAAAGGGGGGGGAAAAAAGACAGATTAAGCAAGCGCCCCGAGAGTTCTGCATTTGAAAGCAGAGCTTCAGGGCAGGGACACTTTCCAAAGAGCCATTTCAGGCAAAGGTCACATGTATGCATATAAAATCATTCCTGAAAGCAGCGCCTTTGTCCCCCAGCCATCTCCCAATGGAGCCATTGTCCTGCCGGGGCAGCTGGCACCCTGACTTCAGCAGCGCTGCACGGGGCCGGGCCTGGGGCAGCCACGAGCCAGCCCGGGGCCGAGGCAGCCCCGATCTCCTGGGACAGCCCCGATCTTCTGGCACAGCCCCGATCTCCCTGGACAGCCTCGATCTCCTGGCACAGTCCCGATCTCTTGGCACAGCCCTGATCTCCCGGGACAGCCCCGATCTCCTGGCACAGCCCCGATCTCTTGGGACAGCCTCGATCTCCCGCTGCAGTCCCGATCTCTTGGCACAGCCCCGATCTCCTGGCACAGCCCCGATCTCCTCCCGGGATAGCCCCGATCTCCCGGGACAGCCCCGATCTCCTCCCGGGATAGCCCCGATCTCCCGGGACAGCCCCGATCTCCTGGCATAGCCCCGATCTCCCGGGACAGCCTCGATCTCCTGGGACAGCCCCGATCTCCTGGCACAGTCCCGATCTCTTGGCACAGCCCCGATCTCCCGGGACAGCCCCGATCTCCTGGCACAGCCCCGATCTCTTGGGACAGCCCCGATCTCCCTGGACAGCCCCGATCTCCTGGCACAGCCCCGATCTCCCTGGACAGCCCCGATCTCCTGGCACAGCCCCGATCTCTTGGGACAGCCCCGATCTCCTGGGACAGCCCCGATCTCCCTGGACAGCCCCGATCTCCTGGCACAGCCCCGATCTCCCGGGACAGCCCCGATCTCCTGGCACAGCCCCGATCTCCTGGCACAGCCCCGATCTCTTGGGACAGCCCCGATCTCCCGGGACAGCCCTGATCTCCTGGCATAGCCCCGATCTCTTGGGACAGCCCCGATCTCCCGGGACACTCCCAGCCCGGCACATCTGCCCGAACCGCTCCTGCCAGGGCTAAGCTCAGTTTCCACATCGAGCTTCAGACATGGAGAAAAAAGACTCGCTGGTACGGTAGGAACATCTGCACTCCCCTTCTGCCGTGCATGTTTTCTTGGCTTGCCAAAGTAGCCTTAAATAAATATCATTACAAGCAAAGTCAGCATGAATGTGGTTTTGCAAAATGCAACTCGGATTGTGATTTGGCAAGTAGGAAGTCCTTCCAAAATGCGTTCGGGGGTGATGTTGGAAGCCCCCTGATTCATAATGAAAGAGAAAATATTATTTAATGCACAGAGGAGAAAATGTATTCTAGAAACCATAATAGTTCTTGTACAGCTTGTTTTGCCTCCTGAAGAGATCTCCTCTTTTAACCTCTTTAATATAAACTGCTTTTCATATATATTCTTACCTTATAGCAATATCAAAATTGGCATCCAGCACAGACATGAGCAGAGTATCTTGTGTTTTGTTTATATTTACCTCCTACAGTATTGTTATTATGCAAGTACATAAATATGAGTTTAGAACTCCTACATCACTTGGCTTTTGATTTATATTAAAATTTCCAGTGTCTGGAGCTTCACTGGTAAAGTCCTGGGCTTAAAGGCAATCTATCTCAATAAGGTTCCTGTTCCACGTACTTCTCCCTAAGCCCTTTTCTCCAGGGGAAATATAGGGATTTCTTTAATCAGGGTAGTAACACTTCAAGTATCTGTATTTTTTTCCGTAACTCCCTAAGCCACAAGTGTAAAGTGCTGATTAGAGAGGCAAGTAGAGAGGCAAGGAGCAATGAAATGCTGCATGCCTCATAGTTCCCCTACTGATAATGAAATCATAATGGTTTTTGTTATTCTGATTTTGAAGTATTAGTCTTGGGTCCTTCTTTCAAGTTTCTTTTGCTTCTGATTTGCTTAGATTTTGACTGTGATTTACTTCTAATTTCTGCTGATCTATGCAAACTTCCTGTCAGCATGTGTCAGTGCTGTGCACGCTGTTCCTTATTGCCACCACGTCTGTGATGGAAACTGAGCTCTGCAACTGGGATTGGGTTGATGACTTGTCCCATGAAAAACAAAGAAAGGAAATAGGGCATTTCAGGAGTGTCAAGGTTCTGCCTAAAGTTTACACAAGTGCTCCAGCCCTCCCCATTGGACATGTGGTGGGGTGTTGGGGAGGTGGGCTGGGGGCTGGCAGAGAGCACTGGCTGTGTCTGGTGGGTAGGGACAGATACTGGGAGGTTGCCTGTACCTAAAAGAAAGCAAAGGGGACTGTGACCCTAAGATTGGCTGCCCATAAAGAACCTGCTGTACCTGTTCAGAGACAGATAGAGACATTTTTAGATTAAGAGCTTCTCATGAAGTGCAAGGCCGGAGAAATGTTCCCTCCTCGGAGGCTGGCCTGTGTAAGATATTAAGAAAATGAAATCGTGCTCCATTTGTGTAGTAATATTTATTCTACAAAATTTTAGCTTATTTCAGAGGTTTTAATATGAAGGTTAAACTATGAGTTTAATGTCACTGCAGCAAGGAGGTTTCCAATTATTTATCAAGGATGCCAGCTGAGTTTGAATGCCAGACAGCTAAAGATATGCTAGCATCATTCTTGAAAGCTGGAGCATTCTTGAAAGCACTGCAGCCTTTACTAAAGGATGCCAAATGAATCCTTTGACATTAGCTGAACTGGAATTGGTGATAGTGAATATTTGTGAGAGCTGAATGAAGGGCGGTGCACGAGACTGCCCCAGCAGGAATTCCTGTGTGCTATTGGAAGTGCTCTTCTATGGCACTTCCCCAGATTAATGGACCACTTATGGAAACACATCAAAACCTGACATTGCTGACACATCATTATCACAAACTGGTTTTCAGGTGCTTACAAATCTGACAGCATCCTTGACCTATGCCACACGTGGTTGGATGAGGGGTTTTGAGCCTCCCAGCACAGGTGTCTCCATGCCACCCACACCAGCCCAGCTGGGATGCACCCTCCCTCCCCTGTGCTCATCACTGGGTGAGATGACAACTGTGTTTGTAGGCAGCCAGAACAAATGATCTCACAGGCTTTCTTTGTCTCAAAACCCGTGAAACTGTGTGTGCTCCACACAATTAGAATACAAGAGAACAGGATCACTGTCACTTTAGTACACAAAAAATACATAAATATAGAAATAAATACATATTGGCTCTATCACTATTAGAGTACTATTTTCCTATTGTGTACAGTTGTTTAAATTCCATGAGACAGATTAATGGTAAATGGTCTTTTGTCCTAGAAGGCTTCATGTTTCAAAACATTGAAGTGACTAATAGCTTAGAAGTTCTAGTTGATAGTGCTGTATGTGAAAAATTGGATAAAAAGAGATTAAAAATACAAGATAATTGCAGGTATGCTTAGCTCCTGTCCTCTTGCCCTAAGCCAGATGGAACTTTTCTCCTACTGCAGATAGATTATATCCATGGCTGGGAGATTGTGCTCTCAGATACCTGCTCTTCTAACACAGTTCCAGCCAGCTGTTTTCATTTCTTTGTGGGGCTTCATACCCTCCTTCCATATTGTTTTTTTTGTGAAGTAACTCAGAGGTCTTGTCCAAAAGCTTGCTCCTTTGTTTATCTAACTCCATCATTTCTTGTAGAGATTTTTACTAGGAAGCTGTGTTGAGTTGGCCTTGTCTGCCTGCCAGACACCCACTCTCTCATTCCCCCTCCTCAACAGAGCAGGGTGAGAAAATAAGATGGAAAAGCTCGTGGATTGAGATAAAGACAAGGAAATCAGGTTTCCAATTAGTGTTATGGGCCAAACAGACTCAGCCTGGTAAGAATGAATTCCATTTGTTGACATTTAAAATAGACTTAGATAGTGAGAAGCAAATTAAAAAATTAAAGCAGCACCTTTCTTTGCCCTTTTCCCAGTTCTTCATTCCTGGTTCCTCTGCCTGTCCCCACCACCCCAGGCAGCACTGGGGGGATGATCAGTCATAGGAGCCCCTCTGTTCTGCTCCCTCCTGCTCCGCACCCCTGCCCCACTGTGGGGCCTTTCCACAGGCCGGGGTCATTCAGGACAAACCTGCCTCACTAAGGTATTTTCTGGTGGCTGCAGGGGAATCCCTGCTCTGGTGCCTGGAGCACCTCCTCCCCTCCCTCCTCGGTGACCTTGGTGCCCACAGAGCTGTTCTCTTGCTTTCCCCCTCATTCAGAACTACCTGCACAGAGCTTTTTATCCTTTTCTGGTTTGTTCTACCGGGGCGCCGCCATCTTGGCCTCGTGAGGGGCTTGTGAGGGGATGGGCCGTGCCTGGTCCATGGCAGCCCCAGCCTCCCCAAATTATGCACTACTGCACATGCTTCTGGATTCTCACCCTCTGATCTTCTGTTTCCAGGTATTTTTCTGGCTAGTTAAACATTTAAACCTGAAAGCCTTCTAGTTTTGAAGAGCTCTCTGGCTTTTCTGTCACTGAGCTCTTCACCAGTTTTATCTTCCTTTTTTATTTTGAAGAAGTTCTTGGAAACTCAGCTTTGTCCATAACCTAATTTTTTCCTCCCATGTCATCTGATGTAGAAACCTGCAGAAACACCACTGCTAGGACATGGCCAGAGTTGTTCCTGCCATTCTTCTCCTGAAGCCCTCCCTCCTCCAGGATGCCTCCTGTTCCCCTCACTGAATTGTCACATTTTATTCCCTTCACAGATTTCTGCTCCCTGCTGCTTGCTGTTAATGGCATGTTCAGCTGAGGTTCTGCCTCTCATACCTGTGGTGCTCAAAGAACTTGGGATATATGGATTGTCCTGAGTAATAATGCTTTGTTCAGGCAGGCTTCTTGATCTATGCTAAATGTCAAACTTCTGGCTCTGTATTGGCAGATGTGGGAGTGGAGGTGGCTGCTGGGACATGGCAGGATGAGCTGCTGAGGCTGCCAGGCCACACGTGCCAGCACTAGCTCACTGGTTCCCAGACTCATCCATACCCTTATGTTTACACACAAACCATCCCCCCGTCATTCTTTTGCCAAAAGTGGATAATGTGCAAGGGGAAAATGTGTTAACCTGAAGAAAGGATGATTGTACTGCTCTGTTTCCGCAATAGCAAAAGCTCTCAGAGGCAGCAAAGGCAGGACTTCTGAAATGGAGGGAATCACTCCAGGTTTTACAGAGAGCCCAGTGCAAACCTGGGACAGGACTGGAACACTTCCCTCAGCTGTTTTGTAAACAGCATAACAAAGCAGAGGGGAGAATACAGCCCAGGGACACCTCATCCCACACCCTGAATTTTCAATTACTTGACTACAGCAACTGGGCTCTGCAGAATTGCCCCAGACTGCCTAATTTAAGTGCTAGTCCTTGAGGCAGGAGATTTTGGTGCAGCAGGATGCACCAGCACTCATGACAAATAGCAGTGAAAAGGGCAAAGAAGCTGAAGCGAATTCCAAGGTAGGAGTTACTATCCACAGGACATTTGTGGATCTGAACCTATTGCTGTATATTTGCTGAAAAATAAGTAGTATTAGCTGTATGTCCCTGGTGCTGTTGATGAATGTGACAGCTTGAAAACCTTTTCTGGCCATTGACAGGAGAATGGGGAAATGGAACAAGGGTTACTGGAGCTGGGGCAGGATGGTGGTGAGGAGCCTGTGTTGTGGTAGCAGCAAAGGGGGAGCAGCCCTGCAACAAATTCAGTGTTGGAGTTACCAAAGGGGACAGGGAAACTCTGATTGCAACTGCAAGGACTGTAACAAATCAGTGTCCCTCCAGCTGCACCAGCCCATGGTTTGGTATGTCAGCATTGGCCTCAGGTGTGTGTGGGATGGTGGGAACTGGCACTCATTTGTATCAGGACCAGTGAAGGATGGTCAGTGCAATACTTAAAGAATTCACAGGCTGTATAAAGATAAAATATGGCTTGGGGGAGAAAGAGGAGTATGAGTTTGTGGCTGCAACCTGGTACCTACACCAGCTGACACTAGAAAAGATGGTTCTAGAAGAAATGGTGACACTAGAAGGCTTCCTCAGTCATTTCAGGCATTCCTCAAATGGCTCAAAGGCTCTTTGCACATCCAAAATGAATTTTGGCTGGGACACACCCAGTGGATGAAAATGTGGTCATTATGAAGGTAAGAGAAAATGTCCTGATGAAACAACATTTTGTAAATAATTAAGTTGCCATCACCTGTAAATGCCTGTTTTTATTTCTTTCTGTGCTGAAGCTGAGCAGCTAAAGTGACAGTGAAGACAATAGGCAAACCGCAGAAAAGGTCACCCCTCCAGCTTGAGGGAATGCTGTAAGATGGGGTGAAATTCCCTTGGAGCTGATGAGCCTTCATCTGGTAGAAATGTAAGAAAGCATTAAGTGCCTTTTGGATATCCAGAATAATAGGATACCTTTCCCTGCTCAGGGGAACAGTATTTCTTTGTATATTCCTTGTAAATGACAGGATTGTACCAGAGAATCTAAGTCCTTGCTTACAGGGAACAACCTGAAGGGTTCCAGTCTCAGCTGGCTGCCAAGTCCAAAAGCACTGACTCAAGTCATTTGTGCTTGACTGCATACATTCAGTGCACCTACAGATGCTCCACTTTTTTTACATTCCCTAACATATAATGGACTTGTGCAGTAGAGTACAAGTGAAAAAGCATTATTGATAGGGCAGAGATCACAAAGATGTTTTCCTCCTTTCAAACCCCACAACAGCAGGAACAAGGAGATTCCCTTTTGGAGTCTCTAAAGCACTGTTCTCCTAATATTTTTTATCTCTTTTCACCCTCAACACTAAGATGTCTTTTTCTGTCCTCCCATTGCTCTGCCCAGCCAGCCCAGCATTCCCCACAGATGGAGGAGATGGCTGTGACAGTCATGGGATATTGGGTACCCTTCATCTACTGTGCTGTCCTGGCAGCTGCTGCTGGCAGCATTGAGCCTGGTTTGTGTGTTGAATCTGCCACTTCTCCAAAAGTTTCCTGTGCCCTCTGTCCTGCAGTCAGACTGTACTTCCACCTGCCCTTATACATTGGAGTTTGGCTTATTTATTTTATTCTTAATGCATCAGAGTAGGAAGTTACAGAAGTTTTCCTAGTGTTGTTTTTTTTTTAACTTCAGTACCTTCAAAAACCATGCTGGAATTATCTGCAGAATCAAGCAGATGCTTCAGCAGACTTAGGCTCCCAGCAAGCAGGGGTATGAACATGAGGTTATAGTCCCACACCCATTTTCAAACCAGTGTTCACGGCTTAAGCTACCACAGACGAAGTTGGTGCTCCTGCTCTGTCCTGGTGCAAATGAAACTCAGTTTGCACAGTGGTAGGGGTTCTCCTCCTCAAATGACTTCAGCTGTCACCTGAACGTACTGCTGCTCCTTACCTCTTTCCATCATCCATCCTGGCTTCTTTGCCCAGAGTGTGGTATTTTTTTGGTTATTTTGTTTGGTTTTTTTTGTTTTGTTTTAAGGATGATTTAATCATAGTGTTCCTCCTCTCCCAAAAGACTGAAATGTTGAGCTCGCACACCTGAGCAGGGACAGCAGGTGCTGGAGGCTGTCCCTGCAGCTGACAAAGGAGATGTCCCTGGTCTCTTCACCAGAGCATCAGTTTACTCAAGTCTTTTTTACATGGGTTGGATCAGATGTTGCCATCAAAGTTCTTTGGTTTCAGTGTCTTGGAGAAGGGTTAGCCACAGACAGTGAAAAGATAATAAATTAAATATTTTTCCAGGCTCTCTGTGGATGCCCAGAAACATCTGTCTCTGCCACGGAAATCTTCAACAAGTATAATTTTAAGCTGGTTTCAGTCTTGCCTGCTGTGAAAAGGGCATTTACCAGGGTGGGGAGCCTTCTCTGAAGGCTGAGCAAAGCAGAGCTGCTGTTGGTCTACAGCAGTCAGCAATCACTACACCAATGAGCAGTTTCTTTCTCTAAGTCTTGTTTTGTTAAATTAAAAAACCAAAATATTAGTTAAACAAAACTTAACTCAGTAAGATTATTTTCTTTAAAATAAAGAAGAAATCTATTAATATTTAAGTGACCTGAGTTTCCCCTCAGTTTACTTGTTTAATCCATCAGAAAAAATACTTTATTCCTTTCCAAAGTTTTATGCTGAGAAAGTGAAAAAAGTATTTGCCTAAAACCCCCTGATAATCCTTATGCAGACTCATTCAGAGTTGCATATTTTTGATTACTAGCATTTTTCTTCATTATTTTTATATTGCATTCCTGCAGACTTTGAAATTTATTCAGTTACACATTATGATATGGGTTTTAAAAATGGTCATTCAGCAATGGATCACATTGTTTTGTTGTTGAAATGTTGCGTATACTTTTCTCACTCATAGAAAACAGGGAGTACTGTTCCAACAGGATGTTTTTCCTTTTGTACTTACATTTGTCATCTTTGCACTCAGCTGAAATCAGAAAAAAAAATGTGACCTTCAACTGAACTTGCGGTGACATGTTTCAGCTTAGGAAAATTTGTGATGCTTGGAAAGTGGCCCATCTGTCCGAAATGACCCAAAAAGCAAGATGTGATTGTTCTAGGCTTTTGTGCTGTGCCATTGCAGCAGGCAGCAGCAGATGCCTATTGAGAGGTGCAGGGTGTTCAGTGAAAGCTGTGGTGACACCCCTCCCCTGGGAGCAGAGTGAGTGGGGGGAGAGCAGAGCTTGTCCCTGCCCCCTCCCCACTCCCCTGCCCCCGGATGCTCCTCTGTTACAGTGCCCGGCTTGGGGCTTGGAAGCAGCACCAGTTTGCAGCTCGCTGTGTCTCACTGCTGCCAGGGCTGAGGACCAGGGCAGAAAACTCATCCAACTGTCGACCCTGTCAAAGGAAGGGAAGTTTTTAACCTGTTTTGCAGTGTGCCTCTAGAAATGGCTGGGATGAGAGGATGGAAGAGACAGCAAGGACCTGCCAGTCTGCCAGTACTGGTGGTAGACATTAGGTATCTGAATTCTACTTGCTGAGTTTATTTCTGTTCTGAAGGAAAAGGACAAAAAAGCCAGCAATTTCCAAGGTATTGGAATACCTCACCCCTCTCAACATCTAGGGATAGCTTAAAAAGATGTCTCTTTCAACTATGAAATAAATCATAACACCCAAAAAAGGGCTTGAGATGGGATTAAGTTTGTCAACATGTTAGCTGTGTCCCAATTATATGCATTTGTCTATGAACAAAAGCCTGGACAGTTCCTGTTGTACCCTCTGCCACATAAGTGTTCCTGTGGCCTTTGAATCAGATCAGGCAGTTTAGGCAGTGTTTAGTAATTGCCGTTTTTTTTCTTTAAGAGGACATCTCTTCTTCAGCTGTCCTAATTTCTTCAGGATTTCCTTCTCTTTGTGCTGGACTGATTGTATTTAGTGGTGTAAACCTGCAGTCCTTATGCAAATAAAATAGATCTGCTTGGGTAAGGCCCATGCTCATGTACACTAGGTTCAAGCCCCAGAGGGCAATCTTAACTGCAATACTGCCAAGGTCTGTTCTATGTTCATGCATTCATTTACCATGCCAAAAAAAAAAGCTTTCATAGGTGGAAACACACATAACAGCAGCCAATACTTCAGCCTTAGATGGCTCTTCTTCCTATGTAGAACCAGGAGGACAATGTGCCCACCTGAAGGCATGTGCCTACTTGTGGGAATCCTCTGTTTCCAGCCTGACCCCACTTTGATCTTTCTTCAGAAATATCAATGCTGCAAAGCACATCCAAAGCCTCAGCTGCAGGCAAGTTGAGAAAAATATTCCTAGTGACATATCTCTTTAAACTGAAATCAAATAGGATTTTGCTGTTTTGAAAACATCAGTGGGGTTTTTTTAGATTAACTAGGAGAAAGATATTAATTAAAATATTTCTTTTTTGATCCAAGTGCTGAAAACATGAAAAGAAGTATTTCAAACAAACAGAAACTTTTGTTTGCAAAGAAAACAAAGTAAACAGTATTAATTGAATCCACATTTTACTTGTAGGGGAGAGACTAGCACTTGGAAATTTTTTAATCATATCCAAGCCTTGACCTTGAAAATGTGCCAAAATAGAGTTTGAGCTGAGGGTAAATGCAATCAAGTCAGAGATATGATACAGGGTTATTGTAGAAGTCCCCACAAGAAGTTTTATATGCACAGGAGATTCAAAGCTAATATTCTACTGAGAAAGGTTTGAACACGATAAAGGATCTATATAGAAATTACAAAAAAGAAACTAGAAATAAGATTTGAAGTTCTAGAAAACCTGCTTTTTACATCCTTAAGTAGTTTTCCCATCCTAGTGTGTTTTTTGTTTGTTTTTGTTTTTTGCTGCTGTTTGTTAGTTTTTGTTTTAGTTGGGTTTTTTTCTCATTTAGCTTTAATTCATTATTTTAAAGGGGTTATGGTTTTTGTGGCATGTAATAGGTTGTATCCCTTGTAAAATTCAAATAAATTAACAGTGATTGTGCGTGGCATATGCAAGGTACCATGCAAGGCCCTTGAAACCTCCAGACTGCTGTCTGGGGGGTAGGTGGTGGATGTCACACCGCTGAAAATCTGCAGATTTTGAAAAAGACCGGTGTTAAGCTGATAATGGGCACCTGCAACACCTATGTCAGGGAGTAGAAAACAAGAGTGAGGACCTGAATACACAGCCTTTTATGGGCTATGCTAAAAACATATATGGGCCCTGTGGCTCCATGTTTCACTCCTTCATATTCTCCCTGAAGATTTTTCATCACAGAGCAGTTTTTATTCTGCAGTTGCTAGAGTTTTTATATATGACTATCTTAAGAAATATAATTCTCAGTGCATTTTAGTGAACTACTTGGGCTACTTCATGATAGTAATGTTGTCCAGAAACTGAATTGGGTATATGTTAAGAAGATGAGGAAGGCATAGATATGGGACTGGTGTTAATGCTGCTGCTGTTGTGTGTGGTTCACAGTGAGAGGTGAACTCCCTGTGTTGGAGTGGGTGGTGTATCAGCTGTGGTACTGCTGAGAGAGGCAAGCAGTCAGGTACCCAAAGCTTTCACCAGGTCACTGAAAACTCTCCTCTTTCCAGCTGACCTAGCTGTCCTGCTAAGGCATAACCTCGCATATAAACCTTGTTCCATTTGTATGCCACCACAAATGGTGACTGTGTGTGGAGGGTGCTCGTGGGCTAAGACCCCTCCACAGGCATCATAGGAAGCTTCTGGAGCTGCAGTGCTGTCACCAAATCCACAGTCCTCACTGAACCACTGAGGCTGTTGTACCGGATGTGGGGTGTGAGAAAATTTATTTCTCTACTGCATTATGTTTTCCTTTTTCTCACCACCCTGCTCACCAGTGTTTCAGTCGTTATCCCAGTGAGTATACAAATATTCCACATAAGTAAAGCAGAGACAGAGACTCACGTCCTCCCCTGACCTCTTTTGTCTCTGGGTAGGCAGAACTCGGTTTCAGACAGGGATGAACCCACTGTCCCTGTATTTTGAGCAGGACATGTACATGAGGGTGAGGTGAGGTGCAACATGCTTTGCTGGCCGACGTGTTTTGCTGCGTGGTACTCATTGAGTTTGGGCTGTACCTGGGTGCTCTCCCCCCAGTCCTGTGAACCCTGCAGGCATTATATAGGATGCTCAGAAATGTTGATGGGCCTATATGTTCCTAAGGCATTTGGTGCTACAGGGGTTGGGCTGCAGCAAACTGCAATTTTGAAGACTTTAATTTGTCCATGATTGTCCCTGAGGGTCTGGCACTGCTTTATGGATCTTTCTGGCCAAGAAAGGCATCCTCAGCACAGCCCTCCAGGGCACCAGGCACTATGATTTGCATACCATTCCCCTTGGGGCAGTGATGAGCAGACAGATAATTAGAAGACTGGTGGTGTTTTGAGAAACTGCGGTGAGGAGGGTGTGCTTTCATGTGAGCACAGCCTGGTTTGTGGGTCTCCCCAGGCTCATGGGGTAGCAGAGGGCATAGTGGTGCAGCTCCTCGGCAGTCAGGCATTCTGAAGTTCCACCTGAATGTGAGGAAGAACTTATTTACTGTGAAAGTGATTGAGCACAGGAACAAGCTGCCCAGTGAGGCTATAGTCTCCTTCTCTGAATATATTCACCATCCTTAGAAATGTGATGTAGGGAATCCTGTTTGATCAGGGAGGTTGGACTAGATGACCTCCAGTGGTCCATTCCAACTTTAACCATTCTCTGAGTCTGTAATAAAAACATGGTTTAAATTCCTTTATACACAGGAATCAGCTCTACTTGATATGTTGTGCCTCTTTGATTTTGTTAAGACTCAGGGTGTTGTCAGTCAAGTACTCAGCTCTTCCCGTGCTCACTCTGGCTGCTGGAAGTTCATTTGGTTTCCCAGTGCTCATATCTGAGTACACTTGATGTGGATACTACTTGAATTTCCAGGGTTTGTCAAAAGGTTTTGTTCTTTGAAATTGCTATTTTGTGCAATGTGCAATGTGACTGTTTTTCTTGGCCACAACTATCTGTGTTTTGGGAGGATGGGAGCTCTGAGACACTATAGGGAATTCCTTCACCTTTCTGTCTTTCATGTTGCCGTCAATCCTACTGGAGGTTTTCACCTTGGTCCCCCAGTCACCAACTGCATCCAGCATCCAGTGCAAAGTTGACAAGCGTAGCTAAAAAGGCTCATTTTATTAGAGTCCACTCCATCCCCAACCTCCAACTCAGCCAGTACTTGATTTCTCTGCATTCCTTTTCTCATTAGTAAAACTGCTCAAGAAAAATGAGTTTTATGTAAGACTTTAAGTACCTTGCTTATATTAACTCTATGCCTTTGATACCATTTTCAGCAGCTTCATACTTCTTACTTCATACTTTCATACTTCTGGAGAAATTGGTTATTCATTAGCTGCATGGGTGCCCTTCTCACTGGATTAAAAAACTGGCTGGATGGCTGGGCCCAGAGAGTGGTGACAATGTTAAATCCAGTTGGTGTCCAGTTTACAAGGCTCCGTACTGGGGTCAGTTCTGCTTAATATCTTTAATGATGAGCTGGACAAGGGAATTGAGGGCACCCTCAGTCAGTTTGTTGCCCAGTAGAAAAGGACCTGGGAGTGCTGATCAGCAGTGGCTGAACATGAGCCAGAGTGTGCTCAGGTAGCCAAGGTGGCCAATGGTATCCTGGCCTGGATCAGAAGCAGTGTGGCCAGCAGGACAGTGACCTGGCATTGGGAGGCTGCACCTTGAATCCTGGGTTCAGTTCTGGGGCCCTCACTTCAAAAAGGACATTGAGGGTCTGGAGCATGTCCAGAGGAGGGAAACAGAGCTGGAGCACAAGTCTGATGAGGACAAACTGAGGGAGCTGGGGCTGTTTAGCCTGGAGAAAAGGAGGCTCAGGGAAAGCCTTACCACTCTTTACAACCACCTGAAAGGAGGCTGGAGCCAGGTGGAGTTTGTTCTCTTCTTCCAAGGAATGTGTTACAGGATGAGACAACATGGCCTCAGGTTGTACCAAGGGAGGCTTAGACTGGAAATTAGGAAAAATTTCTTCACAGAAAATGTTGTCAAACTGCCCAGGGAAACTGGTGTAGTCACTATCCCTGGAGGTATTTAAAAGACGTTTAGGTGTGGCACTTAGGGACGTGGTTTAGTGGTGGACATGGGGTTGGATTCAGTGATCTTAATGTTTTTTTCCAACCTAAATGATTCTGGGATTCTATGACTCTGTGAATGTTTGTAACGGGAAATGTCACAGCATGAACGTCTCCTGTGAGGCGCCATCTGGTGTCTCATTGTAAGCTTTGCATTCCGCGTTAAATAATCAGTAAAATCATACAAGCCTGAAAAGCCAAAGGCCAATTTTTATGCACAAAAACTGAGGAAGAGGCATTTCATATTCTGATGATCTTGTTAAAATTCCTTTTTAATGTGTTTCATTTAAGCCTTAAAACTTCCACTGAATTGCTGAATTCTTGGGCCAGAAATACATTATTGCAGCTTTAGTCTTGTCTCTTTTGATTACTAACATGGCAATTAGTTGCTGAAAAAATTAGTTGCCACTGATCCAAACAGTGAAATTTTTCCTGAACAAAATCATTAGACCTTGTTTATGCTAATAAGTTCCTTTTGAATCTGTGGGATAGCTTCAGGCACAATCCTAGTCACAAAAAGAACATTGTGCATCTGTGTTCAGTTCAGAGCTACTGGAAAATGTGTCTTACATAACACAGATGAAAAAGATTAGCAATTTCAGAGTCATCATCTGTAGTTCTAAAGGACATTACAAAGAAGGTTAATTAATTGAATACACTTGTAACATGGACTAGGAAACATAAAATAAGCTCTACCATTTATGTAAAATTGGGATGTTTACAAGCTCCAGAGGCTTTACATGAAAGGAAGAATGAAATATGTATGTTTAAATAGGTAGAAGTCATTCATAATGCTGCATTTTTTGGTTTTATTTGTTAAGGGTTTTTTCCTGAATGGCCATTTTTAACATATGTAGGAGCTTTCAAAAAAAAAAAAAAAAAAAAAATTGAGCACCAATTGTGTGTTAGGAAGATATGCAGGAACAGCAAAGGCTCTGAAATTGAGAGCATCTCAGAGACTTCATGTATTGGTTTGGGCGCACAAAATTGGCCACCCAGTTTGAAAAGTCCATTGTGTTTTGCCTGAGTCCCTTGGTGATCTGAAGGTCCTAGCCTGGGGGAGAGCTTGGGGCTGTTGATTCCTGTGTTTTGCGTCTGAAGTAATGAACTTCATTAGTTAAGATACATAGGCAACACTGTTGAGCAATTTTATTGGTGACACTTTAGGTTTCCCTTCTGCTGTGGTCAAACACTGCTGTACTTACCGAGTATTTGGGGATGAAATTGTTTAACCACAAGATATACTAGAGGCTAAGGATGAAGAATTTTATAGGAACAGCTAGTAAAACCTTTGATGATTACTTTTCTTTAGACCTCTACGCACAGCTTTTTGCTAGAAAAATATTGCCTATATTGCCACCTATCTTTTTTCCAGCTTAGCTAGTGATAAAGTGAACATTGGAAGATGGGTCTTGAATTCATAGTCTCAGTTTGTGCAAGGAAAAGGAAGACAATGTCCTTGTGTAGGAATTTTCAAGCTAATTACATTGCCTTGAGCTTTGCAATGCAAAGTTGCAGCTGAACAATGGAGCCACTTTCGGTTAAGAAACTGCATAAAAAAGAAACAGGTCCTAGCAAAGGCTGGCAGGCTGACACTTGGGCAGCAAAGAGAAGGGAATTTTAGACCCTGTCCTGTAAAGCTACACGGAGGAGTTATTTCTGCAGGTAAAAGTTACCTCTAAACAAAGTTCAAAATTGTATGTGTTTAATATTGCAAAATATTTTAAAGAAAACTGTACTGTGTCTTTCAATGCCAGTATAGAATATGGGACAGGTCCCAAGGGAAGCTCAGTCCATCTGAGGGCTTACAAACCTTGACTCTGTCCCTTTAAATGTAATTGTTAGTAAACACTTTCATGAAAGAAGCTTTCATCAGAAGAAAAAAAAAGTGGCAAACTACAGTGGTAAACAATTTGCCTTGGCAAATAATATTTAAGCCACTGATTTGAACCGTAATTCTGTTCAGCATTATCATTTGCATGTAAATAAAAGTGCTTATCCAAACAACCAAGCTTTCTGTTGTTGATGAAAATGGGGAAATGTGGGGCAGACGGAACGTGTCACTTCCCTTCCTTTCTGGAAGTCTGAGGTTTCCAGCTATTCAGATGAAACTGTTCGTGTTTCCATCGATACGAGCCTTGCCCTGCCCTGCCCTGCCGGGAGAACACGGTTGAAAAATGCCCCCGTGCCCCCGCTCTGGAGGTGTCTCCAGAGCCCCTGCAGCCCAGCGCTGAACGCGGGGAGCCCTCGGAGAGGAGCCGGGCGCTCCCGAAGCCGCCGGCCGAGCGAGGGCAGCGCCCCGGGCCGAGCCCCGGCTCCCACACCTGACTCCGGCCCGGCTCTTTCGGGGCTGCTGCGGGAGATCTGCATCTCGCAGCCCGCAGCGAGCTTCCCCCCGCGTCTTCTCTGAGCCAGATGGAGACGCATTTGGTTTCTCTTTTAAGCATGTTACTTTTGTGAGGAGAATAAAACGAGCAGGAACAGCTCTTGGCCGCAGCGGCACAAGCCAGCCCTGCTCTGCCAGAGGAAACCACATAAAAGCGCGCGGGTGTGCGTCTGGGGGGAGGGCGCAGCGAGCGATGATGCCTGGAGCTTCTTGCACTCGGAGCTGCGATTTGTGAGTGAAACATGATGAAATCACCCCCTGGACAAATCACACGAGCCTGTCAACCTCACCAGGTGGGATTACTCGTAGCTAATAGCCTCAACTCCCCGAGCAAACAGAGCTCTGCGCTCACTATAAAAAAAGGCGACGGTGCGGCGTAGGCTTTTCAAGAATTCCCTGGTATGGCTAAGCAAGGCTGCGTCCACTCGCACCAGGTAGGGGAGGAGAGAAGTGTGTTTGCTTTTAGAGGAGGAGTAGCCCGTCTCTCCTGAATAAGTTCCTACAAAAAGGAGCGTTTCAGCTTCAGAAAGAGATGTTTTATTCATAAACTCCTTCTGGTTTGTGTTACTCCCCAATGGTGACGCTGTCAGCTGCTGCTCCAGTGATGGGAACTGCAGTGCTGGGGAGCTCCAATGTACTGAGGACCATCTCTGTCCTTTATGCATTATGCTCTTAATGCAAAAGTCCTGCTTCTTGCACAGTTTGCTTTACTTTGCTGTTTTACTTTTGCAGGTTATATCCTTATTTGCTTTTGCCTTTGGAGTAAATGTCTGCATGGGATTTACAACAAATCGGTTTAGGAGATCTGAAGAATGGGATGAGGGTCCGGTCTCAGGTACAGTAACAGACATAAATTGTACATCACCGTATACCTTTATGTTATAGACTGTGGTTAGAAACCATTACTACTCTGTAACAGTAGTTTGCTTGTTCCTTTTCCCTCTAGGATATAGAGAAGAATAAATAACTCGCTGAGCCTGAGTCAGTTGACCTTTGGGACTCACCTATAGGTCTCCTATTTACTTAAACTTTTGCTCTGTGTGCATGTGACTATGGAAAATGTAGCTTATTCTAGGACTGAGCGCTGTCAGTTTTACAGAGACTGGTCTCATCAGCTCCTGAAGTGTTTGCCGTGTTTTGTACCCTGCATGGCGTCCTTCTAGTGCTAAGAAAACTCCCTGATGGCTTTAAGGGTGGTGGGTTTATTTTGGTAGCTATTGAAGCGGTTTCTAGAAACTTGATTAATGCTTTCAAGAGGCACTGGTGAGAAAAGCTTTTGGGATTTCTGTGGCTGCTGAGGTCATGCTGGTTTGTGAACAGTAGACGGCAGACATCTGACGGCGGAGAGGGCTGGGAGAGGAGAGCAGGTGTTCGTGCAGATGTGCTGTCACCGAATCCTCTGCTTTTCTTACGCCTTCTACATTTTTTTCTTTGGAAGACAGCAAGAGCATACCACAGGAGAAACTGTTATTTATGTTGTGGGGCAGTATAAGGTTCTGTGAGCTCAAGCATAGTCCAGATGGAAAAATGTATAAACCAGGCAACTAGTCTTTTTTTATTCAAGAAAAGGCAGGCTTGAGTTGTGTCTCTGTTCCTTTGGCAGGAGAAAGGAAACTTGCGGTCATTGACTTAGAGCTGGTTAACGTAACTGAAGTGAAAGGGTTTCATTTGCAATGCCCATCTGTAATGATAGCCTGTGAATTTTAATTATAAAATTGTTTGCTGTGGACAGAGTTTGATGTGTTCCTGGTAATGTATCTGTGTCCTCCTGTCCTCCCTCTTTGAGGAATTGGTGTCTAATCACAGCCACTATCAGGGCTGCTGGTCACTGAGTAGAGCTATTTTAGGTAATCGAGAAGATAGTGGCTGTTGCTTTTGATCTTTATAGCAGTAAAAGAAAAATTCCTTGAAAAACAATTTCTAAAAAGTCTTCTAGGATGTTAGCTGTAGAACAGATGCATAGTGTGTGTAATAGAGATGGGAAGAATTTGCATTTCGAGTGTTCAATGCCAGAGTGCCAGTTGCTTTGCTTTCACTGGTGACTGTCAGGGCAGGGCTCAGCTGGCTTTTACCGAAGACCCAGAGGTCTGATACTGGGGTCCCATTGCAGCTGATCAGTGCCAACTCTGCTGAGCCAGCCAGCACTGTTCAACACCTCCAGGGCTGGGAAAAGTAACTGTGTGCTCCTTCCAATAGCAGGAGGATTAGCTCACCATTCCAGAAAGTAGGAAGAAACACAGGATCTCTTGAAAAGGGCAGGAGATGGGGTACTTTTGGAAATCTATTGAAAACTGGCTTACAGGTGGTATTGACTCAGCACCTGGCATTGAAGTAGTCCGGTCAAGGGTGCAACAATGAGAGACAAAAGTAATGGAGGATTTTGTCCATTCTATGTTTATGTAGCTTGGTTACTTTTGTTGCAGGAGAAAAAAAAATATGATAGCAAAGCATAAGGGAGTATAGCTACAGTAAAGTATAGAGTAAAAAATTACTCTGGAGATGTGTGGGGTTTTTAGCAAACTGAAAGCACTGTGATCAAAGAGCCTTAGTCACTCTTAATTGCATGATATCTAATTATACTTTATTAGAAGAGCAGTCCAATGAAATATCCAGAAAAAAAATTTGGTATAAATTCTTTTTCAACTTCACTATTCTTTAGCTTATCTGCCCCCAAGTGTCTTGATGTTGAGAATTAATTATTTTATATAGACAAAACAGTTTCTTTACCAAGCTTTATTGTAGAAATCAATTTGTTATTTCTCCAGAGGTAGGCCATAATTGTAAGCAAATTTTTGTTTTCATCTAGCATAGAACTCTTCTGTGAGCCAAAAACATAATTTTTTTCCCTAGTGCCTTGCAAATGCATGCCAAAGTGTCACCACAGCTAAAACACTCCTTCTTGTTCTCTTTTTACAGTGTACAGACATACAGATGTATGTCTTTATACACTTGAGATGTTGAATATTTGTACCCAACAAATTATTTAATTGAAGTAAATTTTTTACTCGAAATTATAAGAGACAGTAGAGAACCAAAGCTCATATTTTTCCATAGCTTTGCCTTTGTAAGTTACTTGCTTTATGAATTTCCTAGCCATCTTTTTTAAGCACTTTCAGGGAGAATGGCCTTAGTAATCTCTTGAAGCATGGTTCTTGATCACAGTGGGATAACTTAATGCTTTGGGTGGAGAAACACTGTAGATTTTCTATCTCTTCTCACTGTAGTTTTAAGCATGCCATTAAAAATGGAGTCATGCTTTTCTTCTGTTGGAACACTTGTATTTTTTCCCTTATCTAACTTTTCATTTGGATTTAACTCATTGCAAAAATGAAAAGCAACTTCATAATAGGAGTGTCATCTAGCAGAACTAGAACTCCAGATGTTTTGTTTAAGTATTCTGCTGTTTCATATAGGTTCCATATGGTATCCAAAATAGCAAATTTTTACTAAAATGACACTTTAAGCATGTCTATATTGTGTAGTCCTGTTTTAAACACTATTACAAATAAATGGATTTTATTATTTTTAAACCTTGTAATCAGACGGAATCAAAATAAATAGTTCAATATGGCACTTTCTAAGATAAATATGACACCTTCAAAATGGAAATATAACAACTTCCTTGAACTGAATCACAAAGGCACTATTGCCCTATTTAGCTTCGCTCTCTATGACACAAAAGATAATTAGATGTCTGTTTTGAACTTAGTGGCAGTAAAAGGAAGGTACAGAAAACAATGTGAAAAGTTTTTTCTATGAAATAAGGAAGGAAGGATCTTCAGGCTAAGGTCCCAGTGCCTGCTGCACCATCTGTCTGCAGGAGCTGTGGAGGGATGCAGGAAATTTGAAAACAATTTTAAACTGTCTAAGTTTGTCCTGTACAGAGGTTTCTGTTAAATTGAAAGTGCTCACTAGGGAGAGAGCTCCTGACGATATATTTTCAACTATTTTGCATGTGCTAGTACCTGTGCTATGGCATTGTGCCCGACCTGAAAATCATGTCTGGCTGCAAAGGCAAGGTCAAGCATGAGAAACAAAGAAATGATCTTAATGTACTTGGAGAAATTCAGCAAGTTCTTTTTTGTGCTGTGATATGGAAAGTGTCCTACATTGTCTCGGGACATGTGACTTGAATTTGCTAAGTGATTTGGAATAATTCGCTGCATCACTAATGAAGTAGTGGTCAAGAGATGTGAAAAAATTGGACAAGGTAGGTGAGCTAAACCTTTCTTACTTGAAATGGAAACCCTACTCTCAGTTATGGAAGATGGAGCTAGCAGGGATGTTGAACAGCCGTGTTGACCTCCATATCCCAAGACCTGGTCAGTTGTTACAGAAGTGCTTCTGACAGATCTTGGCCTAGCCCTTCTTCAAAATCTTCAAGCTCTGAGATTGCACAGCTTATGTGGGCAGTTTGTTCAGGTAGTTTCCTGGTATAAGGGAGCTGTTCTTCACAGCAGGTAGACATTCCTTGAGCTGCAGTTAGCTGTCTCTTATGTAATCTGCAGTCAGATTTACACCTTCTCTTTCCTAAACACACGTTGATGTGTTGGGTTTGGGTTTTTTTGGCCTTCTGAAAATGTTTCCCTCTCAGCCCTTTGAAATGAAAAGGGTAATGCTCAGGGTAAGGTTTATATGCTGGTATGTAATACCTTCAAGTTTCTAATACCTTTGATTTGCAGCTTACTGGATCTGTGATTACATATTGCCTAGTTTCCAGAAGAGGAAGAAGTAGAAGAGGTTAAATAACATGAAAATAGTTTTTGGTAAAAGATTTTCAGAAGCATTTGATAGGAAGCAGCTGTCATCAAAAATAAGGACCTCAGCTTCATAACTCTGAAAATTTGAGTGTTAAGATGATTTGAAACAATTCTCATGTGATTAATTTCTAGTGTAGCTTTGTGACCTACTTATGTAAGCAAAGAAAACACTGATCTGTGTATTGCCAGCATAGATGCACAATCTTTATCTCCTTAGAGTTTCAGATGGCCAAAATAATAATGGCTCACTAAGAGCATGCTTGCAGGGTATGTACCTATAGAGTGAAACTTCACTATGTGTATGATGTTACTCACCCTGAGCACTGCTGACCTGATTGAAATAAAACTCCACAAAAACAGAAAGATGGAGTTGTCTGCTACTACCTTTTCCAGCAGTTATATGAGTGTGCCTTGACACTGCCATGAGCCACGACTGCAACCACTGTACATTTGGAGTTCTTAACTATGATCTTGCTGTAGCACTGATTTTCTGACAGGTTTACTCACTGGAATGGTTTGTGCTGGTGTCCAGTCAGTGCCACTCCAAGGGATGTGGTGGAGCAATGGTGCTTGGGATGAGAGCTGGTGAGACATCAGCTGCTACAGTGTCACTCCAAACTCGCCCTGCATCATCTTTTCCATCCATTCTCACAGTGTTCAGTTAATGTCATCTTATTTGGGAAGAGATTTCCCTTCAGTTTAAGTGGAAACTAAATTCTCAGCTATGTGAAAGTGTAGGGGGAAAAATACATAAGAAAATATCAGAGCAACTATTTCCCAAAAGTGCCATTGCGTCAGTCCTCTAAAAGTCATACCGATAATCATGGTGAGGTTTGCCAAACCCAGAACCAAACCATGGCCTGAAAGAAAACAAAACACAAGACAATTTAAAATACTTAATTTTAATAGGTCTCTCAAGGAACAAAAGGCATTGTGAAATTTTCCTTGGAACACCTCTGTATTTAAAGGATAACATACATTCCTTTATTTCATAAAATACAATTAACCCTAGAGAACAGCACACACTTTTCCTGCTTCATATAAGCTGCTATGTAGGATTCTCCTACAATAAATACTTGTAAAATATGTAAAGTGTATAAAATAGTAAGTTTTGAGAAAAGAGCACACATGTATCAGCTTTGACATTAAGGGCCCTTACTAATAAATAGATTATTGAAGTCTAATCCATTATTCATGGTTTGCAGACTGGCAGTCCTCCATTTACTTGTACACATAATAATTACTGATTTCTTAAATACTTCTGTATTTTTAAAGTTTTTTTATAATTTGGTGCCCTGGAGAAGCCCATCAAAAAGCCTTGCTTTATTTCTCCATTAATTTATAGAGCATTTTAATGTTTTCTTTCACGCTTCACATTGATTTGACACCTTCCTTTGACACCTTGGTGTAGCAAACCAAGTCCTGCTGTCTGCACTTAGATTAATTGGAGTCCTTTCCTATGTAAACTGCCCAGCCAGCCATGAAAATGTCACTTGGTTTCTGAAAACAAAGGCCTGCTTCTGTGGAATAGCTGCAGCTCCTGGAATGGGGCCTTGGAGACTTCAATATATTTCTGCTAATGATCTCTTGATTGTTACAGAGGTAAAGCCAGGGCTGTTTCTTTGCAGGATGTTATCACAGCATGCTGCTTCCTTTTTTTTTACCCCCAAAAGAACAACTTTTTTTAAATTTGTTCTTTTTTGTTTTGTTTCTTCGAGCAATTCCCCTGCTCTTCCTGCTCCCTTCCCTTTCCCAGAGCAAGCGTCCAAGGTCTTGCTCATTCGAGTGGCTCAGGGCTGGGCTGCCTGTCCCATTGCTGCCAGCCTGATGGATGTTGCCATTTCTTGTTCCACACAGTACTGTCAGATTCCCCCTGGATCAATACCTCTGGCTCCTGCAAAAACAGATGCTTTGAGCTTCAAGAGGCAGAGCCTCCTGGCTGCCGCTGTGACAACCTGTGCAAGAGCTACAACAGCTGCTGCTTCGACTTTGATGAGCTGTGCTTAAAGACAGGTATGGTGGGTCTCCTGTCCTGCACTGCCAGGTGCTGCTGACACCTGGGTTCTGCCAGTGGTCAGGACCTGCTTGATAAACCAGCGCTCCTTGGCGTAGCCTGCATCTCCTCCTCACCTTGCCCTGGCCAGGCAGGCTCAGCCCAGCCCAGCCCAGCCCAGCCCAAAATGCAGCCCATGTTTCCTTGCAAGGAGCAGTAGGAATGTGCACTTATCACTCCTGACTGCGGGGCAGAAAAAGCAGGGTACTCTTCATACCACATAGAAAAGCAGATCTTTTGACAATAAATTAAAAGCAATAATCAGTGTTCAGGCACCAGTCTGACCTCTAGTTTACAATCAAAAGCCATAGTAAAAACTGGACATTAGCCACTTCGTGTCAGCCATGCTTTTTCATCCCAATTGATAACTTAATATTGGAGCAATTCAGTCCCATGTGAGAGGGTGCCTTGGAAGCTGGGGTCATTGAGGGGGTGCGGGTCCTTTTGGAGCAGGGGACAGCTAGGGCTTGCTACCCGTGCCCCAGACCCTGATTTCCAGGTGTTAGGATGCATATTACTGCACTGGTAGAAACATGTGACTTCAATTCATTGGACCCTGGGGGACGGAAATATAGCAATAGGTTCACTTTCTTTTTTAGGCTTTTTTTTTTTTCCATGAGTCATAGGTAAGGAGAACTTCAAAGAGAGACATGAATTACATTTTACTTCTTAGCATAGTGCATTTAAATTATTAGTTGTACCCATCTCCTTTCAGTGTTTGCACAGTGGTCAGAGTTGACACAGGTGCCTTTTATTTTTGCCATTGAAATTTTTCTTGCTTTATTGAAGTATTACACTTACTAAGCAGCCAGAAGAAAGGTGCAGTGATTAAAAATATCATTGCCCATGGATATGCCGTGCTTGGAAGTCCTGACTTCCTCAGTTCTGTTTATGATTATACAATTTTCATAGATTGATACAAAAAAAAGAGTGAGCTAATCTAGTATGAAAAACAAGTTTGGTTCCAGGCCAAAAATTTCTGAATTTTAGGCTGACGCTATTCCACCCCTGCTGTAAATGGCTGCAGAATGAGAGGCTCTTTTTGAAGACTTTCAGAATGATGTCTGCTACTGAAGGGCAGAATTTCAGTTCCTCACCCTCCTGGCCACAGCAGACACATAGGTTCACATATGCATATGGATACTTGTATAGCCCCTGGGGCTGTTGTGCTAATGGTCATATACTCCCACAGGCATTTATTCAGGCAATTATCACATGTGTGATCTGTAAATATAACATGGAAATAAGCCCCAAATAAAGCAGAAAAGGGGACAAGACATTGCTCGATATGTGTTTTTTTACTGAGTGCACGTGGTCTAAAGTGACTTTAATAGTTTCTTGGGTGGGCCTTATTGTGGAAAACCATATGTTTAAAACCATAGGCCCTGCTCCAAAGCAACATAGTAACCTTGAGAGAGCATCTAACTTATACAGGCCAGATCTTAAATTCATTTGCAAGATAAGAAAAGATGGAGTTTTCAGCAGTCATGCCATGCTTTTCCTTGAAGAACAGCTCGTTTTTTTTGTATCTTTGAGGTTGCTACTGGATCTGCACTATGGGTGAGGAACTGATGGAGTAAGGCATCACTTTGCATCGATATAGTCTTTTTTCTGCTTTCTTAATTTCTAAGGATTGCACAGGGGACTGTAGTAGTTGTGAGGAAAGCAAAGATTACCCAAGAAACACCAGAATTCTTAGTTTGTGCTTTAGGTTCCACCATTTATTTATGAAGATCCTTTAATGTCTTTTCCTTTCCACGCTTTTTCTGGCACTCAGATTGTACAAAGCCTGGAATACAGTACCTGAAGGTAGCAGAAATACTCACACACCTGTTTGTGGAGGAGCCCTCCCTCACTTGCAAGTGACAAGGGTCCTTTTCCTTTCTTTCTGGTTGACATAACTACTTTGATTAGAGTGTTTTCATTGTAGATGAATGAATACTTTTTGTTTTCATTACAATCTCTCATTCTTGCTTACATTGTGAATATTTTAGCTCGGGGCTGGGAGTGTACCAAAGATCGCTGTGGAGAAACCAGGAATGATGACAATGCTTGTCACTGCTCTGAAGACTGCTTAAGTAGAGGAGATTGTTGTACTAATTACCAAGTCATTTGCAAAGGTACTGTCTTTGGTCTTTCTACCTCTTATCTCACCAAACCCAATAGAAGGCAAGGTAAAGAGTTCTCATCCTAAAGAGGAACTCTCCTTGTTTTGCTTAGTTTTTTTTTGTTTTTTTTTTTTTTTGTTTTTTTTTTTTTTTTGGAAGGTGGGGAAAGTGGGGGATCGCATTTGTAATTTTCTGGGTGCTAGCAGAGCTAAATAGTATATTGAAGGACGTTATCTTTGCCTGTAGAGATAATGGTAGAAGGAGAAGAGGTAGGGGTGGATGAAGAAGAGTTTAAAGCAAGGCTCTAAAGAGTTCAGACACATTTGTCTGCATCACAGGGAGTGCAGGGATATCTAATGATCTCAGAAGGAATGGAGCATTCCTAGATATGTTATCTCTGTCCCAAAGACCTCTTTCCACCCCCACCACAAAAGCTCCTGCTCAAACTGCTTGGCAGAATACCTGTAGGCTTTGTTCCTTGTGGAAAAGGAGTTGCAAGAATCCAAGGGCTATAACTCACAGGTGGGAGGCGTGGGTTTCAGATGACCATGACACACCACGGCTGCAGAGCAGCCCGCGCTGCTTGGCGGGTGGATGGGCTTCGAAGACTTGATTTCCATCCACTGCTCTGCTCTTTTAGAGTGTATCCTGCCTGTCTAGTGTGTCTACCATTCACAGCAGGTCTTCTGATCCTTGGTAATAAGCTCAACAGGTTTTTGCTTTTGTATTTCACCTGGTTCTTAGATTTTTTCTTTTGTTAAATTTACTGGGGCAAGGGTTACAGTTTGAAATTGTTTCACCATTTTGGACAAATGCATACATTCACAAAATTATAATAGTCCAGATCCATCCATACACTGAAAATGGGCCTTTTTGTTTACTTGGGTTTTGCTGTTGGGAATCCAAATGAAATATGTATTTTCCAACAAATCCCTGTAGATTGTCCTTCCCCTTCCCAAAGAAACCAGAAGTTGAGACCACTTAAATACTGGTATGGTTTCCAGTTCCTGCCTTTTTTCTGAGCTTCCTCTCACAAGGGTCAAGTCAGAGGAATTTGTATGTCTCCAAGTTTTATGTAAATAATCTTTGTTTAATTGGGTAATAACAAACTATCTCAATGACCCTGAAAATCTGACAGGACTAAGCTTTATGTGAAAACAGTGTTTCCTCTTTATTCCTTCCTTTGCCTATCTGAGGATAGTATGTTGTTTGGGTCTTTTTTCCCCTTGGAAATTTTCCCTCCACCTCCTGTCATGGTCAGTTGGAATTGCTGCAGCACACGTTACCTGCAGGTCTTTTCAATGATGTTTTTTGCTTTGTTCTTTTCATTGAATTTAATTTCCATTAATAGTCCCAGATTCAGGAAGTAGGCTTGTTAGATAATAAATTGGTTTTTTTTTAATTGACCTGTAAAAGTGCAAGTCATGAGCCACTCTATAGACAGCATTCAGCAGTGAAAACCTTAAGAAAATAGTTGATTACATAAAGTAATTTTAACTAATCTAGCTCTGAAAGAGTATTCAATGCTTTTTTTAGCAGGAGTCTCACCTGATCCATGAGCTGATCACCTCTCTAAACCATCTGGAAACTATTTAGAGATGTTTTTCTTCCCCAGAATGAATTTTGTTTTGGGCCTTTAGCCAGCTGAATCAGCTCTTCTAGGCATCAGAACTGATGGGAGGAGGGTGGGAATTTTCAGCCAGAAGCAGCACTACCTGTTTATGACAGATCAAAAATAAAAAAAAATTAAAATAGATGACGATGACCACTCTGTCTCAAGCATTACCACTGTCTCCTGCGGTCAAAAGGACACTTTTAACTCGAGCTTTAAGAGCTGCTTGTAGAAGCACTAGTTTGGATATTTTTGTAGAATAGAGTATAACCAGATCACTTGTTCAGCTTTGTGAAAAGACATTCTCATTATTCATGGGAAGTATGAAAAGTCAGTCCATTAACTGGAGCTAGACTTTATTTTTTTTAATATATATTTTCTGTAAAACCTGTAGCTGTATCCACAGATTCTGTATTTTTTGTTTTTTGAAACTCCAATGTGACTTTTCTGGTAGGAGAAACCCACTGGGTGGATGACGACTGTGAAGAGATAAAGGCTCCTGAATGTCCAGCAGGGTAAGTGTTTTGCTTGCACCTGGAAAGGCAAATGTAGCAAAGCCACTGGTCGCCAGTCCTTAGACCTCTGCCTACCACATTTCTGCACTGGCTCTGTCATGCAGGCTGAATGACTGTGGGTTGGATGCTTTCCTGGGCTTCACCATTTGTACAGTTAGGCTCATAATATTGTCATGCATTAGCCTTTGAGCTGCTGGCTGAGTAGTGGTGGATGATATTTGAGTTTGAACTCTTGGTCTTCAGTGACCTGCTGCTGGGTTTGTCTGCTTCTCTTACATGCATCGGGAAGGTAGCCAGACTCCTCTGAAATCAGTGGACAGGCCTAGGTTGTTCTGCTTTCAGTAAAATTCAAGTTAAGCCATACGTGAATACAGTTCAGCAATTTTTTTCTTAGGTGGAATTTTGTGCTTTTAGCATTGCATTCTTAAATGAAAGGATTTCTAAACTGCAATGGGGTACAGGCTTGACTTAGTGAGGAATTTGAGCACATGAGTAACATGGAGAAAGTTACTTCTTTCGAAACCATTTGTCTCACTATTATCCCTAAAGGTAAGATCTGCTTGGGTGCTGTGTTGGGCTGCAGCTCAGCCTATGCTGTTAGGAGGATAGTTTGGAGATGCTTCTCCCAGTGACAGTGACAGCTGCTAACCCCTGCAGCGGGTGACATTAAAAGCCCGGGTGTGTCCATCCATGGCATGTATCTGCCTGCTTGGACTTGACTTTCAGTAGCAGTAGTAAATTCAAAAAGTAATAAAGTGACATGAAATACTGTCATCTTTAGTGTGCTAGAATGAACTGTGCCTCACAGAGCATGCTCCAAATGCCCCACGGACTTCTGTTTGAGAAAAAGACCGTCATGAGACATGTAGCTTTTGACTAGAGATTGTGTGCTGGACTGGCTACTTGTGCATGGTACATTTCCTTCTCCATCTCCTATGAGCACTTGCCTTTATGGGTTATATGGTTTTAGCTGCAAGGGGAAGATGTCTTTTATGTTGGATATCAGCCCTTTCTCTGACTGAGTGAACACTGGCTGTTGCTAAGTGTAAGGATTATCAGTTTCTCTTGGCCTATAAAGTATGTAAAAGACTATAGGTATACAGTTTATACAGTAACTGAACTTCTGGATTTCCTGGAGGGTCAGTGAGCAAGTGGAAATTAAAAAAACTAAAAAATTTGAAATGCTGCTTTATATTCCTGCTGCTTTTGCCTTTAGCTTTGTTCGTCCTCCTTTGATCATCTTTTCTGTTGATGGTTTCCGTGCATCATATATGAAGAAAGGGAACAAGGTCATGCCCAATATTGAAAAACTGAGTGAGTACATCTATTTTCTGTCAATAAATGAAAGACAGTCTCTTGCAGCCAAATTGCTTTCATTGTTTCATTGAGTAACAGAAGGGTCAGCATGGAGATGAAATGACAGAACTCGCCTTTAAATTAGGTGTTATCAACTGGTGACTTGAAAGCACCCTGAATAATGCAGCACACAGTTGCTGCCTTGGGAAATGCTGCTCAGAATCAGTGACCTTCATGTAGTTTCATCAGCAAAGAAATTCATCTTTAGTACATGATACATATCGTGAATGCTTACAGACTAGTTGGGAGGTGCCCAGGAAATTTCCCACTTGATTCAGAAAAGTCAGAGATATGGATAAGTGGCTGCAGAAGCTGTACTTGGATGCCTGGTAACTGGCTGAAAACATGCCCTGTACTCACCTTCCTGGGATTGGGCATCCCCTTGGGTTTATGGAGGACTGGGTGCACTGCATATTTGAGCCTCTCTGTGTTGCATGGTGTTTGTGTGTACCTATACCCTTGAAAGGTGTTGGGTTTTTTTCCCCTGTGTGTGTGCTGGCCCTCATATTTCTGTAGCCAACTATGGCTGGGTTCAATGATCTTGAAAGTCTTTTCTAGCCTAAGTGATTCCATGTTGGGGGGCTGAGGCCACAAAGCCCAGTGTGAAACTGCAGCATTGGTGTATTTATTACTTAAAATAAACCTGTGTTTTCTCATGTTGTTTTACTTAACAAGAGACTTCCAATGGCTCTGGATGGAGACTAGCTTAGGAAAAAAAACAGTCTGTGGGAATATAGTTGGTTCTGTAGTCATCTGAATGCATTATTTCAGTTGTTAGTTGTAAAGTACAAAGTGTGCATGAGTAGATTTAGTACTGCCCTTACTGCTGACTCCTGTTAAGCAGCAGAAAGTTCACTTAAATTAGTTAAAATTTAACTAGTTTCTGCATCATTTTGAGTCACAGAAATTACTTTCTCTGGTTTTTGTTTTCCACGTCAAAGAGCTTTGCTTCCTGATGTTTGCATTTGATTTTTTCAGGATCTTGTGGAACACATTCTCCTTACATGAGACCTGTTTACCCTACAAAAACATTCCCCAACTTGTACACTCTTGCTACTGTAAGTCCCTGGGAAGGATTTTTTTTCATGATAAAATGTTGCACTGGAGTAGAAATATGTGTTATGGGAAGCAAGATTAAAAAAAAATATATATATATTATATATCTAACTGCTTCATTATCCATCCTTTTTGGTATTTATTTATGTTCAGTATTTTCTTCATTTTGAAGAAAAGTATTTAAGTATTTTCTTTTATTTTGAAGTGGTGAAATGGATTGTATCTCACCATTATACACTGCCACAGCTTTCCTATGCTTTCTCATGCCTGCTTTTTCAGTTATTTGTACTGCTGCATAATTACAGGTCAAAGTTTTCCTAAGGGGGGGAAAACCACCCCTGAAATGCTGCCCTGAATACAACCAGCAGTTGTTTCTCTGCTGGAGCAGCCCGAGTCAGTGGGGCAGTGTGCAGCTGCTGAGGGTGTCTGGACGCTGCGTTGGCCCTGCAGTGAGAGGAGCCATCGCTGTGCTGCGGTGGCAGGGCTGGCAGCCGGGCTGTCCCCACACCTGTGTGACACTGATACTGCTTCCAAAGCTGCCATAAGCGACTCTCCACCTGCAGCTGCAATTTCTTCCCCTTCTTTTTTTTCTTTTTTTTTCTTTTTTTTTTTTTTGTTTTGTTTTGTTTTGGTTTTTTTTGTTGTTTTTTTTTGTGCAGCCACTGCACAAATGTTTAAATGGATCAGACAGGAGCATATGGAGAAAGAATAGGTTGGGAGGGGAGAGGGCCCAGAGAAAGGAATTTTCTGCTCTTCTCCCTGAATTGCTTTTAATGCAGGATAAATTGTGATATAAAGCCATGGCTTTGGGTGACCTGCCTCTATTTTTTTCTTGGAAATAGCTTATCTAACAGAAGCACTCATGAAGATAAAATAGAAATGCTAAGTGTTGCTCTTGGAACCAGAAATGAATTAGTGTGTCCAGAAAGGGCATTCATGAAGAGGAGCTGAAAGTACAAATCGATCTTCTTTTCATACATTTATGCTTTTTCTTTGATGACCTCAAACTAATTTTTAAACTGTGAAAAACTTGAAAGTATTGAGTAACAGGAGTTTTTATGATTTTTAGCACAATTCAATCACCTCTTACTGCTTTCATTACTACAGCCAGATTTAAATGTGCTTATCTGAAAGTAAAAATCTTTTCTGTTATGTAGTTACAAAGATACTTATTTTTAAAATAATTTAGTAGTATTTGCAGATAGCTATAAAGCACTGCATTTGTGTGCATTAGGGTTTTACTAATTAATCTACTTCTGCACAAAGGGACTCTATCCTGAATCACATGGGATTGTTGGCAATTCGATGTACGACCCAGTGTTTGATGCCAGCTTCAGTCTTCGAGGGCGAGAGAAATTCAATCACAGATGGTGGGGAGGTCAACCAGTAAGTTTCAAATTCCCTCCTACTTCTTTCTTACTCCCTCTTCTCCCCTCCCCCTGTGCTGTGGAACATAGCCAATAATAATAATTAAAAAAAAACATATGTGAACAATTTGTACCTAATCCCTACCCCCTGCCCCCCTGGCTGGCCCTCCGTCTATCAGTTTAATGTAATGTTTTGAGTTGGCTTTTGCTTTTCAGAATAATAAATCCATTGACTATGGAAAGGTGCTTGCACTGATAAGTATAAATTAGACGCAGCTAGGATAAAACCCTCACTTGAGTCAGCAGTGTAACACTGTAATTTTGTTACTACAGCATAATGTTTCCTTTTCATTATGGGTTTCTCAGGGTTTTGTCCTAGTAACGTTTTTGAGCAGTTTTAGTATAAATATTTTGTCAGCATAGCACGGCATAATTTCATAATTATTAGTTAAGTCCACAAGTAATCACTATTTTAATACCTGATTTACTGCAGAGGCTGTGGAAACTTGAGAATTAATTTCTGCCTTGAGCACGGCAGTAGAGGCTGAACTATGCCCAGTCTCTTAGATTAGTGTTGGACTTAGTTTGTCTAGCTCTGAGCCTTAATTCTGGGCAAGGAAATGGAGTCCTTCCAAGTATTCTGTGTTACTACAGCTAAGACAGTCCCTGTGCTTCTGCTGCACTTTCCCCTATTATTGCATGCTGTGGTGGTTTGCTTTGACAACAAAAGTAAAAACAGTAAGTTTTAAGTGCAGGAAGCCAAGGTGCATGCACGTTTCTTTGCACTGATTGCTTAGGGAACTATGGTTTAAATGCTCTCTGGTGAATTATCCTTAACAAAAGGGTGAGATTAATTCAGTGATTAAAAGTGAGGACATTGGAAAGGGTTTGGGAACACCATAATCTGTCATTTCTGTTTGCTAAATTGATCCATATCATTCCCCAAATCTCTTAAGACACAAATATCCCAGGAAGCTAAAGGGAGTTACTCAGACAGTTGTAGGCTTAGCAAGTGTGTGTATTGTCTGCATGTCATTTAGTCTGCAACAAATGTGAGACAAGGCAATTTAGAGCTGCAGGCAGATGTGTGACAGGCAGATGTGTCTGGCTGTAGCTGAGCCAGAATGAGGTATTTGTGCTGTTGCAAAATCTGTCAGTGAGTGTAGGCTCTTCCTTGGCTGACTATGACCTGGGTTAGGTTTTGGCATGGGTAGTGAGGAGAAGAGAGTGTGAGGAACATACCTATTATCTTTCCACATAGAAGCAAAGAGTCAGGATCAAAACTAGGAGCAGTGAAAGAGCAGCAGTGTGCAGCCTCTTTATCTCAGTTACAGCCAGAGCCACACAGTTAAAACCTGCTCCAGTCTGCTGGAGTCGAGCTCATAGATAATCTTGTGGCTCAACTGCGGTGTGACAACTCATTAAGCAGCTGAAATTTAATTATGCATTGCAAATTTAATTCTGCATCTTACCTAATTATGGTTAGGTAGGAGGTAGTGGAGAACTAATTATTGGGGCTTGTACAAATATCTCTACTTTTAAACTATGATATTTTAGAAGCATGATGTAAGTCTACGGATACTTCATCACCTGCTGTGTTGTATGGGGAACATTGTTAATTCCCACACCTACGCTACTCCGAGGAATAAAAGATTTTCTGGATGAAAAATGTCATCTGAGAAGAGTTCAAGAAAGTTACACAACAGTGGGTGACCTTATGCTGGGTGAAATCCTCAGAGGATGGGGTGTGTGTGTGTGGGTGGGTGTTGTATACCCAAGTAGGGACAATAAAATAAACCAGTTGTTCTGAAGAATTGTTAAAAAGGAAACACACAAATCATGTAAAAAAACTGGACATGTCTTTGGAAAGTTGGAAGCCAATGCACGGAGGAAGGACTGTAATTTAATCCCCATAAGCATAATATGAGGGAAACCCATAAGTTGGGCAAACTTAATGGAGTGGCCACAATAGCTGGATAAGGAGGAGATAGATCTCTTGCAGAAATATGATATCAATTATACTCCCTCTGCATGTGCAGGAATTGGACATTTTATAAGAGAACTGCAGATTTTTATAAGAGAGAGGAAGTTCTCTGTCTATGTATTGATTAGATACAGTCATCTTCTAACTGCTTTTTATAATTTTCGTTAAATATGACATTGGCACAGACTGCCCAAAATAGCTGAGTATTGAAATATAAGACAGTACAATTAAGGAGGTAAGAAGGGGTGCCTGGTCTGCATATCCCAAGAATCCTGTCATATCACATCTGTCATATCACATATTCAGCTGGCTCTTTTTAGGTCCTGGGTCTCAAACTGAAGTACTCAAAACCTGCAAGACAGGAAATGGTTTGAACAGGTTTGGAAATTACTATTTTTCTGTGCAAGGCAGAAAAAGTGTCTGAGCATCACTTCCAGCTTTGCATTATGGTTTAAACTGCTAGAAGAGAATGTCATTTAATGTTGATAATCTCTGAAATACTTTCTTGCTCCTGGAAACTGGTCTACTGTATATGGCTCTATGAAAATGTGGGGGAGTTTGGTGGTCTTTCCTCTTTCTTTCTTAAGTTGTTCTAACACTCAGTCTTTCGCTGGAAAACAGCCAGATTACCATGGTCATCAGTGGTATTTGGCAGATGAGTATCTGAATGCTTTTACTCCAGGAATTATGAGAAATTAATAGCATTACGAAAGGGAGAAGGGGGGAGAAAGTAGCTTGGAAGTGTTTCAGGGTGCTGTAGCTGTTTATGTGACTTCCTGATTTAGTATACAATGTTGATTTATTATATAAGCTTAAAACAACCTTGTTTTCAAAACAAAAGTGTTTCATAGGAAACAGCCATAAAACCACTCCTCATACTCCAACAGCATCTCACAGAAATGGTGAGCACCAGGGCCCATGGGGGAAACTAAGTTTACTGCTCATTTTTCATGACACTGAGATTCTTGTTTTCATCCCAAATAACTTTAGGCACTAAATTTAGGCCCCAGCTGTCTTTGGCTTCTGCTAAGCAGTAGTTTTCCATGTCTTGGTTTGATGTAGTGCATTTAAACTTACACTGCAGACAATACACTGTTTTTTTAAAGTGATCTTTCATGATCTTTAGAAATAATCCATTAGCATCTCCAAGGTCAAAAGAGGCAAGGGATAAAAGTTCTGGTCTGTGGTATATGGGGACAGAGAGGCTCTTTCACAAGGTAACCTGCCTTGGATCTGAGTTTGGGTCCAAAAGATGTCTTTCACTTCAGAAATATTGTAATTCTAAAAGTATTGATGGATGTTTAGGGTGCCTTGTTTGTAGCTTTAAATCCGCTATCAACCTTTTAAAGACTGCAGCTCTCAAAAAAGGACCGTTGAGATGCTAATCCTTAAACCTGGCCATGACATTCCTAGGTAACAGACAGCATGTTGTGAAGCTGTCTTTGTAGTCTTCAAGTTATGCCTGTGGACATCAGCTATTATCACCCTGCATCTTAACATGATATTCCTGATTCATCCAAATTTATATATCAGTATTTAGAATAAAACCATTATTGGACTTCTATTTTGTCTGTCTAATAATTACAGAAGGAGCTCCAGAAAGCTGTTATCTGCCTTTCCATACTGAACAGGTCTTGCAATCACTTTGTTGATTGATAGGGGAAGCAGAAAGAGAGATGTCTGTAATTCTATTTTATACATATTTCTTTTCATCCAGCTTGAGCCATGAACAAGCAACAGGACTCTGAGTCTGTCTATTTATTTAATAGACTTCTATCAGAAATCTTCTGTCTGGGCAAGAAGGCAATGCTTAGTTGCCAAGTGTGGGAAAACATTTGTCATATTAGAAGTGTGGAAGGGGCTGCTCCACATTTTACCTTGTTAGCAGAACAAATTGCAAATGGTTCAGGAGTGGTATTAATTCTACATGCATGCACCAGTCTTGTACACATTTCTTACTAGGAAATGCTATGATTTCCTCCTTCCCACCTTTGCCTGGATGTGGAAGGGATTTCCCATTGCTATGTCAGCCTTTGATCTGTCTGACTCATCAAATACGTGTCAGCCTTTTTGAAGTTGTGGGCTCTTGTTTATTCATAGCAGATTAAAACCAGGGAGGTGTCCCACTTTCTGTGCAGATTTTCAAAGAAAATTCCACAGCTGTCTTGAATAACTCTGGATGAAGCACTTGCACACCTGCAAGTTTGTCTTGCAGTCAGAAGAAGGGAGAACCTGGGACTTCCATATTCCATATGACATTGACACCTAATCTGTTGCTTAGCCCTGTCTACTTTCATCTGTAAGTAAAGGAGGAGAATTGTAGTCATTCAACACAGAAGAGATAAGAATAAAAGTAATTTGACTTATGGATATGTTTCAACTTGGGGTATGTTTCATATGTATCTAGGAAAGAATATATACTATTTCTTGGGACACAGGTTTAAATCTGTGAGTGCATAATTTAACAGGTCTTTCTGTACTGGAAAAGCTAGATATTGTTAATTTCCTGTGACATGGCATGAAAACAGACTGGTTGATCTCTTATTATTTTTTAAATATTTATTCCTCTTCTCTCATTCCCCTTCATTCTCAAATTAAGTCAGAAATATGGCCTTTATATAGTTTGCAATACAATTAGGCTTGTCCCCTACACAAGTCAAGAGTGGACATTAGACATGGTTAAACAGCTGACTGTAAAATTCTAACATATTAACCGTTAAACCCAATGTAATGATGTATCACAAAAATATTGCATAAGCTCAAAATGGTACTGACCTTGCAGAACAATAACCCTCATTTGCTTCTTAATTCCAATTGGTTTGTATGGACAAGGTTGAGGGCATCTGGTAACTTTTTTGTATCCCATCCTCCTGCACAACATGTAGTCTGCCTTGAAAGACAATGAATTTAACTTAATGACAGTGAGAGATATTCACTGGTAATAAGGCTGCAGTAAGTTTGCTCCCAGCATTTCTACTGGAGTTATTATTCTATAGCCAAAGTACTGAATAAACTTGTCTGCTCACATCAGTTGCTCCAGTCTGTTGTCTAATTTTGCCTATTCCCAAAGGGCCTGGGGTATTTCTAGTAGAAACAGCTACTGCTAGATTCATCAGCACTTTCTCAACTGTAAAACACAGAATATTTTATTTAGAGCTTGATCAATGCAAATAGAAATTCTTCCACCTCAATATGGCTGCTTCATGTATTGCTGAGTACCAGTTTTAGGTATCATTCTGGATAGTGTTGAATTTTCTTAGTTTGGGTTTAAATAAATCAAAGGGCTGGCTGGTTTTGGTTTGTTTTTTTTTTTTTCCCCTTTCCCTAAAAAAAAAGGGAGCTGAGGTCCTGTAGTGTTTGTTGTAAGCTTGAGTTGAATCAGGCTCTGCCTGCCAAAGTCAGGATGGAGTCATTCAGACTCACTCAGATGTTGTAGACAGATAGGGGCCTTTTGATTTGCTGATTTTTGCCTTCAACAGATCCTTGTCTTAGCTATTCATCTTATTTCAAGTGCAGCAGACACATGGACTCATCTAAACAGCTAATGCCAATGTAAATGGCTACATTCCTGAGGTGAAATACTGGCAGGTGCAGCTTTTCCCTCTCTGAAGCCAGTCTGGGTGCCTTTAGGCTGCACTTACTGCTCTTAGAACTGCACAGCTGGGAGTGATCTCCCCTTATGTGCATTACCCCAGTGCAGAAAGATGCTCATCCTGTTTTCAGGTGACATTCATCAAGCACACTCTATGCTCAATGAGAATAAAAGACCACTTTCTCACAAATGTGCTGGCTACCTTGGCAATGATCCAGTTATTCATCTGTCAGGATGACAAGTGTCTTCCTTGTCTGGCTGGAGGGAGAGTGTCTTTTGGCACATGTTTAAAATCATTGCCTAAAATACACGGGCAGAGGTGAATTCAGCTGTGCTAAGACAGGAGCAGCTGGGACATCTTCAGCTGCTGAGGCCAGAAATTGCCTAGTCTCATTTAGACAACCAGGCAGACTGGACAGTTTGGGCCTGTGTGGGCCAAAACACTAGGAAGTCTAACTAGAGGTTGCAGATTGTAAAATCCAAACACAGAATTCCCTGGACTTAGTTTGTTGGTACCTTCCCAAAAATATCTGCAAAATTATTTAGAATTTGCAGGAGCACAAACGTTTTCAAAGAAAAATAGATCTACTGTGGGGATGATGAATGTATCTTTGACCTCCTTTCTCTGACATGACTGGGCTTTTCTCTATGAATACATCGGCAATGCAAGGGAAAAGTAAATTGCTTTAAGTGTGGGCCCTTTTCACCTGGGAATACCATGATGCACTAATGAATATGTAATGAATAACTGCCTTAATTAGACAGTATCCCAGCTGGTTATATACCCTGACTGTGCTGACTTGTGTGGCACCAACAAGCATCCTTGCATTGCAGTTGTACTTCTGACTGCAGTGTGTGGGCTCAGTGACACGGTCACTGGGTTGTAGGCACGCTTTCTCATCTTTCCTGTTCACTTGCATCCTTCTGTCCCATCCTATCAGAGCTGGTATCCTGTGATATTCATATTTCTGTATCCTGAGATATTGAAAACAATATTGCCATTATTCAACTACAACTCCTAAATTTCTATATAAGTTCAAAGCCATTTTTTTTTGGTAGTTACTGTGCAGCTACATCATCTTGTGATCATTTAATCACTGCCACCATGCAAACTGTGGTGCTGGTGGAAGGCTGGGGCTGCAGATGGGGGCTGGGGGAGATGTTTGAGGGATTCCCTGTTTGGTGGCAGCTTGAGTGTGTGTAAATGTGAACCAGGCCCAAAATCAGATTTTTGAGGAAGCACCTGAAAACAAAGAGTGGCCATAGCCATTCTGCTCCTGATCTTGCTGCATGTATTTAGTAAAACATCATTTCTATACTGTTACTCTGGATTCAGTTTTCACTGGAAAAGAGGACACATTATCAAAAAGTTAAAATAAATGAAAAAATATTGACCTTTTATAGCTGTGATTTTAATTTAATTGGACTGAGTCCAGTCAGGTTTGGTGGAATAGAAGGTGAGAGGTAGGGGTTGTGTCCAGGGAAATGGAAAGGCAAATATGACCAATTTTCCCATAAATAACATTACAATATCCAAATCTAACTGCTGTTAACTGTAGCCTCGTGCAAATGATCTTTCTTTACTGTGGGAAATCAATTTTAATCAGGACTAATGTATGAATAATTCAGGTATGACATTTGAATGATGAATGTATAGATGACAGCTTCTAAGTGCCTGTTTGAGCAAGGTACAGGGACTTTAAATGTATTTTCAAAGAGTTGATTTAAAGTAAAAAAACCCCTGCAATTATGCAAGTGAGCTACATTTTGTTTTAACTCCTCATGAAGTGTATACATTGCAGTATGCATAAATAATGGGAGGAGATAATCTAGCTCTATACAAAGTGATGGCCTTTAAGCCATTGCCACTTTTGAAATGAGTTTTGAGATAATTCAGATAGCTCCTAGCAAGAGAAATTTAGTTCTGTTGAGCTACAAACCCATTGTTTGCTTTCCTTGATTGTGAACCTTTCTGATGTTCTAACATTCTCATTCCCCTGCCTTGTATAGAGTCATAGGATAGAAAAGAGAAAGAGGGTGATGAGGATAGCCAGGAGTATGGTATAACTTTCATTAGAGAAAGATCAAACAAACTCGTGTTTGAAAAGGAATAAATAGAAGGGAATATCATTAACGTTGTATAGAAGAAGGAAGAGAAAGGATTAATAATCTGCTTTGAAGTATGAGAACAGTACCCTAACCCCACTGAAAACCAGCAGGTTTTGAAGCAAGTAAAATTAAAAATATACTCATGGAATGTGTGACTACATTGCAGAACTTTCTGCTGCAAACTGATTTATAGCTAAAAAAAATACAAGAGACTTGAAGGATTTAAAAAAGGGTTTGAAAATTTCATGGAGATTTTTCCATCATTTCTATCAATCACCCCATCCTGTGAGCTCAAGAAGTTCTTAAACATCTGTGTAGGAATGTGTCCCTCCCTGCAGACTTAACACCTCATCACTCTCTGTGACCTTTTTCATGTGCTCTCTTCTAACACATTTTCTGTTGATGGCTACTGATTGTAGGATACTGGGCATTTATGCAGATACTAATTAGTATTAAGGTATGTTCTTTTCTAACTGAGTGTCCTCCAAAACCTGAACGCCAAAAGGGTCAGATGAGTAGTGGCTGGGTTTAGAAAATGAAATTAAATACCAGAGGAATTCCTGGCCATGAGACTTAGTGCTTTTAATTAAAAGCAACATAGAGATTTAGGGGTGAAAGTCTACAGCACAGCAGCTGACTCACTGCTACAGAGTCTGCATAGGTTTGTCACTCCTTGTTTTCAAATTAGGGCCAAGGCTGAAAACTGCAATTTTCACTTCTAGGCTCAGGGTAGAAGAATGTGTCTTGAAAACGTTTTCTTTTGATTTCAGAGTCATTAGAGATCTGAATACATTCTAATCCTCTTATATTTTCCTCATTAGATTTGGATTACTGCAGCCAAGCAAGGGGTGAAAGCTGGCACGTTCTTCTGGTCTATGTAAGTACCTTCTGTTTTCTGGAGATTTTTAACTAGTTCAGAATTAATTCAATCTAAGTGTTTATGAAGTTGTTTTCCCTTCTCTAAAAATTCAGTAGGTGGGAGACTCTACCTCTAACCCTCTATTGTTTCATTTGTGAGCGTTTCTGATAACTAAAGCTTATGCTACAGTTTGCTGCTTTAGATTCATGCACTGACTTTTAACAGTTGTCTAAAGAAAAGATGTGTGACTATGTGAAAAATTACTTTCATTTCAAAGTGTGGTTTTTTGCTAGCAATGTTTCTTAGTCTTCTGAGTGTGGAAGACTCTTATTGTCCTCTTATGTTAATTGACATCACCAGTCTAATTGACCTGAAGGTCTAATTCATCCCTTTTATAATACAGTCTGTCCTTTGAGCAAGATATCCAATTTCCCTTTCCTAAGAGACAGCCTTGAGGATCTTTGCTGTTTATTCTTTTATTTAATGATTCCAACTTATTTTCCCTTGTCCCCAGGAAAATGTAGCTTTACAACCAAAAATGAATGAATTTTGACAATTTTTGAGGAAGTCATGTAGATCAGTCTTTCTATTACAGCTTCTGGGAGGATTGCAGGAGCAAAGAAAACATTTAAGCTACAAGACTGAAGTAATAAGGGGATTTGACTTTTTAAAAAATTCCTTTAGAAATACAGCATTTTACTGTTCTAAATATCATAAAGCACATGGAAGGAATAATAAAACAAACGACAAGATGATGATAGGTTTAGGCTTGCAAGATTAAATCTGATAGAGCTCCACTCTGGTACTCTAAAAACCAAAGAAATGAATGTGATTCCTAAGTTCTATAGCTACATAGTTTACATAAATATCCTGGCCAATGCATGCTTGTGGATATAGAATGTAGAAAAGGTAGCCAAGGGCAGGTTGTATGAATGGCATTAGTAAGGGAGTGAGGCAGCCAATTTATGTATGATTGAAATATCTGTGCCTTAAAACTGCATTATTTCATCTGGTATCCAGAATATTTCTGGGAGAATTTTCAGGCAGAATTTTCAGGTATTTAAATTACTGTGTGGTCACTGACCTGCAGAGCTTTCCTAAGATGAGATATTTGGCACTATAACAGCTGTTTCTAAGGTTAGTAATTCTCATAGCATGAACTTGGCCTCAGCAGCCAAGTGAGAATGGCAATCACTGTACAAACAGTAAAGTAAGAGAGGTCTGTTCTGCAGAGTGAGAAGCTCTCGGGGTTCAAGTCCCCATGCTGCTGACCTGGTGTTTCGGGTGGCTCTGTTCTGATTCACACCAGCCTAGCCCTCAGTGGCTACTGTTAAAGCAATGGAAATTTTTCCAGCATCTGGAAACAGAAAAAAAGGATGCTACCAGAGCAGGGTGTACTGATGTGAGCAATATAGTGGATTTTACCCATGCCAGCTATCCAATAGCAGCATACAAAAGGGTTCATCTGGGTTAAAGCTACCAGAATGGATCTTTTATTCACTCCTGCTTAGAAGAGGTAGATTTATTTACTGCTTTGAGTTCTGACTACATTTGCGAACTTTTAATAATATTTCTTTTGGAGTCTGTAGATATTCAGATAGTCTGATGTTATTCTGTTTGCAAATTAAGAACCAGTATTAAGCAACAAAGAAGATACAGCATGTTAAAAGCAAATTATGCTATTATGATACATGATATTCATATTAAATTCAGTTCATAGCAAGCATTTGTTGATGCTTTTTGTATTCTATGGTAACAAGGTATGTCTTTGTATTTTGTGATCCAGTGTCATCCCCCATGAGCGCAGAATATTAACAATACTTCAGTGGTTAACCCTTCCAGACAATGAAAGGTAATTCACCTGTCACCTGCTGTTGGATAAGTGCTTGTTTGTCTTTTTCTTTGTAAGTAGCTGGAAGAGCAAGAAAAAATATAATTCTGAAATTTATTTTTGTCTGTTACAAGCCATCACTTATTTAAAGATTTGTTTGGGTTCTGCACTTAGTGTGAGTTCTCTGAGATTTGTGGGGTTTGGGTTGGTTGATTTGGGTTTTTTGGGGTTTTTTTCATATTAGCTTTTAACCATCAGCAGTTTGATTCTTCCAAATAAATGCATGGTTTTAATTTATTTCTTATCAAAAAGCATGTGATCACATGGATTAAGTTAGATTGTTCTTATCCTACTGAGCCTAAATTGGTTTAAAAACCTTACAGACAATGGCAGTTGTAGAACTGGACACAGAGCTCTAGGAAAATGTCAAGATTTTAATTATGAGTGGGTTTTACTACACAAGTTCCCACAAGCTGCTGCAAGGCTCAGAAGGGCCGCTGTTATGATTTCTCCTACAAGATTTAGAATGAGCATGTGTCCTCAGAAGGTACCCCATGTGCCTCCTTGCATGTGTTCTTCGGTTTAATAAAGCTGCTAAAAAACTAATCATACCATGGAAACAAAGAACTGCTAAATAATTGCAGGATTCTATGACTGAGAAACAGTTCTTTTTCCATAGAGCTAAGTCTCATTGGAAAACTGAGTCAATTTGACTTGACCTGGCTAGCCTGTGTTTTTGTGGTGTTGTCAAAGGAAAGCTAACCTGAATAAGACCTTTCTTTCTTTCTTTCAGGCCTTATGTTTATGCCTTCTACTCTGAGCAACCAGATGCTGCTGGCCACAGATACGGTCCTTTCAACGCAGAGGTTAGCACAGATTTTTTTTTTCCCTACAGAAAAAACAGGTGTCTCTAGCACATTTTTTGACCCCGAAACATTGATGCTGATCAGGAGTAACATTTTTAGCAACTTTGTTTTCACCTTTTTCTGCAGTATGCTTCTCTTCTGCCAGAAAAAAACAAAGTTATCTTCTAAAGGTTTTATCATGTAAAATTCACTTCTGGGAAAAGGAACTGCCGGTGCCTTTCAGGAGGCTATTTCTCTGTGTGATATGATAATGCAAATGGAAAGATTTATTTGGCAAAGACAGGAATATTTGTGTGCAACAGGATAATTTAACTTTCCTGTAACAATTTATCCTTCTGAAAAGTAATTAAAATATAATACAGAAAATATTGAGATAAAATGCAGAGGAGAAAAAAAAGCTTTCTTTAAAGCTGACAGCCAGCAGTAGCCAAAGTAATAATTCCAGTCTGTCAGGAAATGTAAAAAGCTGCTAGTTCCAGTTTCATATAAGCCCTACAGGGGTTCAGAAAGCTTTTCCAAAACAGTTCCCTCAGGACTGTTGAGTTTGGAAAAAGTTTTAAAGCACCATAAGACATTTTAATGCAAAATTATGTGCAACATGCTGCAGCAGTTTAACCCCTTGTTTGACTTTGTGTAGCTGGCTGGGACAGATGGGTATTGTTTCGCCTGACAACACTGTCCAGGTGATAAAAACTTGTCACTTGTGGGGAGGAAAAGTAAATGCTGTACCCAAATATCCTGCTTTGAGTGGCTGGGATCTGGCATTTCCAATGTCTGACATCCTGCAAAGGTCCTCTAGTTTCAGTGCAAATGCATGCCTGCAGATTTGCATCACGAGACTTCAAGACATTTTATGTAAGATTTTCAAAGGATAAACAAATTATTGCAGTCTTCAAAAAGTGAGGAGTGTATCAGATACCTGCCCTCTGGAAGGCAATGTCAATCTCCTTGAGCAGCCAGGTACCCAGTAGTAGTTTCTTATTTGTTTGCTTAACATCTGGTGGCTGTTCTTGATGGGAGAAGAGGGCAAAGAGAAGCAGCATTAATATTTTTTAGTATGGTTATTTGGGCTGTTTACACAGTTTGCAGTGGTTATGAAGTTGTTGTGGGTAGCAGCCCTGTTGGAGCAGTTTGAGCCATGGTCCTAGAGCAGTGATTGTGAGGAATTATTCCAAATCTGCACTGAAGCACCCTGTTGGATGGAGAGAAGCAGTCCTTTTTCTGGATAAGCAGGGGTTAAGATCTGCCAACACTTGCTAAATTGACAGACATGGATATGTGTCCATGTTGTCATTTGGCTCAGAACAGGAGTTGTGTCTGATTCAGTCAGGCAAGGTATTGGCAATGAGAGCTCTGTGATTTAATGATGTCTTTCTTAATAATGCTTTATAGTTCCTCTTAGTGAAATGTTGCAATTACTATATCTGCATTATGATTGAAAACTCTGATTTTGTTTATCTGAATAGAGCCACTTCCTTCTGAATAGAATTGTGGAGCTTTTTCTATGGACTTTAAAGGGGAATATTAAAATGATGACATCGAAAATGTTCTTTAAATAACGGTGTTTAACAAATCTGATCAGCATCCAATGTGGCAATCTAGTTTCAGGTTAATTATAAGAGTCTAAAAAGTGAAGTGTAGCAAAGTGTTCGTAATAGGAAAAGTCATTATAAAAGCAAAAAGCCCCCAAAGGCTCTTCCTCTGTGGGGGTTCTTGTGGATGGTTATCTGAAGGTTGATCTCTAATTGCAAGGTAAAGCTTCAGCTCTTAAGAAGTGTGAATTAATAGCTTATGAGAGTTTTGCAAATAGATAGTTTTATGTCATTTGTATTAAACACAAGAAAACCATGAAACCGATTTTTAGCAAATTGAGAACAGATGCTTAGCAGAAGAGCATGTATGGGTTTGCAGTTCAAACAGTGGACCAAACTTTGTGAATGGAAATTTAAGTAAATGAATACAGCTGTGTAAGTACACAGATGCTGAGGTTTGCTAGGGGCCAGGTTTTGGGATAGAAAAGCTAGAGGAAGTATTTTATATTGTTTCTCTTGACACTGGTTTCAGTATAATTTTTAGGAGCTATGAAATCTACATCATCTGGAAGAAAGTCCTCAAAAGGATCCCTTTTAGCAAATTCCTTGACACCAAGTGCATAACTTCCCTGTGAAATCAATTTTTTCTTGTGTACAGCTGGCAGCAGTTAGACATTTGGAGTATTACTGACCATTTTCTTTTATACAAAGGCAGATCAACCAAACAATAAAGTTTGAAGACAGGCTTGTAACAACTCTGTTATATTTACAATGGGCTTCTTACTCCCTTTGAAGAGTAAATATTTTATGCTGATTTTTCTTACTCAGTTTGTAGTTTGAGGAATAGTTTTTTACCTTGAAGTCCTCCAAATCTTTATTAGAATAAAGTAAATTTTTGAGCTTATTATTTATTTTATCCTAAATTTATTTTAAATGTATAATCTTAGAGGTCTAATGGCGTCCAGATGGCTCTGAGATATTCCCAGGACACGCACGGCAGCCTGTGTACAGAGTATCTTAAAGCAAGAAGCAAAATGACTTAGAAACACTTAAAATTTATTGGTGAATTGCCAGGGTTTTTCATATAAATGGAATTTATATTATAGCTAGTCTCCACAAGCGTAACTTTGCATATCGACTAACATGCAGTTCGGCGTAAACTAGTGGTTATCTAGGTTTTGGTGTTTGGTGGGAGTTTTTTGTTTTGTTTGATTTGTTTTTTGGGTTTTTTTGGGTTTTTTGGTTTTTTTTGTTTTGGGTTTTTTTTTTTTTTTTTTTTTTTTTTTTGTTTGGGTGGGGG